>OX387320.1:1212500-1850000 GCA_947562085.1 Eudonia lacustrata | reverse complement strand
TGGAATCCTCAATTATTTAGGAACTAGCTATCTTATATACCTGTTTATAACTACTGGCTGCTGACATTGATGTTATAGCGACATATTTATATATTTCGAGGTCCCGGCAGCAAAAGCAGCCGTTAACAACCACCAATCCGCCCTGGGCCCGCGTGGTGGTTCATGGCCTATTCTCACAATCCGTCCCTAGGGAAGGCTCGTGCCCCAGTAATGGGGACATAAAAATGAGCTGATGATGATGATGATATAAATACCCATTTATTAAATACATACAACAGTGAACGTACTTACACCAAACCGTTACACTGCTTAGTTACATCCTAAACATGTTTTTTCACTTAAAGTCCCTTCAGCTAAAAGGTACGAGACATCTATCATCACCATAATCAGCCTACACACGTCCACTGCTGGACATAGGCCTCTCCAAGTGCAAATGTTACATAATTATTATATTGAATTTAATCAGTTAGGAAGGTTTAATTGCTAAGCATCCATTGTCTTCCAAATTAAATAATTGTACTATAATTGTGCAAAACTATACTAAAGATACTTGTTAAGTTTATACTTGGGAACTTCGAATACAGCTCGCGCTACACGAGGTTAAAGGATTGAAAACATTTGCGCCCGTTGATAATTGTTGAATGGTATTGTGCTGTCTTGTTAACGGAGCAGTCAGACTTGCATTATTACGGGCGAATGCAATTGCACTGGGGAAAGAATATAAAGATTGGATCTATGGAGCGTGCCATGCTAGGATTGCTAGGCGTCCGTGTGATATCGGATCCGAAATATCGTGATTCGGAACAGTACGAAAGTTACAGGTGTAGGTGAACGGATCAAACAACGTTTTTACAATAAAGTTCCAAGTAATATTCAAAAACTTGATATTAATAAATTTAAAGTTACCATAAAAAAATCTTTATAAAAAAGCTTATTATAAAGTGTCTGATTACATTGAAGACAAAACAGCATGGGTTTAAAATGCTCCAAGCACTCCAACAGGTATTTCTAATTTTAAATATTGTTAAGTTATTTTAAACTTGTATAACTTGGTAACGGCATATATTTTGTAAATGTCGTTACTTATATTAAAGCTGTGAAGTTTCTTGCGCCCATTCTTCTCCACAGTTAAAAAATAGACGTCCTGAATGGGTAGCAGGTAAAAAATGTAATACTATTAAGTCATAGGCTAAGAATAATATGCCATTGAACGGCTTCAGGAAAGGGACTTTTACACAATTATTCTAAAGCACGTCCCGCTGGCTCAGCAGCTACAGTACCTACTGTACTGTGTGTGTACCTACCTAGCTACTAATGGTCTAGGAGTCAAAGACCCTGACGCACGTGGCTCTGTAGCGCAGGTAGTACACCAAAAAGCTTAACTTAGCTGCAGCAACTACCACTCCCGATAATATGCTGTCCTGGAAACCATCAGGATGCCCTGGAAAACGAGAATATGTATGACAAAATTTTTACTCTGCTCATTTTCTACTAAGAGCTTCTTCAATTTAATACAAATTTTCGTTTTCGTTATCAAATGGCGAATGTAACTAGCACTAGGCACCCAGCAAAAACTTTTACGTGCGTATAATAGCTGATAAAGCCGTAGCGCTTGCGCGTACTACGGCGTAGCACTTGACGGCACCGTAGCACAGGTACAGAGGAACGTAGCACACGATGCTTAGTTCTTGCATTTCTTTACTAACGATAATGTCGTCTGATCCATTCCGAAGATCTCGGAAATTTTAATAGAGAACGTGAACACACTTGCGTGATAACATTCCCTCTAGAAACCCTCTGACGGTGTTTAGATTACATAACCCGAGGGACCTTTTAATTCCCTTCGCACACGAGTCGTAAGCGTATCGTTACGACGCAACGCGTAAGAGACCTGCGACTCTCCGCACACGAGTCGTAAGCGTAGTCGTGTCGTAAGCGTATTGTTCTACAAACGAATCGTCGAGTAGACGTACCGTTTTGTAAAATCTCAGTTGAAATCATGGCGTCAACGGTACATACCAGATGTATTGGGTGAATTTATAGACTAAGTATCTTACATTCTCTTCAGACATTAGAAATAATTACAAGAAAAGATTCACGAATTCAATCACTTTTTCAGTCATATTGAAATTAAAAGTGGTCAGAAGTTAAAAAAATTCAAATTCAGTTAAAATTTTATTGAAATTAATGAACGGTTAATTTTTTACGCTTGCTTTTTTACGCCAGTACGCTACGACTAGTGTAATGACAATAAACATCTCCTACGATTTGCTGCACCACCGCTTCGTGTGCGGACTTGTTTGAAAATGTACGCGCTCGTATTGCTCTCGTCCTGCGCGCGTATTACGATACGCTAACGATATGACGCCGTGTGCGAAGGCTCTAAGTCTCTCGCCGACCCCAAAATGTCCGGTGGCGCTTCTGTGGTCTAGTGGCTGTAACGTTGTCGTTGCAATTTACTCAACGTTATATTTTTTATGGTATTCGTCTTATACTCAGAATAATAACTAAAGCTATAGAAACCGGACTAAAATAGCAACACTCATTCATCAGTTCGTACTATTTTAACTAATGAACCTAAGTGATGTATTGGAAAGAGATCGATTGTCCCTTTTCTTTCGTTATTTCGAAAGTGTCACCAGATTTGTGACGTCATATTTCAGGTAATGTAGTGAGTGACTTTATAAAGGACTCAAAGATTTTTTTTGATCACCGATTATCTGATGACCGTTTGACATAACAATACAAAAAATAAAAACTAAGTGTCAACTTACGAACGACTATAGCCTCCTTGGTAGTTTTAAAAACCATCTGTCAAATTTATATGCACGGTTCTGAAAAGAATACTCTGAATGTTATGCCATTTTGTCATGGAGTTTTATTGTATTTTTGATATGATCAGTCTTTCAAAATTCTTCAGTATAATAACATTGTTTTATAGTAACATCGATTGTGCAATTATTATTGTTTAAAATGTGATATGTGAAAACCTGTATCTATAAACAGGTTTTTCTGCTTAATTATAAATTATATCTGATTCAATATTTACTGTGGATCTCCTGAGTTTTTAATGGCCTTCAGGCCACAAGGCCATTGGTCTTAGGCCCAGAGCGCTCTCACGCGATGTCTTGACTTCCATGACGGTGGGCTTGTTTGTCCGCCTGGCTAGCTACCACCATCTTATCTAAATATGTCGCCATAACATCAATGTTTCTAGCATTGTTGTGTTCCGGCAGCTAGGGATAATATGGTGCCTCAGTAGTTGAGGATCCCGGGTGAAGAGCGCTTCCACCATTGGTCCTATCATCACTTAACACGTGAGATGAAGACACTTACCCGAAAGATAATATAATGCTTAGTTACTACTTACGATATTCCGCTAAGCTGGCTCTCTTCGAAGCCACTTATCGTGATGCAGGTCCCACTGGCCCCGTACTGTACGTGATACGGCATATAGTACGCTATGCCCAGCGGTGGGCAGCCCATCAACACGAAATCTCTTAGCACCTGGTATTGCCGCTTGAAACATTCGAAGTCGGTAGTGTGGCACGCGATTATTGTTCGGTCTGAAACAACAAATATTTTAAAATCTTATTGTGCATTAGTTTTTATAACGTGTTGAGTGAACACTCGTATCTCGTATAGTTTAAAAAATAATTAACTTAAAACCCTATTGCAGCGCCACCTTTCGGGTCCAATTGTGAATCTATACCATACCATACTGAAACACACACAAAAAGTTTCATCAAAATCGGTCCAGCCCTTCAGGAGAAGTTCCGTGACATACACATTACATACGAATAATAGTATTATGTTAAGATAGAGATGTTAGTTTCTTTTATCCTCCAACTAAGCTTATTTTTATGAGCTCTCGTAAGAGTGGCTGATACTACGCAAGAGCTATGTTTGTCATCATCACCATCAGCCTATACTAGTCCACTGCTGGAGTACGCGCAGATCGTAGTCAATGGCGAGCACTTGCAGAGTAATGTTTGATTATCCTTTGAGGATGATCAAACATGACTCTGATGTATTATTTTTGTCGTGTCAAACTTTAATAAAAACTGTTTGATGAAAGTTATAAAACGCATTCGGAATACCGTAGGGAAAATGCTTTACTTTTTAAAACTCACAATAGTGAGTTTTAAAAAGTAAAGCATTTTCCCTGCTTCGCCGATGGAAGCAAAAATAATAAAAAATGTGCATCCGCTTAATACACGTGGTTACTAAGTTTACAAACTAAAACATGCATATTATTATGAAGCAACAACATTGTGCTAGAGAAAAAATTTTCCTAATTACATTTTTCATTGTTCAGCGAATACTTAATGATGTCTTATGTACTTAATTATTTTTCTTTTACCTTTGTAATACCGTAATAATAATAATACCTATGCAAATAAATAAATACGAAATACAGCATATTTTTTAAAATTAATTTTATGGGATTAAAATTACAGACCTACATTCTGATTTCTGGGTAATTGTTAAATCTCTGATTAAACAACTTGTTTGTTGTTGTTGTTTCTTTTTTCCTCTATGGCATGGACTACCATAGAGAAGTGAAGTTTACAAGCTCCACAGATTAAGTTAGGCCGCTGCGCTGTGGTTATAATACTGTTTTGACATATTTTTGACATATTTTTGAATATTTAGTACAACAATTTTTAGTAATTAATTTTGTATTTTTCTTATAATGTAATTTAATTGGTATTTGACATTTTGGAGTATTAATTTTGTATTTTTATGTGTATGTAATTAATTGGAATATTAAGTCATTGTCATTTAAAGTTATTTGCATGCTACATTGTCAGCTGAGAAAGAGAAGAAAACTAGAATAAGACCAAAAATGTACCTTTCTCAAGCGCAAATTAAATATATTTCATTTCATTTAATTTCATTTCATTTGATTTTATATTTTTCATAAAAATATTTTAATTATTCGAGCAAAACATGTTGCAAGTAATTACTTTTTGTTTGAGCTTAGTGGTATCATATATCGTGTCGTGCTATATGTAAGGACCTGTAATTGGCTTTTTGTTGCTATTTTTAAGTTTCTACTTTGTTTATCAGCTGTTGGTTTTCCAAATCAATAAATAAATAAATAAACTGAACAAAAGAACCGAACGATCAACCGCTGAGCTCTCAAGCTTAAGTAATTAGTAAATAGTTGAGGAGCTTGATGGCGCAGTGGTTAACGCGCCCGGTCTGCGATTCAACATTCGCAAAGGCCGGTCATCGGGTAGGTGACTATAAATGTATCATCTCGAGCTGCTCCGTGCTTCGGAAGTCACGTAAAGTCGTCGGTTCCGGCTGCATTAGCAGTCGTAAAACAACCACCAATCCGCTCGGGCCCGCGTGGTGGTTCATGTCCGTTCACCATGTGATGTTTTTATCCATAGGCCAGAGTGCTCGTGCCCCAGCAGTGGGGATATAAAAATGAGATGGTGATGATGAAGATGATGATGTAGAAAAGTAAAATAGTTTAGAAGCGGCAGTAGCCGAATGAATAGATTCTCGGGTTGAATGTGAGAAATTGTTGTTATTAGCTTAATTAAGTGTGTTTTACAGGACTGTTGTTAAAGTGTTATTAACGCTCAGGACTGTGTTGTTGACGCATTCCAAAAATCTTTATAGCGGACACGCTTGTGTGACAACACACGGCGGAGGTACGGTAATATTTCATCTTAATATAAAATATCGCACGCCATACAAACCAATGGACCATCACAATACATATCTTCATCTTCTTAGATTCAGGGTTTCATCTTAAATACGATATAGCGATATGGAAATAAGATATAGATAGATAAACACTTTATTGTTTACACAATTATAGACAAAACAAATAACAGCACATTTTAAAATAATAGTAGGCAAAGGCGGTCTTATCGCTAAAAGCGATCTCTTCCAGACAACCTTTGTGGCATAGGACAGATTAGGAGACAATGGGAGGTAGTGTACCGGCAACTAGCAAATATAGAAAAAAAATTAACTATATATTAAACTTAATAGAATAGGTAATATAAGATATCTTTCTAATACCTTTAAACGAGCAATTCTTGTATATAATAGGTTGGGAAAAAAGTTTCTTCGCATTTTTAAGAAAATTCAAAACATTTTTTAATATAGTTTATTTACATTTAACTAAAGTATGTAGGTGCCATTTTGTTCGATAACTTTTTGCCATCTTGTAGGTAGGGACATGCCCCCATTGCTATAGAAATTTTGAGGCTTCTGATCAAAATACCGCGACAAGTGGTTTTGGCAGTCTTTTCGTGATGTTAACACTGACACTGCCTAAAGAATTCTGAAGAGACCGAAACAGGTGGAAATCTGAAGGAGCAAGGTCAGGACTATACGGCGGATGCATTAACACCTCCCAGCCAAACTCTCTTAATTTTTTCTGAGTGGCTAAAAATGTGTGAGGTCTAGCGTTATCATGATGAAAAATCACAACCCCTTCTGTTGATTAATTCCGGCCGCTTTCTCTCAACTTCTTGCTTTAATTTCATCAGTTGTTCGCAGTAGATTTCAGAATCGATGGTCCTGCCTGGTGGTAACAGCTCATAATGAATAATGCCCTTTCAATCCCACCACACACACAGCATCACCTTGTTGCGAGTTAACCCGGGTTTCGCCACAGTCTGTGAAGCCTGACCAGCCTTTGACCACGACCTTTTTCTCACGTTCTTGTCGTATGTGATCCACTTTTCATCACCAGTTATCAGCTTCTTTAAAAATGATTAGGTTTCATTACGTCGTAATAAAGAATCACAAATGAGTACACGGTTCATTAGGTTTCTTTCAGTGAGCTCGTGAGGTACCCAAATATCGAGCTTTTTTGTGTACCTAGTTTTTTTCAAATGCGTCAAAACTGTTTTGTGAATCAGCTACGGTCATCAGCTGATCGGTCGGTCATCTAGGTACTATACATAATACCTACTAATATATATTGTTATAATAAACTACATATACCTTCATACGATACAGTTGTTGCACTAAGACCTAGCTAAAAGAAAATAATGAAGTTTAATCTTAAATGTAGCAACTTGAAGTAGACTTGGAGCGACGAACATCGGGCGGGAGGTTATTCCAAAGGCTGGTAGCCTTAACTGTAAAAGAATCTCTAAAGTACTCTGAACGAGTCAAGAGATGTTTCAGAAGGTTATCAGCCCCGGACCTGAGCTCGCGATTGTGATCCATACCTAGAAATTGGAAACGCTCCTTAAGGTAGGGAGGGGTACGAGGGTCATACAGCACGTTAAACAAAAGCGTAAGAACATGCTCCTCACGTCGCAATCTGATAGAAAGCCATCCCAGTTTAGTTCTGAAATCAGACACATGATCGAACTTACGCAGGCCAAATATGAACCATAAGCAAAGATTCTGTAGACGCTGTAGCTTGTCCAGTAGATCCTCATTGAGGTCAATGGCAGAAACGTCAGCGTAGTCTAATAAAGGCAAAAACAGGGACTGCGCAAGCTCGATCTTGGTCTTCACAGGGAGAAGATTCCTCCACCTCCGCAACGAACCAGCGGCAGCGAACATGTTCCGACTGACCTCCGCGATATGAGGTGACCAAGACAGAGTACAGTCGAAGAGGACACCGAGGTTTTTGGCAACATTACTGTAAGGAAGAGAAACAGAGTCAAGAAGGAGGGCAGGAAAGTGAATGTATTTGAGTTTTGCAATCTGCTTAGACCCGCCAATAATGAAAATGGAAATTATATATTAAGATACGAAATATATCGTAAGATATTACCTGATGCGAAAGACCAGAATGGACCAGAGGCACTCTTTCTATTTTTAATTTAACCTACCTAATATCAGTTTCGATTCTACTTTTGGATATCCTCTACAAACTTCATGATTTATTATTGTTTTGATTCTCTAAGTTTCATTGGAATTGGCATAATGGTTTAATACAGAAGTATTGAAGTTAGGTTAAGTATGTGATGATGATGGATGGGGAACCGACAAGTGCCTCAGACGTTTGAAGCGCGCCCAGACTTCCTCGGGAACGCTTTCTCTGGTGAGCTGCTGCCGGGGTGGGCGCCGCGCCAGGCAGAATGCCTGCACTGAATGCACGGTTCACCGTAATCTCTGTCGTGACCACTGTCGTGACCACTGTCGTGACCACTGTCGTGACCACTGTCGTTACCACTGTCGTGACCACATTCGTGACCACGGTCGTGACCACTGTCGTGACCACTGTCATGACCACTGTCGTGACCACTGTCGTGACCACTGTCGTGACCACTGTCGTGACCACTGTCGTGACCACTGTCGTGACCACTGTAGTGACCACTGTCGTAAACACTGTCGTAAACACTGTTGTGACCACTATAGTGACAGACAACTGTATTTAGTGTAACTTGCAACAATATTTAGTGAAAGTGCAGATTCTGGAGGCACTAAAGAGTGCCTCCAGAATCCCTGTCGAGGCCTTTGGACCTGGACAGAGAGGTGGGAGCCGAGAGCCCTACGTAAATTCGATCAATTACGTACTAGATAACCACTCAAACGTCCAGTTACACTACCTGTCAATGCACGCATACGTCACTCGGCGGAAATGTCAGATTTCGCGCCCGAAATTAATTTTTATTTCTCTATCTCTTCCGATAAAAAAAATTGTCAAATAATAATTATAACAACTTGATCAAAACTAAAAATATCACTGCGTAGCCTATTAGATACATAATATAATTATTTTAAAGTATATGCTTCAAACCCAGATGCAACGGCATATAATTTTGTAAATGTCGTTACATATTGAATTAAAGCTGTGGAGTTTCTTCTTCTCCACAGCTAAAAAATAGACGTCCTGAATGAGTAGTAGGTAAAAAAAATATGGACGATTCAAAAGCACTTTTTTAAAGTTTATTTGAATAAAGAATATTTTGACTTTTGACTTTGACTTTGACTTTGATGTAAATACTCTAAATAAAAGGGATCCGGAATAAAAATGCATCCCTGTTTGCTCGTAGGAACAAAATATAAAAAAACAACAGAGTTAGTATGGAAAGACATAGAATTGCAGAATATAAAGGGTTTTTCATTAAGAGCGCTCGAACTTTGATATTAAATAAAACAACCTGTGTAAGTTCTTGCCACAACTTTTATTTTATTTTAAAGGATATTCGATGACATTATGTATGGAATATAATTTCAGCCAAATGGCCGCCGAGACGCCGCCGTAGGTGGTGTTCCCTGACCAATTTTGAATGGCATCTTCACATAAATGTAATTCAATTTCACGTAGGACACGAGTTATGTTGGCCTTCAGGGCGGCAATTGACTGTGGTTTGTCTGCATAAACCATAGATTTTACGAAGCTCCACAGAAAGTAGTCGAGCGGAGTTAAGTCACACATCTCTGGATCTCGGTGGCCAGGGGGGTAACCACGAGCTCTTCTAGCAGTATTATTGCAGTTGTGAAACGAGACGCGTGTAGCGGCGAATATATTCGCGTCTCTTTTCCACAACTGCAATATAAGAGCTCATAGTCAGGGGGCAGTTGATGTCGCCGCGACGCGAGATGACAAAGCCCTCGAACTTCTCATTCAATAAATTTAATGTTTAATAAATAAATAAAACATAACATAAACAAATATTAAATACATTTTAACAATTTCTACGCGTTCTTGAAGCGTGTAGCGTTCCATGGTGAATTGTCACCACTGAATCTAAATTCATGTCAAATTTGACAGCTATCGCTTTACCAAGATGGCCGCTATACGCTGTCAAAGTTCGAGCGTCCCTATTGAAAAACCCTGTATTTATTGCACCCCTGGACTTTTCTTTTTACATTCATTGACACAGTGGTCGCCCAGTGGTTGAAATTCAAATGTTTCGTAATAAATAATTGTAGCACATATGATACATTTTTACTTTCAGAACTCCTTCTCCATGACAACTTTAACTATACTAAATCTCACGCTTCTCCATGCGCGCAATGATTCTTTACGTATTAATTATAAAGATAGATTGATTTGATAAAATTGCGTATAATAAAATAAAAAACATTTGTTAATACACTTGTTAACTTTTACGATTAAACAGACAGTGTGCAAATAAAAAGCCCATTTGCTCTGGCAAAACAGCGGAGTTGTTGTAAAGCGGATTGTCCGTTGTTAATACGGATGTCCGTTCGTCAACTCATAAATTTTAATGGCCGGACTTTTTTCATGCACCCGCTTTGTTTGTCCCGAAGTGTATTGTCGGGGTACGAGTTACGATCCTCTTTGTGTTTATTTAACACTTCATGTGCGATATATTCCAATTGAATTAGCGGGTAAGAATGTCAATATAATTTTTTTTTTCTGCCAAAAAATACTTATTGTCACAAACTAGAGTTATGGCACCAGTAATCAACAGAAACCAGTAATCGACATTTTCTCTTTGAAATGTTAAAAATAGGGTTAGCAACCGATTTTAGCCCTTAGCAACAACTAGCTGTGCTCGTGACTTCGTCCGCGTGGAATAGTGACTTTTGGCAGCATTTTGAATTTTTTAGGCTCTTGTTCCCGTTTTTGTAACATTTTTCATTGATGCTTCGCTCCTATTGGTTGCAACGTGATGTTATATAGCCTAAAGCCTTCCTCAATAAATGGACTATACAACACAAAAATAATTTTTCAATTCGAACTAGTAGTTTTTGAGATTAGCGCGTTCAAACAAACAAACTCTTCAGCTTTATAATATTAACTAGCTGTGCTCGCGACTTCGTCCGCGTGGAATAGTGACTTTCGGCAGCATTTTAAATTTTTTAGGCTCTTTTCCCGTTTTTGCAACATTTTTCACTGATGCTTCGCTCCTATTGGTCGCAGCGTGATGTTATATAGCCTAAAGCCTTCCTCGATAAATGGACTATCCAACACAAAAAGAATTATTCAATTCGAACCAGTAGTTCCTGAGATTAGCGCGTTCAAACAAACAAACAAACAAACAAACAAACAAACAAACTCTTCAGCTTTATAATATTAGTATAGATATAGATTAAATACAGAACGCAACTGATTTGTGTCTTTCTTTAGCAACAAATGAATGAAATGAAAGGGAGGAACGAGCAGCTCGATGGCGCAGTGGTTAACGCGCCCGGTCTGCGAGTGCTGAGGTTAAGCAACTTTCGCAAAGGCTGGTCATCGTATGGGTGACCAAAACTTTATTATTTCGAGCTACTCCGTGCTTCGGAACGTAAAGTCGTTGGTCAAAAGATCTTATACAATAAATATAAATTAATATATACACATATATATATTTATCTATTAACTATAAAGCATTGTAAATGCAAAATTCAAAATAATATACAAACATAGCAAGTTTACATAAAAAAATAAAATGAATAGTTACCCAACAGTTCCGGTAGCTCCATTCCAGGGCACAACCACAACACACTCATCAGCAGTAGGATTATATTAATCATAGAACAGTCTGTCATTATGCTCATCTGTAATTTATGTCAGCACCAAACGTAACCAAACCGATCATATCATAGAAACTAGAAGCTGCACACGCTGTGACTTATATCAAATTGGTTATAGAATGGATGTTATTTTAGAAAGATAACAATAGCTGTTATTTTAGGGATTTGCATAGATACTATTGTACAATACCGTGATGTTATGATTAAAGAGAGAATAGCAAATTGTCTGTGTTGGCGCAGAGGTGAAAAACAGGCACAGTGGTTGAGACTAGTTATTACAGCGTAGCGTGATCTTCCATTGAAGTTTTGAAATTCGAACAAAAGAGTTTCGAAAGTAAGATAGGTTACCCTTCAAATGCCCTTTGAAGGTTAGTCCATGCTTGGTATGGTGTACTAGCGTTACGAACATACGTTAAAGCACTACTATGTATAGATAAACATATTTTCGCTAGTGCCTTCTGATTCTTCCTTGCATCTTTACTACCTTCTGCGGTCTCAATGCATTCGTACAAATCTTCATGGATGAGCAACATCTTCATAGTAAACTTCCAATTGTTGTAGTCATCTATTCCTTTAGTTTATCAATACAAATCGACGATGCAGCTAGAGAAGACATTTTTCACACGACCTCACAGTATGTGCCTATGTGACCACGTTTTTGTAAAAAAATGTTTTTCCACATTTCAGTTCTTTTTAACAAACTTTTATAGTCTGGATGGTCTGGGCTCATAACCTGTTGGCGCAGAGGTGAAAAACAGACACAGTGGTTCAGACTAGTTATTTATTACAGTTGATTTACAGCGTAGCGTGATCTTCCATTGAACACCAGAGCAAGAGAGAGCGCGGGAAACCATAGACGTCAAGACGACAGTAACAGATATTTGACATAATAAGTTGCGTTCGAAAACAATAACTAAAGTTAAGAGTTGCGTTTATAAATCCAACAGTCTGCTTAATTTTTTTTATGCAAATTTAAATTATATGCGATTTTCGAAGGATCCCCTCGATTTCTCTGGGATGCCATCATCAGATCCTGGTTTCTTTACCATGGTACCACCCTTGGGAAAAAAAATATATACGAGACGAATTGATAAACCTCCTTTTTAACAGACTTCAAAAAAGGAGGAGGTTACTCAATTCGACTCGTATATATATATATATTTTTTTTTTAAATGTGTGTTCGCGGATAACTTCGTCGTTTATGAACCGATTTTGATGATTCTTTTTTTGTTGGAAAGGAGATATCCCAAGGGTAGTACCATGATAAGGAAACCAGGATCTGATGATGGCACCTCAGAGAAATCGAGGAGAACTTTCGAAAATTGTAGGAGCGACTAGTACGTTTGTTAATGTTTTCATTAAGTATTTTAAAGCTCTACTACTTAATGAAGGTCTGGAGTCAATCTGATTATGGAGCCGAAAGACAGTTGAGGGAACTCCTCAACGATTTACAGCAATTACATGGTGTTTGGGCTTGATTAATTTGTATTGATGAGAACTTTACACCAAGATGGGTTGTGACTGCCATTAGGGGTCTGATGATGAAGACGAAGGACAGTCAAGGGAACTCCTCAACGTTTTACAGTAGCTACCTTGGTTTTGGTCTTAATTCATTTCTATTGATAAGAAATTTGCACCCATATGGGTTATAAGTGTCATTTCAGGTCTGATGATGGGGACCATAGACAGTCGAGGGAATTCCTCAACGATTTACAGCCGTTACCTTTTGTTGGGCTTACTTCATACGGTTCAATATGCCAAAATGTTTAGTTCGTATAAAAATAATGCCTAATTAAGATTGAAGTTTTACATAGGAATACCACTACCTACTAGTCCATCGTTTCCTCATCCGAGAAGCATCTTTGTTAGGTCTACGTCTACTCATCACAAAAATCGTAAAATAAAATAATTTTTATCAAAAAAAACCGATTTGAAAAAACAGGAAACTTAAAAAGTAAAAACAGCTCTAAAAAGCAAGAAATAATATTGAAATCCTATTATTAATTACCTAGATACCCATGTCAGTTTAAAAAAATGTCTACAGAAGTCGGGTGGGGCTTTTACAATAAAAAAGTGGAGATAATGGAACAACTGTAAAAGTTTAAATGAAACAAAATTGTCCCCCAGCCGACCACCAATCACCCGACTTCAATAGAATTTTTTTTTAAAGTGACATGCATATCTAGGTAATTAATAATAGGATTCCAATATTATTTCTTGCCTTTTAGAGCTGTTTTTACTTTTTTAAGTTTCCTGTTTTTCACAGCTAAAACAGATGTCCTGAATGGGTAGTAGCTGAACCTAGGTAAAAAGTTTTTGGACTTTTGGAGGTTTTGGGGATTTTTATTTTGGTTTTTTATGATAAACAAATATATTACGTTTATAGTTATATTTGTTGCCAGTAGTGAACGTTGCCCGATAGATGTGTGATATTTTTTTGTTTATTCAATAACAATAGCCAGGGATGAGCCGCTCTTTGTGTAAAACGGTGTGGTTTCGTCATGCTGATTGTATTGAAATGCCGTTGATATTGTAGTAGTGTTGTTGGGCTTAGTACTACTCATAGTTTTGAGTGCTTAAGAGCGTTTACGCCGCCCACTAGCGCCGCCAATGAAAAAAAAAACATATCTAGTAATTAGAGATAAAAAATCAATTTATGCTCAACAAACTATCTGAATGAAGTAATTTAGCATTTTTACGTCACTTAATGAACACCTGACATGTTATGGTTTAGTTAAATATGGCGTTATAGTTAAAAGTGGCCGTAACGTCATAATTAACTAAACCATAACATGTGAGGTGTTCATTAGGTGACGTAAAAATGCTAAATTACTTCATTCAAATAGTTTGTTGAGCATAATTTGATTTTCTATCTCTAATTACTAGATATGTTTTTTTTTTATTAGTGGCGCTAGTGTGCGGCGTAAACGCTCTTAAGCTAAACGCCGTTTCTAATCAATTATTTACACTTACATTACAAATGTTAGATCGGTCCAGAGTGGCGGTATTGTGTACCTGTTTGTTTCTTTACATATTTGAAATGTTCTTTCAAAAAACATTAAAGTTATAAGGTTGTTGACGTTGTTGTGGACAAAAAAACCGCTGTTTTATAGTATGTGGAAAGTATAATCTTAACGAAATGGAACAAGAAAAAGGGTAAGTCAAACGAACACTTCTAAATTAAACAGTTAACAAATGAAAATATCAAAGTTTTTAAAACGGAGATTAACGCAAACTACCCGACGTTTCGCGTTACGTGTTCGCGGGCTGGCATACAAAGTCCTTTTAAAAAAAAATAATTTAATGAATACAAAACAGTTCAAAACAGAAGGTTACTTCTGTTTTGTTTTGGCGATTAAGCCAAAGAGGGTAATAAGTCACATGCTCACATGTCGCCAACATTTATAAAAACTAAAATTAAATGCCTACCCGACCAACCCAGGAATCGAACCTGGGTCTTCCACAATCCGGGCGGCTGCACTGACCACTATGCTACCAGGAAGGCGGACGTAAGCACTGAATTTTTTCACTGCTTTGATTTTGACTGCTTTTTAGCGGCAGTAGAGTTATTACGTATAATTCCGGATTTTTTTGTAGCCTATGTCACTTCCACAGTCAAAACAAATCTAACGACACCTCATATGTTAAAATCCACCATGCCGTTTGGGCTCTAAGGCGTGCCAAAGAAATAGACATACATACATACATACATACATACAAGCTTCAGCCTACTTCGTTCTAGAGGCACGAGGCAACACAAACTCCATAATATAAGTCCTCCAGAATTCTCCCAGGCATTCCTCCTTTGCTGCTAGCTTAGCCTTTTCAAAGGCATTTTTAATAAACTGAGGATCGGTTGCTGCGCACCCAATGGAAATAATCTAAACAGAAACCGGCCAAGTGCGTGTTGGGCCACGCGCAGTGTAGGGTTCCGTAGCCCATCTCAATAATGCGGACTCTGAGAAGAGGGCTTTTATGAACATTTATTTAACGATGGATCATATACTTAATTGTAGATACTAACGGTTTCACACACCTGACACAATGAGGAGTTTGTACTGCGCCAAGTACTTTTTTTAATTTTTTTTTTATTGTGAGATGGGCTTGCTCTTGGCCTCATCAATCTCTAAGGCTAAGAAGAGGCCGACGATGGAACGAGTTTGCCCATAAATAGCCTATTCACTAACGCTTTAAAAACTTTAGGGTTATATGCACTGGGGAACACAGACGCCGGTAGGGAATTCCACTCTTTGGTTGTACGCATTATGAATGATTTGTTTCCCCGGTATCGATTCCCTGCGTATCAACTTCCCACCGTATCGACTTCCCCCAGTGTCGACTCCCGCCGTATCGACTTCCCTCGGTTTCGACTATGAATTGGCTTAGAGTACAGTTAATGAAGCAAATAAATGTAGAAGCAAAACGCTTGGTGCGCAAAAGTGGCATGACGATGGCATAGCGACATTCATAAGAGCTACTTGTAGCTTAAACTGAATAAATGATTTTTGAATTGAATTGAATTGAGTGGAATATCAACCAGGTAAGGGTGGTACCCAGCCGTACGTCTGGATTCCCGATGGTAAAATGGGGAAGGTGGAATGAGCTCATGCAGCTCAACAGCACACTCTCCGAAGTATAGCCTGTAAAAGACCGATAAGCAGGCAACTGTGCGGCGGTGAGCGAGACTGTGAAGCTTAGCTTTAACAAGCTTATCGTCACTTATAATTTTCCTGGCTCTGCGTTCCACCGAATCAAGCGCAGCGAGCTGGTATTTTGCTGAACCGTCTCAAAGGTGGCAGCAATACTCCAAGCAAGATCGGACTTGCGCTTTTTAAAAAGTTAGAAGCTGTCCCGGCGTGAAATATCGCTTAACCTTATGTAGTACACCCAGTTTTTTTGCCGCTGTTTGAGCCTTAATTTCGATGGTGTCGCTGAAGTTCAGACTAGAAGTCAACTTCATGCCGAGAAGATTAAGGTTGTCGGTAGTCGGTACAGTCATACAACTTCGAAAAGTAGGAGTCAGGTTAAAAGGACTCCTTTTGGCAGTGAACAGACATGCCTGCGTTTTGGTGGCGTTAAAACTGACTAAATTGCTTGTACATTTTGTAAGTAAGTCGACGTTACTCGTAAACTTGTAACCCCGAACCGACACCCTACACTATGGGGTAGACAAGAAAAAAAAATTACATCCCTACTCCACATGTAGGGCAGGTAACCTAAAAAAAATATTTTGAAAAAATTTACTTCACTAATTTATCGGCGTGATTAATATGTATATCCATGCCAAATTAGAGCTTTCTAGTACTAAGAGTCTATTCGAGCTAGGCTGGGGACGGACAGACAGACAGACAAACAGACATGGCGAAGCTATAAGGGTTCCTTGTTATCTACGGAATCCTAAAAATGGAGGGCAGACATGCTGCATGTGACATCTCTTGGCAGCGCTCAATTGGTTCATACTGGGGTCATAAACTAAGGAGATCCCAGAAGGTAAGTTTGATACAGACTGCGCTCGGACAACGCACACAAAGACCCTCTCATCACATCACATCATCATCATCATCAGGGCATTTTCTGTCCCTACTGCGGTAGCGCGAGCCTTCTCCTCTTCTTTTCTTCTTACACATACACACACACACACCTCAAACACCCTGACACGCCCTCTCATACACAAAACCTCACACACTCACCCTCCCACCCTCACACACACCCTACACGTGCGCGCACACACACACACATTGCATGCACAAAACTGTTTAATAGGCGACGCATTGGCAATTTACGTGGCGGGGATCTTGATTTTTCCCAACAATTACAAAACATATGAAAGTGATATTTAATGACATGATTTTTCATTTAATTGATTTTGTTTTGCTAGTTGCAGAAACACGATTTTTCAACTTTTATAACAGAGAATATCAAAGTAACCTCTTTTAAAACATACTAACCAGACTGATTTAAGCATCTAAATTTTTTTAGTAGCTTAGTCTTAACACACACTTCAATATTGTGGTTCATTTTTTTAAATAATTTGTAGTTTTAATTTAAAGGAAAAAAACACTTTTTCTTATGGTACGCCCCGCAAACGCTCCGTGGGACAAATGCAAACAAATTGTACATTTCTGAATGCGTGAACGTCCTATTAGAATAAACGTTCAACACATAACTTCTTTTCATATATTTTTTTAAATACGTTTACAAAATTACATTATAACAAAAACTAATAGAAATAAATAATATTTTTCCGATAAATCAATTAAATAAAAATCAAATCATCAGGATACGTTTAATTTTCTTCATACAAGTACGCGCGTCCTTCTCGTCCGTGTTCAGCTTTGTGTATGGGGAAAAAATACAGTTGAGTGATTTTATGCTGTTAAATATTTTTAGTTCATCATCATCATCATCATCGGCCCATATCAGTCCACTGCTGGACATAGGCCTCCCCTAATGAGCGCCATAGCGCCCTGTCCTCGGCTTGACGCATCCAGCATCTGCCTGCAGTCTTTCGCAGGTCATCATCCCACCTGGCCGGAGGGCGTCCTACACTACGTTTACCGAGTCGTGGTCTCCACTCAAGAACACGTTTACCCCAGCGGTTGTCGGTTCTTCGCCAGATATGGCCGGCCCACTGCCACTTCAACTTGCTAATTCTTAGAGCTATGTCGATGACTTTGGTTCTCTGTCGAATGTATTCGTTACGAATCCTATCCTTCAGAGAAACTCCGAGCATAGCTCTTTCCATAGCTCGCTGAGCGACTTTAAACTGGTGGACCAGCCCTACCGTGAGTGTCCACGTCTCAGCTCCGTAGGTCATGACGGGTAGGACGCACTGATTAAAAACTTTCGTTTTTAAGCGTTGCGGTATGCATGACGAGAAGACTCGACGTAGTTTCCCAAACGCTGCCCAGCCCAGCTGGATCCTCCTCTTGGCCTCCTTCTCAAAATTGTTCCTACCTAATTGCAAAATCTGCCCGAGGTAAGTGTATTCGGAAACGATTTCAAGAAGGTGACCATGTACGACGACCGGTATCGGATCAATGTGGCCATTGATCATGACTTTGGTTTTATCCAAATTCATGCCAAGACCGATGCGTCGCGAGGCTGAAGCTAGGCCGTCCAGCATCTGGTTCAGCATAGCAAATATTTTTAGTTATTTATAGAATACTACATACATTTTAATACTTTAAACAATAAATCAGGCCTCTCTATTAAAAACTGTTTTAAATATAATTTTTAAAGCCGTCCGTAATTTCTTTCATATTTGTTATTCAGCTTTGTTTATTGTTATTTAGTAGAAAAATAAGTTTTTACCTGGCAACACTAAAATCATAAATAACGTCTGTAGGTAGCACGACGGCCATTTTGCTGGAGTTCTGGTTAGACGGTCTACAAAAATTTTACTAAATTGTGCGGGAAAAATACACAAATTAGTTTCATTTTGATAACCATTCCATTAAACTAATTGGTTAGTGTATGTTTAGCTTTCTATATAGTTTATTTCAAAGATACTTCATGATATATTTAGAAACATATAAACAGTTTGATTCAAAGAAATCTCTTAGTATTTTTCACACATTTTAGGTTGTACACACGAGTGTTTTGTTCCTTTTTGTTACGAATTTGTTACATTTCTTTGTGACGTTACAAATATGAAATAACAAATATGAAGTAAAGTCGCACTCACATTGTAATAGTTGACTTGGATTACTAAAGTTGAAATATTATGATCACAGTTAATTTTAAGGTTGATTTGCAAAAAAAAATGTTAAGTAAGTCGAAAGTAATACAAACTAGACTTGCTGCCATTCTTTATTAAAATAATCAATCAAGATACTGCTTTTTACTCATTAACAAATTTACCTTTCAAATAGAATGCACAACATGAACTAGTCCTTATAGTTCATCTTTGTTATTTTTTTGTAACAACAAGTTATTTTCTTGTTTCCTATTTGTTATATATACAATTTTTTTGCATTTGTCCCCCGTATGAGATTTATTGTTTAGCGGATTGTTATGGAGGAGCGAGACTTCCTGGAACAAGTAACTAATAATTACTTAACAGGAGGTTCTCAAACTTCAATTAAGCTAATGTAATATTTTGAGACAATAATATTGGTCACCCATCCGATAAGCGGCCTTTGCGACACCTTAATCTTAGCAATCGCAGACCGGGCGCGTTAATCTCTGCGTCATCGAACTCGCGCACCGACACGGAATCTCGGACCATGCAAGATTCCGCGTCTAGAGGGCGTTTAAAGCATGTTAATGAGGGTGTTAATAGCATGCTTTTCTGTACATAAGCGTGCTTTTAGGTTTGAACGTATGATGAAAAGTGTTCGCACTTATTTTGATATTTTGGTCGGTTAATAAACACTTTTTTCGTTTAGGTACATTATACAGAAAGTAAAAAGTAGTACGTTTTTAAGTGTGAAGCGGTAAGTGCGCGTTCTTGTACAGTGTGCTTGCTTGCCTGCTTATTTACGTTCTTTATGGAAATGTGTACTAATATAGTAAGTACCTACGTAAGGACAACAAAACATGTTAACAACGGTAAACGTACAGACAGTTGTAAGTACACTAGAAAGCAAAAAAGCAAATAAGCACTTTATAAGTATTAAAAAAAAATCGTACAATGCTTAAACGTGTGAAAAAAATAAGCAGTTTTTTCCATCTCTATCCGCGTCCGTGACAGGTTGTCTATGTGTGCGTGCCACGACCGCATTTGTACGAAGCTTAGGTACTAGCCTTCTTATTTAGTGCGGGGTGTAATGTATTTCGTTCGCATTCGATACGGCGCCCGTTTCCATGGTGAAAGAACGTTTAATTGGACGGTAGGTATGTGCTTTGACAGATATTTCATTCAGTCTTTTGTAAAAAACGAGTTTATACTCAAAGCGGATTCGTTGGCAAATTACATAATTTTAACCGCCTCTGTGGTCTAGTGGCTAAGACCGCCGGTTTAGACCCACAGGTCCCGGGTTCGATTCCCAGCGGCACATACATGTTTGTGTACTCGGTTAGTTGGTGGTAGGGCTTGTTAGTCCGCCTGGCTAGCTACCACCATCTTATCTAAATATTTTAGCAATGTTATGTTCCGGCAGCTACAAAGATAACCAGTGCCTCACTAGTTGAGGATCCCGGGTGGAGTGCGCTTCCATCATTGGCCTTATCATCACTTAACATCAGGTGAGATCAAGGCACTGTGCTTACCCGTTAATATAAAAAATAAAAATAAATTATCTCGAGTGGAATCTATATCCTTGATATAAAAGGGTATGTGATTTCTTTTCAATATTGTCTTATAAAATTTCAACTGTTATTATTATTAAAAGTTTTAATTAGATTATTAGGGGCTGGATGGCGCAGTGGTCAACGTGCTGGGTCTTCGATTGCTAAGATTAAGCAACTTTAGCAAAGGCCGGTCATCGGATGGGTAACCAAAATTATATCATCTCGAGATTCGGAGGCACGTAAATCTTTAGGTACCGGCTGCATTAGCAGTCAATCCGCACTGGGCCCGCGTGGTGGTTTATGGCCCGTTCTCCCTATCCATCCATAGGGCAGGCTCGTGCCCCAGCAGTGGGGACATTATGAACTGCTGATGTATTATTAAATAACGTAAGTTACGCTTTTATCAAATTAATAATACTCCTGTTGCGTCTATACAAATGAGCAACTTACGCAATGCGTTATTATTATGTGACCAAATTGAATTATCTCGAGCTCTTTGATGTTTCAGATGCCACGTTAATATATTGTTTACGTGAAATGTAGGTAAATAAACTGATTTAGAAAAAAGCCAAATTTTTTTTCCACTAACGGGATTCGAACCCGCAGCCCATGGCATACCGGGTCAGGTGCACTATGGCTCGTGGCTCGTGGCTCTGTCCAACCCGCCATTACGTACAATCAAAATAGACTGATGATAATTATGACTGAGAAATTCATTTTAATTTTCAATACCAGAAGCTCTCAAGTATTTTAAAGAAGCCATGATTTTTTTATTACAGCATTTGTTCAGCTTCTCTCTCTGTGTTTGAAGTATCAAACCGTGCAAATCCCTTGAGATCAGTCCACTGAATTGTCTCCGACACGGGCGCGTTTGTTCCCGTCTACAAATATTACTCCTGGTGATTTATATACAGGTGTAGCGGAGGATCGGGATGTAGGACGTAGGATGTAAGTATGATGTATGATAGAGGATGGACAAGTTGAACTTGTTTGTTGCTATTGTTTATCTTGCAACGTCGGGGTGGGAATTGGGATGTTGCAAGTTGCAAATTCATGGAAAATTCAATATTCATTTACCTATTAGGTAATTTGACGACCTCCTTGGTCGAGTGGTTTGTACACCGGTTGTCATGGTGTCGCCATCTCTGAGGTCCCGGGTTCGAACCACAGTCGGGTCAATTTAGATATTGTTGTTTTTAAATTTAAATCTAAATTGTCTGGGGTCTGGGTGTTTTCTATGTATAATAATTGAGGGTTCCGGATGAAGTGCGCTTCCAGCTTCGGCCTTATCATTCCTTAATATCAGGTGAGATGAAGGCCAGTTCTTACCCGTAATATATTAAAAAAGAAGATTTTCCAGCGAAGGCCGGTCATTGGATGGGTGGTCAAAAACTTATCATCTCAAGCTTCTCCGTGCTTCGGAAGGCACGTAAAGCCGTTGGTCCCGGCTGCACTAGCAGTCGTTAACAACCTCCAATTCGCACTGGGCCCGCGTGGTGGTTTATGGCCCGTTCTCCCTATCCATCTATAGGGTAGGCTCGTGCCCCAGCAGTGGGGACATAAAAATGAGCTGATGATGATGATAATAACGATGAGATGAAGTACTATCCAATTTTTTTTGCTAAAGTTTAGTTAAACTAGAACGCTTAAGCCACTGCGCCAACCAGCTCCTCAAAGGGCACTCAAGGATTTGTATTTAGGTAATACGTGTAAATATGAAGCTCTGTTTCCAAGTTTGGCGTGAAAGTTGAAACGCCTGCAGTCGTAATCTCAGAATAAGTAAAGTGTAAAATCTGTTGCTCGCTAGTAGTGCGTTTAACGGCCAGTTTACGAGGCGTGGGTAATCATTGAAGGCGGTAAACTTAATAACGATCATTTGTTTTAACTGCAGACACGAGGTGTGGCGGACTGCAACATACGAAAACAAACTGAGCACTTATTTTGTGTAATATGTCGGGTTTCGTTTTAGCGTTTCCGACTGTGAGATTTCCAAGGCGTTCCGCTCGGGACTGAATGATGGCGCGAGCGTCGAATTAAGGCAATAATGTGGATTTTATTGAACGTTTACTTATTATTAAAATTATAATGGCCGACAACTATTACATATTCAAAGACAATTGGTTTGGTATATTTTTCTTTGCCAGAAACGGTGTATAGCCTGAATAAAATGATATTTAGTCTTATAATAAGACGTATGTTTGATATTATATTCGATGCAGGAATTGTAAAATATCGTGAAAATACCAGCCGAAATTACTAGATAAAAGGCCAATGAATAACATATTTTTTTTTGGATTTAAAATCCTTTTACATTTCGTATAAAACTCATTTAAAACACCGTTTTTTTAAAAACCCTCGCACCTTAAGCCCAATGTTTGACACAATTTTCGTCGCCAAAATATAATATTGATTTTCATTAAAATTTTTCAGTATGACTGTTAGTAAGCATTAAAGGACATCACTAAATTGTTGTTGACTAAACTTAGTGACTGAACCTCTTTTTTGTTTATTTTATTTTATTAGGAAACTCAGGTTCTCTCTTTTTTAGGGTTTCGTACCCAAAGGGTAAAAGGAGACCCTATTACTAAGACTCCGCCGTCCGTCCGTCTGTCTGTCTGTGTCTGTCTGTCTGTTCGTCTGTCCGTCTGTCACCAGGCTGTATCTCATGAACAGTGATATTAGTTAGACAGTTAAAATTTTCACAGATGATGTATTTCTGTTGTTGATGTTTCTGTACAAAAAAACAGAATAAAAAAAATATTTAAGGGGGCTCCCATACAACAAACGTTTTATGCACGTTTATGGTCGATATTGATAAATATTGATAACAGGTAGACGCTTGAAATATTCACAGAATATTGAGTTATATTATTCACTTTCAAAATAAATAAATAATTTAAAATAAAATAAATATTTAATAGGGGGTTCTAAGTAATTGTGGGGCTCCTATACAACAGACATGATTTTTTTGCCTTTTTTAAAGATAATGGTACGGAACCCTTCGTGCGCTAGTCCGACTCGCACTTGGCCGGTTTTTAATGATCATAGGGTAAAAGAACAATCACTGGTCCCTGTCCAACACTGTGCCACAACCCCACTTACTGATCTTCAAATTGGAAATGTTTAACGTTACCCAATTCAAATCTTACTAAATTACTATCTTACAATCTTAGGCGTAGGGCGCTTATAGTCGCACAAGTAACATTAGCTCCGCATTTATTCATTAAAATTCAAAAAGGTATCTAAATATAAATTAGAAAATTGTTTGATAAACATAGTTACCGGAATCATATGTAAAACCAAGCAAGAAACCAAATGTTTAAGTGTTGAAAAATTCTTACTACGATGCCATTGTAGGGTTCGTTTGTGCTTTTAAAACCCCACATATAATTGTAGTAGACTGTATTTAGGTTAATTATTTTAATTTGCTTCGTGTTTTATTCCTGCTAATATTATAAACGCGAAAGTTTGTAAGTATGGATGTTTGTTACTCTTTCACGTAAAAACTACTGAATGGATTTAAATGAAATTCGGCATACAGATAGTTTATAACCGGGAATAACACATAGGATACTTTTTATCCAGATATTCCCACGGGAACAGGAACCACTCGGGTGAAACCGCGAGCGGCCGCTAGTATTTAATACAACAAAAGACGTCCTAAGCCAATGGTGCTTACGTGCAAATTCACCACGATCGGTGCACATTGAATACTTCACTCTATTATGTTTTATACAGTCATATGCTTTGTTTGTTGTAACTATAATTCAAGTAACAATAAGTATATACTGCCCACAGCTGGGCATAGGCATCCGTCATTGCTATCAAGTAATCGATAAAATTGATAGATACAGTAGGCTGGTGGTCACAAACTTGGGTTTTGCAACTAAAATTCCGAAACACTACCCGACCCGAGAATTGAACTCATTGTAATATAGGACCGAGCTATATCATTTTTACAATAGTTATTATAATATTGATATGACCCTAATAAGATCGATTGCGTTCTGTTTTAAGAAAGAAAAGAGAAGGATAAGTAAGATATAAGGACGCGCTTGCGTTACATCGCTTTCCCCAAAAACTTTCGGGATTCAATACGTCGCAAAAGCTTAAGAAACCACCGCGGACCAAAGTTAATAGTAGATTTGTGGAAACCACCAAGTTTCTGGACATCTATAAACTCAGTTAACGCTATAAACACTGGCATAATTAACAAACTCTTTCAAAACAAACATAATTTACTATAGTTTTTTTTTTCTTTTAGTTGATGGCTTCGTGCGATTAGCACATTTAGCCAGTGTCAAAGTATTTTTTTTACAAGTAATACATAAATAATCAATATTTCCTTCTTGTATGATGATGATGAATGATAATAGAAATGAGAAGTAAGAAATGATATACCCCCCAACCCCTAGAGTACTTATCTCAGCAAAGATGTGGGGTTTTAATAAGTCCTCGGGCGTACTTCTTGAGAGAATTTAAAAAGTGACGTTGCACTGTTTTGTTTCATTTGCTAACACTAACGCACACTCGCGAACACTTAACGGTTAATAATCTACCATTATTTCACATTAATATTCGACTTAACACAAATTTTAGAAAAGAAACCAAAACCGCAGACATGACTCTTCACTTTCCCGTCAAGAATTCTTTTCTATATAATCATTAATTCACTAGAGTAATTTGACGTTTACGGTGTTCCCAGTTTCTGATGAACAGAAAATAGTGTTGTGACAAGAAGATTGACATCAATTACTCACTCATTCATTCTCATTACAGTAAATAAAATGAGTAATGTGATTTGATTCAGGATCAAATCACATTACTCATTTTATTTACTTTATTATGAAATCTCCTAGACCAGTTTTGTTTAATCGATATAAAAATATTAGCATTGGTACATTTAAAGGCCAATTAATGATAACTTTGAAATGGCGAATTCATCATCATCATCATCATCAGCCTACACACGTCCACTGCTGGACATAGGCCTCTCCAAGTGCACGCCACTGAGCACGATCCGCGGCTACACTCATCCAGCTCTTGCCAGCCACCTTGCGAAGATCGTCGTTCCACCTAGTCTGAGGGCGAATTACATACTCGAATTATATAAAATTAAACAAAAATGCAATGGATATATTTTTATTCGTCGTCGTCAGACATAGAGATGAGTCGTTCATGAATGAATCCTTCAATTGGACTAGTCCACTTAGCAAGTATATCATTTAGTCCACACTTTACTGAAGGAGAGTAAAGCGAACAGATAGATTACGAACAGCGCGTGCGGAATCGAGACAGTTGCACCGGTCGGAGTCGGAGTCTGCCCGCACTCAATTTGACGTCTTACGGTATGAAACATTATTATTTTTACGGCTTATTTTTACTTGATTATTTGTTGACGGCGTAATTTGTTTACGTTTTGAAATTTGATTTTGTTGTCTATTATTCTAGTCTACGTCAAAATAGGAATGAGCGCGATCCGTGCTGCGTGTGACAATAACATTGTTTAGTTTTAATAATTGTGCTTTTTGACGATGCATTTAAGAGCGTTTACGCAGCAAACTAGCGCCGCCAATGAAAAAAAAACATATCTAGTAATTAGAGATAGAAAATAAAATTTTGCACAACAAACTATTTGAATGAAGTAATTTAGCATTTTTACGTCACCTAATGAACACCTGACATGTTATGGTTTAGTTAAATATAACGTTACGGCCACTTTCTATCTCTATATGTTTTGGTTTTTCATTGGCGGCGCTAGTGTGCGGCCTAAACGCTCTTAAAAGTAATTGTAAATAGTTTATGTTTTAGTTGTCGTAAAATGAACCCATGGGAAAATTCACTCGGAGACAGAGAAAATGCTATGTGAGAAAATGATAAAAAATGGTATTAGAACGGGTCAGAGTAATTTTTTTCATTTTGGAACGGGATCGAGTGATCGTTGACGTAAAACGGTACTATATTGTTGAGGTTATCTCCATTTCAACGTTATTAATTTATAGTATTCTGTTTTGTCTGCATTGTTATGCAGTATGGTAAGTGGTTAAATCTGTATTTTTCTTTCAAAAAGATGGATGATGTAAAAATTGCAATAAAAACAGCTCCCAAAGCAAAATAAACACTGACAACTAAACTGTCAGGTGAAATTTCTCGGTACAAAACGACATTCATATACCTACCTATATTATAATTAATTAAGTATTTTTTTATAATAAACGTTCGTACTGACTTTGTGTGAGTGATCTGAATGACAATGAACGAAACGCATCACTAGTACAATAAATATGGCAACATAATTTTACAATGTGACATTAGCATCTGTCAGTTTACTCCAGTGAATTAATGATTAGACTTATAGTTACTAGCTGACCCGGCGGACTTCGTATCGCTTTGACAGTTTCTATGTCAACAATACAATCAAATGGTTTCAATGACAACAAAACAAACAAATCGTATGTTTCACAGCTAGGAACATTTTGTATTGGAAAATTAAACAGAAAATATGTAATTATCTCTTAGGGGTTTTAAAAATAGATTACAACCGATTGTCAGACCTACCGAATATAAATGTAAAATTTCATAAAAATCGATCTAGCCGTTTCGGAGGAGATGGCAACTAACAGTGTGACACGAGAATTTTATATGTATAGATTGTGGAGATCCTGGGATTCGTTGTCCAGCAGTGGACGTCATTTGCCTGAGATGATGATGATGATGATAGTTTGAAGTATACGTACTAAGGCTTGTTTCACACGTTTACCCAAACGCCTAAATGAGCAAAACATTTTCACCAACTAAATTCTCTTACAGAGAACAAATAAGCATAATTTTGTTTTGCATTTGATGGGCTGCGGAAATTATTTGCTTAGCTTCCAAGAAAAATGGGGAAACTAAGTAAACACCGAGCGATTCACAAAGGCTGCCCGAACTTCGCTTGTCATTAAGAAAACTTTCGTTTCAGCACAAAATTTAACTAAAATTTATTTTTTGGGGCGACTGTTGTTCCCCCCACGGTCCTGAGTATAATAAACCCTGTAATTAAGTGTTTCTGTCTCACTCTTCTCTCTTCTATATATATTTAGCACTTAAATAAAGACGCCCTTCAGACTTACATTTTGAAGTTCACGCCGAAAGAAAATACGGACTGAGGAGCAAATAAATAAAAATAAAATAAAATGGGGTCGGCCTATCCGAAACCGGAGGACTTCAGGCTCTTCGCTCTTAAGGACGTTGCCAGACTTATGGCATCGATCTTTACAGAGGAGGAAGAGTGATAGGATGTGGTTGCACAAAAGATCCCAATGGGTCGAAGTGTTACTGGGAGATGGAAACCTCGGCAGGCCCCACTAAGATAAGATAAGATAAGATAAATAAATGTTTCCCACACTCACACCAATTATCTAGCCCCAAGAAAAGCTTCCTGAAACTCGATAAATGGATAACTATACAACGGATTAACATACTTAATACATTTAAATACATACTTATTATACATAGGAAACACCCAGACCCGGAACAATATAGAAAAACAGGTACTTCTAAATTGATCCGACCGGGGATCGAACCCGGGACCTCAGATATAGCGATACCATGAAAACCGATGTGCAAGCCACTCCACCAAGGAGGTCGTCAAAACAACAAACAATGAAATGTATTGAAAAAATGCCTTTGAAAGTATTTATTCATCGTCATCATCAGCTCATGTTGGGGCACGAGCCTTCCTTATGGATGGATAGGGAGAACGGGCCATAAACCACCATGCGGGCCCAGTGCGGTGCGGTGGTTGTTAACGACTGCTAATGCAGCCGAGACCAACGGCTTTATGTGCCTTCCGAAGCACGGAGGAGCTCAAGATGATACATTTTTGGTCACCCATCCGATGACCGGCCTTGGCGAAAGTTGATTAACCTCAGCACTCGCAGTCCGGGCGCGAAGGCAAAATGTCTATTGCTAAGTATTAATTAATTGCTGTTTCATTTCAAGTAATACTAAAAACTAGTGGTCGAGTTTTTAGTATTACTTGAAATGAAACAGCTCTTACAAATTTAATCGCGTTTAATTTTTACATTAAATTTCATTATTTGCTCCGCGGTCACAACGAGACCAAGTCTAATAATTTTTCTGTCTCTTGCATACCGTGTTTCGCACGATCCGATCCGAACCCCTCGGAGAATCTAGTAGGGCATGGGGACACGCACTAGTGCGTGATGCCGTTCCCTCTAGAAAACCTCCGAAGGTGATTCGTTTCATACGGCTTGAGGAACCCTTTAAGTTTCTCGCCGCCCCCAAAAAAGTCCGGTGAAGCTGAAAATGCTGATTGAGGCAATCACCATACTCTCTCAATAATATAAAATAAATAAAAACCGTCTTTTGTTTTAATAGGATGCGTTTCGTTTTACCTTAAACCGATTTGAAAACATAAGAAAACAAAACACGCATTAATAGTTGTCCTCATAATGCAATTCCGCTAGCTTGCATCTCAAGCCAATCTGCCAAGAAACTGAAATTACAAAGCGCAGTCACTTATTAGCATAGATTGATTGGTTAATTAATTACGCGTGATTGTAGGACAGAGCTCCATTAGTGGGATACCGTAGATCAACTGCATTTAAGTGATTTGAGTTAAGATACAATACATAATGTGAGCGTGTGCACAGTTCATAATTAACATGGTCGTGTGATTGGGAATATTATGCGTAATTAATTAGTAACACTTGCGGAAGAGCTAAGTAGGTACACAGTTGGAGTGCTAAACAGTCGTGTTGTAGAGCATTAAAGATGGGTGTATAGTTTCAAGTTTTTTGACGATGGAAATGTCTTTTCGTTCGCTCCAGTGTAGGCTACGATTTCATGAAAAAGTGTGATCCCCTTATATCTCAAAGAGTTGTAAAGATATGATATCAAAAAAAGGCTCAAAAGACGCGTAATTACAAGAGCTCTAAGGTGCAAAAAGAATTATTCGAGAAAGTCAATAACGAAAAAAGTTATGGCTGAAATAGTAAAAAAAAAGTCAATTTATTCCGAATTTTTGGCGCTCGATATTTTGGAAACGAAGAATGATATTAAAAAATTTGAGAAAACTCCTCTGGACAATTTAGTCAGCTATAAGCTGAGCCTAAAACAAAAGCGATCAGGTTAAGGGTTTGCCCTGTAGCCTAACTTTTTTGAAAAAAGTCAAAAAGTCAGAACGACATTTTTTACATGACATTTATAAGACTTCATGTTTCGCAGAGTTCGTTATCTTTTCCTTACCCCGACTTTCTCGTCGCTCAGCGACATTATTTTTTTGAATTCCGTAGATTAATTTCCAATGTGCTCGATAGTCGTGTGAGGCACCGAAATCTGTGATTTTTTTAAATATGGGACGCACATCGCCTTTATTGTAATAAGCCTTATTTTTATTCGCCTGCTCGTTAGACTATCCAAAGCTCTAAAATTTCTTCTATAAATGTTCAACCATGTGCTATAGATATAAAGTGCAATATCTATTGAGGAAATTTCGTAGTGACAGTTTGTTATATTCTGAGGTTCAGGCGTCTGTACGATCGAAGCCGGCGCAAACTACAAAACCACAGAGACGTTTAATTTTTTATTTAAAACTTTCACTATTCATCACTATTAAGTTTAATAAATTTTAATATTCCACATAAGTCAGCTCGTGCCGGAAGGTATGTCCCCTTTTCAGTAAAAGACAGTAAGACAAATCTGAGTCACCACGCAACTATGAACAGGGCGCAAAGAGAATATAATAAAATTAGCAAAGCATGTGATATATATATCTTCGCAGACGTACCGCAGAGATTTAAGCGCAAAATATTGCAGGCATTCGCATTTGAACCTGGTTGACTTCTAGTAACCTTTTAAAATTTAAAATTTATTAACAATTATTAAATAATCGAGTATGGTAATGTTTCTAGTTTATAATTTCAAGCAAAATATTATATTTATTCATAAAATGTAATCCACTATGCATGCCGTGGCAGCCTCTAATTGAGACGACACCTAACTTTAAGTCTACAATAATGTTCTACTTAGTTATTGCTTGTATTTGTGTTTGTCGTGTTGGTTGTCCTTTAAATAAATAAATAAATAAACTTAATGTAGATACAAGGTCTGTTAACTAAAGCTGGCACGTTCAGTACTCACACTAATGCAAATTCACTATACAGCATGTTTAGAAATTAAATTAAATTAAATTATCTTGATTGAAAAAGCTTTATAAAAATTTAGTCTTCTTACTCTGATTTTTTAAGCTATATATAAGCTTGTAAGTTGTAGGTTGAGTAAAGTTGGTCCTGTTAATGTTTTGCCGGAACCCATTCTTTGAGAAGACATTTTAATCTAACCTTAAAATAGGTAAACAAAGATGACACAATAATCTTTGTCGATTTAAACGTGATTGACGATAACGGACGAATGTCAAAAAATACCACTCTTATTTATAAACAGTAGCAAAAGCAAAACAGTAACTGCTTCCTTCATACTCATAACCTCTCTACTGGCAGGCGCGCGAGAAACAATACGTGTAACGTGTTAAACGTGCCAGCTTTAGTTAACAGACCTTGTATCTAATAGCACATCAATGCATAACTGAAGGAGATGGCGAGAACACTGACGTTTCATCAAAACTTTGTGGTCTATTTAATCCGGAGGGATTCATCATTCCTCATAGAAGTTCGCATACCGTTCTAGATTCTCCGAGGCTTTTGTGCCGGGTATCAAAGTTGGTTGGTTGGTTGTTGGTTGTTGCCCTGTGTGGTGCCGGGGATAAAGAATTGCACCACCCCATCTCTTCTTGTGGGTGTCGTAAAAGCCGACTAAGGGACCATTCCAGAGGATGGGCAGCAGCATCTCTCTGAGGTTACCCTCAACCTACTGCGATCGCCAACCCGCCTGCCAAGCGTGGCGATTATGGCAAATACCCCTCATATCCTTGGGGGAGGCCTTTGTCCAGCAGTGGACGTCTTTTGGCTGAGATGATGATGATGATGATCAAAGTTGGACGCCTCGGTAGCATAGTGGCAAAGCCCTCAGCCCGATACGAGAAGGTCCTGGGTTTAATTCCCATGTGTTTCGGATTTTTTGATGTAGAGACCAGGATGTGTTTCAGATTTTTCAATTTTGGGTGATCACCAATCTGCATGTAGCAAGCATGGTGAATTAAGCCAATGCCTATCAATTGTAGTGATGACTTGATTTCAATGATGGAGGCTTTTGCCCAGCTGTGGGACAGTATATAAACTACTTACTTAATTTATTTACCAAGGTCGGAAAATTCGGGGTTCATCTAAATGGTCGCGGTCAGTCGTGTCGTGTGTAATTAATGACGCCGTCGTGACGAGCCCTTGCTAGCTTGAGCCCCTTAGAAACTTTAATTAAATAAAAAGGCTTTATTATCTCATTACAAAGCAGTTATTTAAACGCAAAACAAGATGAGGGTTACTAAGCACTTTTTAAAAGACTGGAGACTGCGTTGACTGGCTATGTGAACCTGTTTTATGGAAACACAGGATCCCTTAAACAAGAGTACCTACTGTTTTATTTTATTTTATACTAGCGACCCGCCCCGGCTTCGTACGGGTACAATGCTGATACACGCAACCGCTATGTCCCTGCATTTTTAATCTGTAATATCTTCGAAAATATTCATTTAAATTACATGCTGCCAAAGGCCATATTGATCTCTATTAAATGCACAATGTATTTAAGGTACTAAATTGAATAAGGATAAATGCTTTATTGCTTAAAATCGCGTCGTAAATAAGCCATTATTTCTCATTATTATATAATTATGTTTAAACCTAAAATATAGGTAATGTTGAAATGAAACAACTTTTACGGATCTACTCGCGTTTATTTTACACATTACTTATTTAATGTTTATAATGTTTGTCCGTGGTCACAGGGAGACCCCTCTCCCTGTGACCACGGACCCTGCAAAGGGTTCGAAACGTCAGGATAAACATTAAATAAGTAATGTGTAAAATAAACGCGAGTAGATCCGTAAAAGTTGTTTCATTTCAATGTGTAGGGTTCGCGTAAACTTTAGAAAACAATTCAGGTAATGTTACTAATAAATACGTTTGTGGCAAGCTGTCAAAGTTTTTTCGGTTCACAAATGAAATGTAACGTAGCCTAGTCATCAATTACATACCTACCAAGAAAAAATATACATAACGTCCATTCTTATTAAAGTGAAAAACACATCATGCATTAATTATTATTATTAATTGATAATTATTATATTAACAAATACATATTAAATATTAAAGTAAGAGCTACAAAATGAAAATGTGAGTTATTTAATTGCCAGACTAATGCTAGCTTAAGCTGAGGCCAAAAAACCGTGGAAGATATCAAAAGAGGCTCTAATACTATTATAAGTCGTGATCATTCTGAATGCTGACCTGCTACAGTCTTACAGCGCGGCGTTGCGAATGTTTTCCTGTTACACATGTTATTCATAAAGTGATGATTTCTTTTCTAAACTGCTTCAATTCAACCATTTCACATTCAGAATAATTATTCATAGTCAAAAAACACATCTTAACACGAAAAGACATCGGAGGCCAGACGAACCCTCGTCATAGATATAAGAACAGGGTCAATTGATAACCCGGGAGAGATTACGGGAGGGAAAAAAATCTCTTTTCAGCTCCGATTTCGTAATGTCGTTCCGGAGAGTTGGTTCCGCAACACAACGGACAAAAGAAAACAATCAGGCAGAGGGTATAGCCACAAACTAAGAGGACTACAGAAGGTAATCTTCATACAAACTGACACATAGACATTGAAATGGAAACATTTTTTGACAGAAATTGAACTTTTACGGACCCTGCAAAGGGTTCGAAACGTCAGGACAAACAATAATTAAAGTAATGTGTAAAATAAACGCGAGTAGATCCGTAAAAGTTGTTTCATTTCAATGTGTAGTGTCCGCGTAAACTTTAGAAAACAATATGTGACACATAGATATTGCCTTGTACCTCAGAATAATAACTAAAGTTATTGTTCTGAGGCTTGTACGGACGCGGATCTCGGAACAGTCTGAGCGCAGCTGAAATTAAATAAATAAATTATTTTTTATTATTTTATTATATTTTCTTTTTTAATTTAAATTAAATTAATTTACATATTAATTACTTACCTTTTCCGTGGCAAGAGTTAAAGTATATCTAAAATAATTAAGAATTTGTGTTGGTTTCTAAGCTCCCATACATTTCAGATCGATAGATTAATTAGATAGACTAGCAAAACATAGTACCTATATTTGTTAGCCTACCCCGCGTGGGAAGACCAGGGTGTGTGTTTTTAGGAGACTGATCTGAAAAACGGATCTTTTGGGAAATACATATTCTGGGAAACGCATATTTTAAGAAACAGGTCATGTAGGAAACGCATATTTTGAGAAAAGGGTAATTTAGGAAAATATTATGATGGGATCGAATGTTTTGGGAACGGGTGTTTTGGGAAACGGATAGCATGTGCCGAAAGGAAAACAATTTTCGTGTCCCTGAGAGGTTGTATAAGTGTGCGTTGTTCGATTGCGGTATGTAATAAGCTTACCTTCTCGGTACTGTTTGTTTTGTGACATAGCCTGCAACGGACTGGGGGGTCTATTACCGAGACTGAAATCACAATAAAAGTCGAAACACATCTTCGTTTATTTCATCTTTTGGAACCTTCCTGCGTGGAAAGAATGGAGTATTCTGCCCTTGAATCGGACTGATTGGCAAACATACACAATTCTTTTTCTGCCACCAAACCGCCAGTAGTTTTGCTTAGCTGTGTTTTTAGGGTTCCGTAACCAAAAGGTAAAACGGGACCGTATTACTAAGACTCCGCCGTCCGTCTGGTCCCTTGTGCTTGCGCAAGGATGTGTGACACCTAACTTTATAACCGTAAGTTTGGTGGGGGGTGTCAGTATAAACTTTAAAGTCGTGTGTAGCGGGGTGTCTCTCTGTCTGTCCGTCTGTCACCAGGCTGTATCTCATGAACCGTGATAGTGAGACAGTTGAAATTTTCACAGATGATGTATTTCTGTTGCCGCTATAACAACAAATGCAAAAAAACATAATAAGGGGGCTCCCATACAACAAACGTTTTATGCTCGTTTATGCTCGATATTGATAACGGCAACAGGTAGACGCTTGAAATATTCACAGAATATTGAGTTATATTATTCACTTTAAAAATAAATAATTAAGTTAAAATAAAATAAATATTTAAGGGGGGCTCTAAATATTTAAGTGGGGCTCCCATACAACAGACATGATTTTTTTCCGTTTTTATAGATATGGTACGGAACCCTTCGTGCGCGAGTCCGATTCGCACTTGGCCGGATTTTTTATTTAAACGCTATCTTACTAAATAATAGTAAATATGTTTAAGGCTAATACAACTTTCTTATTCTATTTACTTACTATACTATTTACTTACTATACTATTTACATACAATTGTTTTCTTAAATTTAAAACACCTTTTATATTATATTGTATCACATATTTAGGTATACACATACCTAACTTAGGTACTTTTGTTCCTATGATTTGCACCTTTAACAACAGCCTCCATATATTTAACTAGTGGCCGCTCGCGGTTTCACCCGCGTGGTTCCCGTTCCCGTGGGAATATCTGGATAAAAAGTATCCTATGTGTTATTCCAGGTTATAAACTATCTGTATGCCGAAATTCATCCAAATCCATCCATCCGTTGCAGCGTGAAGAAGCAACAAATATACGAACACAAATACACACAAACTTTCGCATTTATAATATTACGAGTAGTAGGATAAGTTCTTGTCTAGACTTTTTGTTGCTTATTGTGCACTTTGCTTTGCTGTGTTCCGATTTGATGGGTAATAGATCCAGTGAAACTACGTTGCTTAGAGTCGTCAGAACTAAAGCTTTTTTTATATATATTTCGGGTAAGCACGTGCCTCCATCTCACCGGATGTTAAGTGATGATAAGGCCGAAAGATGGAAGCGCACTACACCCGGAATCCTCAACTAGTGAGGCACTGGCTATCTTATCTCTTGCTGCGGGAACACAATAATGCTACAAACTTTAGTGTTATGGCGACATATAGATAAGGTGGTGGTAGCTAGCCAGGCGGACTAACGAGCCCTACCATCAACCAAACCGAGTATACAAACATGTTTCCCCCGCTGGGAATCGAACCCGGAACCTCTGGGTCTAAACCGGTGGTCTTAGCCACTAGACCACAGACGCGTTTAATTTAGGGCCGCAATGAAAGCGTTTTGACTTACTGACAATTGACAATTACTTTGGGTAGATTGTTGTATTTAGGCACGATTTTTCAATTGACGGGTAAAACTTATTAGTTTGATAAAGTATTAGATAGCCATTTTAAAATGTATTGTCCTAACATGACTTTTCTTTTTGAACAGGTGACATTTAAGTTTGATTGCGTAATACTATATCAGAAGGATAAGTTTTATCCAATGATTAAAAAATCAGCCCTTAGTAGTATAAATGTTTGTGTTTTCTTATCTGTGCTAATATTATAATAATGAGGAAAGCTTTGTATTTTTGTATGTTTGTAACGAATAAACTCAAAAACTACAGGACCGATTTAAAAAAATATTTTACCATTAGAATGCTACATTAGCGCTGAGTAACATATACTATATTTAGGTATTACTAGAAAAAAAAATTGGTTATTAATAAATAAATAGAAAAACGATTTGTTTGTTTTGTTGTCATAAAAACTAAGTCCGCCGGGTCAGCTAGTGTGTGATAAATTACACGGATATCTGGTTTATCTACGCTTATTTGAACATCATCATCATCATCATTTTCAGTCTGTATCTTCCCAGTGTTGGGCATAGGGCTCCTCCTCGTGACGCCATTCCTTTCTGTTTGAGCTGATCGCATCCAGTTTTTGCCAGCGACCAGCTCTATACCTCTGGCCAACATAAGTAAAAGTAGTAAATTTACTTATGCTCAAATGGACTGATGTTTGAACCTGTCAAAACAATATTCTTTCATGGAATTTGTACCCGAATAGCGGTCTACAGTTGTTTTCCATCAGTTGAATAATAATTAATCACTTCTGCACAATAAATAAATCTAATCTAATCTAATCTGATCTAATCTAAGTTACAGAAAGTCCATTTTAAAATTGTGTCTTGACGAACTGTTACTTGATGTCGTTTGTAGTTTTGTTTATATTCATCCTCAATTCTCGTACGTAGGTCCGTATCGTGTCGACAGCTAACTTCGATTAAGTTCGTAGTTGACCCCCTTTGACCTTTTTCAAGTTCCCTTGTTTCGTACACGCCGTTCCGATATTGGCATGTTTTGAGCTTTACTCTGAAATTGTTTTCGTATTTCATTAGTTGCTTATTGTGCGATATTTGTTTCTTAGCAATGTCAACGACGGACAGACGGACGACCCATTTCATTTTATGTTTTGAAATTACACTGTCACTTACTGCCGTCAGAAGACGTTATTACATTAACAATAATTTAGAACTTTAAGCTTTTCGTTCCAAACAAGTTCATATACTTACCTACCACCTTGTTTTTTAAAGCTTTTTTACGATGTAATTGACGTTTTTAAGTGCTGTAGTGAGACGTCTTTTGTTTTATTAATACGAATAGGGCTTACATAAGAACAATAACTAAAGCTTGTTATTATTCTGAGGGGCCTACCACTCCAATCAGAAATGTTTTGTGTTAAGGCGACGCACCGCTAAACAATTAATCTAATACGGAGCGTTTGCGCCCCGTACCATAAGAAAAACTGTTTTTTTCCGTTCCAATTAAAACTACAAATTATTTTAAAAAAATGAACTACAATATTGAAGTGTGTGTTATGACTAATCTACTAAAAAAATTTGGATGCTTAAATCGGTCTAGTTTGCCTGTAAAATGCAAATCTATGTTTTAAAAGAGGTTACTTTGATATTTTTTTCTCTGTTATAAAAGTTAATAAATCGTGTTTCTGCAACTAGCAAAATGAAGTCAATTAAATAAAAAATCATGTCATCAAATATCACTTTCATATGTTTTGTAATTGTTGGGAAAAATCAAGATCCCCGCCACGTAAATTTCCAATGCGACGCCTTATGCAAAGTTGCAACTTCCGTTTACCTATCAATGATCCGATCCGATTTGACTTTGACTTTGAATGTCTGTATATTATATACCTAGTATATTTTCTTATGCCTTTTTCATAAAATACTTCAAATGTTTAAGCAGCTACATTTTCTATATCACTATTTTAATAGTCTATTGAGTTTTTTTCGTCTTTTATATGATGTTATATAAATCCATAACTTTAAACGTGATAATGCTAATGATATGTGTATTTTAAGTACACTAACCTTTTCCTTTTTCTTTACAGGTAAGTCCACATACAACATTTGAGCTAAAGGTAAACAGAGTCATATAGGTTGAGCAGATGAGTCAACAGATGAGTTGCGAAGGACAGCGCTACTCCTATAAAAAATTAGAATATAAAGAAATGTATATAAGTCTCGCTAAAACTCAAAAAGTATCTTTTTGTTTTGTTCACTCTAATACAAGGATGGTTTAGAAAAAAACCGAAACCTCAAAAAAACAGATGAGTAATCGAAACATAAATTACAAACGGGCATATATCGCAAATTCGAAAAACGATCACATAATGATTAAAATTTAGACAGGGCAACGTCTGTCGGGTTAGCTAGTAAATTATAAAGCATTCTTAGTGCACACAAATACAATAACTAAGGCTGCGTTTCCACCACAGCACTATTAGTTACTTTGTGCTAGAGCAGTGTGAGGTAGCTAAGCGGTGCGCAGTTAAAATCCACCAATAGGATTACTTAATATTCCTACTTCGCTCAGTCGGTGTAATATGAAGTAATTCTATTGGAGGATCTTTTCCTCGCGCGCCATTTGGCCATCTCGTATAGCTTTGGTGGGAACGTAGCCTTAGCTATGTTAGCATAGCTGGCGGTGTGGCTTGCGCTTTCAGCCGTTACCACCGGGATACAGCGCGGAACAAACGCGCCTCCCGATTACAAAGATATTGGAAACTGTTCCCGGTTTTTGTATTGACTTACGAGAAATCGCTGTTTCCCTTTTCGTGTTCGGTCTATTTTTTGGTAATATCTTACAATCTGTCAAAAGCAAAAACGTAAAAATTCCGTGTGTTTTCTTTCAAAGGAGAGTCATGTTGTACGGATTTATTCGCGTTTATTTTACTTTCATTTCAATATGAAGCTAGGTAGTTAAATATATTTAAAGTTTTTTTGCTAAAAAACTTTAAATATATTTAACTACCTTTCGCAATCCAGGTTACCCAGGGTACAGTCAACAGCAAAGGTAACTGATGATTAGTCAAGTTTCAAAATATGAAATCAGTATGAAAATCAAAACTTTTTGAACGCATATCGAAAAATCTTCGAGTGTCTACTAGTACCTGCAGATTTTGACTGTAGTTAAATAGAAAATACCGACTTACACTATCGTAAATTAATTTTGAAATCTAGTAAACATCATCTACTTTTGCTGTTGACTGTACCTATTCCAAATAAAGTAAGTACCTAATAAGCGTGTATTGTCCACTGCTGGACAAAGGCCGCCATCATTGAAGTCAAGAGTCATCGCTACAATAGGTACCTATTGATCAATCCGAAACAAACTTTTACCTTTTTTTTTTTTTTTTTGATGCGGAGTGTAAAATCTGCTAACAGACGCATCAGCAGGCAAGAGGGGTCCCGCTGGCTGTCCGAGGATGGCCTAGACTCTGTTCCAGGGCCGAAGCCCTAGAGAAAGCGAGTCGAAGCCGACTCGGTAAAAACCACTCCGATGTCCTCTCGTCACCTTGGAACCAGCAGACCGGCGATCATCGCGTCGTCCTCATCTGAGGAGGACGCATCGAACGCCGGCATGGTAGAGCCTGACGAGGTCATGGGAACCCTTTCGGACACTTCCACAACCCCGTCGGTGACTGCTCGCCCTGTAGATGGGCGAGCCCCTCTTCCGCCCCTGATTGGGGCGGGTGACCGCCCTCGAAAACGATGGGCGGACACGCTTGACCCGTCATTTGGTGAGACGGGTCGCCGACGCGCCGGGACATACGGGGCGTCGGCCCTCAGTGGGGACCTGTGCAATGCACGGTCGAAGCCCCCCCTAGGGCTTGGACTGCGCTGGTTTCCCACTGGTTGGAGAAGGCGTTGGTACTGCCGCCTTCTCCGCAGGAGGCGTCTGCGGCGGCACGGATCTGCCAGGGGGTCATCCTCCCTGGCCCGTTCCGCCTCCTCCTTCAGCGTCATGACGTCGACGCAGAAGGAGTTGACCGCCTCCCAGGACCCCTCGCTACCGAGCATGAACAGAACCACGGTCGGCAGGGAGAGGTCCGCGCCAATCACAGTGACCAATGCGGAGCGCTGGACATCGAACGCAGAGCACACCATCAAGGTGTGTTGCGCCGTGTCCTCCGCTGCTCCACAATGGTGGCACTGTGGGGTCGGCTCTCTTCCAATCCGGTGCAAATAGCGTCCAAACGAACCATGTCCGGACAGTATTCGCACCAGATGGTATGTGAGCGACCCATGGCGCCGCTCCGCCCATGCTTGGAGGACGGGACGTAAGGCCTCCAGACTACGCGTTTGCGTAGCCGAGGCCCCTTCGCCCAGGCCCTCAGACCATAGGCGGAACATCTCCTCACGAGCTCCTTCAAGAGCAGCGCGCCTCTCTGGAGGGGCCAGGCGATTGCCACTGGCCCTCTCCTCTGCTCGCTGCCGGTATGCTGCAGCGAGCACCTCTGCCATTAGCTCCCACGGGGGTGTCCCCGCGAGAGCACACGCCACTTTCCGGGACACCGTTCGGTAGCCCCGGATCGCCCGCAGCGCCATTGCGCGCTGGGCCCGCTGGAGAGAGGCGATGGCGTGTGGGCTCAAGCAATCAGCCCACACCGGCGCCCCATACAGCGCCATGGAGCGCACGATGCCGCCGTAAAGTCGGCGGCACGCCACGCTCGGGCCCCCCACATTGGGCAAGAGACGCCCGAGGGCATCTGCTGCTCCCAGCAGCCGGGGCTCGAGGAGCTTAAAATGTCCCCCGAAGCCCCACCGCCCGTCGATCACTAGCCCCAGATACTTCATCTGGGGCTTCAGACTGACCCTCTCGCCCTCCACAACGACCGACGCACCAGCCGACGGCCGTCTCCGAGGCCCATGGAACACCATGGCCTCGGTCTTGTGGAGGGCCACCCCCAAGCCCAACGTCCGTATCCGCCGCACGATATGGCTGACGAAAACGGACGCCAAGCGCTGGACATCCTCCAGTCGCATCCCCCGGACGGTGACGAGCGTGTCGTCTGCGTAGCAGAGCAACCGCACCATCGAGGGAAGGCCACATCGAAGGACGTAGTCGTATCCGACGTTCCACAACAGGGGCCCGAGGACCGACCCCTGTGGAACGCCGCGGGACACCCTGTGACGGCCAAGCTCGCCGCCACGTCCCACGTATGCTACGTCCCGGTCCCTCAAATAATCTCCCACTATTCGGCACAGATATGGAGGCATTTGATGAAAACGAAGCGCCTCCATGATGACGCCGAAGGGGAGACTATTGAAGGCATTGCGGATGTCCAGCGACACCGCCAACACCATCTCCCGCCTCTCGATGGACCCGTCAACGAGTGTCCGGAGATCGGACAGGGCGTCGATCGTCGACCGTCCCGTCCGGAAGCCGTATTGGACCTCAGAGAGATCGGGGCCCGTTACCCCTCCCAGCTGCTGGACTATTCGGGAGGCGATGATTTTTTCAAACACCTTCCCGATTTCGTCCAGCAGCACAATGGGGCGATATGCCGAGGGGTCGTCCGCCGGACGCCCCTCCTTGCGAAGCAGGCATAGCGCTCCCTCCTTCCAGACCTTTGGAAACTGTGCGAACTTCAAACTAGCGTCGCACAGCTCCCTGGCCCTGGCCCCTAGATGCTTTAGGGCCAGGTCCAGCACCCGCTTCGGGACGCCGTCAGGTCCCGGTGCCGTCATACGCCCTTTAAGACGGGCGATGGCGTCTTTCCACTCCTCATCATCAATAAGAGGAGGGGGATCTCTCTCTCCCTCCACGTCCGCAGCTGGCGGGGCCATCCGAGGGGGAACAAAATCCTCCTCGGCTGGAGGAAACAGTCCCCCGATGACCGACACCAGGAGATCGGGATCCATCGTCTCCGTGATGGGCGTGCCACGCACTTTCAGCTGCTTGCGCGCCAGCTTATACGGCCGCCCCCACGGATCCCGATCCAGACCCTGCAACTGCTCTTCTCTAGATAGCTCCTTTGAGGAGGCAATCGCAGTTTGCAGGGTCTTTTTCGACTGCCTGTACAGCTCGTACAGGCGGTCCTCCTCCTGAGTGTCCCTGACGTGGCGCCGACGGGCCCTAGTGTAGGCCCGCCTTTGGACACTGCAGTCATTTCTCATGACTGCAATGTCCTGGGACCACCAGTGAACTTCACGGCGGTCCCGCGGAGGCTGCGCCCGAGGCATAGAAGCCTCGCACACCTCCGTTAAAGCGCCGCGGAGACGGCGAGCTGATTCGTCGACGTCCGGACCGGACATCGGACGCGAGAACCAGTCTTCGAAGATCGCCGTCTCGTTCGCCAGCTCCGGCTTGAGCCTGCTAAGTGCCCAGCGGGGAGGCCGGTCACAGCTTATGGGCTGTGGGGGCCTATGGTGCAGAGTGGAGCTCTCGAATCGGATATATCGATGGTCCGAGAGAGTCTCCACGTCCTGCACCACCCTCCAGTCACTAATCGTGCGCGCGAAGGCCGGGGTGGCAAACGACACGTCCACCACCGAGCCTCCATTGTGCCGCACGCACGTGTGGACTGCGCCCCTGTTGAGGAGCGACAGACCAGCGGCGGCTGCCCATTGCTCCACAGCCTGGCCCCTTTGGTCAGTCGCTGGACAACCCCAGACGACCGACTTGGCGTTCAGGTCTCCAAGAACGAGAACCTGACGCGGGGCCGCCCTCCTGATGGCTACGCCGACGACGCCTAGAAAAGACTTGAAGTCGGCGAGCGGTCTGTTTGGGGAGAAATAGGTCGAAAAAATAACCATATCCTCCCAAACAACCGCCGCGTACCCAGCACCCCGCTCATACATTGAGGGGGGTGTATAACCTGGGGTCGCACGCACCATCACGGCGGCAAAGTCGCTTGTGTCCCCGACCCAGTTGGGCTGGTTGGGGATAAAGTACGGCTCCGACACCGCCGCCACGTCCACTGACCATTCCGCCAGGCTCTGGTGTAGCAGATCCTGAGCCCTGGCAGAGTGGTTCAGGTTCACCTGGAGAAAGTTGATATGGGGCCGTCTTAACATTGCTCGGCCACCAATTCAACCTCCATGGGCCCCGTTTGGGGCGCCGTCTGTGTGGCGGGGGCGGCCTGACGAGCTGGACGCGCTGGCAACTTGCCCTTGGCCAGGGGAGGCTTACAACTACGCCCCCCCATAACGTGGCCTGCCGGTCGTTTGGCAGTAGCACACACGGCACAGTGGGGCTTTGCGCTACAATCGTAGCCCCTGTGCCCCTCCTTACCGCACCGGTAGCAGAGGTTGCTCCGGTCGGTTTTTGAAGGGCAGCTTGCTCTGGCGTGCCCCATCTGCATGCACCGGAAGCACCGGGCAGAACGGGCTTCCAACGCCTGGACACTGGCCGCGCTGAAGCATATCAATAGGCGACCAGCGTTAACAACCTTCTTGGCTGCGGCCACCGGGCATGACACAACCGTCGTACCCAAACCACCGGGGCCGTCCCGGATGGGACGCACCTTCACGTCTGTGACGCCACATCCGCCCTTAGCCGCGATAGTTGCGGCGAGGTGCGTCTCCGTCACGGACTCGTCTAGCCCGCCCACCCTGATTTCTGTGGTCTTCGTGGGCCGGACGACTGTGGCTATATCCGCAAGAGCCTCCCTCATTTTTTCGGCCAAGCGATCCGCCTTCTTACCGGATTCAGCGCCAGAAATTTCAATTATTTTGGACCCAGCGACGGTGTTGCGGCACCGACGGTTGGGGATATCCATCCCGTCGATGTCGACCAGGTCTCGGGCCCGGATCAGCGCGTCGGCATATGAGACCCCCTTCTCAATCGCTTCGGGAGTGAGGGTGACCAACACAGCTGCCGATCTTGGCACAGCAAGCTTGGCCTTTTGGCCGGTTGTGCGAGTCTTTCTAGCAGGAGCAGCGGACGTAGCCTTATTGGGCTTCCGCCGAGGCGCTCTCTGCTGCTTGGCCACTTCTGAATATGTCTGACGGGGCAGGGCCTGCTCCGGAAGGGCGGATGTTTTGCCCTTCCTCTTCCTCTTGCGGCGCTTTTTGCGCGTCTCCTGCGTCAACCACTCCGAGCCTGCCCCAATCGAGACCTCGACCGGGAGAGGCGCTTTTGCAGCTGCACCCCGGGAGGTCGACGGGACCACCGCTGGAGGTTCAACCTTCTTGGCCCTCTTCGGCGGGGAATCGGGCTTTTTGCCCGCCGCCTTGCCCGTGGCTGGCTTGGTTTGCCCTTTAGGAGCAGGGGGCGTCAGAGCTGCTGCGGCTTTGCGGTCCGCCGCGAGCGGCGGTCGCAGGCTCTTGGCCGGCAGCAGGCGATCTTCAAGACCCTCCAGGCGAGCATTTAGCATAACCCCGAAAGTTCGGGCCAGCTTTGCTTCAAAGGCTTGAAGAGCATCCGACTCATCAACCACAGCCTTCGTCTTGCCGCGGCCAGCCGTCTCCCGCACGGTGACAATTGGGGAGAGGGGCCTTGGAGGAGGGCAGTCCATCTCCATGGACTCCATGGACAAGGGAACCTCGGAGAGCGTAGGGGGAAGAGATCCGGACTTCCTCCCGCTCTTGAGGTCCCTAACCTCGGCAGACAAAACTGCCACGCTCTTAGTGAGGTCTGCCAGCTGCCGCTGCAGCCTCACGTTTTCCCCCTTTAGAATTCGAGTGTCCTCCGAGATGGATTTGGAGGACACTTCGCGGAAACTGTCCAGGATGGATTGGGCTGATTTTTTTAGCGCCTTCTGGAAGCGGCCCTGAAGGTGCGATGACTTCTTCGCAACCTCCACTATGACCGCACAGTCCGCCTTCACCACCTCCTCGATGTCGAGGGCAGTCTTCAGGTCCGGATCTGTGGGTAGAGCCTCGTCTTCCATCCGACTGGCGTAATAGGACACTCGAGTCTCGAAGGCGCGGCGCTCCATGTCAGCCATCTCCCGGTCGAACGCAATCTGCTGCTCCTCACGCTTTGCAGCGTTGAGCTCGCGCTTGGCCTGGGCAAGGCCGACATACTCCCCAGTGGTGGGGCGTCTCCCACGTCCACGCGGAACCGTCTTTTTCGTCGGCCCGTTCTCCGACGAGTCCGAATTGGACTCCTTGCTCTTGTCCCCCTTAGATGTTTTGGGGGGACGCTTCCTCTTTACCCCTAAAGAGGTGAGGGTGTCAGTGCTCATGCAACTGTCGTCTGACATTTCGCTGCACTGGTACCGGTCCTTTCGTTCTCGCATGGGGTAAGGGGAGGAGCGGGATTCGCTCCTGCCGCTGCGAACCGACAATGCCGGTGAGCTGGCACGACTCCCCTTTTTGTTCGGTCTAAGTTTAAAGCCGGAGTCCACGGCCGATCTCATTGAGACCGCCGACGAGTCGGACTCGACGTCTTTTTTGCCATCACTAAGTGTAGCGGGCAGAACCGCCACACTTTCCTCTCTCGCTGCGGAAGAGCTGCGCGATCGCGCAGCAGTTGGCGAAGAACCACCTGCCGGCCCGGACCCCGGCAGCGGCCTGCTCTCAACAGGTTCGCACCTTTCTTCCTCACCTCTTGCGCCCACATGCGCAATCACGCCACGTAGAACTTTGCCCCCCCCAGAAACGGTGGGGCAGCCTGAGACCGAAATCTCAGGGAGGGATTCTCCTGCCTCCCGGCGGGTACCCTCCTGGGGTAGTTGCTCTTTAATTCTACTTGTCATGATAGATTTGACAATTTGCGGGTTGTCATCCCCCTCCAAACGATGGCACTTTAGGGGCTGCCCTTCCCCGGACCAAAATTTCACCCACGCGCCGTCCACACGCCGAGGGCGCCCTATATACACCACAGAGGGCGGGAGGTGTCTGCGGGGTTGTAACAAGTTTTCCTTCTTGTCGCCCGAGTGGGCTGCCTGTCCGCCTGGACAGACACGTACCCGGCTACGCCGAGACCGGGATCGTTGTGCAAGCCAGAACAGAACAGGCGACATCGCAACAAAGGTTGGCGTGAAGCCCGAGTTGAAAACACCTTGCGCATAGAAGCGCTTGAAGGGCGCCCAGAAGGGGCGCCGACCTTCCCTATTCCCCCCCGTATAACAACACCAGAAGAGGCGCCGTCAAAACTCCCGCTGCCCAAAAGTGGGCAAGCCGTCGGCCAGAAGGGCCGCGTACGAGAGGTGCAAGGCCCCGAAGGGGCTCCCGCTTATAAACCAGGTATTCACCCAGTTCCGCAACAAGACCCGCCTCCCTTCCCTCACAGAAAGAGGTTAGGGTCCTGCTGCATCGACCATCGCGGACTTGAAACCTAGCCTACGCAACGCCCGGCATAAGCCACGCACACCACCTTGCGCACAAAGGCGCGTGAAGGGTGCCCAGGAGGGCACCAGCAACCCCATCCCCCCGCGCTACAACACCCAGAAGGGGCCCCGTCCAAGCTCCCGCTGCCCGAAAGGGGCAAGCCGCCGGCCAGAAGGGCCGCGTACGGGAGGTGCAGGGCCCAGAAGGGGCTCCCGCCTATAAACCGGGTACTTACCCGGTTCTGCAACGACCATCGCGAGCATTTTGAAAAACAAAACGTTCGCGAGGCCCCACAACCGCCATGCGCATAAAAGCGCCTGAGAAGGCTTGCCAACAGCCCCACCAGAAAAGGTGTAACGCCACTTCGCCATCCCGAAGCTGGAGCTCCAAACTCCTCGCGCGTCCAGCGCCTGAGGGGTGCCCAGACAGCCACCTGGCCACCACCGTGACGCTCCGACCAGGCCTCGTCATACTCCCTACTCGTCTCCACTTAGCAGCAGCGAAACCCACCTACAGCCGGTACGATTTTGCCGCTGCACCATGAAGACATAGCCTCATTGTTTTCCACCCATCTAGGCTAAGGGGGGGAAACAAAGACGAGTTAGGGTGACGCCCTGGTCAAGAGACCCCTTGCGATTGAATCGCCTAAAGGGTGCCCAGAAGGGGCACCGACACTACTCCCTTCGCTGCGCCAGAAGGGGGCAAGCCTATGGGTGCTGCACCAGAAGGGGCTAAGCCAATGGGAGGTGCGAGGCCCAGAAGGGGCTCCCGCCTGTGCGCTGGATGTTGGCCGTCGAGTTTGCATGCTCATTCCCACCTCCCGCGAGACATGTCAACCCTACGTTGCCCAGGGAGCGCCAGGCGCAACTTTATCGTCCGCGCCCAATCATCATTGGAACGCGGCAAATAAGAGTCAGGCACACGAGGAGGCCATCCAACACGCACCCCAACAAACTTTTACCTGGGAATTGAACCCATGACCTCCATATAACGTGCCGAGCGCATCGCCAATCGTCTACCGAAGCGTCTAGATAATCTAAAATTTCCTTTATTTTCCAAATCTATATAAAAGCATGACTGAACCAAATATATTCAATATTAAATGTTTATATAATTTTTAACGCAAATTTTGTTGCGAACAAATTACAAAAACACAAATGTTGAAAAAATTTTCACGAGCAGGGTTTGAACCTGCACCCTTCTGACATACCGGGTCAGGTGCTCTTCCAATTGAGCTATCGTGGTTCTAACCAGCCCGCCGAAATTATTCAACACTATTTACTTTTTACTTTGAAAGCCAAAGGCGCCCATTCAATGTTAACAACTACCGTCATTAACATCCGATCATAATATTTTTACAAATACTAAAGATCAGTTAAGAAGTAGGCAAGCTATTTATAAATGTTTATATAATTTTTAACGCAAATTTTGTTGCGAACAAATTACAAAAACACAAATGTTGAAAAAATTTTCACGAGCAGGGTTTGAACCTGCACCCTTCTGACATACCGGGTCAGGTGCTCTTCCAATTGAGCAATATTGCAATTGCAATTCAATATTGTCCACACGGAATGCAACTTACACGGCATCGAAACAGTAGACAGAATCTTGTAACCAGCTCATGTCACACCATTTTAGAGCTTATCACGACATATTAGCACTTATTTCTGAGTGAGCTAAAGTACAATTTGCTGTGCTGTGTCGCCCACAGTACGTACGGTGTATTATTATGATTTTCCATGGAAGTAGAATCGATGCGGGCAGTCGACCGCCACAGAATAAATAGGTGCAGAAGGCTGGCTCCGGCTGATATCGTTTTTCATTATCTACCTATCGTAGCGCTACACGGTTGACGATTACAACTATTTTGTGATTTGTTTTAAGGTTTAAAAATTCATATAATGATGATTTTAAACCAATACAGCAGGGTCACCATAATCCTAAACTCTCTATATAAAGCTCGGTTATAACGCTAGGGTCTTCAAAGTGATGTGATTTGTAAAATGAAGTTGTGTTAGAATTGAAAAAAAACCTTTTTTATATACTACTTTAAACACGGGTTCAAATACCTAAATTGCAACCAGAAAAAAAATACTTAAATAATAATATATCAAAGTCGTCGACTCATTATAACATAATGCGTATGGAGCCCCGGCTTACTCAAACAACTAGCGTTCTCTCAATTAGAGCCGAGTTCACTGTTTGAGTCCGAAAGGCTGTACTAATAGAGATGATGGTGGTGATGACAAGATTGAAACACCTTATTTCATCACCAGCTCATTTTATGTCCCCACTGCTGGGGCATAAGCCTTCCCTGTGAATGGATAAGGAGAACGAGCCATAAACCACCACGCGGGCCTAGTGCGGCAAAATAACGAAACATACAGTGAAAGCTAGATGACAGAGAGGGAGAATGTTGCTAGCATAAAATACTTATAACTAAAAAAAAGTTTCCAACATTCACCGTATGATTGCATGTATGTGTGCGTGCGCTTGTATCGCTCGTTTGTATGGAGCCAGCCTTCTGTACCTATTTGTTTTGTGCCGCCGCCGCCGCATTGCACCCCGCAATAAAGCATTTGATATTAAAATTTTGCTGCCGGCGTCGTTCTGTCGAGTTCAATAATGCCTCAACTGTTGGTACCTTCTCACTGTAAGGTGCTGGGTTGTAAAGGCACAATACATCACAGCACAACAAAATCGCATAAGAAACATCATATACTTACTTATTAATGTTAATAAATAAACAAATGTGTACAAAGATGAGCATAAAAGACTAATGCATTTAAATATATTTTTGGTAGTTAGGAGGAAATTTTTAATTTTTTTTTTTATAAATAACGAAAAAACGATGAGGTATGATGGGCTTTTCAAAAAACACAATTGTAAAATAACAAATAAATATTTAATTTTTTTTTAACTTGATGTTTGTGTGAAACATCAATTAGGTACAATAAAGTAAAATAGGTAAATAAAACAAAAAACCCGACTGCTAAAACTACTATATAAAAAATAACTGCAAGGAGAAAGAACTGAAAAGAAAAAAAGAAGCTCTGCGATCCCAGAATTCAATTTGAGCAACGTGAAACATAATTCTAAATACATTGAATATTGATAGTTGTCGCAGACGGGGACAATCATCAACCAAGCAGCCGTGGCTAACTCAATTAAATCCGCACTCTCTTTGCTCAAATTGAATTCTGGGATCGTAGAGCTTGTTTTTTTCTTTTCAGTTTTTTCTCTTTGCAGTTATTTTTTAGGTATATAGTTGTTTTAGCAGTCGGGAATTTTGTTTTATTTTAATACATACATACATACATACACATACATACATACATACATACATACATATATACATACATACATTCGAAAAACAAAACCATCCTTCTGACGCAGTCGGGTAAAAAAAAAAGCGTAGTTCCCGTTCCGATGGGAATATCTGGATATAAAGTATTCTTTGTGTTATTCCAGGTTATAAACTATATAGCCATCCATCCGTTGCAGCGTGAAGAAGTAACAAATATACGAACATACACACAAACTTTCGCATTTATTCATCAACAAGCGAAATCAAAATCCCGACAGTATTTTTTTTAAATATTACCTTCTTGAGTACCTAACTATAATAGTGTAAAATATGTAAATTTATCGCAATTTGAAACTTAGTCTCATTGTAGAAGTTGCCCTTAACTTGATGGCTCCCTTTATTCCCCTTTTTCGGGATGTTATTCCATTTTTAAAACAACATGTACAAAGGATATTGCGAATTGCAAGTATCATGAATAAAATATCCCGATCCTAATGCGGTCCACTTGTTCCTAGTTTGAGTTTCAAGGGTTCTGGTCCAAACCATTGTTATTCAACTTTGAACCTTATTTCGTTACAATAGTAAGTTACAGTTTCCACTGGACGTGTTACGATTTTGGATTGTATATTTAAATGCATTTTTGTTTAAGCTCATTTCCGAAGTAATTTTATATTTGATTGGTTTAAATAATAGAATAGTTGAATGGTTTGTCAGTACAGTAACTTTCTAGAACCTGTCAAAACATGCCTGTCACTTTCAAAGATGTTGTATGGGAATAGATGACTATGACGTTACTCTTATAGTCGATTAATAGAAGATAATCCAGAAATGTACGACCACTAGAAAAGAACCAACGAACTAGAGAACATAATTTAAGTTGGTTATTTTTCATTTATTTATACCTAGCTCGGCAAATGACTCCATTCCACCTAATGTTAAGTGGAGACGGAGTCCAGACGCAAGGACAACTGGTGCAGCGTGAAAACAACGCAGCGTCAGTCACCCTCACCCTGCCGGCCCACAAGGTGCCTCTTCACGCCTCGCTCGAAGGACCCCAAGTCATAGGAAGGAGGGAAAACGTGTGCTGGTAGACTATTCCATCTTTTAGGCAAAATGGCCACAATGGTGTAAATGATGCGACCAAAAGCTCAACTTTAAGTTCCTTTTAGGCTACTAGCATTTTACTCGCGATTTCGTCTGCGTGGATTTGAGATTTGAAAAAGAATCTATTTTTTTTAATTAATACAATTTAGCCTTAGAAATGTAGAATTCTATCTGTGAAAGAATTTTTGGAATTGTACTAGCAGTTTCAGAGATTATCCTCTCTGCAAACAAACAAACTAACTTTATCTCTTTAGATTATGTTCGGTTAATTGTGCTCCTTATATGCACACACGACCTTCCACGTGTATGATACGTATGAATTTGAAACCGCCAAAAAAGTGTCACGTCGCATTGTGACTCCACTGAGTGGGTCCTGAACAAATTATGATAATTCCAAAACGGGTGCTGAATATTCATCGGCCCGGCATCCAGATGATCCCGCAAATTGAGATTCATAGTTACTCCATGTCTTACTGCGACCCGAAGCCCCTTAGCACACAATAAAAAGACTGCAGGAGGTATGCTTGATACGTACCCGTTCGAGCGACGCACACATAGACATAGACATCTCTCACGGGCACGGAATCTTGCATCAGCATCGCTCGGAGGAGCTCGATGGCGCAGTAGTTAACGCGCCCGGTCTGCGAGTGCTGAGGTTAAGCAACTTTCGCAAAGGCCACTGAAACGCTGGGGGTGTTAGGCACCACCAGGTTCAGAAAAGAGAGAAAAATTAAAGATTTGTTAACTTAGATTTTTTTTTTACATGTTGTGGTTGTCTTCTATATTTTTTGTGTTTATTTGTAATGGTAAGTGTCCTGCTATGATAGGGCATTTTCCAATATGTTTGACGGTGTAATGGAGAAAAGAGCTGGACACTTGCTGAGTTTGTTGCCGGTTCTTCGCAGTACAAGATCTGCCGCCCAGAGTAGACTTACGAACCGATGGTATAGTGACATTCACAAGAGCTACTTGGAACCTAAACTAAATAAATGATTTTGAATTTTAGGTGTGAGCACTCGAGCGCGGCATGTAATCGTACTTTCTGGGTCCTCCTTATATAGTGCCCTAAGTTTCCGGTTGAACCCTACGCGTTGCATAACGGTACAGCTGGCAACAGAAGTCGCTGAACAGATAAGTACTTTGTCAAAGAAAGTAATGAATCGAACAGGCGTAAACGCTTGTCAACCTTAGAGATCTTATTATGATACGGTATTAAAACGTGCAGCGAATTTCGTTGCTGACCGTACTTGCTGATATTATATCCTGGGGACGATTTTTAATCTCACTTGGTGATCTCGAATAAAAAGTGGCATGAATCACACTTTGAAATTGATTAATGTTTGCGTTATTTATAATTTGATTATTAAGATAGGTATATTATTTCTTTCGAGAGGCAAACGTCGTGGTTATTCCGATACCAATCAATTGTAGCTATGACTTGATTTTAATAACAGTTTACAAATTACCGAATAAAGAAGTTACTAAACCAAGATTGCATATTTAAATATTTAGTAAGTATGTAAGTAAGTAATTATTTATTTAGTGCTTCCAATACATAAACATTACAATAGGTTTCTTATATTAATGGTATAATAGGAAACAACTGAAAGGGCTGACCAGCTCAGCCCATGTTGTTACTTGTGGCCACAACGCTGATTTTCAGCTGGACCCATAAAATAATAAAACATTAAAAGCATAAAACAAAAACAAAATATCTGATGTTGTGACAAACTCTTGTTGCTGTTGTTGTGATAAAATAACATGTTTAAATAGTATTTATTACTTATTAACTTAATAACTAGTGGCTGCTCGCGGTTTCACCCGCGTGGTTCCCGGTTTTACCAACGTGGTTCCCGTTCCCGTGGAAATATCTGGATAAAAAGTATTCTATGTGTTATTCCCGATTATAAACTATCTGTATGCCGAATTTCATCCAAATCCTTTCAGTAGTTTTTACGTGAAAGAGTAACAAACATCCATACTTACAAACTTTTGCGTTTATAATACATATTAGTAGGATGAATTAATATAACTTACATACTTATAATTATTTTTAGATTATACCTAAGTACATTACATATATACCTGTATAGATTTATAAACAATAACAAATAATAACATATTTTGCACGCCGTGGTAACCTGGTATTAAGATGACACTTAGCTTTTAGTTAATGTTTGTTTATTATTTTCTAAAGTTTACGCGAACACTACACATTGAAATGAAACAACTTTTACGGATCTACTCGCGTTTATTTTACATATTACATTTAATTAATGTTCCCTGTGACCATGGACCCTGCAAAAGGTTCGAAACGTCAGGAGTATATCCTGGTATATTTGTTTGTACCAGTGTTTATATCTTGTTGGTTGGCCTAATAATTAAATAAATAAACAAAGTACCGATGGTCGCAAAACATCTATCTAGCAGTGGGACAGTAATAAAGGTTATTATTAAGAAAACAATATCCCTAAAGTCTAATTATTAATTCACTGGAGTAAACTGACAGCTGCTAATGTCACATTGTAAAATTATGTTGCCATATTTATTGTACTAGTGATGCGTTTCGTTCATAGTCATTCAGATCAATCACACAAAATCAGTAGGAACGTTTATTATAAAAAGGTACTTAAATAATTATAATACTCGGATAGGTAGGTATATGAATGTCTTTTTGTACCGAGAAATTTCACCTGACGTTTAGTTGTCAGAGTTTGTTTTGCTTTGGGAGCTGTTATTATTCGAAGTTCGATTATGATTCGAAATTTTGAAAGTTAATTATTGCAATTTTTACATCATCCATATTTTTGAAAGAAAAATACAGATTTTACCACTGTGTAGGAGTACCATTTACTGCATAACAATTAAGACAAAAGAGAATACTATACATTAATAAATTAGCTAATTCGAGTAATTTGCCTTTTCAAAGTTATCATTCATTGGCCTATAAAGGTACCAATGCTAATATTTTTATATCGATTAAACAAAACTGGCCTAGGAGATTTTTTAATAAAGTAAATAAAATGAGTAATGTGATTTGATTCAGGACGTAATGAGAATGAATGAGTGAGTGATTGATGTCAATCTTCTTGTCACAACACTATTTTCTGTTCATCAGAAACTGGTAACACTGTAAACGTCAGATTACTCCAGTGAATTAATAATTAGACTTTAGCTTTTAATTCAGACACCTCTGTTCGCGTATAATCCACTTTAAATTCACATTACACATTGAATGATAGTCCTCTTAGCTCTCTTCATTGAAACTGAATCTGAAAGGCTCCATCCACCTGAAAAGATCACCCTCCAACTTCAGACAAGAGAACGGCTTCTGGGAACGTAGCGCAAGGGGTAGGACGCAAGCGGAAACACAATACAACAATTTAATAAGAAATAATTAAATATTGCTCCTCCGTGCTTCGGAAGGCATGTCAATAATAATAATAATAATAAATCATTTATTTCAGGCAACACACAATGCACAATGGTAAAAACACAAAGGGGCCCATATAATAAATACCTTACAGACTAACATACATACAATATAAAAACATTTTTTGTTAATTATATGTTTATATAATTTTCAACGCAAATTTTGTTGCGAACAAATTACAAAAACACAAATGTTGAAAAAATTTCCACGAGCAGGGTTTGAACCTGCACCCTTCTGACATACCGGGTCAGGTGCTCTTCCAATTGTAGCTCAATCATATATATCCATAAGGAAAGCTCGTGCCCTAACAGTGGGGACAGAAAATGAGCTGATGATGATGAAATATTTCTTAATAAATTGTCATATAACCCGTTGTGAGTGTTACGTCCAAATATTTTAAGTTGATGTTGTATTCTCTTGTATAAATGTGCCGAATAACTTTAATTCATTCATTCATTTATTTACATAAAAATATTTTTAAAATGATGTAATACTTGATTTTTGCCTATTTGTTTATATTCCAAGGTTCCAACCGCGTGTTTCTCAGTTGAGGATTTTGGGGGAAATACGCTTTCGCAATTTGCTTTATCGTCCCTTATCGCTAAAATAAAGACCAATCGCTTCCTGTTGTAGAATAAATAAATACACAAAAATATGGCATTAACTAGCCTTTTTGTGTCATATTTCAGTTATTAAATTTTAATTTATAAATAGCATCGTGAATCCAAAATTCATCTTTTGTGTTCAGTTTGTAAAAATATACTAATATACTTACAATTTGTTTTTTTACTGCTTGTAATTATTTATTAAATCTAAACTGTACTAGTGTTAAAAAACACTTAAATAATAAAAAAGCTACTTCAACAACAGTTTTTAATGAAATTTATTTATTTATTTAATCTTAATCTTACATACAATTTGTCCAGCAGTGGACGTCTTTTGGCTGAAATGATGATGATGATACAATTTGTTAATATTTTGTTCCACTCAATGTCCACAGCTTATGACTTAAACCCCAAGCTAAAGCTCAACAGAAATTATGCCAAATTGCGGGCAATTGAAAAGTTGAAAGAAGGTCTGTTGAGACGGCTGGTAGGAACAAAGCTTCCCGCAGAACCCTGCCGGCTCCAACGGAAATAAAGGTCGCGAGTGCGCCGTGAGTGCAAACGATTTACGACCGAATGGCCATCAAAATAGGTTTATTGGCGATAGGAAATGGTTTTTCCACATTATGACATTATTTGTGATGGCTTAGGCGTATGTACTACGTGTGTTCTATGCCTATAACTTTTATATGACGTGTGTTTAATGTAAGTGGTGGATATGGCGTTGATATTAGGCCAAAGCAACGGGCCCTTAACGCGACAGAGCAACCGCACCATGGGTTCAAACCCCGCTCGTGGAAAACTCCTTCAACACTTTTCCAAATTTTAATTTGTTATGAATTAAAATTATGAATGTCTATAAAAAATATATTTCTACTACTTATTGCTATTACAACTATTAAATGTTAGGTCCTTACCTATGAAATTGACGTTTTTTTCTCACTCATTAAAGGTCTAAAAGTTCTAAAAGACAAATACCGGTTGTTAATATTATTATACACTTTTAATTAGGACTATGTTACTTATGCTTCAGTAATAACAATGATTATTAATTTTGTGTCTTTATCTCCCAATTTTTTTTTAAATTGACTACTTTTTATGATCGCGTAATTGTCTTTTTGTTTCATTGTAGCTTTAAAAGGACTTGATTTTTTGTTTTCTTTTTAATGTCTGTTGTATTTAGCTAGTGAAACAAATACACTACTCTACAATTTTTAGTGTTAACATAATTATATGCTAAGAAAATTAAAAAAACGTTAGTATGAAAAATAAAATTTTATAAAAAATCTTCATACAAAACGTCAATTTCATAGGTAAGGACCTAATACTCGTATTATTTATAACTAGCTGACCCGGCGGACTTCGTATCGCCTTGACAGTTTCTATGTCAACGATACAATCAAATCGTTTCTATGACAACAAAACAAAGAAATCGTATGTTTCACAGCTAGGAACATTTTGTATTGGTAAATTAAACAAAAAAGACAAAGAAAAGGGGTAGACCACCCTTATCACTTAGGGGTATAAAAAATAGATTACGACCGAGATTGTCAGACCTACCAATTATACATATAAAATTTCATATAAATCGATCTTGCCGTTTCTTAGGAGTATGGCAACTAACATGTGACACGAGAGTTTTATATATAGAAGATGTTTCCTAGAGTTTACGTAAGTAGGTACTACACATTGAAACCAAATATATTTTTTTACATGAACAGTGACAGTCAACTCCCGATCCGATCCGAACCCCTCGGAGAATCTAGTAGGGCACGGGGACACGCACTAGTGCGTGATGCCGTTCCCTCTAGAAAACCTCCAAAGGTGATTCGTTTCATACGAAAAACACTTTTTATCCCTTCAAAAAAGCCCGGTGAAGCTGAAAATTCTCTCCAAAAAAATCCTCATTTTTACTACTTTTAAAGAAATTGTTATACGCTGATGCAATTGGTCGAAAGCTTCACAAAAAACACTCGCACTAATAAAGATAAACCTTTCTAGCACCGTGTTGATTTGATGATGTCACAGCGCTCGCACGATCGCACCCGCGGGATTATATCCAATAAACGGGATAGAGATGTCCCCAGAAGCATTCCCGCATTCTTTGATATCGCACGTCGACTGCGAAACGGCCAACTGACGTCATCTCACCTCATTCCTATCAATATTTTTTATTTATAAGTAAACATTTTTAAACTTGTGCGTCATCACCTATGACAACAACAGACAGACAACTTCCTTCACATGATAATGCTCCTGTCATCTCATCTTCTATATGTTATTTTAAATTCTTTTGTTACCTAATCTTTTTATTTATTCTTAGTTTTATTTTTTTTCTTAATGTATGTGGTATTCACCTTAAATGTTTACTTTTGTTTACACGTACTTACCTATATTATGTAATGGTGTAAACAGGCACTGGTGTCCTATAATAAAATAAATAAATAAGAATACTTATCTAATTTATACCATAATTGGTGTAGGACTTATGAGAAACTAAGCGTGCCATTATAGATAAATTAAGACAGCTGTGGTAAGTAAGCCCGTGACCATAGACGCGCAAGTCGGTCGAACTGTCTGGTAAAAAAACATAAGTACAATACCGATTATAAACTTAAACATAAACATACTGACAGTTATATTAAAACATGCAGTAGTTTGTATCCTACAAGATGATATTAATTTCTGTCAATTATATTTGTTTATGAACCGTATGAATAACGCATACTCGCATGTGCCGTGGTCACGGGCTGACGATAAAATTAGTGTGTAAGGTTATGATCAAATTAAAGTCTATAGAAAGTAGCCCCGTCCAGTCCACTTTCCACTTCCCAGATAAGTAACCGTAGCTGTACCTAAAGCGATTGCGCGGATAAGCTGTCGCTTAAGCAGGCACTTCATAAACTGCCCAGTAACGCTACACCGAGCTAGTTGTCCACCATTTATCAGATCAACACTGGCTCGTCCGGCTGAAGTTTGGTGATATTTCCTGCGCTCGTAAACTTGTGCTGGACAACTTTGTAGGAAACTAACGCTCCAGCTTTCGACGGACTGTACCAGGATCCTGTTGTTGGAAATGTAGCGTCCAACCGGAGCGTTTAAATGTCTTCGTTAGTTTGTAATGACGGTAAGTTAACTTACTAGCTGTTTGGTAGCTTTCCGTCTAACGTTTTAAGATTACAATACATTTAGAGCAGCAGACGTCCCGCTTTGAGGGGGGTTTTTTGGGGGGAGCTCTATTAGCAATATAATTTTACTTCAAGTAGTATAAAGTTAACAGATATAACAAAATAAAAAAATCAAACTAATAAATAATTAAAAACAGATAAATGGCTATGAGAGGGGAGAGAGAAATTTTTCTGTAGTTGTATAGTCCATGGACTTAAGAAATTTACTGGTAGACTGTTTACAACTGTACTTCGTTAGCGGGTAGATATTAAGGGAACTGTTTATTTTATTATAAAGATAGCTTCCAAGAAAGCCGTAGAAGTTTTGTGAAATTCGTGTAGAACACTGGGTTTAAAGTAACGAACCCCTTATGCCACTACGACACATACCTAATATACGAAAAGAATAGGACACGTATTTACACAATCATTTTTATATGAGACTGAACCGTCAAACGCGCCACGCAGCCCATGTACGATCCAACACCAAAGGCATATTATGTCGTGATCAATTGCGAGTGAATAGTGAATTAGAAACCAGTGGTACGGGCATTGAGCGCAAAAAACGACTCAGGAAAAAGATAGATCGTTTTGTATGCTTATAAAAAACCCACCCGCATCAACTTCAGTAATTCCGTAATCATGGCGCATGCAACTTCGACGAACTTTAACGACCTCCTTGGTCGAGTAATTTGTACACCGGTTTTCATGGTGTAGCCATCTCTGAGGTCTCGGGTTCGATCCCCGGTCGGGTCAATTTAGAAATTATCGTTTTTCTAAATTGTCTCGGGTTTGGGTGTTTTCTATGTATAATAAGTATGTATTTAAGTATTTTAAGTATGTTTATCCGTAGTCTAGTAACCATTTAACCAGTTTCATAACAAGATTCTCTTGCGCTAGATAATTGGTGTGAGTGTAGGAAAGTTTATTATTTTTATTATTTATTATTTTTAACTGTGCCGAAATATCGGATACTCACGTGGTAACATGGTAGAAATCCCGTTAATACTTACTATAATGCCAGTGACCATATGGTAGTTTAAATAGTTATACCAAAGGCATAACCTGTTGCCGACCCCAAAGATTCAGTTCTAACACTTTTACTCTGTAATTTAACCGGAGCTAGTACTCTTCTTAACGGAACATAGCAATGCAAAAACAAATGCAGCATGTCGGCAGAAATAAGCAGAATCCTCCCAACGAGCGAAACTTATTGTTACTTAGATGTAAATGTAAATCTTAACTTTAAAAATTGCCTAGAAGCAACATGGACCATTTCCAGTAAAGTAACCAGAGCACGTGCAATAGAGATTTTCGGTGAAATACTGAGTCACTTGCTTTTTTAAAAGCCTTATGACTTTGTCGTACAGCGGGCGTTTAGTTGGCTAGAGCGGTCCCGGTGCGGTTATGTTTAAACGTTTGCATAAACATAGCTTAATATATGCGTTTTAGTCACAAATTTCTGGGTGCAGTGCACAAAGCCTTTATTAGGGACACTTGTCAGCTGCAGCATTGGACAGTAACCTTCTTGCTACAACTCTATAACTTATCTCGATGGACCGCGGCTTGCTGGCATGGTAAAACTAGCGTAACCAAACCTCGTGTGACGACACTCTTACATCTTTACAGCAATTACCACGACAGACACGCCAACTGTTTGACAAAGCCTTTATTAGGAACACTTGCCAGCTGTGACCGATGGCGTCGTAAATGCGGACTGCCGCAGAAATAAACCACCAAATTGGACAGTAACCTTCTCACTACATCTCTAAAACAAATCCTGATTGACCGCGGCGGGTTAGAATGGCCGGTAACGCTAGCGTAAGCAAACCGTTTTGCTTGTGGCGACAGTCTAATATCTCTACAGCATTTAGCTCGACAGATACGCCGACTGTTTGACAAAGCTTTTATTAGGAACACTTGCCAGCTGCTACCGGTGGCGACAACAGACCTGCCGCCTTTCCTCTGGCCACCTTAGAAATAAACCACCAAGTTGATTTCCGATCCGATCCGAACCCTTCGGTGAATCTAGTAGAGAACGGGGACACATGATAGTGCGTTATGCCCTTTTGAAAACATCTGACGGTGTTTCGTTTCAGACGGCTTTAGTAACCCTTTAAGTTTCTCGCCATACCCATAAAAGTCCGGTGACGCTGTATATGCTACATGAGGCAATCAGCAAACTCCTTCGTAAAAAACCATTTTGAACAGTAATTATGATTGACCTCGGCGGGCGTGCTGGAATCTATGGCTGACCGGTGTCTAACGTAAACAAACCATTTCGCGTGTGACGACAGCCTTATATCTCTACAACAATTAGCTCGACAGACACGCCGACGACTGTTTGACGAAGCCTTTATTGATGGGAACACTTGTCAGCTGTGGCCGATGGCGTCGTAAATGCAGACAGCCGCAGAAATAAACCACCAAATTGGACAGTAACCTTCCCGCTACATCTCTAAACCATATCCTGATGGACCGTTGATAGATATTTAGATTAGAGATATCCTGATGGACGCGTGGCCAGTATCTAGCGTTACCAAACCGTGTGTCGTGTGACGACAGTCTTACATCTTTACAGCAATTAGCGCGACAGACACGCCGACTGTTTGACGAAGCCTTTATTAAGAACACTTGTCAGCTGCGGCCGATGGCGTCGTAAAAGCGGACAGTTAACCTCGCCGCCTGCCCCCTGGCCGCAGAAATAAACCACCAAATTGAACAGTATAACCTTCACTTCGGACGCCGTTGTAACTCCGGCCGTTAAAATTTTGTAGCATTATAAAGGTTACTTTTAGGGTGGCGTAAAAAGTGCTTGTTGATAATTTTTATTGTAGTACATAAATCTTTGATATTGGGACGCTTATCTACTATATAAAAATACTATTCTTCTAACATGTAACATGTACCTATACTAGTGTCACCACTCCCTGATAAGACATTAATGTGGTAATTTACTAGTGGTCGTCCAGTGGTCAAAAATCGACCGTAATTTTATTAAGGCTGCCCAGATTGTATGCTAAGCAATGAAAAATTAAAAAAGATAGAGTGTGAATTTGGATTGCCATTGACAGATTTCGGCCGCTCCTCTTCCATTTTGGCGTGCACACGTGCGTGTGTGTCAAATACATGGTAGTGTGTGTAATGTTTGTTTTATTGATTTAATGTATTTTTATGCATAATTTAAAAAAAAATGATAACATTCGGATAACCTTCTCTATATAAATTATAAGTGTGCGAAATTTCATACTCCTCCGTCCGCGCAATTTTCGTAAAAAAGGAGTACAAAGTTTTTGCTTCACGTAATAATATATAGAAGAAGATTGTAAGGAGGTTTAGAGCGCATTATTTGGTAAACGCGCCTGCCTGCCTGTAGTTAGGCAATTTTCGCAATGGCCGGATACCGAATGACTTTTCAAAAATGTATTATCTCCAGCTCCCCCGTCCTTTGGAAGGCAAGTAAAGCCGTTGGTCCCGGCTGCATTAGCAGTCGCTAACAACCACCAATCTGAACTGGGCTCTGCCCGCGTGGTTTATAGCCATCCATCCACAGGAAAGCCTCGTGCCCCAGCAGTGCTAACATTAATAAAAATTGCTGGTGAATATGTGATGATGTGTTCAACCGCGTGCCTTCCAATATGAAAAACACAATCACAGTTGAAATTGTCATTAAAAACCTCGTTGATTACACTAGTCTGCAAAAAATTACTTTTTTCTCTCCTTTTTATTATTATGCACGATTATTGTAGATTTGACACTTCTTAGTATTAAAAATTATGTGTCACATTATATACTTTCATTGTAAAGGATTTCTTAAATATTGAATATTTTATACGTTTTTAGTGCAGCCAGAAATTGTAAACGCGACTATGACAAGTTCGTATCCCGGACCTCCCCTCCTCCATCCACACTTCGTTACAAGTCGACAAATTAAACGGCCTATCTTATCTCTGCCGCTCTAGCGAAATTGTATGCGAATTCGTCTTCTCATTTGTTAGTGCTGATAGACCTTTGAACAGATAACTGATTTGTTTTGTTTGATCCGACAGTTGGAGATAAGATAACCAGTTCCTCGATAGCGAGTATTTCCGGTGAAGCGTGCTTTCATCTTTGCATTAACTGTCACTTATTATTAAGCTGGATTAAGCCAAGCGGTTCCCCGCTGTATAATTAAACAGAAAGAAAACAAAAAGACAACAAGCATATTCCTAAAATATGTTTAAAAAAACCTCGAGCTGTGTTTAAAATCATTTTACATACGTGTTTTTGAGTCTGTAAGTTAACCCTAACCTACGTTATTAAAAAAAAGTTGTAAGAAAGATAGAAGCACATACCAAACATAGAGAAATGTGGAAAGAAAAACATAAAACACGACGTAGGTACTGTAAATACATAAACAAACATAGTATTTAACAAGTAACAAACAAGAAGAAGTAACATAGCACAAGCTTTATTTACTGAAAAAGTAAAGGAGGACATGAAAAATCTACAAAGCCTCCGCATAACATATAAGGTCAATCATAATTTGGATGCGTTTTCGTGCGAATTTCACTCGTACGAATAGATATTTATTTATTTATTAGGTTTACCTGTAATTGTTACACTAATACATTTATATTTAGGTGCTAAGTAGTACAATTAGAGCTAAGTGTACAATAGTAAGTCGGTAAACACTGCATGCACGAAATATTATGTTTAAAGTGTTTACCATTTATAAGTAGTATAATATAGTAGTAGTAAGTAGTATAAAAGATAATAGACCCGCATTCTACAATATAGACTAACCAATATCCAGTTGTCGAAGCTGACATTTAAGCTTAAATGATTATGAGCAAAACATATCCAACTGACAATTAAATTTATTGAGGAGCCTGCATAACCTTGGAACCGGGGAGTTAGAGCCTAGTACGGATTTACGAAAGGGGGGGATACGCACGATACATCCCGAACCTCCGACTACTGTTGCACCAGCCGTGCGTGTACACGTGTTTAGTTCGTAGGAGACGTCCGAAAAAAATCCCAACTTTTTTGGATTCATCATGCGTTCGTACAAATAAACGTCACGTCTGTGAGTGCCTAAGTGTCTGTGTGTGTGCTAAGGTTAAGCAGCTTTCGCAAAGTCGTCGTTCGTCTCTGGTGGTGATGACGTACGATTAAAATTCGTACGAAATCGCATCAAATGTGCGGCTGGCTTAATGCTACAGCGCAGCGTACAGTCAACAGCAAAGGTGAGAAGATGATTGGTCAAATTTCAAAATATGAAATCAGTATGACAATCAAAACTTTTTAAACGCATATCGAAGAACCTTCGAGTGTCTACTAGTACCTGCAGACTTTGACTGTAGTTATATAGAATTTACCGACTTACACTATAGAAACTTAATTTTGAAATCTATTAAACATATCTACTTTTGCTGTTGACTGTACGATGCGCTGTTGTGTAAAAAATAAACTTGTTATTTAACATGATGATTTGTGAATTTTTCGCATGTACTAAATTCAGTGTTTTTCTTTGCAGGTAAGTTCACACAGGAGGTGGCCCAAAGGTAAACAGTGGCACATGGAGCGCAACCCATTACCCCGAATGAGATCCGACATTAATTAGTATTGTAATCCTTTGTCCTACGCGGGAGATAATGGCCGACCCTTACTTTAGTTCTTTGCAAAAACAGTTGGATCTAAAAAGGGTCACACTGTGCAATTTATTTTTTGTGATTCTTTGCAGACTAAGCGCAACGTCCGATTCACAAAAAAAAGTTCAATTCGTGAAACGTGATATTGCTAAAAGTACGGTGTACGCAAATATACGTCCTAAATTCTAAAAACGTCCTCTTGTGAGGGTAGTAACTACACAGTGACGTAATACCGCAAACGTATAATACCGTCATCATAAACTACTAAAAAAATTCAACCAGTCTTCATCTGGCCACATTAATAAACTTTTTTTAAATTGAGTGTTGTCTTTTAAAAATAACGTTTTGTTTTTGCTTTATCCATACAACGGTATGCGGTTTAATTCTTATTCGTACATTTAACGATTTATATCCCGTATTTATTATTTACACACGACAAAAATTTAAGTCAAACTTTAGTAGGAAAATAGTATGAATTGTTTAGCATGTCCTTTTTAGCACTTCAGGTTAATAAAAACACGTTTAGTACGCGTAAATAAAGATAAACAGATTTGGTTACAAAAGTTTTATTTTGATGGAAAAGTTTGTTAAAAGCTTCTCAATTCATTATTTTTATGATGAAAGGAGGCCTTATTAACTTTTTTTTTTTTTTTTTTATTGTGGCTCGCCATAATGGCTTCACCCTGCCTGATGAAAAGCAGCCAGTGAAGCCCAAGAAGTGAAAGCGTTCATCACAGCGCTACCACGCTATGCCGAACGCTCACACTATGGCGGCCTGCATAAATGCTTTTTCACGCCCCGCTTAAATAACCCGGGAGAGAAAGAGGAGGGAAACACGTGTGCGGGAAGCGCATTCCACATACGGGCAGTTCGGCAAAGGAACGATTGTCCAAACTTTTTGGTACGTGTCTTGATGGTCAGCACGGTATGAGGGTGGCTTCTCAGACCTGCACGCGTCGATCTGGAAAGGAATGGAGAGGGAGGAATGAGGTTAAAGAGCTCCTCAGAGCATTCACCGTGGTAAAGGCGGTAGAAAACTTACTTAAAACAGCCAATATATTTTTAAGCTTGGCAAAAAAGTAAGTAGCTAAAAGTAGCTTTTTAGCCAAAATATTTATAAAATGTTTTTGTTTTGTTTATATAATTTTAAGAGCGTTTACGCCGCACACTAGCGCCGTCAGTGAAAAAAAAACATATCTAGTAATCATAACTAGTGCGGCGTAAACGCTCTTAACACAAATTTAGTTGCGAACAAATTACACAAACACAAATGTTGAAAAAATTTCCACGAGCAGGATTTGAGCCCGCACCCTTCTGACATACCGGGTCAGGTGCTCTCCCAATTGAGCTATCGTGGTTCTAACCAGCCCGCCGAAATAAATATTATGATCGGATGTTAATGACGGCTTAGTTGTTGACATTAAATGGGCGCCTTTGGTTTTTAAAGTAAAAAAGTAAATAGTGTTGAATAATTTCGGCGGGCTGGTTAGAACCACGATAGCTCAATTGGGAGAGCACCCGACCCGTCAGAAGGGTGCAGGTTCAAATCCTGCTCGTGGAAATTTTTTCAACATTTGTGTTTTTGTAAAATATTTATCTTTGATTTCTAGTAGGTAATTAATAAATAGAAGGAAAGGTAAGTGGGAGATACGTAACTTAATAAGTTAGCTCAGCGATACAAAGTAAGTCTGTCGAATTGAGACGAAGTATTGTCATTGTCTTTTACACTCGTATACATACACATGGGGATCTTAATGGCGACAGTGCGTTTGGGTTGCAAATCTTTTAAGACAAGCAACTTTCGTAGTTCTGGGTCATCGGATGGGTGGCCTGTAATAAACCAAGTTGAGCACCTCCGTGCTTCGGAGGGCACGTTCATACCGTCTTCGTTTTTATCGCAAAATGGTAGACCTATGCCTATTTTGACCGACTATACTCTTTAGTTTTAGGATTTTTCTGGCAATTCCTGTCATAACGTAGTTTAGAAATACAAAAAATTTAGGGGTCAAAACATGCCTTTGTAGCTTATATTCAAATGTAATTTTCAAAATGGCGGTCGTTAATAATAACCGACTTTGTTTAAATATCGAACGTTGGTATTTACGATTTAAACTGTGTTACCTATGTAGTTAGATGCCTAGTAAACTTAAAGTGTACTACCACCTACTGCTGTGTCAATCAGAACGCAATCACAAATAATTATAATTATACCATGAGCGCAAATGGCACGCAGCAGATGCTTAATGTGCCATAGACCACAAATACAATAGACTAAGGTCACCCATAAGCTTGCGTTCACTGCTAAAGTTTTGTAGTATGTGACATGCTCGATACAACTCTATTCAACGTGTAACAGAAAGGTATGGTCAAAATAAAAAGGTCCAAAGTGTATTTATTTTTTATTTTTTTTATTTATTTATTTTATTTGATAGGTACAAAAACAGATAACAAACTGTAACATTCAATTAGTTATACGTTTACATTTTGAGTTCTCTCTAAATTTCTTAACCTAAATATTGTACACGGCATTAAAATAAAAAATAAAGTTCGTTGTCAACATACAGCATTAAAAACAGTGTTTTAGTTAATAGTAATTTTAAACAAGTTATTCTTAAAGCAATTAGCACTCTGATGAAAAATATCGAGCTCAGTGCACACTCTGTTATAGGCTTCGCACATACGATAAAGTGGGTTGTTTTGAGAAACATTATTGTTGGATAGTGGGACGTTGAACAAACGAGGGTTGCGAAACATACGTTTAGGGGTGCTTATATTCAAATATTGGAGCAACTCATCACTCAAAGAACCATTTGCGATTTTATGTAATAAACAGAGATCCCGGATTTTATGTCTATTCTCTAAACTATAAAATTCAAAATGCTGTATCCGATCCAAATCTTGTATGCCCCTTATACATAATTATTAACTTTGAATTGCCATGCAATTATTATTTAATATTTTATTAGTATCGTCATATCAAAATAAACAAGTCCCCCATCACTAGTGGGTCAGTGAACTCGTGTGTACTTACAATCCTACTTGCCTATGCGCGCCTAGTACTCAGAGCGCAGAATAGTTAGGAACTTAAGAGTACCGCACCGCTCGGCCCGGTTCGCTCGGCACACGACGGACGGCGAGAACACACGGCTTGGACAACGCAAAACTTCACTAATTTATGCTTCTCAATGAATTGAATATTTAACAATAACACTGAAACTTTCATTTCACTTTTTAAAATGAAAATATTTCGCTGAGACACCCACGGCATCATTTCATTTACATAGCGCGAAAAGCGGCCACTATGCATTCCTTCATCTGCCCTTGCATCTCACACTCGCCGACATAAACTACGTTTGTTATGTAGCCTCATTAAAATAAATCCATATTGATAATTAAATAACAACGCAAATAAATAGCAATTCTGCTCGAAGAAATAACAATTATGTAAAGTGACTGACATTGATTTGACAAACCACCATAAACCGACTGAATGAAGAAAGAGAAACTCTTTTACAAAAATGTAATATTAACGAGTCGTAAACCACTTCCGTTTTTATTTTCTAGCGACTATGTTGTCCTAGTACCTTTGACTAAAATAATTTGAATCGAAATCGGCCCGAGGTGGTTAAAAAATAAACATATGTAACCAGAACTTACTTTCATTTTATTATCAAGGAAACAGAAGACGTAATTAAGTAATAATATTTATCTAGGCATAGTAAGAGCCACACCCCATTTTGTACAGTGGGCTACCACATATCAAGTTACTCCATTTTCCTTGTTTTCTCTCACTTCCGTTGAATGTTTGCGCTAAAGAGATTTAATGTAACCGGACATGGTTAGCTTGAGTTGTGGCCCACTGTACATAATGTCTCTTTCATGCATGGTGCATCATGTTTTCATTGACTCCCAAATATCATTAAAAGTTGGCAAACTATTTCAGTGAAAGGTACTAGGACAACAGAGACGTGAGAAAATAACAACGCAATTTTAGCAAAAGAGGTTTGTGATAGTGATTCTCTTTTCCCGGCCAGTCTGTTTATGGTGGTTTGTCAAATCGATGTCAATGTCTGTCGCTTAATTACATACATAATTGTTATTCTTTTTGTAAAGAATTGCTATTTATTTGCGATATTATTTCATTATCAATATGGATTTCTTTTTATAATAAAAAATAAAAATAAAATAAAATACATTTATTTCGACCACCTTGGATCATACAGGCAATTCATTGTACAAAAATATTAAAATACAGAATAAAATTAAAATAAAATAATTAAATCACAATTATAATCAAATTAAAAAAAACAAAAAAAAAAAATTTACTTAAATCACAATAAAAATAAAAATTTAATTAAAACCAAAATTAAGAATATCGTTATGATGTCACCACATGAACCATAGCGGCATGGTTCATGTACTGGCAGTCAAATCGATTTGAATACACTTTGAGGATCCTGTTAGGGCTGGCGCGTACCCTGCGCACCAGAGATGTGCACCGCTTACGCATGGTCGTGTAAAAACAATCCACTCGATATTCGGCAAACAAACCCGATGCGCTGTAGAAACGCGGCAGCCCCAACAACACCCTCAAAGCATTATTATATTGGACCCGTAAGGCGCTGTACTGTTTCTTTGTATAGTCCGCCCACAGGCTGCTCGTGTAGAAGGACGTACAAAATGCCCTGAACAGAGTAAGTTTGACCTCCTCCGAACAACGAACAAACCTGCGTGCTATCATGTTGGCCCTAACAGACAGCGCCCTACGCTCTCTTTCTAAATCTGCATCATCTTTAAGGTCAGCGGCAACCATGTGCCCAAGATATTTAAAACTCTCAACCCTCTTAAGAGGCGAGCCATTAAGTTTAATAGCTGGTATGTTATCTAAACATTTACCGCTGGCCCGAAAGACCATACACTCACTCTTTTTTGAGTTATATAGCAGCCCGTGACTACGTGCGTATCGCTCACAAATAGATTATAGCTTATGCAGCCCACATACTGAGGCACTCAGCAGCACCATATTGTCAGCATAGCTTATATTATTAAGACAAACGTCTTCAATGTGACAACCCACATGTGTGCTGCTGAGCTCCTCCAGAAGAGCATTCACATACAGGTTGAAGAGCTTAGGTGAGGTCAGCCCTCCCTGCCTCACCCCGCACTCCATCCTATATGGGTCCGAATATGCACTCGTCCAGCGAACAACATTGACCTGGTTTTCGTACCAGTGTTTAAACAGGTTCACAAGTTCAGTAGGCATAGAAGTACAGTTTAATTTCTGCCATAAGATGTTATAGGAAACCAGGTCGAACGCTTTCGATAAATCGAGGAAGCAGGCAAACACAGGTGTCCTCCGATCCGTGTAGTACTTGACGGTTTGCTTTAAACTTAAAATTGCTGTCTCCGTAGAAAGTCCGTTTTTGAAACCAAATTGGTTGTCATGGATATTAAGGTGTTTGTCGAGCTCAGAATTAAGCAAACCGTCAAGAACCTTAGCCACAATAGTAGCCAACGAGATCGGTCTGTAATTAGTCTTATCACTTATATCACCAGTTTTGCACTTCACGATTGGCACCACCACAGTTTTCATAATTTCAGCAGGCAAATACGAGTGACTGACACATAACGTGTAAAACATCGCTAGAACTCTTGGCAGATGGGGGCCAGCATGTTTTAGGTGCTCGATGCTCAGATTATCATGTCCAGGTGACTTTCCTCTCGACATCGAACTTATGACAAACTTGACCATTTTAGCTGTAAATCTGGCACCTAGCTCCCGTCCGTGCTGTCCCCCCTCACACTGCTGCTGTGGTCGTCCCAATGGTGACTTCACTGAGAAATACTCTCTAAACATATCGGCTATTTGCTTAGGATCACTGATGTCATTGACGCTCACAGGCACACCCGGCTTGTTCTTAAACTTATTGGTGGACTTCCAAAAACTACAAAAATCATGCTTATCATGGTGTTTGGCTAGCATGTCCATTTTTAATTGCTCCCTATTATTTTGACACCATTTAAGTCGGGATTTAAATATTTTATTGAGGCTACATAACTAGCGTAGTTTATGTCGGCAAGTGGGAGATGCAAGAGCAGATAAAGGAATGCATAGTTGCCGTTTTTCACACTGTGTAAATGTAATGATGCCGTGTAGTGAAATATTTTGATATTACAAAGTGAACTGAACGTTTCAGTGTTATTGAATGAAATTCATTTAGAAGCATCAATTATAGAAGTTTTGCGTTGTTACGGACGGCCGCCAAGCCGCCGTCTGTCGGTTCTCTCCGCCGTCTCCGTCTCGTGTGCTGAGCGAACTGGGCGGTGCGTTGCTCTGCGCACAGTGTAGGTACCAGGCGCGCATAGGCAAGTAGGAGTATGAGTACACAAGATTCACACTAGTGATGGGACTTGTTTATTTTGATGTGACGTCACTAATATAATTATTAAATTAACAAATGCATGCAATTATAATTTGTAAAGTTAATGCCTTATAATTTGTAAAGTTATTAATAACGCCTAAGTGACTCTGCATACAAGATCTAGATCGGCTACACTTTGGGTTGTTTAATTATGACCACGCCCATATGTTACATGTTGTATAGTTATTTATTGTCAGGTTTCCGCCAAGACCACTGGCGGTTTGCGGCGCGTCGCACGATTTTATTGTTCGTTGCGTTCGTGGATATTAGGTAGTGGACTATACGTGTCCACGGGGCAACTAGCTCGAGACACTAGTCTTTAAAGTACCGTGGACATTTTTTTTCACTGGTTCCTGTTGGTTACTGAAATATAGACTATGTTACTCATCGCTAATGTAGCATTCTAATGGTGAAATATTTTTTTAAATCGGTTCAGTAGTTTTTAAGTTTATTCGTTACAAACATACATACAAAAAATACAATGCTTTCCTCTTTATAATATTAGTATGATGTCCATATTTTTTATCTACAATGAATGTTTTTAGTTGAGTCTATGTTGTTATATTTTTTCTCTTCTTACTGGTCGACGGGTAGATAATGCCTCATGGCATAAAACCGCCTTTTGCTGTATTTTTGCAATAAAGAATAAATGAATGAACAGTTGCGCTTGCTCGATGGTGGCATGTAATAAGCTTACCTGACCTACTGGGTTCTATACTTGGTGCTCGTGGCGAGGCTGCAAAGGTTTTGCAGCAAACGCATCGCAATGGCGCCACGCCGACAGCCCTGCGATAAATCCCCGCCATTTGCATAACTTCCGCTGCTGTGTAAGTGCTGTTGATTTATTTGTGCCACAAGCACGCTTTGGTCTGCTCTTGTAATGTCTTCGCAATTGTAGAAACACATGTTTTATTTAACACTATACGCGGTTGATGTTAACTTTGTTTGTTAATTGTTTGGGAAGCAAACAGTATAGCTAAATTAAAGAAAAAATAGAATAAACCTATACCCCCGTTTTTGTAAACAAAGTGTAAGCTTGGAGTAGTTACTCCGTGTTTTGTTCCCGTCATGTAAACTTCATTTCATATTTGAGTAAAAGAGACAAAACACGGAGTAACTACTCCAAGCTTAAGCCCCCTAAAGTTTCTACAAAAATATGCACTGTTGGCAAGACATAATAAATAAGACAAATATAATTAAGAATAAGAATAAGAATAAGAAACATTTATTGACCTGCACAAAAACAAATACAAACAGATGAGAAAAATAAAAATAAAATAAACAAACAATAGAAATTAGAAAGTATGATTTTTTTCTCTACTGCGTATGGCGATGTATTAATATTTAAATAACATAAAATTAAAATAAAACAAAAATATAGTATACAATCCAAGGCAATGTATGATGTACGATTATTTTCAGTGTATAGGTTATTTGTATTGAATGTGTATAAGTAAAATAAAATAATTTTCACATGCCTATCTACTTTTACATTGAGAAATTTATAATTAATGTACTGACCTAATTTAGATAATTACATTTGAAATTATATGAACTGTAATATATGAACTGTAAATATATTAACTATTTAAACTATCATGACCACTTGCATTAGTGTAATTATAACGGGATTTTTACCATGTTTATAACATATGTGAGTATCCGATAATTCGGCACAGTTGCATGCTTTATGATCAGAAAGCCTAACTTGCAGAACGTCTTTAAAGCAAAATGTCTAAAGCAATGTCTAAGTTGTAAAAAATCTAAGAAGCCAAGCGTGGCGATTACGGCAAATACCCCTCATATCCTTGGGGGAGGCCTTTGTCCAGCAGTGGACGTCTTTTGGCTGAGATGATGAGATGATGATGATGAATAAACATGGTGAGATTCCCGTTAATAATTACTCTAACGTAAATACATTGCTATGAACAATCTAATATGATTATGTAACTAACGTTAGAACATAAACACGTAGAAATAGTTTTCTCATAATAGGTACTTTTTAGTAACCAATAGTGTCAAGGTTAACAAGTTAGAGAGCGCGAAGTTAAATAGAGCAACCTACTGAGAAAGTTCAGTACATAACCGCGTATTCTCAACGTGAACATCGCGCGCACTTGATTAACGACGCCGCCCACTGACTTAAATTGAAAAAGTTCTGCGCACTAAGCCGTCTCGGGTGTCTGTTAGTCCATTTCATTATTATAAACACACATATATCTTTGTTAGATAGCCGGTTTATCATTGCTCGAGGCTGCCTGGATAGAACACCATATTTGGCCGTAACGCCACTTTTTTTTTGAAGAGAGTTCGCTGAATGCCTCTGATGGCATTTCCAGCTTCACCGAGGTTTTTTGTGTCGAACATTGGTATTGGTGCCACGACCCTAGTTGCTTCCATGTCGAGTAACCGCAATATTAGCCTACTGTTTATGTGTAAAAAACCACCATTTCATTCTTCGGAAAATGCAAAAGATTTCATACTCCAGGAGTAGGTATGAATTCTTTCGCATTTTCTGGGATGACCTGAGAGTAATATTATGAGGGCTACCCTAACCATCCCGGCCTGCAATCAATTGTTTATTGTTTTACAGCAGCTCTTACTTGTACTTTAATTGTATAATAATATATATGTTAACTAGTTGACCCGGCGGCGGACTTCGTATCGCTTTGACAGTTTCTATGTCAACAATCAATCAAATCGTTTCTATGACAACAAAACAAAGAAATCCTATGTTTCACAGCTAGAGACATTTTGTATTGGAAAATTAAACAAAAAAAATTGAGGTGGACCACCCTTATCACTTATAAAAAAAATATTACGACCGATTGTCAGACTCACCGAATATACATATAAATATTATAAATGCGAAAGTTTGTGTGTATGTGTGTATATTTGTTGCTTCTTCACGCTGCAACGGATGGATGGATTTGGATGAAATTTGGCATACAGATAGTTTATAACCTAGATTAAAAAATAGGTTACTTTTTATCCCGATATTCGTACGGGAACGGGAACCACGAGCGGCCGCTAGTATTCATATAAAATTTCATAAAAGCGATCGAGCCGTTTCGGAGGAGTATGCAATTAACATGTGACACGAGAATTTTATATAATAGAAGATAACTACGCAGATGTTTACTTTATAATACTAAAACACTAGGTTATGACTAGCTGTTTCTAAAACTTACTAGATCACAATTTTAAATCATAGATAATATAATAACAGCACGAGCCGATACAAAAGGTAAAATGTCAATTTCAAAAGCCAAAAAACAAGAAATAACGTAGTTTAAACGAAATAGTTCCTAACATTGCGCACGCAAGCTTTTTATTGAAATAAATCTTCCATTGGCAATCAGATATCGGCACCGTTCAAACTACCCACTCTCAGAGTCAACAGCAATTAGGAAGTGTTTGTATAAAGGTCTGAACACGGCATTATCTCCGCCCAGGCTGACCACACACTCGCGGCGTTACGGCAGTTTTGCGTCCGTTCGACCTAAATAGACTATACCGCCGTAGAAAAGACGAAAGCAGAAGGTCTTTGGTTGAAAAATAGGTAATTTACAGGTAATTAGAACCAATTATATGAGGAGCTCGATGGCGCAGTTAAACACGCTCGGTCTGCGATTGTTGAAGTAAGGCAACTTTTACAAAGGCCGGTCATCAGATGGGTGACCTAAACTGTATCAGCTCGCTCCTCCATGCTTCAGAAGGCATGTAAAGCCGTTGGTCCCGGCTGCATTAGCAGTCGTTAACAAAAGATTGCAAAAGATTTCATACTCCAGGAGTAGGTATGAATTCTTTCGCATTTTCTGGGACGACCTGAGAGTTATATGAGGCTTTCCCCAATGCACTAAGTACGCAGAACCATCCCGGCCTGCAATCAATCGTTTATTGTTTTACAGCTCTTACTTGTATAATATATGTTAGAACAAAACAAACAAATTATTCTTCTGCTTAAGAACACCCGTATCGTATGATGGACCCCTATAGCAGCGCCACCTACTAGCTGACCCGGCGGGCGGCGGATTTCGTATCGCTGCGACAGTTTCTATGTCAACAATACAATCTATTTCGCTGGGCCTGCGTGGTGGTATAAGGCTCGTTCTTCCTGTGGTGTTCCATCTATAGGGAAGGATCGTGCCCCAGCAGTGGGGTCAAGAAAATGAGCTCGTGATGATGATGACATGAGGATCCGTCGACTAAGTCGGGTTTAAATAAATTATAGGTCAGATAAATTGTTAAGAGGAAATACTAAGGTCGACTGATTATATGAAAAGTAGACAAAATCAACGTTTCGTAGTCCCCTGATTCCTCCTCCAAAACTAGACCGATTTATTTACTTTTTTCATTAAAAATTAAAGAAAGGCTTTGGCTGTGTTCCTTTTTTTATATATAAATTAATTAATAAAAAAGATATGAACCTTTAAAAACCTTAAATATTGGCCTGATTTTCGCTGTGTTCAGACATCCAGCAAACAAATTTGATGAGATTATATAAAAAAATAAAAACATAAGGACATAACCAAAGCTTTTCTTTAATTTTTAATGAAACAAGTAAATAAATCGGTCCAGGGGCCCGACCGCCTAACCGATCGCTTTGACTTCGTGTGTGGTTTATGACGTCATCTTGACGTTTCGTGCCGCCTATGAAAGCAATATCGAAAGCTTTAGCCTTTAGCTTTTGATATCGCTTTCATAGGCGATGCGAGGTGGCAAGATGACGTCATAAACTACACGCGTAGTCAAAGCGATCGGTTAGGCGGTCGGGGGGCAGTTTTGGATGAGGAATCAGGGGACTACGAAACGTTGATTATGTCTACTTTTCATATAATCAGTCGACCTTAGTATTTCCTTTTAATGACAACTTAATAACGTGGCAATGTAATGTTTCCATTACATAGGTAAGTATTATCGTTATAAATTACTGTCATGGTTACTTGTATCTCGTCTGTGCCGAAATATAGGATACTCAAAAATTATAAACATGGTAAGAATCCTGTTAATTATTAGTCTAATTTTTATTTATTTATTATTTATTTATTTATTATTTTTATTATTTATTTATTAATTATTAGTCTAATAACTGCATACGCTCTTCATACCTTCCCGTTAATTATTATTCTAATCTAAAGTTTAGGTAGGTAATCATATCCAACGACGACGTAAAGATATTCCGCACTCCTATCTCATCAGCAAAGGCAGGCGCAACCGTTGGTTCAACCGCGAGTGTGCCAACGCTGCTGATAACAAGCAGGCGGCATACCGCGCTTGGATCAGAGGTAAAGCTCTTGGGGATCCCGAACCCGAAACCCGCTCGCTGAAAGCAGCCTATAATAATGCTACCAAGTCCTGCAAAAGAGCTTACATTAGAGCGGATGCCCAGCGCGTTGCACGAGTCGGCCAAGAACTACTGACGCATCCTACGGGCAGCCGTAGCTACTGGCGTCTGGCCAAAGCCGTGCAATCGAACTTCTGCCAACCCTCGCTGCCACCATTGAGATGTTCGATGGAACTTTAGCTCACAAGCCGCAGGAGAAAGTCGATCTCCTGGCCAAACTCTTTGCGGCTAACTCCCGAGTCGATGACTGCAATGCACAGCCACCTACAATTTCTCACTGTGGCCACACAATGCCCGATTTTAAAATCAGGCAGCGTGACGTCCGTGCGGAGCTGCAGTCAATCGATGTCCGGAAAGCTAATGGTCCTGATGGCATCCCTCCAATAGTCCTAAAAATGTGTGCAGCGGAGTTGTCCCCCGTGTTAACGCGCCTTTACCGTCTCTCGCTCTCTTCAGGTTGTGTGCCGGAATCTTGGAGAGAAGCTAATGTGCAACCGGTCCCCAAAAAAGGAGATCGGTCAGATCCATCGAATTTCCGCCCCATAGCCGTAACTTCAGTTTTGTGCAAAGTAATGGAGCGCATTTTAAATAAACAACTTGTCCACTACCTAGAAGAACACTCCATAATTCACGATCGCCAATACGGGTTTCGGCCGAAACGGTCAACGGGTGATTTTCTAGCGTACGTTGCACATCTTTGGGGTGAGGCTATTGACAAGCGTGGTGAGTCGGTGGCTGTTAGCCTTGACATAGCCAAGGCTTTTGATCGGGTCTGGCACAAAGCTCTTCTCTCCAAGCTCCCGGCATACGGTCTGCCTGCTCAGTTCTGCAACTGGGTCGCTGGCTTCCTGCATGAGCGCAAAATTCGTGTTATATCTGATGGATGCGCTTCGCGGCTCATGTCAGTGAACGCTGGTGTCCCTCAGGGGTCCGTTCTATCCCCCACGCTGTTCCTTCTGCATATCAATGATATGCTTCCACTTGGAAATATTCATTGCTATGCAGATGATAGTACGGTCCATGGAGGATATAACGGTCACCCAGCGGCTGGGCGGGTCGAAACCGAAGTGAATCGAGTTAATCTTGTCATTGAGCTCAATCGGGTATTGGACCTCATATCTAATTGGGGCACCAATAATCTGGTTGAGTTCAATGCCAAGAAAACACATGTGTGCGCGTTCACGGCAAAAAAGTCACCATTCCTTCCCCTTCCATCTCTTCAGGGTACATCTCTACGCCTGCAGAGCAGTATCAACATGCTCGGTATGACGATACGCTGCGATCTGAACCAAAGGGACTACATCGAAGCCGTGATCAAAACAGCCTCACGAAAACTCGGAATTCTGAACAGAGTGCGGCGATTCTTTACGCCGGACCAGTTGTGCCTTTTGTACAAGACACAGGTACGGTCTTGCGTGGAGTATTGCTCGCACATCTGGGACGGTTCCGCTAAGTACCTTCTCGATGCCTTGGATAGATTGCAGCGTCGCGCTGAACGCATTATCGGCAATGCAGAAGTGGTAAATACTCTCGAATCTCTGCAATTGCGTAGAGACGTTGCGTCACTCAGCGTGTTTTACCGCTTATACCATGGCGAGTGCTCTAAAGAGCTCTTTGACCTCATCCCACCTTCTCCCTTTCTTCATAGGAGTACACGTGCTGCTCTTCGGAGTCACCGATTCACTGTCTCAAGTATCCCATCACGCACAAAGAAATTTAGTGACTCGTTTTTTTGTCGCACCTCCAAAAGATGGAATAGTCTACCAGCACACGTTTTCCCTCCTTCCTATGATATGGGGTCCTTCAAGAGAGGCGTGAAGAAGCACCTTGTGGGCCGGCAGAGTGAAGTTAACTGATGCTACGTTTGTTTCCACGCTGCACCAGTTGTCTTCGCGTCTGGACTTCATTTCCACTTAACATCAGGTGGGATGGAGTCATTTGCCGAGCTAAGTATAAAAAAAAAAAAAAAAAGAGGGAAAAGTTTCTTGAGAATTGATATCTTCGCGAGAGTAAATACTTATTTCTCTCTAGTTGGGAATTGGTTGGTTTTTGTTTTTTTTCTTAAAAGGCTGTTGCGTCGATCAACAAAAGACTGTACGAGTTGTTCGGATTGAACTTGGCTAATATAATAAGATTAATCATTTATCAACGTCATATAAACGTCCCAGTGGTGGGACTAAGCCTCCCCACACTCTTGAGCACATACAGAAATTGACCTTAATGTTATAAATTCAATATTTTATATTAATATATTATTTATTGAAATGAAACAACTTTTACGGATGTACTCGCGTTTATTTTATACATTCGTTTAAATTAATGTTTATCATGACTGTTTATTATTTATTATTTATTTATGTACGACACAATAACAGTTCACAGACCCATGAGTAATATTGTGTATTAAACAAAATGTAAGTTAGCAGTCGATGTACACAGAAATAAAAATAAAAAAAATATTAATAATGTACCTAGTTACACAAAAGCTAAATATTTACATATTTTTAATCAAAATACATTCTGTACCCGATTGTGAGACTTTAGACTCTCTGTAACTAATTGATTTTAAACTGTAGTGGAATATATTGAATGCAGCGCTAACTTTATTAATAATTCTGTAGCTACGACACAGCTGACCAGTATAATATGTCACATTGTATGATGTTATTGGTACAACAAGCCAACAATAGCAATAACATCGTGTACATGTAGGCAAAAAGATAAATCCATTATCTGTTTAGGCACACCAGATGTTGAGACGTAATGCGGTCCTTCTGAGCTTTATTCCGCCAAGCCTAAGGTAGATGGTGCTCATTAAGTTGCCGGCCCAGTAATTAGAGGGGCAACTTAATTACTGCCGCTAGGGCTGGTCGACGTCGGCCGGCCGACGCCAATTATATCGATAAAATCTTGTACCACCTAAGATGACTTGGGATATTGTAATTAGCTGCTGTGATGGCTAGGTGATCGTTAACGGACCGTTGCCTTTTCGATTTAGGAAGGTAACATACCTAAGCTTCGCTTTAGCTGTAACAGAATATCACATGTGCAAATAATATCCTATTTTTAGCCTTAATTTAAGCCTACGATGAATGGAATCCTAAATTTAATTTACATAGTCTTTTGTTTGATGGAAATAGCTTGCCACAATATTAAGATGGCATTAATATGTCTTCCTAAACAATCCTAAAAGCTTTTCTAAAAAATGTAGGTTTTTTATTATTAGCCCTGACTGTCCCACTGCTGGGCAAAGACCTCCCTCCATTTCTTCCATTCATTGCGTTCCTGAGCTAATTGAGTTCAATTTTGGTTAAATATATCCAGTTCATCCCGCCATCTCCTTCTCGGTCTACCGCGGCGCTTCGGAGTTGTGTTTGGCTTCCAATCTGTTGCCAACTTGGCTCATGAGACTTCTGGCATGCGGCAGACGTGACCTGCCAATCTTATTTCAGCTAAGCTACTTTCAAACCTACATCTATGATTTGCGTTTATATTTACAATAAGTTGGTATGAAATAAATATCCTAGGCATACAAGTTTATAACCAAAAACAAGTTATTAAATATATATTTAGTTTAAACACTCAAATCCTCTTAAACATTTTATTTATAACGGACAGGAAAGTTTAATATCTACTGTATATGAAAGTAGTTGACATAACTGTGACAAAGGCACTGTTTTACATTTTATCGATAAAATGTGCATTGGAGCACCCTTATCTAAGCAAGGCAGCGCTATCTATATACGCAGGTACCAGCAGAAAACGTTGGTATCATTTGCGGAACTTCAGGAACGAATCTCGGCGAAACGCTCGAACAATGGGAACGTGACCAGATTGAATTGGATAAGTGCAAAAACTGAAAAGTTTGAGTTCTGTAGACAGAGAGAGAGAGAGAGAGAGACACAGACACAGACACACACACAGACACACACACAGACACACACACAGAGACACACACACACACACACACACACACACACACACACACACACACACACACACACACACACACACACACACACACACACACACACACACACACACACACACACACACACACACACACACACACACACACACACACACACACACACACACACACACACACACACACACACACACACACACACACACACACACACACACACACACACACACACACACACACACACACACACACACACACACACACACACACACACACACACACACACACACACACAAATTCGCGCATTCTTCATAATTCGAACGCGTAAGCCATTGCGCCATTGAGCTATTTAATCTATTTTATTTTACAGATTTTTTTTCTATGTATATTGGATCATATATTGTTTTTTTATGCCTATTCCCTGGTCATCGTCATCATCATCATTAATGGCCTTCATCTCTCTCCCTTTCTTAAGTGATGATAAGGCTGAGGAACTACTGAGGAGCCGACGCGACTATCTAGATTCGTTCGTTTTATTTCGTGATAGATTCGTTTGTTCGAGATAGTAGAAGATCGGAGACCTTTCTCCAGCAATGGGTCGTTATATCTACGTAGGTTATTAAAAACCTTTTACTTTGAAATGAAACAACTTTTACGGATCTACTCGCGTTTATTTTACACCATACTGCCAGACCAAAAGATACTGTAAGCTCTTTTTGCGTACAACGGAACGCAACTGATTAAATTTAAATGAGGGTATACAAGCTACCAACTAATTATGAGATTACCAACACCTCTCTCTCCCTGTGACCACGGACCCTGCAAAGGGTTCGAAACGTCAGGATAAACATTAAATAAGTAATGAGTAATATAAACGCGAGTAGATCCGTAAAAGTTGTTTCATTTCAATGTATAGTGTTCGCATAAACTTTAGAAAACAAAACCTTTTACTTCATAATACTTGCGCCCATTCTTCTCCACAGCTAAAAAATAGACGTCCTGAATGGGTAATAGGTAAAAAAAAATTTGGACGATTCAAAAGCACTTTTCTAAAGTTTATTTGAATAAAGAATATTTGACTTTGACTTTGAATAATATCTATTAACATAATAAAAGTTTAGCATTTCGAAGCGCGTAGGGAGACTTGTGTAAAATAACGAGCGGAGGGCTACAAGCCCGCTTTATTACCGGCTGAGTTACTGGCCACATCACTCAGCGCTGGATAATTTGATCGCGAAATCTTTTCTCTCGTTAGATACGCTCGTGGCTTCGCGATATTCTTTATCTTAATAAATAAGGGGACAATTAGATTAATTAACAGGAATATTACCATGTTTTCTGGGTGCCTACAGCGAGTTGTGTTTGCTATTCGATCACGTCAAAGAATACAAGAATTTGTTTGTAAATAATTGGATTATCCTGCTTTATATTATAACTAGGAGTCGCAACTTCTTTTAGTCTTGCTTTTTTTTAGATATATACAAAAACTGCTTTCAGACTAAAAATTACAATCTCGCGAAATCTCGGTAGATTCGAGATCTCGAGTAGTTTTCAAAAAAATATTATTTAATTCGATTAAAAAGTGTTGAAAACTGCTTGGTTGTGATTATGAGATAAGTAAAACACAAATTTATTTAATATAGATAATCCACTTATTAAGTTATTTGTTATGACTATAATTACCCGCATTATTTGTTAAAAATAATAACACTGTCGTCAGTCAAATGAGGAAAAGAAACTTCTAGAGGTGATTTTGGAAGTAGCTTCTGAAATACAAAGAGTGATGAGAGTGTTGTCTGATAAACGGCATCTTAAGTCAGTCACTATATGCACCCAGCAGCTGAATATGCACTCTCTGACTCTGACTCGACACTGGATGGCACCAGCGTCAGGAAGCTATTATAAGCGAACAGTAAAAAGCTACCTCTTGTTCCCCCACACTCATACAAATCGATTTCTTTCTTTATCAGTGACTCTAGCCTATCTGAACTAGTAGAAACACGTTAAAAAGGGCTTTTAGATAACTACTCTGAGAGTGCGGTCGCGTAGCGTCGCTGTCACTGACTACTGCTGCCCAATTACGTCAATCTCAAACAAGATCTTGTCATATTATGCTTCGAAAAATGACACGAGATCTCGCGAGATCGAGATTACATTCCCTAGCTACAATATAATAAAACAATAAATTCAGATGGGTGTGAGAGACCTAAACTGCACAAAAAATTTTACAAAACAATGTGCAGTCAATACTTAGGTTACAGCAATTCTTTCACAAATAACACTTTAACAGAATCAAAGTTCAACTAAACTCTTATTAAGTAAGAACTTTAGATAATATATAAGTAGAACTATACTCGTAATGCTTTTAGAATAAGTATGCATTTCAAAGGTCGGTCAAAGGGGGATGCTTCACTTTCGGTTTGCGAACACGAACGCGAACAAAAACGCATTCATTCAAAATTAAAAAAAAAATCAAAATTCAAAATCATTTATTCAGTTTAGGCTACAAGTAGCTCTTGTGAATGTCACTATGCCATCGGTTCGTAAGTCTACTCTGGGCGGGAGATCTTGTACTGAGAAGAACCGGCAAGAAACTCAGCAAGTGTCCAGCTCTTTTCATTCATTACATTCGCAACGCGACTAAGCGGCAAATGTGATTCTACACATCAGACACTTTACATCTAACAAGCACTAAAAGCGAGCAGATCAGCAGATAAGGTTCCATTTTCAGTGCACCCGCTCATTAGCGGCCAGTTCAAAGTGACGTGCTATGTGTTTTGGAGTCAAACTTGCCAAAGCAATTAGTGCTCTATGCAGTATGCGCAGCCACGTCCCGGTTCCATTACCATTTTGATAATATTCCAGTCGCGTAGTTCGTGCAATATCTAGCTTTATTAAAGGAAATCTGGATGGCTTCGACGTCGCTATAAATATACTGAATTTGCAATTTGTATTTATTTTTTACCATAGGTATAGGTATATGTGGAGCTCGATGGCGCAGCTGTTAACGCGCCCGGTATGCGAGTACTAAGGTTAAGCAACTTTCGCAAAGGCCGGTCATCGGATGGGTGACCAATAATTTATCAAGTCAAACTCCCCCGTGCTTCGGAATGCACGTAAAGCCGTTGGTTCCGGCTGCATTAGCAGTCGTTAAGAACCACCAAATCCACGGGCCCGCGTGATGGTTTATGGCCCGTTCTCCCTGTGCCTCCATAAGAAAGACTCGTGCCCCAGCAGTGGGGACATGAACATGAATGAATGGACAAATAAACACCTAGTTGCCATGTCGCGCAGTTCGTTTGTCACCGTTTGCCACAAAGCGTGGCGCGTCCGGAAGCAGTGCTGCCAACTGGCGGCGAAAACTTCACTTTGTACCTGAATTATTAACACCGACGCGTCGAGCTGAGAATTTTACTACGCCACGGGTGAAACTTTGGAACGCTTTTATTGTAGTTTTCGTATTGTTACGTTTTTATTTGTTTTACACAAAGGATTGGCCTAAAATAGCCCAACAAATAACCTTTATTTTATCTGTTTCATAGCCCGAGTTTGTGATCACCAATCTGCATTTGAAAGCGCGGTGGTGTAATGTAATGTGAATCTTGTACTCCTCCTGTGAGGAGACCATAATTACTTTCGAAATGTATCAATTTAGTCTTTCTAATTTATTTATTTATTATTTGGACAACAAAACAGATAACAATCATTGAAATATAAACAAAATTGTAACATTTAGTTCAGTGCTAGACTGTGTCCTACTGATGTTCACACATCATTTCTGATTTACAGGATAAAACAAATTACAATGTAAAAAAAAGAATAAATCAATAAAACTAATAAAAGAAAAACTACGAACGAACTGAGAAAGCCATAAAACCTCACCATTTTAGCTATCCACCAGCTGTTTTGTAATCCGTTTAAAAAGGTAAGGTTTCGGTTCGAAAATATCCAAACTAGGATTATCAATGGATGACTCGTAAAATCGACACATTCTTATTATCGGGTTGTAATAGGACGTGTTATTTCGACATGCATGCAAATAAAAAGTCTTGTTAGGAAGTCGAGGATTACGTTTAGTTGAAAGTTTTATAAAGTTTAACAGATAAGGAGAATCTACATTATTATGAAGTAGTTTGTGAAAGTATATCAAGTCCAGCTGCTTACGACGAGCGATCAAGGAAGTCACATTAAATTTAATGAGTCTCTCCTTATAACTAGTCAGAGCACGACCAAGACCGCATCTATACCCAAGTACTTTAAGACTTCTTCTCTGAATGTCTCGCGTGGTCAAGTTGCTCAGCACGACGCTCTGCATTGCTCCGCTGCTCGTTCAGCGGTGAGCCACGATGACCACAGTCGTCCTCGCTCCGCACGCTGGGTAGCCGCTTCGATGTGCAGTGTCGTCGTTCCGCTGCCCGAACCCGCTCGCGTTCCCGTTGCAGCTCGCTCCCCAACATGTTGATCCTCTCACGATCCTGCTTCTGTTCTCCTTGGATATGGCTAGGGCTTCGGGTCCAGCTCCGACGCCGACTCTGAGACCGCCTTTGGCGACTTCAAGTTCGAGAGGCTGCACAAGATCTCCTGCAGCCAGGTGTCTCAAGTCTACGACGGACTATGTCTCGACTTCGAAGTTCCATCAAGTCTCACATGAAAACAGAAAATAGAACAGTTACTTTAAAATAATCAAATATTTTGTTTTGCTTAAAGTGCAAATATCTCCTATACGGTTAATCGTAGCGCAAAAATAAGCAAATTTTCGTCCCCCTTTATTGAATCCTATTATCACATCTACCTTTAAGAATCTGGTATCATTGAAGCTATAAACCTTAAAGCTACACACCTCACCGAGTAACATAGCTATAGTCAACGCAAAGACTCGTGGCAGACGGTGCAATAAAACGTGCAAATGAGACAGCGCACATCATGTGCCCTCTCGCACTTACACTGTTTATGGGTGACGTCACAAAGACGTAGTGATACGCGTTGTTTGTATACTATGTTTATCGATGATAATAAGTTTTAAGTGGGTTATTATGGCCAGAAGCACTCTCCTTCTTTATTCTATCGAGTTTTTAAACCAATTCCACAAATCATTGCAGTTAGATCGCGAGGCTTGTTGAAGTCGAGTTCTTTTAACTTGGCAGGATCTTCTTTTAACTCCGTTAGGAAATTTAATTTTTTTTTTATAATAACACTACTTTGTTGTTGGATATTCCCCTGAACACTAGTTATATTATTTTTAATAAACACCTCCATCTCGAAAGAAATTATCAATTGAAATGGCTGTGACGTTTTAGCGACTTTGTTTTTTTTACAAAACATTTAACGCTCAACTAGAGGGTAAGTAACCTACAGTTTAATTATTGCTAACTACCTTCAATACATAAATTTGTCATAGTATATAAACTATTAGTTATGATCAATACTATAATGAGGTGATTTGTCATATTGTTAGTTATCGACATAACTCACAAACAATGCTTTTTATCGACAATCCTGTAAGCCGTGCGCATCTCTGTTACAAAAGTGATTTATGGCACCGTCTGCCACGAGTCTTTGCGTTGAGTATAGCGTTTGGGCTGTACTCGACACACTGACGAATAAATTTATTGGCTATTTATTAACCTCAATTACAGATAATTTAAACGTATTAAACAGAATATCAGTAAAAAGGTGGACTTTACCGGTTATCTAAGAGTCTAAGTCTAAGAGTCACTTTTGTTATAATAACTTTTTATGCCTTAGTATTATAGACTGGAACCACCGAAAACTGCTCACACGGTTAATTACCTGAACTTTTGAAGCTCTATCAATAACACTTCCTGCGTGAAGAATAAAACTTCTTGACATTTGAGTAACGTACACATACAACTGCCCACCCTTAACCTTATAAATACCCCCAAACAATATTAGATTGTTGGTTTGGTTTATCTACAACCTTCCCTTCTTTGATTCATTTCATCTCAAAATCAAAGTCAAAATCTTCCATCAGTCATATTTTCAAACTTTAATACTTCAGTCTTTATAAACGACAATGTAAGTAAGTAAGTTATCATTTATTCAGTGCTTCCAATACATAAACATTACAATGTGTAACTGTTCAGTATATAATTGTCCTACCAGTAATAAAATAGAAAATGTTTATTTATTAAATTGAACAAGACTCGTGTAACGTAATGGAAACCTTAATATCTTTTCTTTCATTTCTTTTTCTTTTTGCATTTGTAATTACTTCTATTAAAGCTGTGGAGTTTCTTGCGCCCATCCTTCTCCACAGCTAAAATAGACGTCCTGAATGGTTAGTAGGTGAAAAATGTATGGACTATTCAAAAGCACTTTTCGTAAGTTTATTTGAATATTTTTTTTTGACTTTGACTTCGACTCTGAAGAGAAATCTAGAAACTTATCGTTAACTACCAGACATGAAACCCTCGCACACACACCTTCAATCTTATTCATTTAAACACCACCCATAGACTGGATTACATAATAACCAAATCCCTTGATGGGCATAGGACGATTATGACACAATAAACCTGAAGAGGTTGCGGCAGATCGAGAAAGTAAAGTCACCTCACAACGAAAATCCATAAAAGATTTCAAGGGAAAATCGTTTACCTTAACTTCCCTAATAATCTCAAAAGTTAGGACTCTTATGTCGAATTACGCAATGTTCTATGTGTAGGATTAGTACTATTGTTAACGCTTATAGTTTCGGATCGAACCATGTAACTATTAGCTTTGTGCCCAAATCTAGGTCAGAGTGTCCTGCGACCTGCCTTCTTTGCTTACTGAATTAAATACTTTATTATTGTTACCTGACATGAACGAGCGAGAAATAGAATTATTTACAGAATCTTTAGATGTAATCTTAAAATTACTTCTATCAAATGGTACCGGAACCTCATTAATAGTCTTAGGGAACTGTAACAACCGATCAGGTTGGTTGGTTGTACAGGGTAACGCGTTAGCGCTAGATCGCATAGTTTCATCGTTCAACCCCTGAATACATGACACACCGCACGCTTGCCATGAACGTCACACTGGTTCAATAACAGTTGTAAACAAATTGTAAACAAATACAACGCACTATTTAATACCACTGATATAGATATTTTCTCGGAAACACGTAAAAGTTTTAAGAACAAAATTTTGTTACAACCTATTATTTAATTTATTTAACTTATTTTTCATTGTAGTAAATTTTTATATTATTTCGTCTCTAAGGGATGTCTGTTACTTGAGATTGAACTTATATTAATTATGTTATTTGCATGTAGTGGTACCTATAAGTAAAGCATTACTCATTTTTAGTAATATGCAATGTATGTTATAGTAAGTTTTTGTGTAATTGCTTTGTTGGTGACCCAAATAAATAAATAAATAAATAAAGCAAATTTCTCATAGTAGTACGTTTCTACAGGTTCGTTATACCTGCTCCTCCTTTTAGCATATCCTCCAAGGAAGGGATTGACCATAATTTTCCTCCAAAGGAAAAACGTTTAACAGTTTTTGTTGCCATTCGAGCCAAAGTGAACAATATCGAAATCAAACTTTCATATCAAGTAATAAAGTCAATACTGTCTTCTCATCCCAGCCATACACAGCGGCACACTCGTTCACCTTTTTAAGCCACACGTCTATACGTTGACTCTTTGAGGACGAATCAAAATCTGTCAAAGATTTTTTTTTTTTTTAATTCATGCTATCACTACTATGTGACCGAGTGGCCGACACATATGCCCGGGACTGAGCCTTAGCCTTAGCACTTAATGAATTTATCATATTATGAACGTCCCTAGCGGTAACAGTTAGACTATCTGACCGTTTAGATTGTTGTGCTGGGGCGTTATCCTCGATGTCCCGGTCCACACGCGCTTGTCTTGTCGAACTGCTACGCCCTTGATGTCGCTCTGCACTCCGCAGTCTGCTACCCGCTTTGTGTCCATCGGGTGTCGTCAAACGGCGTTGCGGAGTGATTCGTTCTCATGAGGCATGATTCTGAAACTCAAAACACAAGCTGTGTACTTTGTCCGAAAATTTCGCCATCTTAGGAGTAAAATAGTAGCAACTACCTTTGGCTTTCAAAGTAATAAGTAAATAGTGTTAAATAATTTCGGCGGGCTGGTTAGAACCACGATAGCTCAATTGGAAGAGCACCTGACCCGGTATGTTAGAAGGGTGCAGGTTCAAACCCTGCTCGTGAAAATTTTTTCAACATTTGTGTTTTTGTAATTTGTTCGCAACAAAATTTGCGTTAAAAATTATATAAACATTTATAAATAGCTTGCCTACTTCTTAACTGATCTTTAGTATTTGTAAAAATATTATGATCGGATGTTAATGACGGTAGTTGTTAACATTGAATGGGCGCCTTTGGCTTTCAAAGTAATAAGTAAATAGTGTTGAATAATTTCGGCGGGCTGGTTAGAACCACGATAGCTCAATTGGAAGAGCACCTGACCCGGTATGTCAGAAGGGTGCAGGTTCAAACCCTGCTCGTGGAAATTTTTTCAACATTTGTGTTTTTGTAATTTGTTCGCAACAAAATTTGCGTTAAAAATTATATAAACATTTATAAATAGCTTGCCTACTTCTTAACTGATCTTTAGTATTTGTAAAAATATTATGATCGGATGTTAATGACGGTAGTTGTTAACATTGAATGGGCGCCTTTGGCTTTCAAAGTAATAAGTAAATAGTGTTGAATAATTTCGGCGGGCTGGTTAGAACCACGATAGCTCAATTGGAAGAGCACCTGACCCGGTATGTTAGAAGGGTGCAGGTTCAAACCCTGCTCGTGGAAATTTTTTCAACATTTGTGTTTTTTTTTTTTTTAGCAACTACATATTAAGTTAAACTCAAATATCTCGAAAACAGTGCGACGTAGCGCAAAAATAATGAAATTTTGGCCCCCCGGACAACCCCAGGCCATCACCGACACTACCAATTGACACCCTTTAAGGGACCTTTAAACAACCTTCAAGCAGAAAATACAACAATATCAAAACGGGACTTCGTTGCTTAAAATTATCGTTATTTTCACCACTGGTTCTCACTTTAACTAACACCAGACGTCCACAACAGTCACATTTAAAATATACAACTACCCTTTCCAATTGAAAATAAAGGAAAACCTTTAAATCACTTTGAAGCTAACACTTTTACGTTATTTTTAATATAATTTGTTTAGTTTACTTATTGCTTTTAAAATTAAGTAGCAATCAAAGCTGGCATTATCCCACTTCTGAAATGTAAGGAATCCCCTTACTTATCTTATAATATTATCATTAATGTATAATATATTAATATATTAGCACAATAAAACTCACATTCTTTTTAAAAGATGTATTTCTTCCAACAATCAGTACGTACAACTCAAAATCAACCGTCCACCACCAATGCTCCAGCCAAAGTGACCGTCATCTAGTGCCTCGATTCGCCATGCTGTTTTACCGCTATTTTTTCCCGCCAACACTCAGTGTTGCCAGTGAAATAAAAACATGGAGTTCGTTCGGATACGAGTATCAATTGAAATATAAATTACTAAATTATTAATCAACTTAACACTATGGATGCCATAATTAGCTAATTTATCACAGAGCAAGACATGATTCACTTTGTTGAATGCCTTGGTAAAATCTGAGTACACAGAATCTACTTGTCTACCCCCAGCAAAACCCTCACAAATATAATTTTTGTATTCTAATAAATTAGTAACAGTAGATCTGTTCTTTACAAATCCATTTTGTTTGTCAGATATAAATGGTTTAATTTAATAATATAAGTGATCGTATATAACGGACTCAAACACCTTAGCAATACAGGAGATAATGCTGATAGGTCGATTATTCTCACAGTTAGATTTATTACCTGATTTGTGAATTGGTACGATATATGCAATTTTCCATATTAAAGGGAAGACTCCAGATATGACAAAATAATATAGTCAAGGGTCGACACAATTGATAAGCGCAGTTAATTAAAAGGGTTGCAGGAATTTCAGGATCGTATCCAGGATTTTTGCGAGAATCCAACTGTTTTAACTTACGTAGTGTGATGTCATCATTTAATTGTATATTGCAGAGACTGTAATTGCTATAGATAAAGGAATTCAAAACGTGAGTGTCAGTAACGAGTCCATTTTGATTAGAAGAATCCTCGAAGACCAACCCAAAATATTTCGAAAATAGTTCGCAAACACCTTTTGTTTTGTGTCTGAAGAAGACTCAGTTCCCAGGGACATTGTTTGGGGCATACTGGATCTTCCTTTTCTATGATTTACAAAGTTCCAGAAAACTTTTATATTGTCAGACAAAGAGTTTTCGGTAGAGGATACATAGGCCGCATATACTGAATCTGTGAGTTCTGTGATTTCTAATATTTAACTTGTTCAATTCCCGGGCCGCTTCGACCACGTGGCGGACAGGTTTCCAACCTCTTGTTACCACGGAGACCTTCATCAAAGAGAAAAGCAAAGAACTGTGGTATTTAATAATGAACTAAAGTTGTAAAAATAAAGAAATTAAATAAATAAAATGTACCTTTTCAAGGAATTAAACGTCGCTTATGATGCGAACGCAAATATTTTTGAAATTCGTCTCTGGATGCCGACTTTCGAGTCACACGGCAACAGGGATTTTCTCCTTTTACGAGTGTTGCCTTATATTAATTGTTAATGCACATTTATTTACCATTACAAAGTCCTTATTTACAATATTTTACAATTTAACTGATTCTAAAATCCTCAAATTACATCGTAGTTCACAATATAAGAATAAGAATAAGAATAAGAATAAGATTAAGAATAAATTTATTTGCTGTGTAAAACTTAAGACTAAATACACAAAACTTATAAAATAACATTTGTCCACGACGATTTAGACGACATCCTTGGTCGAGTGGTTTGTACACCGGTTTTCATGGTGTCGCCATCTCTGAGGTCCCGGGTTCGATCCCCGGTCGGGTCAATTTAGAAATTATTGTTTTTTTAAATTGTTTCGGGTGTACGGTAAACCTTCCGTACGTAAGCATAATATATCGTTTTAATGTAAATGCCTTACAAGACACAAATTGTAAATATGCAACTCATTATAATTTAAGTCACTGCAATAAACGCAATCATACGGTACAGTCGTTTGGTATCACTCCTTATCACTTTACCCTTATCATCTTATCACTGCATCATTTTAGTGTAGCCTCCTGTGACGCTACATCGGGTCTGGGTGTTTTCTATGTATAATAAGTATGTATTTAAGTATTTTAAGTATGTTTATCCGTTGTCTAGTAATCATTTAACGAGTTTCATAACGAAGCTTCTCTTGGGCTAGATAATTGGTGTGAGTGTAGGAAAGTTTAGATTAGCTTAGATTAGATTAGTCTACATAATAATATAATGCATTACAAGAGTGCCGCTTATATTGTAAAGTTTTAAAATTAAGGTTAGTGCAAAATAACCGAAGTGATACCTAAATTATGTAAACTAGTTTACCCGTATCTCAGGCATCTAATCGGTAAGTGTGTGTTAGCGCTTGCTTACATAACATTTTATTAAATAGCATCATTTCACATAACTACCTTGCAATTAGCATTTTTAAATTAAATAATAGAAAGACTACAAATTCTATGACCTAGCTTTACATAAATTGAGCCATTACCCAACAAAGTGTAGAGATGGCTTGGTTTCATGGTGGAAGCCTTTGCGCAGGAGTACAGTAATAGGTTATTTACATACTAATCTCACCTGATGTTCAATTCAATCATTTATTGCTCTCCTATAACATTTATTTATTTATTCATTTATTTGTTAAGTTGTAATATGGCCGAAGGTGGAAGCGTAGTTAACCCGGAACCTTCATTCAACGAGAAACAGAAACTGGCTATCTTATGTGTGGCTGACCGAACACAACTATATATTAACATTTACATAAGTGGGGGTAGCTATAGCCAGGGCAAAATTGACGATTGACAAAGTACCTAATAATAATAAACATAATAAACTTTGCTACTCTCACACCAATTATCTAGCCCAAGAGAAGCTTCGTTATGAAACACGATAAATGTTTACTAGACAACGGATAAACATACTTAAAATACTTCAATACATACTTATTATACATAGAAAACACCCAGACCCGAGACAATTTAGAAAAACAATAATTTCTAAATTGACCCGACCGGTGATCAAACCCGGGACCTCAGAGATGGCGACACCATGAAAATCGGTGTACAAACCACTCGACCAAATAGGTCGTCAATTATTATAATCATTATTATAACAATGGACAATTGATAATTGGTGTGAGTGTAGGAAAGTTTATTTATTTAATATCAATAGAACACATAAATACTGTCTGAAAAGGGATTTCTAAGAGCAGTAATGGAAAATGTCTTTCTCTCTATGACAGGAAAGGCATTTTATTAAGACGCTATTAAAGAAAGGAAGAAAACTAATGTCCACGCTGAGTTTCTTCTAGCTGGTTTTTCTCAGCAAATATTTCCAATTCAAATTAAATTTTGATAAAATGTGTCTTTACTACAACCATTTGCTTAAAATAAAAAATAAAATTCGTTTATTTTCAGACAAATGAGTCCATAATTTGAGGAGCTCGATAGCGCAGTGGTTAACGCGCCCGATCTGCGAGTGCTAAGGTTAAGCAACTTTCGGAAAGGCCCGTCATCGGATGGGTGATCCAAAATGTATCATCTCGAGCTCCTCCGTGCTTCGGAAGGCACGTAAAGCCGTTGGTCCCGGCTTTATTAGTAGTCGTTAACAACCACCAACCCGCACTGGGCCCGCGAGGTGGTTTATGGCCCGTTATCCCTATCCATCCATAGGGAAGGCTCGTGGCCCAGCAGTGGGGACATAAAATGAGTTGCTAACGAGTCCATAAACAAAATTTAGGCTAGTATCACCGCCTTGAATGTGTAACATGCAAAGCAGTGAAACGGGCAAAAAAGGGAGTATCTAGCCTCTCCGATATCATTTTTAGAACACTGCCAGGCCCCTCCCGAATACGACGATGAAGGGAGTAGGACTTCTTCCACATTAATGTATAGAAGTCATCAGTCCTAGCATCGGCAAACATGCCAGATACTCTGCAAAGTCGAGGAAGGCCTAACAGTGCTCTAAAATGTTGTTGAAAAGGACCCGCAAGGCACTGTTAAAGGCAAAAGGTATTAAATAATGACAAAGTCACAATATAACGAGGCGTGAAGAGGCACCTTGTGAAGGTGACTGACGCTGGGGTATCGTTTTTACGCTGCACCAATTGTCTTCGCGTTTGTACTCCATTTCCACTAAACATCAGATAGCGTGGAGTCATTTGCCTAGCAAAATTTAAAAAAATAACGCTATTAACACATTGCTTATTGCACCAAATTACCTGTAAAGTGGAACAAAACGGTTCAAAGTGATCCATTAACAGTACGCCGCGAGTGAAGTCTATATTTAGAGCCGGGGAGTTCTCGTTTATTTTGACTACACGTCAAGAGAGACAACATGTTATTGGGACAAGGTGACGCGAGTCCCGGGAACATTCAACATGGTGTACAGTGCAACATTCGACAGTAAAGTAAAAGCGTACATACCCACATGCAGCTCAAAAACTCAAAAAGCTTTTTTTGGTTTGGCTACAATCATTGAGCCCTTATAAATGTCACTACGCCATCAGTTCCTAACTCTACGGGGCGGACCTTGTACAAAGAAGAACCAGTGACTCACTGGTTCTTCTTCACTGGCAGTGAGAAACTCAGCAAGGGCAATTTCTTTGTTTTTATATAATAACACACAACATGTAAAAATACAACAACAACATTAAGATTTGAAAAATGAAGTGGTCATGATAAATTATATTATTTTGTAATTGCCAAATAGAATAGAATACTAAATACATAAATAAATAATAACTTTTTACTTAATTGTAAATAATAAATGTACTGTTCGTTTGTTCTTTATTTACGTCAAAACGGAACAAAGGATCGACTTGATGTTTCGTACAGAGATATAGTTAGAGGACTCGTGATGTTTATATTGACACCGAACATTATCAAAAAATTAAGATAAAGTTAGAGGACTCATGGTGGTTATATTGACATTGTAAATGTACATACAGGGAATAGGGATAATGATCCCTATTCCCTGTGTGGTGCTAGGGATAAAGAATTGCACCACCCCATCTCTTCCCTTGGGTGTCGTAAAAGCCGACTAAGGGACCATTCCAGAGGATGGGCAGCAGCATCTCTCTGAGGCTACCCTCAACCAACTGCGATCGCCAACCCGCCTGCCAAGCGTGGCGATTACGGCAAATACCCCTCATATCCTTGGGGGAGGCCTTTGTCCAGCAGTGGACGTCTTTTGGCTGAGATGATGATGATGTACATTATCAAAAAAATATGTACCTAAACAAATAAAAAACTCAAAATCAAAATTTTATTATTACAGTCTATCAAAGTAATTTTACTATAAACAGTGATTGGGGCAAGTTTCCTAGTAGGCATTCTAAAATAACTTTTTACTTAAACTATAAAAATAACTTTTTACGTTTCAAGAGGCCCCGCTCTTCCAAAACACTCTCATTCAAAACATTAGATACACAATAGTCCAATTGTGTCAATTAATTTAATTTTACCCTAAATGCACACATTGTTACAAACAAATATATTGATTATGTTGTATAGTGTATTTTTTGTCATTTTTATTAACACTACCTGAAACTCAAGTCAAATAGCACAGCATAACCTCAAATTCGAAAATAAAATAGCACTCTGTCAGGCACTCAACTGTGGCGCTCCGTGTTCCAACCCGACTGGAGACTCTTCACACGGCAAACAATCTTAGAATTTAAGGTGAGGTAATAAGGGGGGGGGGGGGGATTGTCGCGTCGGTCGTTACGAGGAAATGACAACACCTATGTATTTTCACTTTGAACGACACCAAGTTATTGCCTAGTGCGATTTAGGGAGTGTTTATGGTGAAACTGCTTATTGAAACAGTTAGACAAATGGGAGTATGTGGTCTGCAAAAGCTTTTTTACCCGACTGCGTCAGAAGGAGGGTTATGTAGTAGTGACCTAAACATGTACACAGCATGATCAAATTAAAAGCAGTACATATAATTGTCAACAGTAAAGTTTCTTTACAAAATAAGATAAAATTAGATAAAATTTAGCTACATAAATATTAACTATCAACTATGATCTACGTATGTGATCATCTTTACATCGAGTGTAGTGGGCTGGTGGATTTTAACATATGAGGTGTCGTTAGATTTGTTTTGTCTGTGACATAGGCTATAAAAAAACAAAGAACAAAAAAGTTAAAACATTAAACCCCAAAAAACTGTTAGATCGACCACACGATCAAAATTCTTTAAACGAACTACAACGTCTAAGGAATTTAAAGGTTATGGCCAATATTTCTATGAACGTAGATGTAGTTAATAATTTTCATTTACAGCAAAGTTTTATGGTGTTTTGTTTTCGGGAATATTAGCAGATTTTGTCCCCATATTTAAAAAACTCAAAGAACATGTCAGTCAAAAGTACTAGACGTCAAGAGTTTCGTTTAATTTTACGCCTTAATCAGATCCTTCGATCACTATGACTTTGCTATTTCGTTTTAATACCTATAATTATTTTATGTAAGTAGGTTTTGAATGCTTGGTTCTTTGATGAATGATTGGTCTCGCTGCGCTGAGACCAATCATTCATCTAAGGCTGGTTATTGACTTTTTGATAATTGAAACGTGTACGGGTAAGACGGATGGAAGACGCTATATATATCTCGAGATTTACAGACTTTATACAGACGTCGTTATGTATGTACGAATAAAACTTATTATCGGAAACACCACATCTCGGATTGTTTCAATGTGCCCGACGGCGCTCTTTCATCCCACGCCGCCGCGCCGCGTATCGGTGACGTTTTATTAAAATTCTTTGAGTGAGGAAAATGTGCGTCCTTTTTTCTGTGTTGCGAATTAAATATCGTTGTTGAGGGAGGCACGTTTTTTTGTAGACTCGGTACCAGTTTTTGGATGTAGCCTGATATTAAAAAACAATTTATTATTAAAAACAAATCAGCTTTCAAAAGAAGCTGGTTTCGTCGAAATAGTTGAAAAGTACTTTAAGTGCACTGAGCAAAAAGCAGCCTAGGTTTTTCTTATTGGTCACCTATCAATTGATTCGGCAGGCGACAATTAGGATTAGTTATCATGACCGTAAATTAAACGCGAAAGCTGAAAATACAAAATGGCCATACTTACTGGCTGGTCATTCTAGATGAGGCTTTGCTGATGAATATCGCTACCTACCAAATAAATACATGTACCTATGTATTTATTGAAAAAAATGCGAAATAAACAATAATATTTTATAAGATAATAAATACCTACATAAGATTTTGCCGCTGCACTGGTTCACAAGACTGTTTCTACTAACAAGAACCTAGTAAGCAACCTACTAGGTATTTTAAATTCAATACCTAACTGTAAAAAAGTAAAAAAATGTGCTTATCTAATGCTTAAGCTGTCATGTACCTACACAAAACATAAAATTCTATGTTCAATTCAAAAGTTCAAAAATCAAAAATTTAGATAGGTATTAAAAAGTTTAAGCGTCTTACATAAGTCAGACGAGCATACCCGAATGACCACGCATCCCCATTGATTATAATAGCTACAAAAATCACAACAACACATTAAAAATGTTTTTATTATGTATATAATTTTTAACGCAAATTTTGTTGCAAACAAATTACAAAAACACAAATTTTGAAAAAAATTCCACAAGCAGGATTTGAACCTGCACCTTCTGACATACAGGGTCAGGTGCTCTCCCAATTGAGCTATCGTGGTTCTAACCAGCCCGCAGATTTTTTATTATACATTAAAAAGTTTAACACACGTTATCTTTCATCCCACTAGAATGACGACAACGGCAACGCATATCATTGATAATTCAAAAAGCAGTAAAAACCCCAAAAAATCCCAATAGCACCATATAAAAGTTAGCATAACAACGTTATCATTCGTTGTACGTGTATCAGCCATCTCACGGGGCGCACATTCAAATGAATTAGGTAATAGGGAGACAATAGGGGCCAAGGCCGCCGCCGCACCGGATATTAAACGCCACGTTGACGTCCCGTCCTCGTCACGCCCGCGGGACCGTGCCACGCCAATGGAATGGAAACGAAACGTAGTTATTGCACGCCCATACATCGTGTATAAACACTTCAGTAACTATTCACATCAACAGCTCATTTTATTTTATGTACTGCTGGGGGCACGAACTTTCGAGAAGAGAAGGGAACACTACAGAAAGAACGGGCCATAACCATCACGCGGGCCCAGACCGGATTGGTGGTTGTTGACGACTGCTAATGTAGCTGGAGCTCACTGGCTAAGTTAAGCAACTTTCGCAAAGGCCGGTCATCGGATGGGTGACCAAAAATGTTTCATCTCGAATTCCTCCGCGCTTCGGAAGTCACTTGAAGCGTGGTACCGGCTGGTTTAGCAGTCGTTAACTACCACCGATCCGCACTGGGCCCGCGTGATGGTTTATGGCCCTTTGTCCCTTCCATCCATAGGGACGATTGTGCCCCAGCAGTGGGGACATAAATTGAGCTGATGATGATGATGGATGCAGCGGGAACAACCGCTTTACGTAGTTACCTTTCGAAGCACGTAGGAGTTCGGGATGATACCGATTTTTGGTCACCCATCCGATAACGGGTCTTTGCTAAAGCAGCTTAATTTCAGCAAACGCAGATCGAGCGCGCCTAGTTGCTTAGTTGACACCTTAGTTGGCTCCTATCAGCTGAGGGAGAAAAAAATGGATCGCTTTGGAGTTCTACTTTGACTTTATTATACGTTAGTAAGTTACAATTCTCGTAAATTATATATTATACGCTGAAAACGTTGGAGGGAAAATCGTAAAAACGGAACACACAACGCTGTACCCTTCGATTGAAGTGGGAGGGGGTGGGAAACACTTTAAATCGGTTTTCTCACAACATTACCATAATAAGGAGTGAGCAAATAGGGGCCCATTTTGTTTCCTCTCGATTGAAGTAACAGATTACTACCCTTGAGGGGTGAGGTGTGTACATATAAATGAAGTACGTGTGTAATATGATCAGGGATCAGTGATGTGGGTGATGTCGATGAACGGCGGTTAGTCGAAATCATCAAGGTAAGGCAAAATATACCTATACAATGTTATTTTTAGTTTATACGAAACCTGAAAACTGTTTGTAATAGAATCGATTTCAATATTTTTTACACCATGTTACATTTCAACCAAATAATATTTACAAAAACTCAAATAAAGTATACCCTACTAAAAAACACAACGGGACAGCACAAAAAGCTTGTAACTTCGTGAGTTTTCAAGATTTTTTTTTTTTGTACTGATTCTTTAAATGAAAATATTTGACCTGTTTCGATTTTCGTATAAACTAAAAATAAAGTTGTAGACACTCTAGACGCAACTGCAAAACAAACACATACCCAACTCATACAGGGTTGATTTTTAACTACCAGAAAAACACTAAGCGTAGTCTCTGCCCATCATTTTGCAAAGCTTTTACTGTGAGACCAACTCTGAAATCGTGAAAAATAAATCTGCTGTTTCATACATTTTGATTGAGTTCGGTATTACATAATGTATGGGTCAGCTAATATTTTTTTATGATTAAAAGTTTTGCAAAATGATGGGCAGAGTTTACCCCTAAAGATTTTCTTATAGTTAAAAATAATGTATATACATATGGAGTCTAAAGTGACATTAAAAAGTCGCCTCCATAATCGGTCTACCTTAGCGGTAGGAACATATAATTGTGCTGAATTTATTTTGGTGGTAAGCTCAATCGCCTGGCTAGCTACCATCTAAGTTGATCGCCATTAAAAATATCTTATGTTTAAAGGTATTATAACCAGTTCCTAGGCAACTTTCGCAAAGGCCGGTCATCGGATTGGACACCAAAAATTTATCATCTCGAGCTCCTCTGCGCTTCGGAAGGCCCGGCTACTTTAGCAGTCGTTAACAACCAAACACTGGGCCCGCGTGGTGGTTTATGGCCCGTTCTTCCTATACATCCATAGGGAAAGCTCGTGCCCCAGCAGTGGGGACATAAAATGATCTGATGATGATTATGAACCAGTTCCTCTGCAGTTGAGAGTTTCGGTTAAATTGCGCTTTAATCTTTGGCCTTATATCTTTGGATATAACGTAGGGTAGGTACCGACAAGTGGTATTAAGGCAAAGGCATTCATTGGAATTCGAACTGTTCCCTTGTGACCATGGACACTGCAAAGTCCTTACGTATTAAATATTTTATAAAATAATGGCGAGCGATATCACAGTAGATAATTTTGACTTACGATCCTTGAATGAACCTATTAAACTGCGACCCCATAAAACAGTATCTGGTAGCTGCGATTCCAGTAAAACTTTATAGAGTCTCAAAATCCGATCTTTCTCAGTAAGCTATAATAATTTAAGCTTGCCTACACAATTCGTAGCCGTAGGTTACAAGTTACGTCAATTAACTTTCGATGTTTTGTATTATTCGTAGCAAATTTTTTGGTATTCTATAAAATAGAACAATTATTTTTGTTCGTGCATCATCGAGACCGCTCGGGCGCCGCCGCCGCCGGGGGTTCCCGTGCGAACTTCGGACGAATGCCGGAGGCGCCGGGCGCCACACTTCACACCAGCAGAGACACTTCGCCACGGATCACGGACGACACCAGACGCGCGCGCGACATTATAATAATACATTATACCAGTTATACAGTCCACTTCTCTCTCTCATTTAAAGTCCTTTAGTTAGGACCCTAACAATTTTTGACTTTTAATTTTAATGTTACAATATCTAGTTTCTAGAGGAGCTAGATGGCGCAGTGGTTAATGCGCCCGGTCTGCGAGTGCTGAGGTTAAGCAACTTTCGTAAAGGCCGGTCTTCGGATGGGTGACCAAAAATTTATCATCTCCTCCGTACTTCGGAAGGCTCGTGAAGCAGTTGGTCCCGGCTGCATTAGCAATCGTTAAGGCGACGCATCGCTAAACAATAAATCTCATACGTTTTGATACGAGCGTTTGCGCCCCGTACCATAAGAAAAACTGTTATTTTTCCTTCAAATTAAAACTACAAATTATTTAAAAAAAAATGAACTACAATTTTAAAGTGTGTGTTAAGACTAATCTACTTAGAAAATTTTTATGCTTAAATCGATCTGGTTAGCCTGTAAAATGTGAATCTATGTTTTAAAAGAGGTTACTTTGATATTTTTTCTCTGTTATAAAAGTAAAAAAATCGTGTTTCTGCAACTAACAAAATGAAGTCAATTAAATGAAAAATCATGTCATCAAATATCACTTTCATATGTTTTGTAATTGTTGGGAAAAATCAAGATCCCCGCCACGTAAATTACCAATGCGTCGTCTTAAGAACCACCAATCCGCACTGGGCCCGCGTGGTGGTTTATGTCCCGTTATCCCTATCCATCCATAGGGAAGGCTCGTGCCCCAGTGCAGTGGGGATATAAAATGAGCTGATGATGATCATGAATATTTAATTTCGATGAATATTTTTTTATTATTTACTAGCGGCTCGATCCCGTCATGTTATCAATTCAATTAATTTATTTGCATTTCTTGTGTATAAAAAAGTCTTACAAAGTATAGAATGCTTACAAGAAGCCTGTAAGGATACAGTAAAATCTTATAAATTAATTTTTTATATAAAAATACAATTCAAAATAAATGAAATTTCAAAATAAATCTTAAAATAAATTCATAATAGTTTTAAAATTAAATTAAATTTATATCTTATTTACAGCAAAATATTAAATTAATAGGTTATTTATATGTATCAATAACAACAACAAACAAAAATTTAAAAAATGATTGTAGTGATGTTTTTACCAATTTAAAAACTTTCGCGTGTGTGCGAACTTACCAACGTTTCATCGCAATCGGATGAATGGTTTCAAAAGGCATGACAAATGCTTTTATATACACATTCGTTATAACAATAACAATAAAATCATATTATAGATTTTGACTTTGCAAGACTTCCTACTTCAAAAAATTACCTACTCAAGATTTTTCCCTGAAATAATTTGAAATTATTTTTGTCGATATCGATAAAAGCCAACACTGCTTCAGCATCCCTACAACCGATCCTATTGGAATCCTACATCGCCTCGGGATGTCAATTAACTCTTTCATACACCAACCTCTTGGGAAGTATCGATGTATGAAGATAGCGGCAAAGGATTTTTGTAAAGCCACACACAGAAAAGTAGGAAGAGCTTTCGCATTTGCGCTGTGATTTGTTTAACGAATGTGAAAGCTATATTAAACGCCAGGATAGACGACCATGACCTCTTCAAATTTCGAGGAGATTACGTCGTTTGGTGAGTTGTTGCCGTAATACTTATTTATACGTACTGAAACACTAGTGTTCCCAGTTCACATGCATTGCCAAGGATGCAACGGCCCTTCTGTGTGTATTTATTTTTTTATTCTGAATAAATAAATAAATACACATAATAAATAAATCATCATCATCATCATCATCATCATCATCATCATCATCATCAGCCTTCACAAATAAATAAATAAATGAACACACATTTTAGTCTATGGTAAACTTACATACATATAAACTTACAGCCTGTTCAGCGAACACGTAAAATTAAAATTAAACTAGAAAAAACGTAATGCTATATGATAGGTAATAAACGTAATACTTAGGAGTTCGTAACAGACAGATCGTTAAGCCCGGGCTCGACCGCGAAATGAGCAAAGTCATTAATGAGCCCTCTTAACTCGCAACGATAATTTTCATAGTTAGCCTCTCCGCTAGCCTCTTTCGCGGTCGAGCCTCAACTATGAAAATTATCGTTGCGAGTTCAGAGGGCTCATTAATGACCTCGCTCATTTCGCGGTCGAGCCCGGCCTTTAGACTCCTAACCTATCTAGCATACAGGATTTTTTTTATCAGTGCACAAATTTTCTGGAGCAATCAGAATCGGTATGTCTCATAGTAACATGGGTTGATATATGTCAAAAATTTTGAGACTCTTCATACAAATCAGGCTAATCAAGTGTTCGCTAAAGTATGGGAAGTCCAAACATTTTTGTTTTATTTCAACCAATGTTACTATGAGAAAGTTGTTTAAGTACTTGCCGATTCTGAGTCGCTCCAGAAAAGTGCACAGATAAAAAACCTGTATAAGCGTTACAAAAACACAAATGTTGAAAAAATTTCCACGAGCAGGGTTCGAACCTGCACCCTTCTAACATACCGGGTCAGGTGCTTTTCCAATTGAGCTATCGTGGTTCTAACCAGCCCGCCGAAATTATTCAACACTATTTACTTTTTACTTTGAAAGCCAAAGGCGCCCATTCAATGTTAACAACTACCGTCATTAACGTCCGATCATAATATTTTTACAAATACTAAAGATCAGTTAAGAAGTAGGCAAGCAATAAATGTTTATATAATTTTTAACGCAAATTTTGTTGCGAACAAATTACAAAAACACAAATGTTGAAAAAATTTTCCCTGCTCGTGGAAATTTTTTCATGATGATTTTTTTGATCTTTAGTATTTGTAAAAATATTATGATCGGACGTTAATGACGGTAGTTGTTAACATTGAATGGGCGCCTTTGGCTTTCAAAGTAAAAAGTAAATAGTGTTGAATAATTTCGGCGGGCTGGTTAGAACCACGATAGCTCAATTGGAAAAGCACCTGACCCGGTATGTTAGAAGGGTGCAGGTTCAAACCCTGCTCGTGGAAATTTTTTCAACATTTGTGATTTTGTAATTTGTTCGCAACAAAATTTGCGTTAAAAATTATATAAACATTTATAAATAGCTTGCCTACTTCTTAACTGATCTTTAGTATTTGTAAAAATATTATGATCGGACGTTAATGACGGTAGTTGTTAACATTGAATGGGCGCCTTTGGCTTTCAAAGTAAAAAGTAAATAGTGTTGAATAATTTCGGCGGGCTGGTTAGAACCACGATAGCTCAATTGGAAAAGCACCTGACCCGGTATGTTAGAAGGGTGCAGGTTCAAACCCTGCTCGTGGAAATTTTTTCAACATTTGTGTTTTTGTAATTTGTTCGCAACAAAATTTGCGTTAAAAATTATATAAACATTTATAAATAGCTTGCCTACTTCTTAACTGATCTTTAGTATTTGTAAAAATATTATGATCGGACGTTAATGACGGTAGTTGTTAACATTGAATGGGCGCCTTTGGCTTTCAAAGTAAAAAGTAAATAGTGTTGAATAATTTCGGCGGGCTGATTAGAACCACGATAGCTCAATTGGAAAAGCACCTGACCCGGATTGTTAGAAGGGTGCAGGTTCAAACCCTGCTCGTGGAAATTTTTTCAACATTTGTGTTTTTGTAATTTGTTCGCAACAAAATTTGCGTTAAAAATTATATAAACATTTATAAATAGCTTGCCTACTTCTTAACTGATCTTTAGTATTTGTAAAAATATTATGATCGGACGTTAATGACGGTAGTTGTTAACATTGAATGGGCGCCTTTGGCTTTCAAAGTAAAAAGTAAATAGTGTTGAATAATTTCGGCGGGCTGGTTAGAACCACGATAGCTCAATTGGAAAAGCACCTGACCCGGTATGTTAGAAGGGTGCAGGTTCAAAACCTGCTCGTGGAAATTTTTTCAACATTTGTGTTTTTGTAATTTGTTCGCAACAAAATTTGCGTTAAAAATTATATAAACATTTATAAATAGCTTGCCTACTTCTTAACTGATCTTTAGTATTTGTAAAAATATTATGATCGGACGTTAATGACGGTAGTTGTTAACATTGAATGGGCGCCTTTGGCTTTCAAAGTAAAAAGTAAATAGTGTTGAATAATTTCGGCGGGCTGGTTAGAACCACGATAGCTCAATTGGAAAAGCACCTGACCCGGTATGTTAGAAGGGTGCAGGTTCAAACCCTGCTCGTGGAAATTTTTTCAACATTTGTGTTTTTGTAATTTGTTCGCAACAAAATTTGCGTTAAAAATTATATAAACATCTGTATAAGCGTTGTATTGTAATAGAGATAAGAAAATATGTTGTTATTTATTTAAAAGTGCTTATCTAATGTCTATATAATATTAATATATATTAAGCTGAGGCGGAGTCCTGATTGACCTTGTGTTTATATTTTGTTCTTATTTTTTATCTATATTAGTGTGTGTGGTCAATAAATGTTCTCTCTTTCTCATTAAAGGGGGTGATAGAAAAAATATAACACAAACCTATCTAGCAAAGGTTACATACAAGCTAATAAAACGAACATAGAGGACATTCATGAAAGTGGAAAAAAGTTCTTACTTTAGTTCAAAATCATTATGTCCACTGCTGGACAAAGGCCTCCCCCAAGGATCTATACAATGACCGGTTTTTTGTTGCTCGCATCCAGCGGCTTCCCGCGACCTTAACCAGATAGTAGGTCCACCTAGTTGGACTACGGTCTGCCCACACAGGTTTTTCGGTACGCGGAAACTATTCAAACAGTTTATCAGGTTTATTCTTAAGAGGTTAAGTTTAAAGAGAAGTTTTATTCAAAAACAAAGAGGTGGCATGGTGGTGGTGCAATTCCCAGCGCCATATTTTCACACAGTTAAAGGAACTAATCTCCACATTTTCTTTTGGGAACTTCAAATAAACATGTGGAACCAATTCTCCGGGACCCGCAATAAATAAAGCCCTCGCTTATTTAACGAGAACTCCTTTTTCACGAGGAATATTATAAAAGATATATATTATAATATGATCGCAAACTTTTCTTTTTAACCTTTTCTTTTTTGGGGAAAGATAAGGTTGGTCCTTCAATTTTTTTTTCTTTGTTTGATGATAATAGGTGTGTCACTGATGATTAATGGATGATGAATGAAAAGTTATATTCCCTCATCCCGAGTTTCTGTAAAGGGTTTCTAAAAAGTTTGAAAGGAAATTAAAGTCATTAAATGAAAATGCTTTATTTCTTTTGTAGAAAAAGTAAGACCATAGCTTGATCCTCCTTACAATACTCAAAAAAAAGCAATGCACCACTTTGTCATAATTTTAAATTACACTTGATTCATAGAAATCTAATTATTCATCATTCATCTATGTGTCTGGCTATAATTATGTCATTGAAGGAAAGAGATCTTTTATTTAATTTACTAATTCTTACGCTTGTACATTTACAAAAATAAAACAAAATTGCAAACATGATTTTCAGTTTCCCACCAAGAATCATAGGAACATAGCTCTGTCACATGGATAATTGGACATGGAAAGCTAGACATAGGCATGCAATAGGAGATGAGCTCGAACTTCGACTCTTTATATACATACATACAAACAAATACAATGAGTAGGTATATAAAAGAAATAGGTGGCGACTAAACTAATCCCTGCTAACACAGACAGCAGCGGTAACAAAGTCCACGGTTTATCGGCACCGCCTTTAGGTCCTACAGAGGAATGATGAAAATAAAAATTCATTCACTCACTGAGTGGGTAACCCAGTTCGCGGGACGAGAGCGCACACGGGCTAAGGCGATTCGCATACGATGACGGATGACGCAGCTACACAAGGCTGCGTCGATGCGACTTTTCAACGGGACTTGCGTCAGTACTGCAAGTCGTGCATCACAAATGAAATAAAATGAAAAATCTTTATTCAGTTTAGGCACAATAGTGCACTAATGAAAGTCGAGATAAAAAATATATTTTCCTTACACAGTATAAAACGAAGTCGCTCCCGCTGTCATTACGACATCAGATTTTTTAATGCAATTTTCAGCAATAGATAGAGTGATTCAAGAGGAAGGTTTATATGTATAATACATGTATGTGGGATTCAATAAAAATCAAGGGCTTGAAAGTTTGCGTTTAATTTACTTTAACAATAATTGTTACACACCGGCACGCGTCCCGTCTTAACCGTCGTCGTATTACGTGTCCTTTTTTCTCTCATTCTTTCTCGTTCATCCGTCATTCTCTCACATTCACTCACTCCTTACGTTCCATTCCACATGTATATAATTGGACCCGGTAGGTGACGCTGCCAGGGTTCTATAGGATACTGATAGTGTTCACTCAAGCGAACGAAGTCGCGAGAGGGCCGCTAGAATAATATAATATGAGTAGGTACACACAATAATAGTAATGATATATATTTTAATAAACTTTACATATATTTAATGTGGTTCTACTGTCATGTTTGTCATCAGGCGAGAGGACAAGATGCGCATCGATGCCTGTTGGTTAGTTCTGTACAACCAATTTCCTTCCCTTCCAAAAGGCCGTGCGTCTCTGCGTTTCCCATGTGCCATACCATGCGACATTGCTGGAGTGACGGACGACAGTTTGCTGCCTCTGTGGTCTAGTGATTAGGACCACCGGTCTCAAACCCAAAGGTTTCGGGTTCGATTCCCAGCGGGGGCTACATGTTTGTGTACTCAGTTTGGTTAATGGTAAGGCTTGTTTGTCCACCTGGCTAGATGTAGTAGTAGATGTAGTAGCAATGTTTATAGCATTTTTGCTATGACTCTTTCTAGTAAACTTTTATCTTGTAACTACATATAGCATTGTTGTGTTCCGGCAGCTTGAGATAAGATAGCCAGTTGAGGATTCCGGGAGAAGTGCGCTTTCATCTTCGGCCTTAACATCAGGGGAGATGAAGGCAAAGTGCTTACCCGTAAGAAATAAAAAAACGGCTGCCGCGTGCTTGTTGCATTGACGTGTGTCAATGCGTCACCCATGTGTGCTTCACGTGCGGTTTCATACAACTCCTTGCGATTTAAAAGTCGCATTGACGCACGCTGCAACGACACCAGTCATCGTGTGCAAATGCCCTAACGTAGGTACATCTCCTGGTGTAGAGAACTACTTTTATTTAAACAGCTCTGCGAAAAGTTTGTATGCATGGGCTGCATGGAATGAGGTGATGAAAAATCTCTTTGAGTTTGATTTTAAATTGGATTTTATGCGAAAGAGGTTTTCAATTAAAATGTTTCATGTGTGCTGGAAAACGGTGAAACCATTTTTTATATATGATTTTCAGTGGTCTAGTAAATCCGTGATCACGGTGCATGCAACACAACATTAACATTTTTAATTTAGCTTACGAAACTGGTTGCAACGTCAACACGTCACATTTTAGTATAATAGATAAGCTTATGCTACATTGCGACCTACTAGAAGTAAGCACATCTTGCTCCAGGGTATATTCCACATAAAGTTCGGTTGCACAAAGTACAATAATAAGAAATAACAAATATTAAAAAGATAAAAAACGAAATAAAATATAATGACTAAACTACCTAAAATAGGATAATTTCTGTCATTTGTATTTATAGTAATTTCAGCTTTAAAACCTAGAGGTTTTATAGGCTTGGGTTTGAAGAGTCATTGGGTGTGTCAGAATTTACTTATTCACCTAAGAAAAAATATTTTAAATTAAGATTGAAGTCCGGTAGGTACTTCAATCTTAATTTAAAATATTTTTTCTTACGCGTAAACTTTAGGAATGACATTTATTTCTAAAGTTTTTTTTTTCTTTTTTTAATGCTTTCGTGTCAGTATCAGTTAGGTTAAAATTAACTTTATCTCTTATTAGCTGCCAGTTTCACTGCGTCAAAGAAAATTTTTATCACGCAAACTAAAAAAACAGAATCAAAAACAGTCTCGCGTTTAAAGAAGGAGGAAAAAACTAAAAAAACATCCATCCACTCGTTTCGAAGAAGGCACGAAACTCGAGTCCGAGGACTAATATGAATTTATACATTGAAATGAAACATCCTTTAGAGAACACTTCGGTGACCGCAGTGGCATAGCGCTGGGCCTGATACCCGAGGGTCCCGGGTTCTATTCCCAGGGCAAAGTGTGTTTCGGATTTTTCCCGGGTTGGTGATTACCAACCTGCATTTGGGAAGCGTGGTGATTTAGCCTTTACCCGTCAATTGTGTTGATGACTTGATTTCAATGATGGAGGCTTTTGCCCAGCAGTGGGACAGTCATAGAATAGCCTACTTTACCTTTCAGAGGTGTCCAGTGCGCTTTAAGTATATAACAGCATGTAAATAGGAGGGGTTTCCGCCTATGGTCAAACATGCGATTCGTCAAAATATCCTTTATGTCAAAGGCTCGTTTGGTCAAATTTTGTTTGTCAAAAGTGCGATTCGTCAAAATACTCTTTTTGTCGAAGGTGCCTTTAGTCAAATTATGTTTGTCGAAAGTGCGATTCGTCAAAATATCCTTTTTGTCAAAGGCTCGTTTGGTCAAATCATGTTTTTCAAAACTTTTTTTCGTTAAAATAAATTTTTCAGTAAAACAAAATGGTTTGGTTGATCTAAATAAAACAGGGGGTAACCACGAGCTCTTATAGCAGTATTAATGCGGTTGTGAAAACGAGACGCGTGTAGCGGCGAATATACTCGCGTCTCTTTTCCACAATTGCAATAATACTGCTAGAAGAGCTCATAGTCAGGGGGCAGGACTCTCGCTTTGCTTTTAATTTTATAATTATGTTTTTTTTTATTCTAACTACGCGTTTGCTATTGGTCATACTTATTATACCGGATCCATCTTAAACTTATATTTTTTTTAACACTTTATTACGCCTATCTTCCCTTAGCATAATCCTACTAATATTGTAAACGCGAAAGTTTTAAGTATAGATGTTTGTTACTATTTCACGTAAAAACGACTGAATGGATTTGGATGAAATTCGGCATACAGATAGCTTATAACCGGGAATAACACATACTATTTATAACAGATACTTTTTATCCAGATGGAACGGGAACCACACGGGTGAAACCGGGAACCACGCGGGTGAAACCGGGAACCACGCGGGTGAAACCGCGAGCGGCCACTAGTCTTCTATAAGTCTGCTCAAACTATCGTCGTAGAGAATGCTAGCTCTAGGTCTTTTTTACACATCGTAATAAACTTCGCTTTTCCGGTTTTCATTTGTAGCGAATCCCATCTTTACGCACTTTGACTGCAGTCGTTTGTGCCAACTTTCCACCATATTTGAATGTTAATGCATACGTTAACGAAACGAATTTTTTATGCAGTTGCGCTCAAGTAGTTTATGGTTTATAGTTATTTTCCTCTATCTCTAGCTTGAGATTCTTTAAAATAAACAATAAATAAAATAAATAAATACATAATTTTTCCTACACTCACACCAATTATCTAGCCCCAAAAGAAGCTTCGTTATGAAACTCGTTATATGGTTACTAGACAACGGATAAACATACTTAAAATACTTAAATACATACTTATTATACATAGAAAACACCCAGACCCGAGACAATTTAGAAAAACAATAATTTCTAAATTGACCCGACCGGGGATCGAACCCGGGACCTCAGAGATGGCGACACCATGAAAACCGGTGTGCAAACCACTCGACCAAGGAGGTCGTCAACGTCTAGACAACCAAGGGTTGTCTAGAAGAGATCACTTGTAGCGATAACACCGCCTTTGCCCGTACTAGCTTTAAGTTTACATGCAACTGTAGCTTTTTTCATCTAAGTGTGAGCAATAAAGTATTTATCTCCTCAGTGGATGAGGTAATCAGGTGAAACGAGATTGTATGCTTACTCGCGTCGAAGCACTCTTAAAATTAGTTATCTCCATTTTCTTTTTAAGGAGACACAGTCTACTAGGTAGGCCTTACCGTTTACCGGTAGGGCTTGTTTGTCCGCCTGGCTAGCTACCACCATTTTAACTAAATATGTCGCCATAACATCAATGTTTGTAGCACTGTTGTATTCCGGCAGCTAGAAATAAGATAGCCAGTGCCTCAGTAGTTGAGGATCCCGGGTGAAGTGCGCTACATTACCACCCCCACTGCGTGATTTGGGAACTAAGTATTTGTTTAAACGTGCTCATAAATCTCACTTGCTAAGCATTCAACAATACACTTAGAAGCTGTTTTATATTATTTTTATTTGTTAGTTTAATTACATTTATTTATTTTTCTCGTTGGCGTTTCATGGGGTGGTTATTATAGTAGGGACCATATTATTAATTTATTTATTTGTTGTCTGTATTCATAGACATACAGTCTGTGATATATCCACTTATTCAATACGTATATAGACCTAATTATCTTTATGCACCATACCAGCACTATGCAGGCTTTTGTCTTTTAATATTTATTACTTACAACTATAGGATTTTAGTACCAGGCAGTTTGTTATTATTAGTACAATTTTGCACGTTGCGCGTTTTCTCCACGGGTTTTGGCAGAATATTAGTGTTGTGACCTTGGTTGCAACAAAAAAAACTGAGTCGGAATCTTTTGGATGACTCGACACATACTATATGTTACACTAAGGTTGTATTTTTAGTTGCTATTTTAGTTCCTGTTATATTTAATGTGACTTTGTGTATGTGTCGTGTATTACCAATAAATGTTATTCATTCATTCATTCATTCATTCATTGGCCTCATCATCACTTAACATCAGATGAGATGAAGCTTGCTGCTTACCCGTAAGATATTAAGTTACAGATATCATTACTACACAGTCAGTATGTTGAAGTGCTCTCTACACGTCAAAGTGCTCATGCATTATCGCGCAGTTTCCCTTAGCAAATAAGTTTGGAATGAAAATAAAAAATGCTCGAAGCCGTGTGCACTGTGTGCGGCGCTCGTTATACGCTGAAACTTTATGAAAAGGGCCTCCGGAGAGGAATTGAAATGCATCGTGTGAAGCCTGACGTATCGCCGCGACGTCGATGACATTCTCTAATGGAGTGCTGCCAGTCTAGATTTCCTATAGGTCTGTATGATATGACTTTAGAGACATACGTTTACTGTTATATTTGTAACGTGTTTACCAACTGAACGCCTCGGTGGACGAGTGGCATAGCGCTCGGCCTGATACCCGAAGGTCCCGGGTTCAATTACCAGGTCGGACAAAATGTATTTTCGGATTTTTCGATGCATAGCCCGGGTTTGTGATCACCAACCCGCATTTGGAAGCGTGGTGATTAAGCCATTACCCATCAATTGTAGCGATGACTTGATTTCAATGATGGAAACCTTTGCCCAGCAGTGGGACAATTATAGGCTGTTTACTACTACCAACTGAATGAAGAGCCTCAAATCCTCTATTAAAGTCAAAGTCTAATCGTTTATTCAAAGCGCGTCGGATAGATGTTTGGCTTGAATGCTGGTAATATTTTCTTTTTTGGGAGAGTGCTGATTGCGTCATACGGCATTATCAGCTTCACTGGGCTTATTTTGGGGCGGCGAGAAACGTAAAAGGGACAAATGCAAAAAAATTTACATATAACAAATAGGAAACAAAGATGAAAATAACTTGATGTTACAAAAAAATAACAAAGATGAACTATAAGGACTAGTTCATGTTGTGCATTCTATTTGAAAGGTAAATTTGTTAATGAGTAAAAAGCAGTATCTTGATTGATTATTTTAATAAAGAATGGCAGCAAGTCTAGTTTGTATTACTTTCGACTTATTTAACATTTTTTTTGCTAATCAACCTTAAAATTAACTGTGATCATAATATTTTAACTTTAATAATCCAAGTCAACTATTACAATGTGAGTGCGACTTTACTTCATATTTGTTATTTCATATTTGTTACGTCACAAAGAAATGTAACAAATTCGTAACAAAAAGGAACAAAACACTCGTGTGTACAACCTAAAATGTGTGAAAAATACTAAGAGATGTCTTTGAATCAAACTGTTTATATGTTTCTAAATATATCATGAAGTATCCTTGAAATAACTATATAGAAAGCTAAACATACAATAACCAATTAGTTTAACGGAATGGTTATCAAGATGAAACTAATTTTGTGTATTTTTCCCGCACAATTTAGTAAAGCTCTTGTAGACCGTCTAACCAGAAGTCCAGCAAAATGGCCGTCGTGCAGAACTAGCGCCACCTACAGACGTTATTTATGATTTTAGGTGTGAACAATAAACAAAGCTGAATAAAAAATATGAAAGAAATTACGGACGGCTTTAAAAATGATATTTAAAACAGTTTTTAATAGAGAGGCCTGATTTATTTAAAGTATTAAAATGTATGTAGTATTCTATAAATAACTAAAAATATTTAAAAGTATAAAATCACTCACCTGTATTTTTTTCCCATACACAAAGCTGAACACGGACGAGAAGGACACGCGTACTTGTATGAAGAAAACTAAACGTATCCTGATGATTTGATTTTTATTTAATTTATTTATCGGAAAAATATTATTTATTTCTTTTAGATAAGATAAGATAAGATAATCATTTATTTGCCAAAAAACATGGTAATTTACGGGTGGTAAAAATAAAATTTACAATGCGCACATGTTCTGCCATTATAAAAACAGCATGCAAATGTTAAATTAAAATTTCGAAGTTAAACATGTCAATATGGTTAATTCATTAATTATAAGTAGAAAAAAAAAATACAACTAAATGTCAAAAATATCATACTAAAAGTCATTAACAACATTTTTATGGAAATAAATACAGTATTATACAATTACTACATATACAATTATACACATTATTAGTGTGTTACATTATGTCAATCAGGAAGTTTATTAAATCGATTTATAATTTAAATATTCTTTAACTGTATAGAAACAACGCTCTAATAGCCAAGCTGTTAATTTATTTTTAAACATATTAAACGACAATTGTTTTAACTCATCAGGCAGCTTATTAAATATTATTATCGCTTGGACATATGCATTTCGTCTAAACATCTCGAGCCTACATTTCGGGAGAAATAATCTATCCTTATGTCTCGTGTGTCGCATTAGCACATCAGAGTGTTTAGGGAAGTAATCTGCGTTCTGCCTTACAAATACACATATTACCTTAATATACATGCAGGCGAGTGGGAGTACTTTTAAATCTTGAAATAGAGGCTTGCAACTTTCAGTACTCCAAGCATTACATATAGCCCTTATGCATTTTTTTTGTAGCCTGAAAGCTAGTAAAATGTCGACTGAGTTACCCCAAAGTAGTAATCCGTAGCTTAGTACTGACGAGACATATCCATAGTATGCACTAATAGCTGCTTCCATAGACACTGTTTGTCTTAAGCGCCTGAGTGCATATACAAACCTATTTAATTTAGAACACATTTTGTCAATATGCGCCTTCCAATTACAGTGTTGGTCAATTGTAATGCCTAAAAAGTCAGTTGTTTCTACTGCACATATATGTTCATTATTGTAAGTTATGTCCAATTTGATGTCATTTTGTTTGTATGTTCTGAAATATATCATTTTCGTTTTCTGTATATTTATAATTAAATTATTAGAATTCAACCAATCATTTATGTCATGTATACATTTAGTTATTTTATCTCTTAATTTATCATTATCTTTATCTCTAATAATAAGGGTAGTATCATCCGCGAATACAATGGCTTTTTCGGATGTTACAGCAGTAATGTCATTGATGTAACTTAAGAACAAAAGTGGTCCCAGTATGCTTCCCTGGGGTACACCACAGCAGTTTTCTTTATAGTCCGATCTAGAGTAAGTTTTTGTTGGTATCTTTTTGTCTTTTGGTATTTTCGACACTTCTACGATTGGATCAGCAGTTATCTCAAAGATAGAAAACAATGTGTGTTTTCTATCTTTGAGATAACTGCTGATCCAATCGTGTGCTACCCCCCTTATACCATATTTATTCAGCTTATCTAACAAAATGGTGTGCTCCACAAAATCGAAAGCCTTGCTCATATCTAATAGTATTGCTACAATCGGAGTTTTGTCATTAAGGCTCTCTGTTATAGCTTTCACTAAGTCAAAACAAGCTAATTGTGTTGATCTGCCTTTCCGAAAGCCAAATTGTTGCTGATCTAGAATACCATGTTTCTCGAAGAAATCGTTAATTCGTTTTAACATGGCTTTTTCGAAAATTTTTGAGAGAATGGGTATGAGCGTAACCGGTCTGAAGTTATTGACATCTTTAGCATCACCTTTCTTAAATAGTGGTTTGATAACAGAAAGTTTCAGTTTACTTGGAAACTCTCCCGTTGCAAAAGATAAATTTATCATGTAGCATAACGGCTTACAAATGTGTGCCGCACATGCTTTTAAAGACGCAGTATTGATATCGTCGTATCCCACTGATTTTTTGTTATTAAGTGACATCAACAATTTGTATATGTTTAGTTTGTTATAAAGTAATTTTGTAAACGTATTTAAAAAAATATATGAAAAGAAGTTATATATTGAACGTTTATTCTAATAGGACGTTCACGCATTCAGAAATGTACAATTTTTTTGCATTTGTCCCAAAAGGGTTCCTCAAGCCGTGTGAAACGAATCACCTTCGGAGGTTTTCTAAAGGGAAAGGCTTCACGCACTAGTGCGTGTCCCCGTGCCCTACTAGATTCTCCGTGGGGTTTGGATCGGATCGGGGCTAGTAATCGTGCTTTCTGAATAGGTTAAAAGGACTATTGATAATGTACAAACATCATTTTTTTTAAACAACACTGTGATCCTCATACATACAATGTTGGGGTTGATTTTTGGGGGTGTGAATAAATAATAAAACAGGCAAAACTAAAAATAAAAAGCATTGTGAGCTAATTCCTCTATGTGCTATTGGTGTGGAAAGGCTTAGTCCACCACTGCGAAGTTTATATGATGATGATATTTATATAACTATTTATTATTATTATTTTATTTATTTTATTTTATATAATAAGTAATTTATTTTTTTACTCTTGTAAGAGTATTATTTTATTTACTTTGACCTCGTCCCACCTTCTCCCTTCCTTCATAGGAGTACACGTGCTGCTCTTCGGAGTCACCGCTTCACTGTCTCAAATATCAAAACCGCGCACAAAGAAATTTAGTGACTCGTTTCTTTGTCGCACCTCCAAAAGATGGAATAGTCTACCAGCACACGTTTTCCCTCCTTCCTATGAGATGGGGTCCTTCAAAAGAGGCGTGAAGAAGCACCTTGTGGGCCGGCAGAGTGAGGTGAACTGATGCTACGTTTGTTTTCACGCTGCACCAGTTATCTTCGCGTCTGGACTCCATTTCCAACATCAGGTGGGATGGAGTCATTTGCCGAGCTAACTATAAAAAATATATATTATTATTTCTCTATTTATTTTTTTACATATTAATTTACATTTTTAAATATTTTCTATTAAACAAAACAAACATTTAAAAATATAAAAAATAGGGGTCCACCGGCATTTTTTTTTCCACATTTCATTTCATTTCCACATTCCACATGTCGACAACCTCATGTGCTAAGTCGAGATATTTGATTTGTTTCTCTTTCTCAGCTTTCACGAGGTTCTCGTCATGGGGAATGGTGATATCGACAATCATCGTGCGGCGCGCTAATCGATCTATCACCACAATGTCTGGCTTATTAGCTACAATAGTCCTGTCGGTGATGATAGATCGATCCCAGTACAACGTGACATGACCATTTTCGAGAACTGGGTCGGGCACATACTTGTAGTACGGTACCTCAGAATCCACAAGTTTGTATTTCAAAGCAAGTTGCTGGTGTATAATCCTGGCCACTTGATTATGCCTGTGCAAGTACTCGCCGTTAGCCAGACGAGAACAGCCAGAAATAATATGTCTGATAGACTCACCCGGACGGTGACATGCCCGACATATGTCAACCGTCCCGTCCTTCATAATAAATTTCCGGTAGTTATTCGTTAGCATAACTTCGTCCATAATTGCACAGACAAAACCTTCAGTTTCCCCGAAGAGGTCACCGAAACGCAGCCAGGATACGGACGCTAAAAAGTCTACATCAGGTCCGTGGAGGGCCCGATAAAAGCGCCCGTGGAGCTCCTTGCCTTGCCATACCTCCCTGCGGTCATTGGCACTAAGTACTACGGGTTTGTGCCAGTTCTCTTTAGCCAAGGACAGCGGGGTGAGTCCCTTGTCCACTGATACCACATCTCGGTGCATACCCACATCGGCTTTTAGGAAATATTCCCTGAGACTGCACACCTCACGGTTGTGGAGGGTCTTAGCATTTAAAAAACCTCGACCCCCGCAGTTCCGCGGGATGTACAGCCTCATTACCGACGATCGTGGGTGATGCATCCGATTTGCGGTCAGCAATGTACGGACTCGCCTATCCAGGGCATCCAGTTCTGTCTGAGTCCACTTGAGTACGCCGAAGGAGTACATCAGGACTGGCATGACCCAACCGTTGAAGGCGCGCACCTTATTGCCGCCTGATAAGGAGCTTATGAGCGCCTTTTTCAGGCGACCAAAGAAACGCTCCAGCAACGATTGCTTCATGTCAGCCACACTTATTCCTAACCCCTCTGACATACCCAGGTATTTATATGTATCATTTGCGGAGAGCGATTTCAGGTTTATAGAATCTGAGAGTTGTAATCCCTCAGATTCTACAATCCTGCCTCGCTTTACATGCATGACTGCACATTTGTCTACACCAAATTCCATCCTGATGGAATTACTGAAAGTTTCAGTTACCTTCAGTAACTCCATCAGTCGCAATCTGTTGGGGGCAAACAGTTTCAGGTCATCCATATAAAGCAGGTGGGATATTACCTGACCTCCTCTTCGCAATGAATAGCCAAGTCCCGAATCCTCCAGCAATGTGCTGAGAGGGTTATATTATTATTATTATTATACTCTTTGACTCTTTATTTATTTTTTTCCTTATTATTATTATTATTGTATTAGCCAAAGTCAATCCTAAAAACTCGTAAGTACAGTCTTTTGTTGATCGACGCCACAGCCAATATTCAGAAGTAAAAAAAAAACAATCCATTCCCAACTAGAGAGAAACAAGAATTAACTCTCGCGAAGGTATCCATTCCCATAATATTGCAGAAACTTTTCCCTCTTCCCGTTGTTGGAGAACGAGATCCTCATGAATAATGGTTGACGCAAAACGGCAAGTTATATACCGATAACTAAGTTGGTATTATAGCAAATATTTCGGCCTTTGTGGACTGTCGGCGCTAATGCTCAAACTTCCACTAACTTTCCGCCAATTCAGCTGACTGTTGTTCTGTGTAGCCCTACATGTTTTATGTACAAACTGTGTTAAAGTTTATGTTTATCCAATAATGTTTCAACCTATACTCCAATTAACTTGGTACAATGTAAATAAAAGTAAACAATATACAGGGTCTAATAAAATCAATAAGCGAACGTTTAAGGGCGGTATCTATACATCATTCTGAATACAATGACAAAAAATGGGCTCCAGTTTTATAGTGATTTTTCAAAGTTATGTTTTCTAGCAAACTAAATCAATTAAAATAATGCACATAATAAAATATGCTGTATCTTTACTAACACGCACGCAAGCGTCAACAAAAAAATAGTGTGCACATACACGCACACAATTGAAAAACCATTGTATGACATTCATATACACACACGGCTATCTTTGTGTGCGTGTAATACAACTGTACGGGTTTAGAAATGGTGTATTTTTTGGTGAATTATGATAATGTTTTGTTGATTATCTCGGTAACGAGCCTGTAGTTTTGGACCAAATTTGGTGAGCATGCTCGGTGTGATGAATAGATGCTCCCCTTAAACGTTCGCTTATTGATATTGTTAGACCCTATATACCCCCGTGCTAATATAAACAGAGTCTAGGCTTCGAATAGATATTCCGTGTTTTGTTTTATATACCTACTCAGTTTATTGCCTAGTAAGGCCTATAAAGTGTACTTAAAAAGTGTAAAATACGAACTGTCCCATAAAATACATTAAATTAAATAATCATTGTTGAGGTCCATGAGAAAATTACTGTTTATTTCGATTATTTATAAAAAAATCTTCCAAATTAATTCAAAATGCCCGTTAAATGTTCTTGGCTTGTCAAGCCCTTCATCCTAAATAACTATATACTTTTTAACAAAAGAAGTTCAAATACTTTTAAACCAAGTGGTGGTATTTTTTGTACATCAGCTGTAACCAACGGCCGGTGTATCTCGGTCGAAATGTCGCGTATGAAGAAGTTAATCCCCGTTTAAATTCTTTGATAACTTCAAAAACGTTCTAACTTAAAACGTAATGTATTACGATCGAAATTCGACTACTGGCGACAACTATTTTATGTTCTATTTATAAGAAAAACCGTTCGCTTTGACTCGTCAAATTTGGAGGATATCAGAATCATCCACCCACGGGGGAAAACAATCGCTGGAGACTCAATTTGGGCGCCGCGGAGGGCGCACCAGTTTCATTATCCACCAATTTGCACCAAAAATTAGATCCGCTATTTTCCGATAATACTTTGACAAGCCCGAGGGCGCCAACGAGCTGTTTAAATCGGTAGGGATCGATGTCCACTGCGTTGCCGTTATCATTATTAAACCAGCATAGCATGAGCACTTTTAAAATTTCGTGTTCCGTATATACAAAACTATTTTTACAACAGTAGCTAAATTGTGATACATAGTGAACTTCAGAGCCTCAGTCACCGTCGCAGAGTTAATGGTCTATCAGTATTTTATAGAATACACTTTGGAGAGTGTGCGAGTGAATTACACGATCCCGTGATCGTTCCCCCATCCCCCTTCCACCATCGGGGTACTAGACGCAGGTAAGCCTACCATCCGTACGTTGTAGACATACCACCTGTCCGTACCAAGCGGTTTGCTAACTCTTTTCTTTAGCGAACCGCCAAAAAGCAAAACGCGCTGCCTGCCTTCACTACGACCTGGGTCTCTTCAAAGCAAGAGTGAATAGGCATTTCCTGTCTAAGCAGGTACCACCTTAGGCCACATCCCGCTCACCAATAGGCAGGTTGGTGGCCAAATGATTAGACAGTCTGCATTAAAAAAAAATTAAAAAGTGTTGAAAAAATTCTACAAGCGATTTTTTTCAAATTATTGTTTGTTTGCAAAAAAAATCCGGAAAATTATGTGTAATCATAAGGTAGCCAAATTTTCAGGAACGTCTCAGAAGCGGGAAGTAGGTGTACAACTTTTTCATAGTAACATGGGTTTGAAATATGACAAAACATTTTGGACTTCCCATACTAAAGCGAACATGTGATCAGTCTGATTTGTATGAAGAGTCCAAACTTATTTGACATATTTCGATCCACGATTTTGAGTCGCTCCTGAAAATTTGGTTAATGTTGTAAAAATAACTCTGTATTAAATACTAGCGGCCCGTCCCGGCTTCGCACGGGTGGACATTTTTTTAATATAGCCTTTGTTACTCAGCGCTAATGTAGCATTCTAATGGTGAAAGAATTTTTTATATAGGTCCAGTAGTTTTGAGTTTATTCGTTGCAAACATACATACATACATACCTACATACAAAGATAAAAAGGTTTCCTCTTTATAATATTGGTATAGATAACTTTATGCACACGCTGAAACTTTTTATTGTTGCTTAGTTTAGTTTGAATGTCTTCTTTGTGTGTACAACAGAAGACATTCAAATTCAATTCAGTGTATGTACCATAGTCATGTGTTAGTATATCATCCTATTAATATTATAAACGCGAAAGTTTGTTTGGATGTTTGTTACTCTTTCACGTAAAAACTACTGAATGGATTTGGATGAAATTAGGCATACAGATAGTTTATAACCGGGAATAACACATAGGATACTTTTTATCCAGATATTCCCACGGGAACGGTAACCACGCGGGTGAAACCGCGAGCGGCCACCAGTATGTTGTTCAAAATTGGTATCATCATCATCATCGCAGCCCAAAGGACGCCCACTGCTAAACAAAAGCCAATTGGTAATTGTTAATTGGTAATTCGTATCGGAATTAATCAATTTCAGTCATTCTTTAAATAACTGTAAAACGAATAAGACAAATGATTGGTATAATTAATTTAATTTTAATTACTTTATGAGCAAATATAAAGACCTCTTCAAAATGTCTTAAATTGATTCAGTAGCCGACTCGGAAAAGAGATTTCAGAAGATTGAGTTTGTTCATAAATGATTATTTTAGATAGAATCAAAGATGGACTCAAAAGTTGCGCGTTATATATGATTTATTTGACATATTTTTGACCGTTCGCACATTTTGTGCAGACCTTACTATACTAGATAGATAGATAGATAAATAACGAACGACGATATTGCACATACATATAGAAAACCAATAACAACAATGTTAATACAGAGCTGGACAAAAGCGGTCTTATTGCTTTAAGCTACTATTACTAGTTAGAATGATTGTTGTATAACAAAACAAAGAACATAATACCTATATTCCTAAGTGCGATATGACTATGTAGTTCTGTTTAAGGAAAAATCATAATTTCTAGTAGAAAATAGCTCGAACACCGCTGAGTTATAACGGGGCAATTTATTTGGGGACCGCTTTATAGTCGGAGCAATTCATTTTACGTTCAGCCGAGGTTTTACCGGTTTGCGGGACCGCGATAGTCCACGTGAACACTGATTATACTGCTCATTTAACTTTAAATAAAAAGGGACCGTCCCTGTGGTCAAGATATTAGACCACCAGATTAATCACCTCCGTGGTCAAATTGTCGACCACCGGTTTAGACCCAGAGGTCGGGGTTCGATTCTCAGCAGGGGGTACATGTTTGTGTAGTCGGTATGGTTGTATGTTGTATGTAAAAACAAATGAAAGTATCATCATCATGGTTGGTTAGGGCTCGTTTGTCCGCCTGGCTAGCTACCACCATCTTATCTAAATGTCACCATAACATCAATGTTGTGTTCCGGCAGCTAGAGATAAGATAGCCAGTGCCTCAGTAGTTGAGGATTCCGGGTGAAGTGCGCTTCCTTCCATCGGACTTATCATCAACATCAGGTGAGACGATGGCCAAGAGTTAGATTTCTACGTTTTTTGGAGAGGTAACATTTATAGTGTGACTGGACTTTTTTGGGGGCGGCTAGAAACTTTATTTATATATTTATTTTAAAGTTAATTCAATTCAATTCATTTATTCCTGAACAAAAATTATTTGTGTTGGAAATACATATATCCAAATTAAGAAAATATAAGAATATAACAATATTAATAATTATAACTATGTATTTAAATTCAGTAAAAATAAATGTCGAAGATATTCTTTGCCAATAACAAATTTACATACCAATATTCATAATCTCTTAATTTAAATAAAATTATATACAAAATAAATATGTTTAATAAATTATTTTATGTCATAAAAGCATTTTTCTAACAAGAAGCACATAAGTTGGTTTTTAAACTAACTTACATTACCTATTGACTTTAGTTGAGTGGGAAGACAATTAGACAACCTAACTGACTGATGTCTGACACTGTGTGTAACTATTCTAAAATGTTGGAGCTATAGTCAAAGGAATATCTTTCCTCCGTGTTAGTAACCTCTTAACTCGTTCTTCAGCATTCTCATACTTCTCAGGCCACTTTATGAGGTCGGAGAGCAACACTAAAATATAAAGGCTCGGTACTGTTAATATGCTTAGCTTGCGGAAGTGTTATCTACATGATTCCCATTGAGGAATGCGCATAATGGTTCTAACGGCCCTCTTTTGCAATACAAAGACTTTTTATGTTATAATCCTAACTGTTCCCCCAAAACATGATACCTTACTATATGTGAAGTGTGATTCGACTAAAGCAAAATAAACAGACCTCAACTGTTCCAAAGTAACTTCATCATCGAAGACTTCTGAGAGCTTATCAAGCTGAGCTTATTTGCTTAGTTTAGCTTAGCTTAATTGCTTAGCTAAGCTTAGCTTATTTGTCATGCAAGTTTACAGTGTGATATCTAAAACACGAGCAAGTCATGCGGCATCAAAGGGTTCCTCAATTCGTGTAAAACTAAACACCGTCAAAGGTTTTCTATCGAAATGTTGGAATAACATTCCTCCACCGATTAGAAGTTCGTATAGCGTTCCAGTTTTAAAACGTAAATTTAAGGAATATCTTTTACATATCCAAAAGTCCCATAGGTAGTATTGATGACTTATATTGATGAATCGCTGTGAGCAAAATATTTTCAAGGTTTCGCATTTCCGGTTTTCTATTTACTAGAGCTACTAATTTTGTGATCAGAACAATGTATCTGATTTGATGTGGTTGATGGCGCTGGCGTGCAGTGATGTCACCTACCTTTTATTTATTATTATTATTATTTTTCTGGTTTCCACGGAAGATCAGCGTCGGGGTGCCAACCAGGTATCTCGATATTATGCTGAGTGGAGACCGTTTCAACACCATTAGTTCTAAGTAAGTCTTTTGTCCATGTATTGTTATTAATATAAGTGGTTATGAATATTTTTTTTTCTATTTCTATTTCTATTTCTTGAGGTAATGGTGCGCCCCCGTTCCCTAGTAGATTCTCCGAGGGATTCGGATCGGATCCGGAGGTTTCTTCGATTTGAATGGATGAATGAATGAAAGTTTATTTGACTACAACACTCAACACAAAATATAAAACAACAACAAAATTACAACTCACTCAAAAAAAATTAAAACAAAAAGAATTTAATATAAACATAGTGCCCTATTAAATTATAGTCTCACGGCTGCAGCCAAACATGTCAATACAATCAATGACGACCTCCTTGGTCGAGTGGCTTGCACACCGGTTTTCATGGTGTCGCTATCTCTGAGGTCCCGGGTTCGATCCCCGGTCAGATCAATTTAGAAATACCTGTCGGCGCGACACAGTGTGTGTGTTAATGAACGCATCTTTGTGTGTATTCGCACACGCGCGCACACATATGAAGCACCTCACTCTGCCTCCGATCGCATGGTCAATAACATATTTTACCTTTGTATTTGTACGAGTCTTGCAAATATGTCTATTTTCGCAAGTTTTTTTTTTTTTTTTTTGGAGAGGGACTGCTGGTTGCCGAGGGGCATTTCCAGCTTCACCGGGCTTGTTTTAGGGGCGGCGAGGTACGTAAAGGGTACCTCAAGCCGTGTTGAAACGAATCACCTTCGGAGGATTTCTAGAGGGGTACGGCATCGCACACTTAAAAGTGCGCGTCCCTGTGCCCTTCCAGAGTCTCCGAAGGGTTCGGATCGGATCGGCATGTTTTCACCATTACCATCATAAACCACCACTTTTACGTCGCGAGCAATACCTGTTTTTCTATATTGTTTCGGGTCTGGGTGTTTCCTATATATAATAAATAAGTATGTATTTAAATATATTAAGTATGTTTATCCGTTGTCTAGTTATCCATTTATGGAGTTTGTTATGGAAGCTTTTCTTGGGGCTAGATAATTGGTGTGAGTGTGTGAAACATTTATTCATTAATTTAATAATTAATAAATAGTACCTACTTAGCAAATAATAATTTGTCTTATGTAAATAGATGTAGGTTTATTGTATAGTAAGCTAATATAAAAAATACAACAATAAATAATAATACGTCAATATAGGTGATGCTTAAACATTCGTAACTTTGAAAGAAGATATGGGTAGACGATTTTTTTCCAAGTGTTTGTAATTTATACAAATCTACTATAAAGAGCGCATTTATACTCGTAGTTACGACTTGTTTTGGTTCGTAATATAATTATAATACATATGTTAGAAATAGTTTTTAAAACAATGAAGAGATCAAGGAAAGTAACACAAGTAGAGAAACAGAATTACATGACGAAAAAACAAGACAACTGGGCAATATAAGACCGATTAAATGTTGCACTAACTGTAAATTATTCTATACTAGTGGACCCGGCGGACTTCGTACCGCGTTGACAGTTTCCATCAAGTGATTAAATTCTCTTTGGTTTCCATGACAACAAAACAAACAAATCATTTTGTATTGGAAAATTAAATTGTCGTTTTTAGTATATTTATAGTGTGATTCCCGTGGGAATATCAGGATAAAAGCTATCATATGTGTTAATCCAGGTTATAAACTATCTGAATACCGCATTTCGTCTACATCCATCCATCCGTTGCAGCGTGAAGAAGCAACAAATATACGAACATACACACAAACTTTCGCATTTATAATATTAGTGTAATTTTTAACTATTAGCCTAACTCGCCGTGACGAATTATGCCTGCATACAAGTAAAGAGACATTACACGTTTGGATGATGGCATAACTTCTTCTAAGTATGTCTGGATAATGGCTTTCACGAACGTATGTAAATGCCATAATAACAATTTTAGGAGGAGAGCATTGATAGAGATTAGTTTTTTTTTTCAGTTGATAAAAAACACAACAACAGTTGATCAAAAGCAGTTAATAAAACATACTTTTCGATTTTGTTTCTAAAATTTCAATAAGCAATAAAGAACTCCACTATGCATAAAGATCCTGCTTCAGCACCTAGCATGAAATAAAAATATTCCAATTACATTCAAATCTTTTGTTACGAAAAATTTCATTAAAAAAATATAACATTATTTTTTGGAGGTGTCCAATTTGTTATTCCCGGGGTAGGTAACGCAGAACGTGTCAAATTAGCTGTTTTCCGACAAACAAATCGTTAGAACCCGATCCTTTATACGAATCTCTCAGGATTATGGCTTTTTCTTGGCAAATTGAAAAAGAGCTTTTGTTATGCAGATAGAATGCGCTTGGCTACAGAGTATATTCCTTTAGAGGCCACGTTTGAAACTTATGAATAAATAAAATTGTACAATTAAATTATACAAAGAAAAGAACAAACTTGGCAAATAACAAAGGTCTTTTAAATTAATTAGAAATTCACAAAATATAAATATGATCAAAACTTATCCGTCTGTCCGGGCTCGACCGCGAAAGAGGCTAGCGGAGAGGCTCAACTATGAAAATGATCGTAGCGAGTTAAGAGGGCTCATTAATAAAAATACCTATACCTATACGTAAATTACCATGTTTTTTGGCAAATAAATGATTATCTCATCTTATCTTATCTTAATGACCTCGCTCATTTCGCGGTCGAGCCCGGGCTTGAAGGTGAGTCCAGTATTTAGTTTATGGTTGTTTTATTATCGTCCAATCTAATAAACCATTAATAATAATAAAAAATATGCTTCACACCAATTATCTAGCCCCAAGAAAAGCTTCCATATGAAACTCGAGAAAATGGATAACTAGACAACGGATAAACATACTTAATATGCTTAAATACATACTTATTATACATAGGAAACACCCAGACCAGAAACAATTTAGAAAAACAGGTATTTCTAAATTGATCCGACCGGGGATCGAACCCGGGACCTCAGAGATGGCGACACCATGAAAACCGATGTGCAAGCCACTCGACAAAGGAGGTCGTCAATTAATCATTATCATAACTATGCGTTAAAACATGTTTTGTCTTAGAGTCTGGATTCACCTCTATACAGCAAAACAGTCAAGTCAAATCGTCACTTATTTATTTTCCCTGTCGTTCAGCCAATCATATTTTCATCTCGTCGTCGTAAGTTACCAGTCTGTCAGCCTGTTGTCTATTAGGAAGTTGTCGTTTTCGGAACTTGTCGTTTTAGGAAGTTGTCGTTTTCGGAACTTGTCGTTTTCGGAACTTGTCGTTTTAGGAAGTTGTCGTTTTTGGAAGTTGACATTCTAAAATGTTGTCATTTTAGGAAGTTGTCGTTTTCAGCCTGAGGGTTCTTGTCTAACGTTGTAGAGTATTTTTAGACGATTTTATTGAGGAAACGAAATCAAATCTAATGTTGACCATCATAGTAAAGCCTTTATCAGTTTTGACCATAGCTATTGGTTTTCTAAATTATTTACACAGTTCACAGTATATTTAAGAAAATATTGTTTATGTATATAAAAACTTGAATCAGTTCGAAAAAAATGTGTTAATCATAAATTTAACACAAGAAATAAAAACAAACTTGCCGATCCAAAACTTAGACTCAATAAGGTCGGTAATTCATTTGTAGGGATTGTATAAAAATTTACAATAAAGTGCCTTTCACTCTAACAGAATTGCCACTACACAAGTTTAAGGCTGAAAGATGTAAAAGCATGTCTAATGAAGAAAGGTTATTATAAAATTGATGATTATATTAATGATATGAATGCGTGGTCATCCTAGTCTGCTCGCCTGCACTTGATCTGTTATTGTAATAAAATGATAATATTTATGTAAACAACTCATGATTTAAAAAGAGTAGCTACTATGTTTCTTGCTGGGTTCTTCTTGGTAGAAACAACCTTCCAAACGACGACATCATACACATTTTCAGTGCTTCTGCGTATTAATACAATTATTATTGTGTCAACGTCGGGTGATAAATTATATTTATCAAAACAGATTTTATCGGAAACGAAGGAAAATACAATTAACGCTCAATAATCACGGATCGCTCCGTTTCTGTTTGTTTTAATAAATTGACGTAAACCGCCACGCGTCCGCCATTTTGTGCGGTGGTTAATGGATTTCCCGCGATGATATTGCCGTTTTGTTAATTTTAATAATTTAATAATTTTTGCTTCCTAACTATATTACTTCTTAAGCTGTGATTATATTTCGACAATCGCACAAACGGACAGTTTGAATAGTAATTTTAATAGTTATCTGCTCATTTCGATTTTTTTTTGATGTGTAACATCTTTTCGCTCGCTTTCTATATATACAATTTGTGAGAGTGATTTCGTAGTTAAAGGGACGGAAGTAGGGTCGTAACAGTGAGATCGGCTCGCCTTCTAAATATACAATATTTTGTGGGAGAGATTTCGTAGAAATGTGATCGTAACAGTGTGATACTGCGCACAATTTATGAACGCAGTAAGTACAACTTACTGTGTTTGTGATTGTGATATTTGAGGTGCTGACATTACGATCTATTTTCTCGAAACTTGCGCGGCAGGATAGGATAACAGTGTGACATGTCTTCTAATGAGTATTCACTGCATTCTCTTTAAGATTTAAAAAAATATATACTTACTTCATTGTTAATTCTATATTCTATTTTATATTGTAATTTATAGATTTCAACCATTTCGTGTCTGTGTGGATTTATAGACTTTTAAACTATATTAATAAATATTTACTGATGATTTTGTCTCAATAAAGTGCAGATCATTGATAATTTTCAGAATATAATGTTAAAATTGCTTATTACTAAGGTGAGATGTCGAATGTTACACGTCATATGGGACTACTGTAAGGCTCGCTCGTTTTTTTTATTTTAAACTAGCTGTGCTCGCGACTTCGTCCGCGTGGAATAGTGACTTTCGGCAGCATTTTTAATTTTTTAGGCCCTTGTTCCCGTTTTTGCAACATTTTTCACTGATGCTTTGCTCCTATTAGTCGCAGCGTAATGTTATATAGCTTAAAGCCTTTCTCGATAAATGGACTATCCAACACAAAAAGAATTTTTCAATTCAAACTAGTAGTTCCTGAGATTAGCGCGTTCAAACAAACATACTCTTCAGCTTTATAATATTATAACATAATATAGATATCTTACAAGTAAGCACGTGCCTTCATCTCACCTGATGTTAAGTGATGATAAGGCCGAAGGTGGAAGCGCACTTCACCCGGGATCCTCAACTACTGAGGCACTGGCTATCTTATCTCTAGATGTCGGAACACAACAATGCTACAAACATTGATGTTATGGCGACATATTTAGATAAGATGGTGGTAGCTAGCCAGGCGGACTAACAAGCCTTACCACCAACCAAACCGAGTATACAAACATGTACCCCCCGCCGGGAATCTAACCTGGGACTTCTGGGTCTAAGCCGCATTAGACCACATAAGCGGTTAAAATATTTATAAAATATCCTTTAGTTAAATATGGCTCCAAATACTTTTTTTTTAAAGAGAGATTGCTGATTGCCACAAACGGCATTTTCAGGGGGTCTTTTTTGGGGGCGGCGAGGTACGTAAAGGGTACCTCAAGCCGTTACGTCTAGATTCCAAATACAGCCTTCGGCTTGAACAACAATAATAACTGTTATTTTCTCACTTTATGGTATAGCGTCAGTATATTAAAAAAAAAAACCTCCTTACCATAGAAAAACAGTTAACATCGCAGAACAAAACTTTTTTGTGTCGTCATCATCATCATCTCAGCCAAAAAACGTCCACAACGACCGGTATTGTGCTGCTCGCATCCAGCGGCTTCCCGCGACCTTCACCAGATCGTCGGTCCGTCTTGTTGGAGGCCTGTTTTCACAAAAAAGTTTCGCATTTCTAATCATTTATTCAGTTTAGGCTACAAGTAGCTCTTGTAAATGTCACTATGCCATCGGTTCGGAAGTCTTTACAGGGCGATGATAAAAATATGTTAACAATTAATAGGTAGTTACTATTGACGACCTGTCAATTTTATAGCTAGGTATAGTCGACCATGAAACTTTTGACTAAAACTTCCATTACAATAAAATTTCGCTAAGGCTCATTGTCAATAATGACGACGCATCTGTCGCTTGGTCTTTTAAACAAAAATAGAACTTGTTGTTTTATTATATGCAAACAAAATTCACTTCTAAGGTGGTAAAGCAATTTCATTGTCGACTATACACTTTCAACAAATGAATGAAACTGCAGGCTCCGGTTATTTCATTTCGCAGTATTTTAATGAAAATGGATTTTCCGCGAGCGTTTCCCGCGTCACGTATAATTATTTCATTCAGCAATTTCATTGACGGCCTTTGATGGTCATTTAACACGAATAAAGCCTTTATACTACATATGTATTATGTACACACTCCCATTTTAACACTTCATTTTTAACTTCATTATCAATATACTATACTAGCGGCCGCTCGCGGTTTTACCCGCGTGGTTCCCGTTCCCGTGGGAATATCGGGATAAAAGTATCCTATGTTAACGCAACCTGGCAAGTTTTTAACCTGGATTAACATCCAGGTTAAAAACTATCTGTATGCCGAATTTCATCCAAATCCATTCAGTAGTTTTTACGTGAAAGAGTAACAAACATCCATCCATACTTACAAACTTTCGCGTTTATAATATTAGTAGGATACAGGTTGGAAAGATCGAATGCCACATGGATGGCAACTACCTTAAATATTAGAAATAACACATTTTGTGTAAAGGAGACTTTCTATTATTTTCAAAAACAATAAATTTTTGGATCATTTTTGGATCATTTTTGGATCATTTTTGGATCATTTTTGTATTTTTGAAAAATCGCTTGTCTTAGGCGGGACTCGAACCAGTCAAATGCGACAAAAAAATAGCATGCCATATTGTATGATGCAGATCGAAAGGGTTACTGATAATGTTCATTTTTCTCAAAATATTGACACAATCAAAATAACGGAAGGCCATGAAACTAACAATTACCTTTTAATTTTGTTTTCACCCGGCACGTGAAATGCACCGCAACTACTTTAATTATTGGAAATAGCAAATTGTACGCAATGGAGACTTACTTTTTAGAGAATAATAAATACTGCAATTATGGTTTTTTGAAAAATCGTCTGTGTTAACCGGAAATCAAACCGATCAAATGAGGTACTAAAAAATTTGGATTACATATTCCAGAATTTCAAGTTATTCTACTGTATTCAGGTGTCCTTCAAATATGTGAACCATAACAACCCTGTTCTTCCACCTACTATATAACTACTGTATAATCCGTTTCCGAACACCCGGATAGCTGTCCGCCCGCCAAATAACGCAGTTACGCTACTGCCTGTAATTGTCCGGTGATTGTCCGGTGCGACGACGGAACACTTTCAACGCTGTTACGCAGATTGAACGAGTAACTACTATGTGATTTGTAATTGAGTCAGTCGATCGTCAGATTAAAATCGGTTCGGCTTCTCGCTATTGAAAGGAGAGTTTCATAATGAAACTTGTAACGAGTAACGACCGTGCGATATCATATATTACGTTTCCTTCAGGCTCTTCTCTATTTTTACCATTGGTGCGCTTCGAGGAATAAAATTATAAAATTTTAAATTGATTTCGTTTGCGCAACTGAAAGGTGCGCTTCGAGGAACAGTTTACCTAGTTGCGCATCAATAGGTGCGCTTGAAAATGGTTGCGCTTCGAGGAATACCTCAAATGCTTGTATACCACAATCGCTACAACTCGCTAACGAACACACCTACCTGGGACTTATTATTCAGATTCAATTATTGGAGGAATCATGTCGACTATGTGTGTAATAAATTGAGAGCTATGTTAGCAAAACTGTCAATATTAAAGTATAAATTACCATATAACATAATTAGTATGTTATGTCTTTGGCGGATTCAATAATTTGTTATGGAATTAGTAGCTACGGGCGGACATACATGACCTACTTAAAAGACATTTATAAGGTACAACTTGCCATATTAAAGACTATTGTACCCAAAAATATCAAAAATGAACACAAAACAGATTATTCGAAATTGTTTAAACACTGCAAAGTTATAATTATAAGCGTGTATAAGGTTTTAAATGTCCATCATCTGTGAAGAACATAACAGTATTGCTCCATTAACTAAAACAAATCGGCCGGCACAATTACGCAACCTAGATTACTTACGCTTAAATGTATTGCCACGATTCAATAATGCGTATGGCATGAAAACCAGTACTTATTACCGAAAACTCTGAATACCCTAACTGAAACATATAAATGATGAAGTATATAAAACAAATGCCAAGAAATATAAGGGATTACTAAAAAAAAAATTTTTTTCTTATTAGATTATAAAATTAAAAAAAAAAAATCAAAATTAAAAATTCAAAATCATTTATTCAGTTTGGGCTACAAATAGCTCTTATATACGTCATTATGCCATCGGTTCGTAAGTCTATCTACTCTGGGCGGGAGATCTTGTACTGAGAAGAACCGGCAAGAAACTCAGCAAGTTTCCAGTTCTTTTCTCACTTACAGCGTCAAAAAAAATAAAAATTGGAAAATGCTTCTTATCGGGAAAGAGGCGTGATTATATGTATGTATGTATGTATGTAATCTTATATCTTTATTGATCCATAAATTCGGACCTGGCTGACCGGTTTTTTTTTTGGTAATTTTCTAAAAATGTAACCTAGCTAGATTGATTTATCGCCCTCGAAACCCCTGCATACTGAATTTCATGAAAATCGTTGGAGCTGTTTCCGAAATTCAAATACTTATATCAAGAATTGCTCGTTTAAAGGTATTATATAAATTAGATTTATTATTATTATTAGATTAGATTAGACAAATTAGATTATAATCTAATCTAATGTAGCTGTATTAAACAACCTAAACATTGTAAGAGCCTTATTGACGTAATGCTAAGCTCTCTTTCTTGTTTGTATTCTTCTAGGAAACAGTAAAATAGTGAGTCGAGTCTTCGCATCAAAGTAATAAGGCTTATTTTGAATTTATTATTTATAGTTATTCGATGTCGTTCTACATTTGTAGCTTTGGTAATTTTGTCACAGCGCGGTCTTTCATTATTTCACCGTTTTATTGGGTATACCTACTCGTATTCTGTTATTTATTGTCATTATTCAATATGTCTTATGTCCAATGCTTTCCCGGAAGTCTCAGACTTGCTTTTTTTATTTTTTTTACTTACAGGTTCACAAACTGGTCAGTACAGCACAAAATCTTAGAAATATTGAATATCTAATATATAAAATTCTCGTGTCACAGTTTTCGTTGCCATACTCCTCCGAAACGGCTTGACCGATTTTGATGAAATTTTTTGTGCTTATCCGGTATCTATGAGAATCGGCCAACATCTATTTTTCATCTTTTTATTTTTTTTATATGGCAAAACAACGTTTGCCGGGTCAGCTAGTACCTATATACAATTGACAAAAGTCGGCTGAGTGGCCTAATAACTGTGAACACAAAATGCAAATTAGTGTAGTATTTCTTGACTTATCGACCGCATTGTTGTATTCGTCAGTTAGATATATTCTACGAGGATCTAGGGTGAAGTTCTCATCTGTCTTTCGATCTACCGTCAATTAACGTGAGTTGAGTTGAGATGCAGGCCAAATGGTTGACCGTTATAAAATAAAAAAATAACAGAAATACTTTCTTCAACATCACCAAAGTTTTATGATAAAGTTTATACAAAGTACATACATAAACATACACAAAGTACATGAATTGATACCGCCTATGAGTGCCTTGCCTCTCTGCCTATCATAGAAAATAGTTCGAATTTATAATTTCTAACATAGTTTTTAGGGATTATTGTTACTAACAAAAATGGACCTTGTCTGAATAAATAATTTAAATTTAAAAAAATAAAAATTGTGTTCGGTGTAGTATTACACTTTTAATAAAAATAAATAATAAGTAATACTGTATTTGTATTGCCTGTTAGGTCGGTATACAACACGTCCATAAGTCGTGCACCTCTCGCGGAGTGCTCAAGTGAGATTAGGGCCGTTGTCCCGCGCGGCACGGCCCATTAAACACGTCCTCGCTGGGACGGGTCGTAATCAACGATACTATCTTGCATAAACAACATTTAAGTACGGTTAGCATCTGATAAACTAGGTGTTAATGAAAACTGACCGGACCAGCCACCACTTAGACTCGTAGCTGTTAGATTCGTAGCATAACCACACATTGTATCTGCTACTATATCATAATCCCTTAATTATCAAATTATTATTAATTTATATATTCATATATATCATCTACCATCATATATCATCATCTTCTCAGCCAGAAGACGCCACTGCTGGACAAAGGTAATACTGTGGCCTTGTTATGTGTATGAGTGATCGTGATTCAATTAAGTCTTGTTCCACTTCTGTAATCGGGTCAGATAAAGATCATAAGAAATGGAAAGATATTATATGCAGGAGACCTTTGCTATGCTGTAGATTTATAGAACATTTTGTAAGTAAATTATGAAAATGTGCTAATCATTAAAAATTAAAGCGTGTGCAGTGTTCTTTATAAATACCTAGAACTTTTTTAAGTAGCCACACATGTCAAACGATTAGTGATTTATAGACGGAATACAATGACGTAGTTACGAATACATATACAGCTTATATTGTAATGTATGTATATACTGTGCCTATACACTTTAATTTGTAATAAATCATCAAATTTTTCTATGTGTAAAACTATAATAGAACTCTCTATAGACATCCTATTTTACATTTTTAACAGCTACGTAGTTGTAGAAGCTAATTATTTGCTTTTGGTCGAAAGGTCAAGAAAGGAAAGATCTTTTTCAATACATACAGATACACAGACACACACACACGCACGCACGCACACAGAGTGAATAACAAATTAGTCTAGCTCTAAATATACATATAGCGATAAAATATACATAGCTGTAAGGCAGTAAGAGATTTCAAAGATTTCACTTTACCTACGTGTAGATTACAAAACAAATTAAACTGCACCGTTGTCTATAACACTAATTGTGTACACTACCGAGAGTGTTTATGAGTGAAGATCCATTCAGTGCCATAGTACTGATACTGAGGATCACTGAATAGGGCGATAGCTCTATTCATATTATATTGGCATTGTTTTTTAAAAACAGCCTTAAAGTAATACAGCGCAGTAAGCTCGACGTCCGCCACGTGACTCAAAATAAAGACATTGCAGAAGGTAGGTACGCTTAAGCATTATTGGTTATTTAATTGAATATGATTTTTGTATGATTTTATAAACATATCATATTTAAGTAGCTTTATGAGTATTTTGTTTGTGTATCACTTTAATTTATATTGTATTTATTTGTGAGGACCTGTTAATGGCTATTTAAATGTTTATTTATGTATAATAGCTGTTGGTCTTCCTAAAATAAAAATAAAATACATACCGTGCTCGAGCACGTACATAAGCCCTCTAACGGATACAGAATCACGGACCAGCCCGCCGACCGCCTAACCGATCGCTTTGACTACGCGTATAGTTTATGACGTCATCTTGCCACCTCGCACCGCCTACGAAAGCAATATCAACAGTTAAAGGCTATAGCTTTCGAAATTGCTTTCATAGGCGGCACGAAACGACAAGATGACGTCATAAACCACACACGAAGTCAAAGCGATCGGTTAGGCGGTCGGGCCCCAGCTCGGGACAGTCAAGCCGTGTGAAACGAATCACATTCGGAGGTTTTCTAGAGGGAACGGCATCACTGCCCCGTGCCCTACTAGATTATTGGTTTTTTCGGGCTCTTGAAAGTTTTTAATTGTTAATTTATTAAATTAAATATTGTACTTATGATTTTGGTAACGACATATTTTGTATTTATTTTGTAAATGTCGTTACTTAAAGCTGTGCCCATTCTCATTCTTCTCCACAGCTAAAATATAGACGTCCTGAATGGGTAGTAGGTAAAAAATTTATGGATGATTCAAAAGCACTTTTCTTAAATTTGTTTAAATAAAAAAAAATACTTTGACTTTGATTCTCCGAGGTGTTTGGATCGGATTGGGGAGCGGAACAACTCGAGGGCGCCTCTGAAGGCTCGGACTTCGGCTCGGGTTGATTGGGCCGTTGTGGTGAGGAGAAGCGCCCAGGTACATGTCTGTACCTGGTATAGAGCGCGTGTGAACCGGCTTGTCGCACTCTTGTTCTACGAGTACGGTGTCTTGGGCATAAACTAGTGTACATGTTTAGTGTATTCTGTAAATGTGTAGTGGCATTTAGAGGATTGAACGGGAATAAAGGCATACATATAGGTAGGTACTTGACGGTTTTTAGGGTAACTTTTGCATTTATTTGATAGCGAAATTCATCAACAAAGCTTCATCTATAGAATTACCAGTTTCAATGGGCATTTTATATTTTGCGGCTTTAGCGTTCAGATTACGGTCATGCTAGTTAAGCAACTTATACAATGCCGGATCAATTGATGGGTTACCAATTAAAAATATACATATAAGCTCCTCTTTGCTTCGTGCATATAAAGCAATGTTGGCGTCCGAAATTTTAGCGTCATCAAAGCAGTAAAAATACTTTTCAACTATTTCATCGAAACGAAAATAATCAACATCATCATCAGCTTGTTCGTATTCTATAAATGTGTAGTGGCATTTAGAGGATAGGGTGGGATGAATCTTAGCTTCTGCACTCTCTCTATTTTCGTGGCGGTGGGGCGGGCGCACAATAACGCTAATCCGCCATTGTGTCGCGCTCTCGGCGGCTCTTGCGTTCCGCGAGATGCGCGGCTCGCAAGGCACAAGCGGAAGCGGTTATCGCAGCTCCTATCTGCATAACTGCTAGACTTATTGGCGGGAAAGTGAAGTGTCATGTCTGCGAATGTGTTTTTATTTTCTACAATTTGTGTTATGTCGAACTTTAATGTGAAATTATTTTGGACTATTAACAGTTAAGTGTTCGTGAATGTAGTACATGAGTGTTGGCAAATGAGACAAAACAGTGCGACGTCACTTTTCCGCGTGAGTTCTCAGTAAAACCCTACATCTTTACTAATACTCAAGGGTATGTGGAGCAATATCATTTATAATTACTCATTTCTGTTATCTATTATTCATCATCATCTATTAAGAAAGTAAATATTGTTTATTTATATACAAATATAATAATTTTTATATATAGTTTATATATATATTTTCCTATTTTTTTTTTAATACAACTTGTATATATTGGTTAGTTATAGTATAATTATATAATACTAGTGGTCGCCCAGTGGTCGAAATTCGACCGTAATTTTATTAAGGCTGCACGGATTGTATTCTAAGCAATGAAAAATTAAAAAAGATAGAATGTGAGTTTGGATTGGTATTGCCAGATTTCAGCCGCTCCTCTTTCTTAATTGAAATTTTTGAAAAGAGTTTAAATGCGTGTGTGTGAAATACATGGTAGTGTGTGTAATGTTTGTTTTATTGATTTAATGTATTGTTATGCATAATTTTTTTTAAACATTAACATTCGGATAAACTTCTCTATATAAATTATAAATGTGTGAAATTTGATATTCCACCGTCCGCGCAATTTTCGTAAAAAAGGGGTACAACGTTTTTGCTTCACGTATAGTATATAGTTATCACCAGTACATTTTATGTCCTCACTACTGGGGCACGAGCCTTCCCTGTGGGTGGATAGGGAGGTAGGACCATTAACCACCACGTGGGTCCAGTGCGGATTGGTGATTGTTATTGACTGCTAATGCAGGGTGCCAGGTGCAACGTCTTTACGGGCCTTCTAAAGCACGGGGAAGCTAGAGATGATACATTTTAGGTCACCCATCCGATGACCGGCCTTTGCGAAAGTTGCTTAACTTAAGCAATCGCAGACTGGGCGGTTAATCACTGCACAATCGATTTCCTCAGTTTTTTATTCAGTTTTATAACAAACTGTAATAATAATATTTTTTTATAAATGTTTGATATAAACAACGAATGCTGTAAACAACATAAGTTGAAACTATAAATGCATTGGGACAATGCCGCTAATCCGCTATTGTATTCCACGTTCCGTTGATCTATGGGCAGGGGCGCAAGCTACGAGCGACAGCGAATCACATTTTTTTTCAAATATCTTACGGGTAATTAAATTACTTGGCCTTGATCTCACCTGATGTTAAGTGATGATAAGGCCAAAGGTGGAAGCGCACTTCACCCGAAATCCTCATCACTCAACACAGCAATGCTACAAACATTGATGTTATGGTGACATAGGCAGGCAAACAAGCCCTACCACCAACCAAACCGAGTACACAAACATGTACCCCCCGCTGGAAATCAAACCCGGAACCAATAGTGTGATAGATGACCACAGAGGCGATTAAATAAATAATTCAAATAATAAAAAAATATACATATCCAAGTTGTATAACAAAAATATTATATTTTGCCACATACATACAGTACATACCTAGTACTTGTAGAACTTGAAATCTAGAAAAAAATGGCTAAATTGAAATGGTTTTTATTCAGTGAGTAGGTAGTTACTTATAATGTTTAGGTATCTAATATTGACTTTAAATAAAAACATTAAACTGAATAGCTTTATAGAAACTAATTGCAAAAGTAAATAAGGTAGGTATATAAGTTTTTTATATTAGTAAGCTCACTCTGAGAAGAACTTTTAAATTATCATGATTCTACCACACCCCGGTTTTAAATTTAGAAAAGTTTACAAATAATTTCCTTCTATGAGCTTTTATAAAAATCATTTTATGTAATTTGAAATTAATTAAATGAAAAAGGTTTTGTTGCATTATACATTATATAAAATCGTACATCACAATTCAAATTAAGTATCTGTACCATACGTATACTCTATACTTCACACCATAGAATATTTAAACTAACGATGAATGTCTATGGTCGCTTCCCGCGCTATTGTGGGCGACAGCCTGCTGCAGTATGATAAAATATGATCGGCCTGGCTCTATGCTATAATGCAAATGCTGTTAGTGCATCCCCGGCCACGGATAATATTACCCTTTGAGTCAGAGATTATAAGCACAACATAAAGAGATCCACAGAAAGTAAGCTTAATATCTCATCTGCGGCGAGCACTGATCAGTGCCCTTAGTAAAGGAAATATAAACTAGGCCTATATACTGTCCCACTGCTGTGGAAAGGCCTCCATCATTAAAATCAAGTCATCACTACAATTGATGGGCTTATTAAATATAACTAGTGGTCGCCCAGTGGTCGAAATTTGACCGTAATTTTAATAAAAAGCTGTTTACTAAACAATATTTTATTAAGGCTGTACGGATTGTATCCTAAACAATTAAAAATTAAAAAAGATAGAATGTGAGTTTGGAATGGCATTGACAGATTTCGGCTGCTCCTATTCCATTTTTGAAATTTTTGATGTTTATTTAATTTAAAGTATTGTTTACGCATAATTTTTCAAAATATTATCTTTCTGCACTCCTTCTCTATATAAACTATGAGTGTGCGAAATACTCCTCCGTCCGCGCAATTTTCGTAAAATAGGGTACAAAGTTTTTGCTTCACGTATTTTTAATATATAAATTAAATATTAGCCTACTGCCAAACGCGGTTTGGTGATCACAAACCCGGGCTATGCATCGAAAAATCCGAAACACAGTTTGCCGGACCTGGGAATTGAACCCGTGACCTTCGGGTATCAGGCCGAGCGTTCTGCCACTCGGCCACGGAGGCGTTCAGTGCCCTACACAATTAAAATTCTATTGTGTCTATATTCACAGCAGACGACAGGGTAATAGATCTCGGTAATAGACACTAGTTTATGCCGAAGACACCGTACTCGTAGAACAAGTAAGTGTGTCATTTATTCGTTTTTTTTAATCATTTTTTTACAAGGGTACGACGAGCCGGTTCACACGCGCTCTACACCAGGTACAGTCATGTACCTGGGCGCTTCTCTGCTCCACCACGACCCGGTCAACCCGAGCCAAGGTCCGAGCCTTTAGAGGCGCCCTTCGGAGAATCTAGTAGGGCACGGGACACGCACTAGTGCGTGATGCCGTTCCCTCTAGAAAACCTCCGAAGGTGATTCGTTTCACACGGCTTGAGGAACCCTATAAGTTTCTCGCCGCCCCCAAACATGCCCGGTGAAGCTGAAAATGTCGTTTGAGGCTATCGGCAAACTCTATCTAAAAAAAAAGCTTGTAAAAGTATTATGTGTGCTTCCTTATTCTGTGGTAGATACGACCTTCTTGCTACAATAGCTAGTAACTATGAGTAAGCTGAAAAGGAATTTCGTACGTCGAAATATCAGGCTAATATAAAGTGGTAAAAATGGCGAGAAAACGAAGAGTGATGCTCACAGTTTTGCCGAACATTTAATGTAAAATAATGGTAAGTCATTAACCGTTATGGGGTGTGACTGCATGCGTGTTAGCAGAGTAAACGAAACATCGAATCCACCAGCCACAGGAAAATCGAGTTGAAGGTAGTAACTTCACGCTGACTTGCTGAGTAAATAAAAATTACTAGAAGAATTCAACGAGTCTTCTGGGGCCTCGGTACCTCAGCCGTCAGAGTATTATACCGGTTATCAAAAGGTCGTGGGTTCCATTCCCACTCGAGCTTACTGAGGCTGGGTGTTTTTTTGCTACTATAACTTTATCTTTTAACTATAATAAACTAATGGTCCGCTCGCGACTTCGCCCGTTCAAGAACACCCGTATCCCATGATGGACCCCTATAGCTGCGCCACCTACCGGGTCCAATTGTAAATCTAAACCATTCTCGAATCCACTTGAACACACACACAAAATTTCATCCAAATCGATCCAGCCGTTTAGAAGGAGCTTGAGTGACCACCCTTATCCTATAGAACCCTATCGCAGCGCAGCGCCACCTACCGGGTCCAATTGTATGCATGTGTTTATACATATAAATCTTCCCCTTGAATCACTCTATTTATTTAAAAAAAACCTCATCAAAATCCGTTGCGTAGTTTTAAAGATCTAAGCATACATACTTAGGGACAGACACAGCGGAAAGCGACTTTGTTTTATACTATGTAGTGAATGTTTATATTAGTAGTTTATGCAACTGTCATATAATGAAGGGTATTAAAACGCGAGTGTGAGTTTATGAAACGAGCGCAGCGAGTTTCATAATAGTAACGAGTGTTTTAATACCCGTGTTATATGCAGTTGCATACACTACTTTATCTTCACTAATGCAATTAGTCAAACAACAAGAGTAAAAGCTGACAATAGTTTATTTATAATAATTGTTCAAATTTTGGATGGTACAATTTTGAAAGTTAATGTTAATTATTGATTCAGCAGCTGTAGCCGTCGCGGGGCAAGCAGTAGAGCTCGTAGACGGAGTTGGAATATTTATAATTACATTCATTCGTCTTGTTTTCTATAATGTTCAAGATCGTATTTGAGACTTGAATTTTATTCATTAAAGACTCATCAATGTAGCTTTCAGCCACAGTAGAAGACTTCCACCGCCCGTGTCGTTTCAGTGCGGTCAAATCACCACCGCTATCTATGAGAAGGGTCGCCGAGGTGCGCCGGAAGCAATGCCCCGTGTACAACGCTGGGTTAGGCAGATTCAAAAAACTTGCGATAGTTTTTCCCAGAGCACCAAATTTATTAATACCAGTTCTTTGATCGACGCACTTCCCCGATCTATAGCTCAAGCAAAAGGCAGGGTTTCGACAGGGGGTGGGTCGAAGTTCCATGTATTTTTTTACATACGGCATAGCAGTTGCCCGTCACAACGTAAGAACGATTTATTTTCGTTTTTGTTTTCGAAACTTTCACCATGATTATACTGTCGTCTATGTTAGAGACTTCATCGAACTGGATGTTGTATAGCTCTTGCCTTCGGCATGCCCCCATTATGCCGAAGATTAGTGCAACCTGTAACAATAAACGATATAATAAGCTTGAGGTACATAGCCAAGGCAAAAACTATGATTTATGAAGTAGTAAAGTGTAGGTACCTACTACCTAATTTATACACAAAGCGTTTAAACGGAGTGTCTAGATAACTTGCGTGTGTAATACGTAAGTACTAGGTAGATTAAATAACAGAACTAAAATACACTTACCTTTTCAAAAAGATACAAAATATCTGGTGAATCTTTCAGGAACATCTTTATTTGACCTGATGTAAACGTCAAGGACTTTTTTTCCTTGTGTCCTTCTGAACTGCGTTTCAGGAACGCTATGACTTTTGAATACTTCGTGATATCAATATTGTTGTAGATACTCAGTGTGGACTTGAGCATAGAATATTTAGCCCACATAGAAGATGACTTGAATTTGTCGGAGAGGTCTTTGAGATACACAAGAATGACATTTTCAGAAAATTATGTAGTTTTCTTTTCGATCTTCCATGCCAAAAAGTTTTTATATTCTTTTTCATATAATTTTCTAGATATTTCTGGCAAAAGATTGTGAGTTACTTTTGTTGCCAATTCTAGAATATCCGGAGGCGTACAAATATCATCGTCGCTGTCCATTTTTAACTTTTAATTTGTATTTTAAAAACAAAACACATTGCGAAACATTAAATTCACGCGTACGTGTATTGTCACAGTGAACTTGCCGCCATTAAAATCTAACCAATGAGAGCGCAGCTGCGCGCGCAGGGCCAATCAGGAGCGAGCGCGCGCTGTTCTTTTTTTATTTAATTGGCACAAGATCTTACCAAAGAGTTTTGTGTATGTAAGTTTAGTAGTTTCGACGAAGTTTTCACGTATAACCCAACTGTTTTCAAAAGCCAGCCTAATATCAAAATTTTATACAACTTGTATAAGGATTTTGACATAAGGCACGCCAGGTTAATTGGTCGCGTTTTATTGATGTTATAATGAGATTTTACGATATCGATGTGGATATTATACCATCATGTGAAATTGCTTAAATTGAGTGTTTTGTTGTCTGCGCTATAACAGTAGTAATTATAAGTCAAGTATTGGAAACATAAGAAGAATGTTACAACATTAGTGTAGATAAAATTTTTAACGCAAATTTTGTTGCGAAATTTTGTTTTCAACATTTGTGTTTTTCTATGTAGTGAAGATAGCTATGTGAATGCAAAATTCAAAATCATCAATAAACCATCGAATGTCAATTTACAAATTCACATAAGAAGATCGCGTCAGATCTCTGTAAAATCATCTTTACGAAGAAGGTTGCAATTTTTGTAATACTTACAAATACTCGTTTTTGTTAACGTTATCGAATGGTAAACAAAAGTCGTAGGCACCCCGAAAATTATGGTTTTCAACAATACAAAAAACTTTATCAAACAGAAGACTGCCGGTGACCGGCATTTTCGAAGCTGTTTAACGTCAGCAGAACGAGCGCGTTGAGCACTGTGCCATCGAGCTACTCAAAAACATGAAAATTATCTTTAGTAAAGGAAATATATACTAGGCCTATATACTGTCCCAATGCTGTGCAAAGGCCTCCATCATTAAAATCAAGTCATCACTACAATTGACATGAAAATTATCCCGTTAATAATTGCACTCTCCTCTAAACTAAGTTAGTAAGGTTTCGTATTGGTGTACATTTGGCTATGGTATAATAAAATACCTTAGAACAATAACTAAAGCTATAGAAGGATGGCTAAAATAAAAATTGTGGAACTATGTTTAGTTCCGTTCTATCTTATGGCTAGAAAAGGAGGTTGGAGTGCGACAAATGGTTGACACTTAGTTTTTTTATTTTTATTGATATGTCATTCGGTCATCAGAAAAATAAAATCTCGAGTCCTTATCAGAATTACATTGATTTAAAAGCTGACAGTTCGTTTCACAAATCTGGTGACACCTTCGAAATAACAAAAGAAAAGGGACAATCGATCTCTTTCCAATACATCACTTAGGTTCATTAGTTGAAATAGTGCGAACTGTTGAATTTGCGTTGCTATTTTAGTCCGGTTTCTATAGCTTTAGTTATTATTCTGAGTAAAATACTACGCCAGGTATGGCATTCCCAGTGACAAGACAAGTGACACAAGCCTACGTCATCACCGGTACAGCCAGTATGGCAGTACAAGCAAATTCAAGCAATCGATAGCGGTGATGACGTAGGCTTGTTTCACTTGTCACTGGGAATGCCATACCTGGTTTTATAATACTACGCATTTGCCCTATCCGATCCGATCCCCTCGGAGAATCTAGTAGGGCACGGGGACACGCACTAGACGTGATGCCGTTCTCTCTAGGTGCTTCTGAAGGTGCTTCGTTTTACACGGCTTGTACCCAAGTTTCTCGATGCCCCCAAAAAAGCCATGTGAAGCTGAAATGCCAACCAGCAATCAGTAAAGTCTCTCCAAAAAACAAAAGTGTACATTTGTTCAGCAAGGGCGGATTTATGGGGGGACGATACTTTAGTTAGTGTACTGTAGAGATTCCATCACAGTTCATACTTAGAAGCAAATCGAGAGCTCTAATTGTTTTGACACTTTCATAAACCTTCCATACATACATACTTGAATAAACTTAAAGTATGATCCTTCATGTTAATTTCTAACAGTTATTGTTGACTTTTTCTACCCCCCCCCCCCCCCCTTGTTCCCAGAAAAAAATCCTGGAAACACCCTTGGTTCAGGTGTACACTCGAACAAACTAAACGAAAACGCTATAATAACGTGTCTATGGAAAATGTATGGCAAAGTGCAGTGTACAACTGGCCCGACTCAATAACTGCGTAATAACTGCCCGCGGCATTTACTGTGAGTCGGGAATTATTGCTTTCCGGTCACTCGAAATGCGGCCGAAAAGGTTTATAGCAACCCCTCGAAGTGTATGAAACGTTCTGGGAAATTCGAACACCTTTTTAATAGATTTCGTTAAGGGTGAAGCACTTACTGAACTTAACGGTGCGCATAAAATTAAAATATTAAAGTCTGGCCGCCATCGACGTTATTACGCTACTGTGCGGTTTGACGGTACCGGTGATAATAATTAATCAGAAAATTATGTATGAAAATTTGAGGGGCCAGTATTTTTTTCTTTTAAATGACTGCCTCATCCTTGCCACCGCAACCCATAGAAGCTTGAGAAGCTTGCGACATCGTGTACTGTAAAAGTCACAGACCAAATATTAGTTATGATAAAACTTCGAAATAAAACGAATTGTGTTTTATTTCACCCTAAGCTCTCCTGGTGATTGTAAGCTTTAGGATGGGTGTTTTTTAAAAGGATGATTACAACATCGACATGAAATTCAAAAAATTCTAAATATAAAGTTTTTATTCAAATGAACTTTAACAAGTGTTTTATGAACGTCAATAATAATGGTGGATTATTAACCGTTAAGTGTTCGTGAGTGTGCATGCAACGGCACTTTTCAAATTCTTTTTCAACTTAGTAAAGCCCCACATCCTTACTGAGATACTCGAGGGGTTGGGGGTATATCATTTCTCACTTCACATTTCTATTATCATTCATCATCATAATCAGGAAGGAAATATTGTTTTTATGTATCACTTGTAAGAAAAATTACTTTGACACTGGCTAAATGTGCTAATCGCACGAAACCATCAATAAAAGGAAAAAAAATGAACGTCAATTCAAAGCCATGACTTCGTAATCCCTATGGTGGAGACCTAGAGTACCGAGAAGAAGCCGCAAGAAACTCGGCAAGAGCTGGATGTTTTGTATGCATGTTTTGTACCTATTTGTTGATGACAATAAACATTTGGATTTTTTAATACGTGTAGAATCTACTAATCAATGAAGTAAGATAAATGTGATTAAATCACGTTACTTCATAACTACACACACTCGCGCCTCCATCAATGCGATTTGAGATAAAGTAGGAGGAAATTGAGCACTCAACGTGATTCAACAGTCTCATATTTGACTAAGTAGGTCAGATATAGGGTTAGTAACATCCCGTAATTCGGGACGGAGTTTTCCCGCCACTTTTTTTTATAAAACGCCTCTGTCAAACATGACAGCACCAATTTTCAGGTCGCCGCTGAAAGCAACCCGTGCGTCGCAATCAGCGCGCCGGCCGCAGCGCCGCCCGCCCAATCCCCGGTGTTTAGATTGCGGGGAACACTCGGCCCGAGTCAGGGTTGCCAACGTATTGATTTTGTTTTTTTTTGTGCGTGCTAAAAGTTAACGCCTTTGTCGGTAGTCGTCGCAATCGGTACCGAAATCGTAACTACTGCTTTACCACAAAACTAGCTATAGCTAAAGTTAGACAATGCTCAAAAGAGATGCTGTCACTCTTTAGCTAGCTAGCTAGCTTTAGCTAACAATTTTAGACAGAGACATAGTATTTTAAACACGTATTCAGCCATTGTTTAACTTTATAGACGTTTTGTAGTAAGAGGGTTAAAGTTTAAGACATTTCAAAGTAACGTAGCGTAGATTGGTATCATACAATCTATGAAATTACGTCTGTTTATTGTTAATTCCATTGTGGCGTTGTATCAAATTCGATACAATGGAGGGCAAAGTGTGTTTCGATTTTTTCCATACATAGCCCGGGTTTTTCATTGCAGTGGGTAGTATTTGGTAGTAAACTCTATTTACTACAACATCAAAACAAAAACTTGAGATATAAGTCTGTTAACCGGCTGGTAGTGACTGAATAAACATAATCTACATTTTTATGTATCCACAAGAGAGTATAAGAAATGTATCGTTGATAAGATCATTTCCCAGATGTATATGAGAAAACTCGCTATTAGGAATAATTCCGAGAAAAGAATCTTACCGATCATAGAGAGAGAAGTTAACGAATCGAATATCAAAATCGTTTCGTTGTGGACGTATGCAAAAGAGCCATAGAGAATAAAATCTAAGTGTTCTTAGGCTTGAATGATATTAAGTCACAAAGCTATCATTGAGCGATCAAAACAGATCATGGAAGGAAAAAGTTAAACGTACAATTGAATATAATTGACACTGATATCCTACGTTATTTAAAATAACGAAGTGTTTAACTTTGGCACTAACCTTTTGAATCAGTCTGAATTGTAATCCTATCACTCGTACCTTTCATACCTACTATTGTTTACCTATATCTGTTTCCTTCAATAATATACGTTACGTATAATCGTCGCCGTCCTCAGGCTGGGTGGAGCGACGATCTTCGCAAGGCTGGCAAGAGCTGGCAAGAGCTGGAGCCGCGGATTGTGCTCAGTTCAGTTGGAGAGGCCTATATCCAGCAGTGGATTAGTGTATGTTGATGATAGAATAGGTTTGGTTGTTTTAAAAAAAATATATATGACATTGTGTATCAAATTGGGGTGTGAGCTTCTTGGCGGGAAAATGAAGCGTCATGTCTGCGGTTTTGTCTTATTTTCCAAAATTTGTGTTATGTCGTTTATTAATGTGAAAAAATGGTGGATTATTAACCGTTAAGTGTTCGTGAGTGTGCATGAGTGTTGGCAAATGAAACAAAACAGTGCAACGTCACTTTTCAAATTCTCTCAAGAAGCTCGCGTGAGGACTTAGTAAAGCCTCACATCTTTACTGAGATACTCGAGGGGTTGGGGGGTATATCATTTCTCACTTCCCATTTCTAATATCATTCATCATCATCATTTAAGGAAATATTGTTTATTTATGTATTAAGTACTTGTACGAAAAATTACTTAATCGCACAAAGCCATCAACTAAAAGAAAAAAAAATAGTTGGGGTGTGGCAACCCTAAATTCAATTTTCCCGGTCGGCCTGTGCGACCCGGGAAGGCAACCTGCACCGTTCCGGTCACTTGCGGCCGACTCAGCGTGACGGGCACAACACTTTTATATCACTCAATTAATTAGCTAGCGTTAGAGCCGTTTTGGGGGAATATATACAGCGAAGAGAGGTAATTAAGTAGATAATGCTTTAGTATAGGGGGCTGTCTTTGTTATAGATATGGTATATCTATATACTATTAATAAAGGGTAAGTTTGTGACTTTGGTTGTTTATTTGTTTGTGCATGGTAATATCTGGAACTACTTACTGGTCCAATTCCAGTAAATCTGTCACTGATAGAATGATACTTGCGGGTAACATAGGCTTTATTTTTATTTAATAAAAAAGGTTTCTTTTTAACCGACCACGTCAGAAGGTGGGTTATGTTTTTCGTATGTATGTATGTTTGTATGTGTAAACTTTGCGTGTAACTGATGGTTTTCATTTTCTATCGATTCAATCAGAAGTCCAGGGAACAATCCCTAGTACCATGGGACCACGGGTAATTAAAATTACCCATGGACCCGGTAATGGGTCGACCCACAGGGACCACGGGTAATGACTGATATGTATGTATGTATGTATGTATGTATGTATGTATGTATGTATGTATGTATGTATGTATGTATGTATGTATGTATGTATGTATGTATGTATGTATGTATGTATGTATGTATGTATGTCTGTATGTATGTATGTATGTATGTATGTATGTATGTATGTATGTATGTATGTATGTATGTATGTATGTATGTATGTATGTATGTATGTCTGTTTTTTTGGCACGCCCTACAGCCCAAACGGCATGGCCAACAACTATCAATATTTAATGTATTTAGAAATATTTCACGTTGCATTCAACATTGCTTAAATTGAAATCTGGGATCTTAGAGCTTGTTTTTTCTTTTCAGTTTTTTCTCTTTGCAGTTATTTTTGATATAGTTGTTTTAGAAGCTCGGGTTTTTTGTTTTATTTTAATAATTTGCTTTTTATTTAATAAAAAAAGGTTTCTTTTTTAAGTCTTAAGAGCGTTTACGCCGCACACTAGCGCCGCCAATGAAAAAAAAAATCATATCTAGTAATTAGAGATAGAAAATCAAATTATGCTCAACAAACTATCTGAATGAAGTAATTTAGCATTTTTACGTCACCTAATGAACACCTGACATGTTATGGTTTAATTAAATAAGACGTTACGGCCACTTTTAACTATAACGCCATATTTAACTAAACCATAACATGTCAGGTGTTCATTAGGTGACGTAAAAATGCTAAATTACTTCATTCAGATAGTTTGTTGAGCATAATTTGATTTTCTATCTCTAATTACTAGATATGTTTTTTTTTTCATTAGTGGCGCTAGTGTGCGGCGTAAACGCTCTTAAATGTTATAGTGCTAGTAGTTAATATCTAATTAACTTTTGATGTTTAATGTGAATAGAATCGTATTTAATACCTAGCTAAAAAAATTGTATGAAAAATAATTTTCAAAGCTACTTTTCTAACTGGATGATCTCTATGGGACTTTTTTTTAAATATTTTACGGGTAAGCACAGTGCCTTGATCTCACCTGATGTTAAGTGGTGATAAGGCCAATGATGAAAGCGCACTAACAAGCAAAAAAATAGACGTCCTGAATGGGTAGTAGGTAAAAAAATTATGGATGATTTAAAAGCACTTTTCTAAAGTTTATTTGAATAAAGAATATTTGACTTTGACACTTCACCCGGGACTTCAACTAGTGAGGAAGGAATCCACCAACTTTGTAATTTTACCAGAAGTTTCAACGTATGATGCCTGCCATGACCTCAGTGCCTAGTATGTGTTTTGTTTACTATCCGTATTTATCGATTACGTTTACAAAAATGAAAATTAGCATGGCATTGAAGCAGCGCCTCCTAGGGACTTACAAGAGGAGTTACAATGTTGCCATACAAATTCTCGTGTTCGTTAACGTGATCGAATGGCGAATGAAACTCGCTTAAGCACCCAATCTTTAGCGAGCTTCAGTGGAACTCACTGACAACTGACGTACCATGTCATAATATCCCTAATATTATTAGGGATGCGTTCCGAGTTACGATTATATCGATTACAGCGCTACTAACGCTCACAGCCGTTCCGAGTCGGATATCGCGCTAAAACCGACAAATGACAGATGTTGATTTGGAACGCTCGTTACCGAGCTACGTTTTTTTCATCACCACAGAATAGATAATAGTACTATTATTCATAACCTCGAACATTGTATGTTTTTTTTTTTTCTTCGTCCCTCACAATAAAAATCCGTGTTTAAAAATCTAGACGGCGGCGGCGGCTACTTTTGACATTAACTGCTAACTGACAGGACGCTCACAGTAATTTCGCCCCGAGGCATGGTCGCTGTGAGCGCAACATGGCGCAGACAATGACGTCATGACTGCCCTGTAAGGCGCATTTCGTGTAACTTTTTGCATCATATCGTAAGAAAAACGCGTTTATACGTAAAAATTGTAAATTCGTTCTCATTCTTAAATAAATGTTAAATTAAAATAATAAAAATAGCTAATAAATAGAGTGTATATAGCTAAACAAGGCCGTCTTGATTTTTTTACAATATCTTAATAACTTAATTAGTAATAGCGATTTTAAATTTCAGCTTGTTTTGATTTCCATACAAATCGTGTTACGCGAGAGCGTGTATCTAAGTTACACGTGAACCGCGCGACAAGTAGAATGACGACCTACACAAACCTATGAGTTGTAATTAAAGTTACACGAAATAGAGAAAATAATATGGGTATTAAAAATTAAAATATTTAATTAAAATACCACTTTTATTATTTCAGAAACATTTCTGTAAACCGTGTATCTATAAATACACAAAATAGGTGCGATCGTCCAGCGCTCGCAATAGTTATGCCTATCTGCGGTAACTTAGTTACACGGAGATCGCGTTACATGAACCTAAAAATTCAGAGTTACACGAATATGGCTAGGCCTAATTCTTGAAAAATTACAGGAACAAAATGCGTTTTTTTCAAAGTGCCCCATATAAAACAGGACCAGAGGATCTCAATAAGACGTGTTAAGCCGAATTAGTGTAACTCAACTTACACTAATTGTGCCTCACATGGCAGATGAGTGACATCACGTTAGATTTCGTGAATGCGCTCACGGCGATTCGGAACGACTGTTAATATCGATATAATCGTGACTCGCCTGTCAGATTATTTAGTCGGTTCGACAAGGTGATAAAGCTATTTTTGCTACTGACTAATTCGAGTATGATCATAATTAATAGTAGACCTATGAAATTTTTATATGTAGTGTAAAAATTGTTTTATATCGGTGAGTTTCAAATATCGCCGTCTATAATTCGTTACACATGTATATGTGAGTACATTGAAAATACGTGGTATATTCGTACCACACTCTACCTCCATTGTAAAAAATGCCTTTTTACATAGACATTGAGTGTACATTCCCGTGACGATGCGAATGGCGAGGGATGTATGAAATTGAGTCAATAATATCGCAACGTGAAGTTAGATAGGAACTAGTTTTATTCCTGCGTCGGTGAGATCCGAGCTTCGGAATGTGTACCTACTCGGAAACAAAGTCGAACTTCTAATTGATGCGAGTTCGCGAAAATGCTTTATGGATTGAAATAACTTGGTACCTACTATTTTCCTTCGTGGGTCTAAATACTCTTGTATGTTGGACCATGTAGTTTGTATGAGCTTATCTAAACTCAATCTGTTTAGAATATAGTTTTTCTATATAGACAGATGTCACTTCTTATAAAACGGTCTGCTCGGTTCGCACGTTGTGAGCTCTAATATAAAACTATTACAGAACAACTGGTGTTTCTTTTGATCCCGGAGCCTCTCCAACATGGTAGCATCGCCGCGGTAACCACCAGTTCCTAAAAGTGCACGTGTGATTTCGATTTACTTATTTTCTGAATATTTTTTTCTCGCTACGAAACAAAAGATGGCATCTGCCAGTCAAAATGTTTCCGTGGAAAAGCTATCAGGAATTTCAAACTATAACTCCTGGAAATTTATCATGAAGATGATGCTAATCCACGACGATCTTTGGGACTGTGTAGGTGAAACAGAAAATAAATGCGAAGATGTCAAGAAGCAGGAAAAGGCGTTTGCGAAGATCGCCTTGTCCGTGCAGCCAACTGTGTTTCCACTAATTAGAAACGCTAAGATGGCAAGCGAAGCATGGAAGAACCTGCAGAACGCATATGAAGATCGAGGTCTGTGTCGACGACTTGGATTACTAAGGACGCTATTTGCTACGAAACTAAGCGAATGCGTCAGTATGGAGGCATACGTGAATAAGATCGTGGATACATCGCAGCTATTGAGTGAAATCGGATCGGCTTTAGAAGACGACTTCCTGGCCGTAATATTGCTCAGCGGTTTGACAAGCGATTACGACCCGTTAATAATGGCCCTAGAGCATTCGAACACGTCACTGTCAAGCGAAATTGTCAAAGCGAAACTGCTTCAAGAAAATGCACGGCGCGAGGACAACAACGAAGACTCAACGGCATTTGCAGCTCGGAAGGCACGTAAACCGATTAAGTGCTTCTAGTGCAAGAAGACTGGGCATTGCATGAAGGATTGCCCTGAAAAGTCTGACGGCAAGAAGACTGGACATTACATGAAGGATTGCCCTGAAAAGTCTGACGGCAAGAAGAGTGGCCGAAAAGGTCAGGCGCTTCTTACAGCGTTGGCTGTTGGAGTTCAGCGTGACGTTTGGTATGTGGACAGCGGATCATCGCGACACTTATGCAATGATCGCAGTTTTATGTCCGATTTTGTAGTCGACAAGCCGAAGAAAGTGTACATAGCTAATGGTGAGGCTATGATGACGGCTGGCAGAGGTACGGTACAAGTTGTTTTGAAAGACAATTGTGTAAGGACCATAAGTAATGTTTATTTAGTTCCTAAATTATCTGCTAACTTGTTATCTGTCAGTGCCATGGTTGCTAAAGGTTACGATATTGTATTTCGTTCTGGCGTGTGTACTGCAACGGGGAGGTTTTGGATACCGCTACTCTAAGAGATGGGATTTATCAACTTGATGCCATTGAAACAGTGTCTGTTTTGTGTAGCGAGCCGTCTGCGCAGGCCATGTGTTCGTCTTTGTCTGTAGGTACAGGTGAGAACGAGACGTCAGCTCCGCAGCTGAAGGATGATGGTCGTCCTGCTGAGCGCATCCTGCAGACGCAGTCCCCTGCCACATCACGAAGCCAGTCAACGCAACAAGTTTGGCACCGCCGCCTAGCTCATCTGAATACCAGGAGCATGGAATTATTGCGAAAAGGTATGGTCACTGGGATATCTTATGACAACAATAACTTTCAATCGTGTGTTTCCTGTATTGTAGGTAAACAAAGTAGGTTGCCATTCCCAAAGAAATCTGAGACCAGGGCTAAGAATGTTCTTGGCTTGGTGCACAGTGACGTAGTAAGACCACTGCCATGCCCGTCCCTAGGTGGGAAAAGATATTTTTTGACGTTCATCGACGACTGGTCACGAAAAACGTTCGTCTATTTTCTTAGGGCGAAGAGTGAGGTTTTCGAGATCTTTCAGGAATTCAAAGCTCTTGTAGAAAACCAAACTAATAAGAAAATAAAGGTTTTTCGTAGTGACGGAGGCGGTGAATATGTCAATTCCAATTTTCAGAGATTCCTGAAGAAGCATGGGATACGACACCAGACCACAGTTCCAAGATCACCAGCTCAAAACGGCGTTGCAGAACGCGCGAACAGGTCGATCATGGAAAAGGCCAGGTGCATGCTTCAGGACGCGGGTTTGAAAAAGGATTTTTGGGCAGAAGCAGTGAACACTGCTGTTTACTTAAAGAATCGTTCTCCAACTAAGGCTGTGATGGGATGTACGCCAGAAGAAAAATGGACAGGTAAAAAAGACAGTATCAGTCATTTGCGCATTTTTGGTTGCCTAGCTTACGCCCTTCAGCATAAACGAGACAAATTAGATCCTAAAAGTAAAAAGTTCATATTTGTAGGGTATAGTGAAGATTCAAAGGGGTAGAGATTAATAGACCCGGCGTGCCTGAAAAATGTCATAAAAGCTAGAAATATCACTTTTCTAGAGGACACTTTTTGGAATGACATTTCATCGAATGACGATGATAGATCACGTTACACTCAGGTTGGTTTAGTTGACAACAATATAACTATCACTAACAATGCTCAAGTGCAACCCGATACATCCCCAGAACCCGCAGAAACATATCATGATAATATTGTTATCACGACAGATGATTCTGAGAGCAGTAGTGAGACCCTAGATGATCCTGCGGATGAAACGTACGTTCCAGGAGATTTGACGCTAGAAGACGCTGAGATCTCGACTGAGGAATCAAGTGGAGGTTTTGAGTATGCTAGTGTGGCGCACACTCTATGCAGTGACGATGGGGATCCTCAGACAGTTCGCGAGGCACTGAATGGCCCGGAGGCGGATAAGTGGAAAGCCGCGATGGTGGAAGAGTATAAATCCTTCATCGATAACAAGTGTTGGACTCTGACTGACCGCAATGCAAAACAACGGCCTGTCAAATGCAAGTGGATTTTTAAAAGAAAACTTGGCCTCGATGGGGAAATACTAAGGTACAAAGCACGCCTTGTTACAAAGGGTTATACACAGAAGTATGGTATAGATTACCAAGAGACCTTCTCTCCTGTAGTAAGATATTCTACTATACGCACGCTATTAGCTTTAGCTGCAGAGTTTAACATGAATATCGAGCATTTGGATGTTAAAACGGCGTTCTTGAATGGAGATCTCAAAGAAACTGTTTATATGGAGCAGCCAGAGGGTTACAAAGCAAAAGGACAAGAAGATAAAGTTTATAAGTTAAATAAAGCCATATACGGACTGAAGCAAGCTTCGAAGTCTTGGTATGAAAAGATTAATGGCGTTTTAACGAATAACATGAAATTCAAACGTTTATCTTCCGAACCTTGTGTATATGTCAAGTCGAGCGGGAAAACAATGATCTTAATTGCTCTCTACGTTGACGATATAATGTTGTTCTCTACACCAGATTGTAAAGGAACAGCGGATATAAAAGAAGAGTTGAAAAAAGCTTTCGAAATAAAGGATTTAGGGCCAGCACACCACATTCTAGGCATGAGGATTTGCAAACAGAATGGTGAAATAACTCTAGAGACCAGCTGAGTTATATTAAGAAGGTACTAGAAAGGTTTCAAATGTCAGATTGCAAACCGGCGCGAACACCTATGGAGACAGGTTTGAAGCTCGTGGCGTCCAAAACGAAGGATTACCGAGGCCTGATGGGTTGTCTCCAGTATATCGCAACATGCAGTCGCCCGGATGTCGCTTACGCTGTCAGCTCGCTCAGCCAGTTCAACGATGCGCATGACGAGACTCACTGGAAGGCGGCAAAACGCGTTCTTCGTTATCTTCAAGGTACGATTAACTATTGTTTAACTTTCCAGAAGTCAGGGCTGGACATCGTCGCGTATGCCGACGCCGATTATGCGGCGGACGAGGTCGATCGTCGATCTTATACCGGTTTCGTTTTCAAACTTGGTAAATCTACCATCTCTTGGGAGAGTAGGAAGCAGAAAACGGTAGCTCTTAGCAGCACGGAGGCGGAGTATATGTCACTGTCGGATGCTTGCAAAGAGGCTCTTTTTCTGCGCAAGTTTCTGTTCGAAATTTACGGGGTACAGTACAGCATAACTTTGCATAATGACAATCAGTCGGCTTAAAAGTTATGCACTAACTCTATGTATCACGCCAGAACGAAACACATTGACGTACGACATCATTTTATCAGGGAAAAAGTTGATGATGGTATTATTATTCTTAAGTACCTTTCCACTGACCAAATGGTGGCCGAGGTGTTAACGAAACCGCTACCAAAAGAAAAACACGATAAGTTTTTATCTCATTTATTTATTACGTTGAATAGATGAGGTAGGTGTATCTAAGTAGTTTAAACTATAGAATTAGTATAAATTATTTTAGATTCGTTTCATATATCATTTTTTAAACTGTTTACTGTTTTATATGTCACGGATGTACAAATTAATTTATACTATTTTTCATGATGTGTTGTTTTATTGTACGGACAGCAGATGTGTCACTACTTGTGTTTTCTTGGGTATTATTGTGCGTGATTTACTCATGTGCAAATGTGTGTGTTTATATTAGCTCAAGGGCCAGTGTTGGACCATGTAGTTTGTATGAGCTTATCTCAACTCAATCTGTTTAGAATATAGTTTTTCTATATAGACAGATGTCACTTCTTATAAAACGGTCTGCTCGGTTCGCACGTTGTGAGCTCTAATATAAAACTATTACAGAACAACTGGTGTTTCTTTTGATCCCGGAGCCTCTCCAACATTGTATTCTACATATAAAATAACCATCGCTTTCAAACAGCCCACTGCTGGACTCCAGCTTTCCCATGTGTACGGTCATTCAACCGCACAATAGGCTCATCAGCATTTTTATAATTTTAGCAATAATTAAATTATTATTTTAGTGTGTATTCAGGTAACACTGCCGATCGCGCGCTCATTAGCATTATCATCAGCAGTTATTAATAGCATTATTGTGAAATCGTAATAAACGAAGTATTTTCTCTTCAAATTTTATCATTCATAAAAACAACAACAGATTACTATCATCAATCATACAAGGTGTATGGGTTTAGCAAGAACTCATACAATGTCTCTTTTTTTAGTTATGCATAGAAATGTTACCTACCTACTCATTAATTTGGCTGTATAAAACTTTGTATCATTGCCCAAAATCATGTATCTATTTTTTTAAATATTGCACATAGAAGATATCTTGAATTACACAGCTTGGCTGTATAAACCTTTGGGTCGTTGCCCAAAATACTTAATGTTATTTTTTTAAATCTAATTGGTGAAAAAACGCGAAAACAGGAAAATTAAAAAAAAAATTGGCGCTCAAATTTTGAAACGAACAGAAGAAAATTTTGATGTTTTGCAATGCATTATGTACTCAGAACAATAACTAATTACTTTAGTTATTATTCTGAGATTAAGTAACTATTTCTGTTTTGTTAATAATTTTCAAATTATATTAATTATTCATTGTGTAAAAGTTTTTTAAAACATTTTATGCAGGTACGTTAAATATTTCAGTACTTATTTAGTTCTTATTAATTTTCAAATAAGATTTATTCATTGTGTAAAAGTTTTATGAAACATTTGATGCAGGTAAGTTAAACACTTATTTCAGTACTTATTTTACATGTAAGCGGTTTCTTACTTTGGTTTCTTAACATGTTTATAGGATAAATCTGTGTTCAATGATACAATATAAGTAAGTAAATATCATAACAATTTTAATATCATAAAACCTATAAAGAATGAATTTTGTACATACTTCTAGATTACAGAAAAATGGTTTTTCCATTCTTCTATCGCATAAGACGATGGCTACCTCTGGTATCAGAGTTGCAAAAATGTTTAAATTGGCAGGGTACAGCTGTATTAGAGGCACGGACTTCAGATTTTTTTTTTATTAGAGGTAACTTCTTTCTGTGTCCTGTGATCTACCTCTAAAAAGCTACCTACCTAACAAGATGCCACGAAGAAGTTCAAATTTATCGCAAGTATGTAACATAAAATACTATACTGTATTACCTAATAGACAATAATATAATTTATAACAGTTCTCAATTTATTGATATTTTGTATCTACGAATAAGAACATAGTTGGTAAATAGTTTTTTGTGCCTTCTGGCCGACAACCAATAATCCTGGACCGCTACCTGCTACTCGATATCCAGCTTCGGTGGACAAGGCAAAAAAAAATTTGAAGTCCGTGGTTGGACAGTATAACAGTAGACACATCTTAGCTAAGATACACCAGTGCCTAGGACGACTCCGGACGAGTACCTGAGCTGTAAAATACCAATTTTATTACATATAATTGAGCGTCAGTAAACCCATTTCAGTTTTGTATGACGTAGCAAATACGCACAACCCGCCGAGAAACGGCGTTGTATACTGAATGTATGTGGAGGGATAATTGAAACGGGAAACTGAGTGAGAATCTGTATGAACGGGACGATTCTGTGCTTCGAACTGAATATATGTATGTACATGGCAGAGATGATAGTCGAAAGAATAAGAGATAATGTATGAAAATAATGATGAACGTAAAGGAGGCACAGGAAGTATGCCAGAACCACACAAAATGGAGATCGATTGTCTTTGTCTATCTCAGCATTCCCAGCTGAAAAGATATTAAGAGTGAGTAGATGTACGTATGTCGGTAAATACAATGTCAATTTTCTAAATTTCCGATGCATATAATTTTATTATACCCTAATAAGCTTAAATAGATACCTACATAAAAATTAAACTGTACAGACTACAGCCTTTAGCTCACGCGGACGAAGTCGCGGGCAACAGCTAGTATATAATATAGATATAGATTCAGCTTTATAATATTAATATAGATTAGTAATTTTTATATACGGGATCCCGCAACTACTGAATATAGGTTGCGGGATTGGAAGCCCTAGATGAGACAGACAAACTTCCAAGCTACAACGTGTACCATTAAATCAACGACATGAGTAATAGTCAAACGCGCAAATTACTGGAATACCTGTAGAGATTGAAAGTTCCACTCGCGATCTATTCGGAGGCGATAAATAGTGAGGGGAAATGGCGCGGCGACGGCCCCGGGCCAGGATATTACCAGTTACCACGAGACTTACGAGTTTGATAGTTTATGATGTATTTAGTTCCGACTATCGCGTGGAGGTGAGCCAATGCATTGGCTGCTCTTAAACATAGCGAAGTGGAAATAGTTCAACAGTTCAACTGAGTTCAACGTGTATACACAACGTTTATCTTTGTGACATGTGTGTGACAGAAGATTTATGACAACCAATATAATAAAGTAATAATGTCATCTTAGATTATTTACGTATATTTAATCTAAGATTACCGTGAACAGAGCGTTCCTAGAGTTTGTGAAAGAATATACCTAGACCAGCTTATCTCTCCAAAAGATCTAACAGCAAAGGAAATAAAGACAAGGATCGCCAATGGTTGGTCGCTTAAGGAAATCATGAAGACACAGGACCTGGGCATGGCACTGAAAAGAAAACTTTCAACACCTGCATCCTTCCATGCTTTACTTACGGGTGTGAAACATGGGCACTCACCAGATCTCTAAGAAACAAACTTGCCTAATGGAAAAGAGCAATGGAACGCAGCATAGTAGGGACAAAACGTCGAGACAGAATCAGAAATCCTGACATCAGGATGAAAACCAAACTAACTGATATCCTACTACGCATCGACCAACAGAAATTGAGGTGGACCGGACATAATATATGATGCGTGACAAACAAGGAAAATGGTGTAAGGCTGTTTCAGAGTGGCACCCAAGAGATGGGAAGAGAAGCCGTGGAAGACAGTGTATAAGACGGGAGGATGACATCAAAATTACTGCTGGCCCAAGGTGGAGACGTGGAACTCAGGACAGACCACAGTGGAAATTGTTGGAGGAGCCCTATGCCAAGAGGCACACTGAGATTAGAGACATTTTATAAAATATGAACCATCCCAGAATAAAGGGCTTTATTATTATATTCTCTTTATTTATTTTCTTTCTTAAAACTAGATTTTTACAATATTTTAATATAAAAACAATAAAACATTATAAAAACCTAATCCTAGAGTACCGCTAGCAGCGGGGCATGGCCCAAGCTACCGGTGGTCAGCGCTGCAGAGTGAGGAACCTCCTGACAATACGTGCCGTGTCAAGGAGTACTGCCTTTTTATTATTGTTATTATTAATCTAAGATTGTCATAAATATTATGTCACTTAATAATCATGATAATATAATAAGTTGATGACAATTGAAATGATACCTTTACGGATCTACTCGGGTTTATTTTACACATTAATTTGATTTAATGTTTATACCATAAAGTTAATATACCAAATTAAGTTTATGGTTTATCCTGACGTTCCTGTGGTCGCAGGGAGTCTAAGGTGTTGGTCGTCTCATAATTAGTTGGTAGCTTGTATTCCCTCATTTAAATTTAATCACGTGCGTTCCGTTTCACACAGTAAGACCTTACAGTATCCTTTGGTCTGGCAGTATAGTGTTGGGGCTGGAATTAAATTGATGACGATTGTCAACAAAAAGATAATAGTTAGGATTTAATAAGGATTTAATTCTAATTGTTACTTGACATGCTTGACACTAAGAAAATGGTCTACAGGGTGGGTCTATGAAGGGAGGGCTTAAATCATTAAAAAACAAATTGTCAAGTTGTAAAACAAAGCAATTTTTAAAACGTTACATTATTAAAAATGGAGTAAAAAATCGAATGCATACTGGCGTAGCTCGTAGCATAGCACAAACTCGTAGTTTGCCGTAGTTCTATCATTATGGCTGCTACATCGCGATCAATGAATCACAGTAGTAGATTTATTAAAATATGTTTTAACATTGATTTCAGGTCTTTTTAGCTCTAAAAGCTCGCGTGAAAGAATGTTTAGCTTGACATTTACTGAGCCATTCACTTAGTCGGCAAATAAAGGTCAAAGTATTGTCAACATAATTTTTGTGCTAAAAAAATAAGACTTGTGATTTAATGTTGTGTCGATCGTACAGAAGGTATTTACGGAGAAGGCCATTTTTATTCAAGCGTACATAACCTAGACTTTAGGCTATTTTAAGTGGCCACAATTGTGTTACAGTGACCCAATTATAATATTTTGTTAAAGAAAGATAGATAGATAGATAGAAAGATATAAAGAAAAAATAAAGAAATAAAGTAAGAAAAAGAGAAGGAAAACAAGAATTAAAGAGATACATAAAGCAAGAAAGAGAGAAAGAAAGTGTCTGACTAAAATGCGATCGTAAAATGACATTTTGAAATTATACCATACCATGTACTTAAAATATTCGTCCTTAATTTAAATCCACCTTATGAACTGTCGTAATAACCAAATGTTAGTCGTAACTCGTATGTCTAGCAGAAATGTTATTAGTAAGTAAACATTTGCGGTAACGATCAAAGCCGTCGGAGCAGGAAATATCATCTCCCTGTGGAGGCACGGGATTCAAATGAAATCCTCTCCATTGTTCGTCGGTAGCTTCTCTGAATAGTCGCAATTGAGTGTGTCTGAGAAATAACATATGTGTAAAGCCTCACAACGTATTGGGTACCTGCGTATGCGTACGTATCGGTTACTCGCGGCTTTGCGCTGTCTTCACTTCAGAGGTCAATTAAGGCTTCTGGAATATCATGTGTGAAATCTTCTGCTGTATTACATGAGATACGTTGCTAGATTGTGGTAATGGTAACGGTTGTGTATACTTTAGAGTTACAATTAAGTCAAAAACACTGTAGTTTAATAATCTATTAAGTAATATTGTTAAAGTACATACGTATTTTGCTTTATTGAATTTATGAGACGAATACTTGTCTCGGTATGGCCCCTGTAAAGGTTCCAAGCGTTAGAAAATAATAATGTGTAAAATTAATTGCAATTGTATTCGTTGAAAGTGTTTATTTCAATTTATAGTGTCCACCTAGACTTAAGAACACAATATATCACATTTTATCATGATGTTACGAACGGTAGATGTATTGGTAGACAGAGAGACTGACATGTAAATGTGTAATATTCACGTAAACTTTAGATAACAACAACGTACTCTATTAAATATTTAAATATAATATATAAATAAATGTTAGACCACATCACATACATTTTTCTGTTCCCAAGGTAAGTAGCTAAGCACTTCAGACCCGACACAATATCGAAAAGATCGTTTTCGACATTGACCCGACCGGGAATCGAACCCGGGACCTCAGAGTTAGTGCCGCCCAAAGGCCGGCGTGCAAGCCACTCGGCTACGGAGGACGTCAATGTTCTGACAAAAACCCTAGTGTGTTTCTTAATCGTTCCATCCCCAAACGCTGATGTCCGCCGATCAATTGCCGAATCTCCGTAAATGTACGGTAAAGATAGGTTATAACGGGGCACAATTATCCGGGTCCGGCCTCACCCCAGGTGGCTGATTTATGCGACCTCGATAATACGCCGACATGGCCGTTAATGAAATTGTCAACCCGTAACGGGGTGGCCGTGATATATCGGGAATCCGGGCTGTGGAAATTGAAGTTCGCTGTCATAATTGTTCCGCTGAGCCGAGCTAAGCGGTATGGTTTAAACAATTTGTTTTTCGTGTTTAAGTGAAAATTGATTGTCTTTTGTTACCCATCAATCGTAGTGATGAATTTATTTCAATTACGCTCATGCTTTTAATGGAGCTCTTTGCCCAGCTGTGGGACTGCTCCTGAAAATTTGGATACTGTTTTAAAAATAATCCTTGATAGCTTTGATTTAATCTATGACAAAAGAAATTCGCTCGTTTCAAACAAAAAACCAACAACAATATACTGTGTCAGTTGAAAATTAAATAAGATCATTTTTACGGGCCGGTTCGTTCGTTGAGTTAATCTATGCCTGCACGCAATTTTCATGAAGAAATCCACTCTGCCGTGAATTCCCGAAGGAGTAAGATGTTTCCCGGGATGAAAAGTGGCTTAGGGCGCCCTCGGGCCCTCCAACTGTCGCTATGTTGATACGTTGTACCGTTTTGACGTAAAGAAAGTAAAAAGTAAAAAACGTAAATATATTAACGTTTATTTTGGTTTTTTTACACCTTTTCATTAATTTCACCTGATGCTAAGTGATGATAAGGTTAATGGTGGAACTTCACCCGGAATCCTCAACTACTGAGGCACTGGCTATCTTATCTCTAGCCAGAACACGACAATGCTAACATTGATGTTATGGCGACATATTTAGAAGATGGTGTTAGGTACATACTCAAGCGGACAAATAAGCCCTACCACCAACTAAACCAAGTACACAAAAATATACAACGCACTGGGAATTGAACCCGGGACCTCTGGGCCTGAGACCGGCGATCTTAACCACAAGACCACAGAGGTGGTTACCTATGCCTTACTAGGCATAAACTTAAATGAATGTATTGTCACAAGGCGATTGGAGTATATTGTTTTCTACTGTTTACGCAGACATTTTGTAAGGACACACTTTTTACAAATCTACTCGCATACAATTTTCATGTATTGTCTTATATTAATTGATTTTATCCTGCCGTTGACGTTTTCACTGCCCGTAGTCACAGGGAGATAGGAAGAAAATCAAATAAAACACAAAAATGTAAAGCTACAAGTGCAACGGATTGCAATGGCTGACCTCGCCTACGCGACAGTGTTTTTAAAAATCTAAGTAAATCAAGCTAATCTTCTTCCAAAAACACTTTATTCTTATAATTGGATATATCGATACACTAAATACAGCAGGCCTGCTTGTGATTGTGGTAATTGTGAAGAGTGGTGAACTGGATCTCATCTGCAGCAACATTGAGTGTTTTTTCCCATATAACCTTCCCTTAAATCTTGGTACAAGTGCCTTGCCCATGATGTTTTTTTTGTGTGTTTTCTAATTAATCTCAGGTTTTACTGAACGAGGCTTAAGTACCTTAGTTGTGGATCCGAGCTGAACCAAACCTCTTAAAAAAAATACAGTCCACTCATATATCATATTTCATCTAGTAAAAATAATTAGTTAAACTACAGCTTAATAAGTGATCCACCCCTTAGGCTTTATTTTATAACCTAAGGAAGCGTTCCATAGCTACTTGCCAGTGGAACCTTAACCATACACATTTTTGGTTCTAAGGGGCTACATTTCTGCACCTGCAGAGGTAGCTTCTGGTGTACCACAGGGTTCCCATTTAGGGCCTTTATTCTTTGTTATTTTTATTAATGATCTCATTAAGCGTCTATCTTGTCATGCTCTGTTATACGCTGACGACTTGAAAATATTTAGCATTGTAACATCTTTAAGCGATTGCCTGGTTCTACAACGGGATTTAAATGTCGTGACGGAGTGGTGCAGGGCAAATCGTATGCATTTGAATATCAGTAAGTGCTCCATAATATCATTTTCAAATAAGCGTCAGAAAATTACTTATGACTACACGATTGGTGGGCGGATATTGAGTCGGATCTATATAGTCAAAGACTTGGGTATCTTATTTGATGATACGCTCTCTTTCTGCCCCCATTACCAGCATATAACTGCGAAAGCCAATCAACTCCTTGGTTTTGTCCTGAGATCAACCAAGGATTTCAAGAAACCTCGGACCCTTTTGTACCTTTTCTTTGCTATTGTGAGGAGTGTTTTAGAATATGGAAGTCCGATTTGGTCTCCTTATTATAAAGTGCACTGTAGTGAAATTGAGAGGGTGCAGAGGAAATGCATGAGAATCTTATGTTACCGTCAGCATATTAGTCGTTCCCATCCCAACTACGAACAGAGGCTCTCTAAGTTTAACGTAGATTCACTTGAACTGCGTCGAAAGTACTTTGACTTCGTTTATCTTTTTAAAATCATCCACTCTGTAATTGACTCCCCCGATCTACTTTCTCACATATCCATAAACACAAGATTCAGCGCTCGTAGATCCAGCGTAACCAACCTTTTTGCTCTTCAGACATATAAAAACAATATTTCATATTTTAACCCTATAGTGAGGATGTGTCGGCAATATAACGATTTGGCTGTTAATAATTTTGAATTAGATATTTTTAACCCTAATTTTAGAGTCTATACTAGATGTGTTAAGGATATCCTCCATCCTGCGGCGATCGATTCGGACACAGCGACTTTGCTGTCTCTGAAAGGTGCCGCTATTAACCTAACATAGTTTTCTACCTTTGCCTTCTGCTCCTGAAGTGTTAGTCTTGGGATTGATATTCCAGGTCACACTGTCTTTTTTCAATTTGTAATTTGTTCGCAACAAAATTTGCGTTAGAATTATATAAACAATAACATTCCAGGTGTGTTAGTTTGTGTACAATGTAAACCTCCGGGTAAGTTGTGGTTGTAGATAATTTAAGTTTTTAAATTATTGTTTTCTTTTTCTATTGTAATGCTCGGTGACCTTTGTTTAAATTAATATTTTTTCTGAATGTACATCCTATTGAATTGCAATCCAGATTTATTCATTGCTTTTTAATGTAACATTTACTTGATTGTAATTTGTATTGTACATCTAAATAAATAAATAAAAATAAAATAAAATGCAAAAAATATATATTTAAAGATTTACATAAAAACTAATAATAGTGGCGCAACGACCCAAAGTGAGTCTTGGCCTCCGATAATAAGAGTCGCCATCCGGGTCTGTCCTGCGCCACCTGGTGCCAGTCATCCGCGTTGATCTCGCGCAAGTCCTTACAGACCTCGTCCTCCCAGCGGTACCTGGGTCGTCCAACCGGTCGTCGGCCACTAGGACGTCCCATGTACGCTCGCTTTACCGCACGATCCTCTCCCATCCTCTCGAGGTGGCCGAGCCAGCGAAGTCTGTGGGCCTTTATATCCCCGATGATATTCGGCTCGTCCACCTGATCTTCCAGCTCTACATTTAGATTTATATAAAGTGTAGGTAAATACATTACTTTCAGAGTTATTAATTGCTAAGAAAATTCTGTATAAGAGAGAAAAAGTAATGTCTAAATCCAACATAAACAAACCAACAACAAAACATACAATGGGCAATTGAAAATCAAATAAAATTATCTTTACAAACCAGATAGGAGTGTTCGTACATACATAAAGGCACATTCGACTGGTACTAAAACGAGCTTAAAATAAGCCCGGTCAGTAAACGCCGGCCCAAATCGATTTCAAACGACGTGAACTCAAATACAATGGAGTGAAATAAAAACGCTGACATGAGTAGACTAGACACGCCACGTGCCAATGGGAATCAATTCCCCTGTAGGCATTGATAAGTGATTAAATCCAAATTGAAATGTACCTACCCTTTAGGTCTATATTATACTAATATTATAAAGAGGAAAACTTTGTATGTATGTATGTATGTATGTATGTATGTATGTATGTATGTATGTATGTATGTATGTATGTATGTATGTATGTATGTATGTATGTATGTAGTACCTATTGATTTATAAAGTAAGTAAACTTACCACCGTTCAGGAACCCTATCATCATCATCATCATCAGCCTATATTTTACTGCTCTACTTTTTCTGCAGCGACGGAGTTCGAGGCTTATGAAAATGCACAAAATAACTTCAATGTTGTAAATAACTGGCCTAATCAACATTTGTTAACACTGAATGCTGATAAAACTAAATATATCACATTCTCAATGCGCAAATCAACTTTTACAACAAGAACACCTTTGTATGCTCATGGCTGTAATTTATACACAAACATGTCTTGCAATTGCCCTATCATTTGTAGTACTCGCAATATAAAGTATCTTGGGGTAATTATTGATGAGAATCTGTCATTCCGTTATCATATTGAAGCTTTAAGTAACAGAATGCGTAAGCTTATGTTTGTATTTAAAAAACTTCGTACGATTGCAGATACCAAACTAATAATGCAAGTTTACATCGCCTTGTGTCAGTCGTTACTAACTTACTGCATCACTGCATAGGGTGGTACGTACAAGTCCCTGTTACTAACTGTCGAAAGAGCCCAAAGAGCAATACTGAAGGTGTCCACTTTCCGTCCTTATCTATATCCTACTCATCTTTTATATGAATCCTGTAAAGTTTTAACAGTTCGGCAATTATTTATAAAAATCACGATACTAAAACAGCACAAGGCTCTTCCTTACAGCACTGAAATTACTAACAAAAGGAGGAAGGACATGGTTTGCACTTATCTCAAATGTACAAAATGCGCTTTCTCATCAAGGTTCTTTATATTCTTAGGACCCTTTCTGTACAACAGGATAAATGCTAAATGTTATATTTATCCATTAAACAATATCAACTGCAAAAAGGTTGTACAGGAAGAACTACAAAAATTGACCTACGACGATACGGAGGGGTTATTGACCGTCGTTAAGTAATTCTTTGTTTGTTTATTTCTGTGTGTATTAACTTATTATTATTTTATTTATGTCTTTATATTAGATTGTAATTTAGCGTATAAACTGTTATATATTATACATTTATGTTTTGATTTTGATTGTAAACAATAGATGTAAACGTATTTCAATAAAGATTTTATTTATTATATTATTTAATTATTTATATTAGCCTACTGCTGGACATAGGCCTCTCCAAGTGCACGCCAACGCCAACGCCGTACAATCTGGAGGTCTGGAATTTAATAACCTGTATATCATAACACTTTACTGCAAGACACTGTAAGCACATTTGACGTGAAACAAAACGCATTCCATTCAAAATACTTAGTTGACGGTAACAAGATAAACTCAAATTAATTTAGAGAAGCTAAAAGCCTCATTTTTCGAGTGACTACAGACCCTGCTATGGGTTCGAAAGGAATCAAATCAAACAAATATACCAATTCCACAAATTTTGTTGATACCATCAGTACAGCATTCAATCCGCCAGATATAAAGAAAGCAGTTAAAAGACTTTGTATAGGCTTGCAACAACCTAGTCTCTCGTATCAGGCAGCTATTACCCCTTCCATAAAGAAACCTCATTTAATAACTCAAGGATGTATATCTTTTAGCTTTGATCCTTAAAGGACACTTAAACATAATGAAATTAAAATCCTCAAGATTAGGTAATCCCTTGGCAACGCGAGTGAACCGGCAATAACAGCTAGTATGACAAAATTAATGTTTTGTGTGGATCTGCTGAAATATTACGACTCCCGAAATGTATCCCGGAGGTGTTTAGATTAAATGCGGGACGTCCCGGGCTTAGGGGCCGCTGCAATCATTTATTTGGGTTTCATTTGTGTTTTCGGGCGTTTTGAGCGCGAAATGGCAGAATTACGCTGAGTTAATCTTCGCTTCTACACGTTGTTTTATGAAGGACCTTAAAGCTTCCGTCCGAGCTTTGGTCCTCAGTGAAATATAGTCTGACGGGAATTCCTGAAGGAATGAGATGACTTACTAGAGTAAAATATAGCTTATATGACAAACACAGGCGCTGTCTCTGTTTTCGGAGAGAGTTTTCTTTTCAGCATCATCGAAGTTTTCGGGGCGGCGAAAAACTTCAAGGGTTTCTTGACGTGTGATCAAAACACCTTTCGAAATTTTCTAGAGGGATCACGCATCACGCAAGTACGTGTCCCCGTCCCCCTACAAGATTCTCCAAGGGGTCTGGATTGGATCAGGAACGGTGCTATAAATCATGTCGATCCGTTTTGATTTGAAGAAAGTACAATAAACACACACATGTATCGGTTAGGATTTCAAAAGAGTTTTTTTTATATACTTACTATTAGATTTTGTCCAATATCTTCACAATATTTTTAATAGCATGTTGACCATGTAGTTTATTTTCGGTCGTACCTACCATAAACTCGTCTTCAAAATTTACCAAATACTTCAATATGTATGTAAATTTTAAACATTAATGAAAATATCAAACCAGAGTTACCCACGAACCTAGTATTGTATAGCTAACATAAGATTTCATTACCAGCTCAATTTATATTCCCACTCACGGCACGAAGCTTCTCTATGGATGGATAGAGAGAACGGGCCATAAACTACCACGCGGGCCCAGTGCGGATTGGTGGCTAACGACTGCTAATGCAGCCGGAACCAACGGCTTTACGTGCCTTCCGAAGCACAGAGGAGCTTGAGATGATATTTTTTATTCACCCATCCGATGGCCGGCCTTTTTGAAATTTGTATAATCTTAGCAATCGCTGACTGGGTGGGCGCGTTTAGCACTGTGCCATCGAGTTCCTCATAAGATATATGTAACGATAAAAGTTCACGATAACAAAAGTGTTCAATGCTTCAGCATGAGCAAATTTATTTCACATAAAAATTGTAAGCATACTTCAGGGTTTTTTTGTCATCTCGTATTCGTTACATTAAGACCGCCACGCGATAAAGGGCGACGCCTATGTTTCGCAGCTCGAATATTTTAATAATATGGGAAAGGATACATTTTGCGAGAGATCAAATTTTCGCGTCGAAAAAATGTTGATGAAAATGCTACACGCTGACCTCGAAATGTTTCTACATCACGGCACAAGCACACGTGTATATTTTTGTATATTATGTATGTATGTGACGTGGCGTAAGGGAATTTAATTCTGTAGTATTATGATACTAAATGATTTTTCATGTAATTTCTACGTTTAATTAACCACAGTAGTCTAGTTGTTAAGCCACCAGTCCTAAACGCAGAGAGGTTCGATTCCTAATTTCCTGATGAGATTTTGATAAGTCCTAGGTAGGTCTTGTTATAAGTACGCTTGGCCAACTACTATTATCTTTTCTATATCTGTCGCCATAGCAATTTACAGTTACACAGTTAGAGGTAGTTGAGAGTAAGGTAAAGTGCCTTCATCGTCGACCTTATTGTCACTTATCAGGTGTTAGTGCCTTGGTAACGGGCACTTCAATAGCTAATCTAAAATATGGTATTTAAAAATGCAAGTCTGCATTTGTGACATATTTAAATTTTGGTTTTACCAGTTCACTGTCCCGCATAAACATATAACTATAAATTAATTCTTGTTTTTATTTTTTATTTTACCGGTAGTATAGTAATTAAGCGTCCTGCATCTTTGTTACAAGCGACGTAAGTGACAATTTCGGAAGTAAAATTGTTTTAAACTTTCAACTGCTAGCTATAGTTATACAAATAGCGAATTATGCAACTTTTGGAATCCTCCATTTTAGTGAAAATGGAGGATTCCAAAAGTTTTATCTGAATGCAATGTAATTTAGTGAAAGATTTAGTGAAGTTACATTGCATTCAGATCGTCATTAGCGAGGCAGACAACCGCAGACAACCACCACGGGCCCCGACGAGATAACTAAACTTGTTGTGAAGAAATTCAAACAAGCATTTTTCTCTAGTGAATTATGAAATGAACCACAGTAACTACTAAAAGCGCGAACTTGAGCAATCTTATGCCATTACAGACATTCTCCCATGCTGGTATGGTAGCTGCTTACCTCCCCGTGCATTTCGTAAAAGCCGACTTAAAGTCAAAGTCAAAATTTTTTATTCAAATAAACCTACGAAAAGTGCTTTTGAATCGTTTATACATTTTTTACCTACTACCCATTCAGGGCGTCTATTTTTTTTCTATTTTTCACCTTTTTTTTCTTTTTCTTTTTTAGTCTATTTTTTAGCTGTGGAGAAGAATAGGCGCAAGAGACAAGGATCCCAAGATACTCGCAGGCGATCGGTTAGCAACCCATTACTGATGTTATCTATTCAATCTCGGAACCCTACTTTGTTTATGCTAAATGTGGCATCGGGTGGCGACTATTCTCAAAATTGGTGATTACCCTATGTCTGTCTGCTCTATCTACCCTTATCTGAGAGAAGAACGAGAGAGAAGATATGTGTGTATGTAAGGAGAAGAAGAGAAGTTCGATGACGCAACGACTTACGCGAATGTGGTGTTCCTTGTGCGAGTTTTTTTGCCATTCGATTACGTAAACGAAAACGAGAATTTGTATAGCAATGAAGCAGCCAGTCCATCCTGGTGACAAATGAGTAGACTTAGACGCCCACGGGTCGAAATCTTACAATTAAAGCCATTTTCAAGATAAACTGTTTGGTGATATTATTTATATATGTATAATATTGTGATGATACCTCCCGCATGATAGAAACAGTTCTGTTATCGTTACCCTATGGACGTTTGCAACACCAGAGGTATCAGTCACGCGTTGACGACCCTGTAAAAACCTTTACACACTCTTTAAAAAGGACCCTTTGCTACTTTGAGAACCCCTCGGCAGCTCCGTAAATAACCTGCCAAAAAAATAGCTACTTTACTTCACATGTTCAATTTACAATAACAGTTACAGTAAGCCAGTATTATCCTATTGTTGGGTAAAGGCCTGCCTCCTTTTCCTGCCACTACTCATGACCGTTAGCCAGTCTTCTTCAAAAAACTGGACAGCTTGTTTTAGGGTCTAAATCTATATTAATATTATAAAGCTGAAGAGTTTGTTTGTTTGAACGCGCTAATCTCAGGAACTACTTGTTCGAATTGAAAAATTATTTTTGTGTTGGATAGTCCATTTATCGAGGAAAAATCACGCTGCGACCAATAGGAGAGAAGCATCAGTGAAAAATGTTGCGAAAACGGGAACAAGAGCCTAAAAAATTAAAAATGCTGCCGAAAGTCACTATTCTACGCGGACGAAGTCGCGAGCACAGTTAGTTACTTATAAAAGGAGTAAGTCCGCAGTCTCACCAGCCACCATTCGCGAAAGGGAGTCTCGCGATAAAAGTTCGAGTCGGGAACGGAAGGCGGCAACGCCTATTATAATAAATTTATACAACTCCGTCGACGGGCCCTCGCTGTATATTGTATTTTTATTTCATTGCGGGTTGTTACGAAAATTACTTTTTTGTTTACGGAAACAAAATAATGAGCGAACACGCAGATGAGTACAAGTGGGAGCCACCTTCGGAAGGCTTTTGATTTCTGTTTGGCAAAATTGCAACTCATCTCAATTGCTACAATTATCCTAATTGACCATTGAGACGCTTCAATGTCATACGGTTTCTTCATTTCGTTTCTGAACGTGATCAAACGATAATTAACAGGCGAGTGTCTCATCTCACTCAGCACCCTGAGTGCCGTATCGGAACTGCTACCAACATTGATGTTATGGTTACATATTGGTAAAATCGCACCTGGGGACCTCTGGATCTGAGTCCGGTGCGGTAGTCTAAACCACTAGACCCCAGAGGCTTACGTACCATCCTTCCACTTTATCTAAGACCTTTCAAATGAACATGTATAGTATACCTAATTAATTTTTTTTTATTTGTTTATTTATTTACACACAAACTTACAACAATCATTACACGTTTTTTTTTACCCAAATGCGATAGATGAAGCGATTGAATTTATTTGTAACAAATGGTCCAACAAGCTCATTTTGTGAATTCGCTCAATGAACACATGAATAAATCCGTCTCTTTATCGACGAGGATGATTGTGCAAAAATAAGATAAACTTTACATAACCTTCATACTCACCACCGTGTTTTCTCTTCCAGCCACATAACGCGGACCGCTAGCTGGCTGCCCCCCGTGGAGAGCTGGTCTTCATCCAGCAACAGCAACAGCAGCCAGGCCGAGGAAGAGGAGGACCTGCCCTACGGCTGGGAGCAGGCGCTAGATAGCCATGGGAAATCCTATTACATCAAGTTAGTATTGCAGTAAATTGTAGGCCTAGCCGAGGAACTGACAACCGTTGGGGTGAAGGAGTTCTTGGGTGGAGAACTGGAGACCGCGTATAGGCAAACATAATGTAGGCCCTCATATTAGGAGAAGCGACTATCTTCGCAAGGTGGCTGGCAAGAATTGGATGGAAGTAGCCACGGATCGTGCTCAGTGGCGTGTACTTGGGGAGGCCTATGTCCAGCTGTGGACTATTGTACGCTGATGATGATTGCAGTGAAGTGTTTCAGTGAAAGTAGACGTTCGAGTTCCGTGGAGAGCTTGTCGTCTTCCAGGTACAGCAGCAGCAGCCAGGTCCAAGAAAAGAAGGAACTGCCGTATGGCTGGGAGCAAGCGTGCCCATGGAACATGCTATTATATCATGTTACTACTATAATAAAAATAGACGCAGGTAGTCCCCTGTGCGAGTAATGCTTGCAGGTTCGTCTGGCACTACTCGTCGTCATTACCTAATTAGTGAATTAAGAAGGGATTGTAGTCAAGATCTATTTTCGGTATTTAAATAATAAGCATGATGAGGTAATCACCAAGTTTGCGAAATTTGTTGTCTTCGGGCAATTAGAAGTAGTCAGTCAATAATAGTTAAGGAGGCTGGATGAAGTTTACTTCCACCTTCTGCCTCATTGTCCTTTACCATCCAACCACCATATTACATTAGGTAAAACGAAGGTAAAGCACTTTCCTATGGCCGTCTATGCCCGTGTGGTAATGCCTCGATGGCCGAGTGGCATTGCGCTCGGTCCGATACCCAAAGATCCCGGGTTCAATTCCCAGGTCGGGCCAAGTGTATTCGGATTTTTCGATACACAGTCCGGGTTTGAGATCATCAACCCCATTTGGCAAGCGTGGTGATTAAGCCATTACCCATCAATTGTAGTAGACTTGGTTTCAATAAATAAATAAATAAATGTTTCCCACACACACAAACACACACACTCACACCAATTATCTAGCCCCAAGAAAAGCTTCCTTAAGAAACTCGATAAATGGATAATTAGACAACGGGTGAACATACTTAATACATACTTATTATACATAGGAAACATCCAGACCCGAAACAATATAGAAAAATAGGTATTTCTAAATTGATCCGACCGGGGATCGAACCCGGGACCTCAGAGATAGCGACACCATGAAAACCGGTGTGCAAGCTACTCGACCAAGGAGGTCGTCAAATAATGGAGGCCTTTGCCCAGCAGTGGGACAGTTATAAGCTATTTACATATGGTTTGTTACTTGAAGGTTTTATTGATTATGACGACTATCAATCGTTCTTTCAGCCATGTGAACAAGACGACAACGTACGTGGCCCCCGAGGGGGGGTCGTGTGAGTCGCCGCCCGCGCCGCGCGACGTGCTGCTCGAGCGGGACCCGGAGCTGGGCTTCGGCTTCGTGGCCGGCTCCGAGCGGCCGGTGCTCGTGCGGTTCGTCACCGACAACTCGCCCAGCGTGGGCAAGGTGAGAAATGCAAATTACTTGAAGCAAAATCCCTCTTCCATCTTATTACATCTAGATAAGATGCCAGACATTCGCTAGCAAGATCCCAGTTCCTTTTTCTTTAGAAAAGCAGGCAAATGGTAAAGGTCCTGATGAAGACAGGTAGTGGAGCAAGATTATGCCTCACTAGTACCTTGATGACCCGCAGTTGCTCCTCCTCGTTTAAAGAACCCCATGGAGTAATAAAGAGGGAATACCTCTTCCACCTTGATGTTCTTAAACTTGTAAGATGCCAGTAACATCTATGAAGACGGCTTTCAGAATTTCAGACTATTATTTCTTCTGTCATTTTAGTCTACACACTTCTCCCTTTGTCGTAAGTTAGTGTAAATATTTGAACAAATAATCTTTTAATTCATTTAAATATAGGCTTTAATGATGTCCAGTTGCCACAAACTATTGTGAATCTAGATTTTGCAGGATAAAACAAACAAGCCTTTTTCTGTTCTTTAGTCAATACTTATCAAGTTGTAACATACTAACCTACTTCAACCATTTCAGCTGGAACCAGGTGATCAAATTCTCTGCGTGAACGGCGAAGATGTCAGCAACGCAGCGCGCGAGCACGTCATATCAGCAGTGCGCGCGTGCACGGATCGTGTGACGCTACGAGTATGCCAGCCGGCAAGAACCGGGAACCCTATGAGGAGATCAGCTCTGCTCTCCGCTGCTAAAAGGGCTAGGCTAAGGGCTAGGCCCCCGAGAGTTAGATTTGCTGATTCTGTGCAACTAAATGGGGCGCCTATGTACCCTGTAAGTATACATAAACATTTTTATTCCAAACATGTTCTTATGACGGACGAACCCGTGGTACCTAATAAAAATCAATGCCCGCAATGGTTATTACTGTTGATATGCATTGCCACCTGAAAAAATGTACGCAGTACTGCAATAAATAATATTAAATCTATTTTATTCTAGTTTTCTAGGTATTAGACCTTATTAGTAAATAGACCTTAATGTCGAAGAAGCGATTAACCTTTTGACGGGCACAACATATTGGCTTTCATCAAAGAAATTACTCAAAATTATGATGTCCAATATATTGCCAAAGCTTTATAAAGGGTTAAGCACTTGATTAAGAGTGTTAATGAAATAAATATAAAAAGTAAGTATTAGACCAATATCTTATAACAATATCGTCTAGATATAAATATACAAAACTTTTAACTACTTTAACTTCCAAATCACTTAAACACTGTTAGGAGTTATTACTGGCAAGACCTGGAATCCAGTAGACAGCTTTTAAAATATAGGCAAGCGTGGTTTATACGAATTTTACAGTTATAAGTCATTCCCTTTTATACTCATGTTATACTGTTGCGGAAACCCACAACACACACTATGCTATTGCTCAAAATTACACATTAAAATTACACATTAAAATTACCTTAAAATTAACAAAGTCCACTTACAGTTCCATGCCGCTCCCGCCGTCCTGAACGGGATCCATATGGTCCGATGGGGCCCGAATCCGGCTCCGGGTCTTCTAGTGTTCCCTAAACACACCCAAACTACCCCAAAGTGCACTTCCCACTGAAAAATACCTTTTATTTCAGCCGCGGTGTGGCCGACATCCCGGCTAATTGTTTTCCCGAAACAATTAGTTTACGACGCACACACAATTTGCACTATCCACTTAAGTAGAATAATACGGCTCCAAATGCCCTTATTACTACATAAAACTATTTAATTATCAACACACGATAACCTATGATCCAGCCATATTTGCTTTCCAGAGACAAGAGTATAAAAAAAAGAACAACTAGTGATGGGGCCATTATGCCACCAAACAAAATTGAATCTCGATAATCGATTCGTCCATAATAAATCAAAGTTTTATTTCTAACAAAAATAAATGCCTGTTTATTTGCAACATCCCGCCACCCAAAGCGGACGTACCGCTTTCTAGCCTGAAATCTTAAACTAGTCAACCGGTAATCGAGCTAAGGTCGCGACCGCGCGATTTAGCACCGATCCATCAACCAACACTTGCGCCACACGCGGAGTCCCGTCCGCGCCCCAGATTAACTTTAAAATGCGACCTCGTCTCCAAAATAACGATGGCAAATTAGCCTCTTTTAATAAAACCAGATCCCCCTCCGAAGGGGGCGACGTCCGGTCTGTCCACTTTACACGCTGCTGCAATAAATGCAGATACTCCAGTGACCAACGACGCCACAAGTCCTGACTCATTTGTTGTATCATTTGAAAACGAGACATCCGGTGTCTGCGTTCATCCTTCCAGGGATACTCAGGCAGGGCAGTGAGTGGCTGACCGACCAAAAAATGACCAGGGGTCAGGACTTCCATGTCATTTGCGTCAGAGGAGAGTGGACAAAGCGGACGCGAGTTGAGAGCCGCCTCAACCTTACAAAACACAGTTGTAAGTTCCTCATACGTGAGGGTAGTTTCCCCGACTACCCGGCGCAAGTGGGTTTTTGCCGATTTTACCGCGGCTTCAAATATCCCGCCCCAGTGGGGACAGGCTGGCACACTAAATCGCCATGTGATTCCCCGCTGTGCGAGAGCTTGACTTATGCTATTACAATTTTTATCCAGAAAATCGTTCACATCTTTTAAGTAGTTGGCAGTGCCTCGGTAGTTGGTACCGTTGTCGGACCGAATGAGAGAAGGTAAACCCCGTCGCGAAACAAAACGATCCAGCGTGGCGACAAAGGCTTCCGTAGACAGAGCCGAAACCACTTCCAGGTGGACGGCCTTAGTGGCCAGGCAGACAAAAACGCACAGGTATGCTTTCGTGACCCTAGTGTTACGATAGGCTGTGGTTTTCACCAAAAACGGTCCAGCAAAATCCGTACCGACCCCGTCGAACGGCCTAGTAGTCTGACAAACCCGGTCAGAAGGGAGATCCCCCATCTGTGGCTGCATAGTGGAGGCCTTCACCCGATAACAAGCCACACACTTAAATAACACGCTGCGAACCACTCTCCGAGAGGACAAAATCCAGAACTCCCTCTGTAATATCGCCAGTAACGCATTACACCCCGCGTGAGCGTTTTTCAGGTGTCTATCCGAGACCACCAGTTCTACCAAAGGTCCTCCTTTGGGGAGTAGCAGAGGATGACGGCTACCGAAGGGCAGGTCGGCATTTTTGAGGCGACCTCCAACGCGTAACAGTCCATCCGCATCCAGAAATGGGTTGAGCCGAGAGATCGCTCCCTTGAGCTTTGCGCGACCGACGCGCAAAATCTTCAGTTCGTCCTCGAACCGGTCAGCTTGAACCAGCCGTATCAGGGCCAACAGTGAACTCCTGCGTTCCTCAGCACCCGCCACGGGTGATAACTGCCTCTTGTCTGGATGGCGGCAGTTATGTAGAAATCTCCGGATCCAGCAAGTTACTCCTAGCAATTTGTCCAGTTTGCTGTATCGAGCCGTCAACCAATTCGGATCTGGCCTTGACTCGTTTGTTGTCACCAAAACTTTTACTCCAGGGAGCATCCCTAGAGAGCCATCGATCATGGTGACCGGCCATGATGACTCACCCTCCTTTAACCACTCTGGACCCCACCAGAGGGCATGCTGCACCAGTTCCGGCGCGGTGCAGCCCCGAGAGGCACAATCGGCAGGATTCCAGGTGCCGGGAACGTGCCTCCAACAAATTTCGATGCCCGAGTTCTGTACCTGAGATACCCGATTGGCCACAAACGTTTCCAATACGTGGGGTGCCCCGCGTAGCCATGCCAGAGCTACCTGACTGTCAGACCAGGCGTAGACATTCCGGATGTCCACCGTAGACGTCAGTTCCTTGTGCACGTGGCACAACAGTTTGGCCAATAGATGCGCCCCGCAAAGCTCCAGCTTCGGGATTGTCAGCCTAGTTTTGAGGGGAGCCACCTTGCTTTTAGCCAGAAGCAAGGAGACGGCGACTCGACCCTTCGAGTCCACCGTTCGCAGATACACCACTGCGGCATACCCTCGTTCTGACGCATCGCAGAAGCCATGTAGGCTTGCCCTGTATTTGCCCCGCGGCAAGATCCGCCGCGGCAACGCCACCTGATTGATCGCCTCGATCGTAGAGATCAGAGCGAGCCAAGTGTCGAGTGAGAGCCCTACCAGTGGCTCATCCCACGAGACTCCGAGTGTCCACAGTGTTTGCAATAAACACTTCGCCATAAAAATGCACGGGCTGATCCATCCATTTGGATCAAACATCCGAGCGATGGTGGAAAGGACCGTCCTTTTCGACCAAACTCTTGTAGTTTCCAGTTCTACCCGGAATGTGAAAATATCGTGAACCGGCTGATATTTAATTCCCAAAACGGCGATAGAGTTCGGGTCTCCTGCGTCCTCGAATAGCTGAGGATTCTGTTGGTGATCTTCCGGAATCCCAACCAGAAGCTGTGGCTCGTTGGATAACCATTTTCTCAACTCATAACCACCAGCCGCGAGGAGTCCGATAAGTTCATTCCTGATGATGAGCGCCTCCTCCAGAGAAGCTGCCCCTGTGCAGATATCATCTACGAACACGTCACGTGTCAGTACAGCGGCTGCCCGGGGAAAGCGAGCCCGTTCCTGCTCCGCCAGTTCCAGCAGCGACCGGATGGCAATGAAGGGACTCGACTTCAGGCCGTACGTGTTGGTGTTGAGCTCGTAGACGGTTATGGGATCCTCCGAATGTTCCCTCCAGAGTATTAACTGAAACCTCCTGTCCGCAGGATGTATTACTGTTTGGCGGAACATCATCCGGATGTCCGCACCGAACACCACCTGGTGTCTTCGGAAATTTAAAATGATGTCGACAATGTCCCGATGTAACTTCGGACCAGAATGGAGACATTGGTTCAATGAAACTCCAGTCGACGACGGTGCCGATCCGTCAAAAACAGTCCGTAGCTTTCCAGATGAGGCCTTCAACACCGCGTGATGAGGCAAGAAAAAATGATCTGTCGTTGTCCAGTCGACAGTCGCCCGCGACATATGCCCCAAGGCCTCGTATTCTCGCATGAACTCAATATACTTTTCCCGAAGTACCGGATCGCGAGACATACGACGCTCCATGGACAAGAGTCGTTTCTCTGCCAACGCCCTCGATTTTCCCAAGAGAGGGGGACAGTCGATAAAGGGCAGTCGAGTTTCGATCCTACCCGACGCCATCCGGCGTGTGTGATTCTTATAAAAGGTTTCGCACTCCACATGCTCCGGATCCAGACGGGAGACCATGGGAGGCTCTTCCAGTTCCCAGAATTTTTGCATCGTCCTAGCGATGGAGGTAGTAGCGACGACAGGTGAGACATCCCGCGTCTCCTGGTCGAAAACCGGTCCCATTAAAACGTGTCCAAAGATGGTAGGTATAGCTACCAACGAAGAGCGGCCCAGACTCCGCTGAGGCCCTAAAAGGATCCAGCCCAGTACATCCGCTCCCAATATGAGGTCCACCGGAGCCGGCTCCTCGAAATGAGGGTCTGCCAGCATGAGACCTGATGTGTCAGGCATTGCGTCCCGCGGAATGTCTGTCGGTGGATGCCAACCCAGCAGATTGTCGAGTACGATCGCGGCCGCCGCAATTCGTATCGAAGCGGAATGCACAGGAGAGAAGGAAATGTGGGTCTGACCGGACAGACCCCCCACTTCTGTATCTCCGACTCCCCGAATCGGAACTGAGGGAGGCGCGCACTCCAGACGTAGGCGCCTCGCTACCCTCGTAGAAATTAAGCAGCCCTGTGCCCCAGTGTCTAGGAGGGCTCGTATCCGGACGAAGTCCCCCCTAGGTCCCCAAACGCGTACCTGCGCGATGGGCAAAAGAACCGTCCTCGGTTCCGACGTAGCCCGACCACAGGCTAGTCACGCGTCAGAGCCAGCAGCCGACCCTGTCGAACCGTGATGACTCGGCCAGTAAGTCGGACGCGTGCAGGCCACCATCCGGGGTGGTGCGTATCCAGCTACCCTACCATACCGGTGATAGGGTGGGTGGTATTCCAACCTAGGGTACTCGTGCAGTACCGGTGAGAACTGTTGACGGCTCTCATGTCGCTGTTGTTCCGGTAACGGCGGCGGAGGATACGCGTACGAGTATCCGGGTGTTGGGTCCGGAGGTGGGGCTCCCTGTACCCAGTGGCCCTTAGAGGCACCAACTCCTGGTGTTGGTCGCGCCGGGTGCCGGGTTGTAGCCAGAACCCGGCTCCGCTCCGGCGGTCCCCAACTCACCTGAGCCGGGGTGTACGAGGGGTTGTAGTGTGGCGGCCGTGGCGGACTCCGTCTTTCCGGAGGCGGAGTTGACCCCGGCCCCAAACCGCCACCCGTGGGAGATCCCCTCTCCCGAACCGGTGCTGAGCCCTCAGCACTACGGGTGCACAGTAAGCGATGGTGCGGTCCGCCGCACACATCGCAAGGCCTCGCCTGGGGACACTCATTGTACCTATGTCCTCCCAGGCAGGCATAACACAATCCTCGTGTCCGAACGAGGTTTCGGCGCTCTTTTGTGGGCAGCCCGAGAATTGCTGGACATAGCTGCTCCAAGTGCTGCTGTCCGCAAATCCGGCATCCAGAGCCGGGGTTGATGGCGGCCGCAGCCACCAGCCTGCCGCGACCCTTCCCTGGGTTGCGTGGCGGCTGGGCTCCGTAGACTCCGGAAGTGCGGGCCGGCGCACTTGTCGGAGCCTCCTGGGAGGCTAGCTGGTTTTCCAGCAGGCCAGCCTCCTCTTCCAGGAACTCCAGAAGTTCCCCTATGGTGGGCAGAACGCTGCCGAGATCCTTGTGGACCAGTCGATTCCGCTCGAACTTGTCCCTCATCTCCTGCGACAACTTGGCCAGAACTATGTGCAGAAGAAGGAAGGACCACTGGTCGACGGGCAGTCCGAGCGTCCTTAACCCGTTTAAGGACACTGAGCGGGGTGATCAGCTGCGTCCTCAGCTGAGCCCTATGGTTGACCCTCGGCAATCCCAGCAGATGGGTCACGTGCGCGTCCGCCTGAAGACGCGGCTTCTCGTACCGCTTCTCCAGCAGCTGCATGGCGGTGTCGTAGCTCGCATCCTGCAGCTCCAGATGCTGTACGAGCTGTCTGGGTTCTCCATCTAGGAAGGAACGGAGATATGCCAGCTTTTCGGCCTTGGTGAAATCCTTCCGAGTATCCACCAAGGCCAAAAACATGTTCCGGAATCCAGCCCAGTCCCGCATACATCCGGTGAAATGCGGGACCTCCAGGGCACCCAATCTTCCCATGGCGCTGGGTCCAGGGGTGTGGAGCGAAGCGGGGCGCGCAACAGGCTTCCCCTCCCGCAGTCGCTCGATGTCCTTCACCCGCTGAAGGACCTCGTCGTAGATGTCTTGGATGTGCTCCAGATCCTTGACATATTGGGCGTGGAGGGCCAGCTCCTTCTCCCCGACCGGGTCGGTTGACAATAGAGCGGTTACCGACCGCTCGGCCAACAAGAAACGAGCCTGCATTTCTTTCGAACGCGTCTCCAAGGCGTCCTCCCGATTAGGCCGATCTACTAATGCAAGCAGCCCGGTGAACCACCGGAGCTGCTGAGCCAGCTCCTGCCGTGACGCTGTCATTATAAATAATTTAAACTAAATAAACCTAAACACAAAATTAAAACGAGTCAACGAAAACACGGAATCGATTATCCGAATCGACTCGATGCTTTCAATTGAACGAAATTAAATTAAATTAACGTTCTGAGAAATGTCCCAGCCCAAATGAATGAACGAACAAAACAACGGTACTACCAACCTTACAATTTAACCGCACCTGTCCCGGAAGTGCGATTTTACACAAAATGAGCTTAACCTATTACGAACTAACAAAAAATACACAAAATTACACCGATTAACCTAGAGGTCCGGTATTAACTACGCTCTGCTACCAAATTGTTGCGGAAACCCACAACACACACTATGCTATTGCTCAAAATTACACATTAAAATTACACATTAAAATTACCTTAAAATTAACAAAGTCCACTTACAGTTCCATGCCGCTCCCGCCGTCCTGAACGGGATCCATATGGTCCGATGGGGCCCGAATCCGGCTCCGGGTCTTCTAGTGTTCCCTAAACACACCCAAACTACCCCAAAGTGCACTTCCCACTGAAAAATACCTTTTATTTCAGCCGCGGTGTGGCCGACATCCCGGCTAATTGTTTTCCCGAAACAATTAGTTTACGACGCACACACAATTTGCACTATCCACTTAAGTAGAATAATACGGCTCCAAATGCCCTTATTACTACATAAAACTATTTAATTATCAACACACGATAACCTATGATCCAGCCATATTTGCTTTCCAGAGACAAGAGTATAAAAAAAAGAACAACTAGTGATGGGGCCATTATGCCACCAAACAAAATTGAATCTCGATAATCGATTCGTCCATAATAAATCAAAGTTTTATTTCTAACAAAAATAAATGCCTGTTTATTTGCAACATATACCTTACAATCATAAATCAAATCTTTATTTCAAAATATCATCTTGAAATTATATAATTAAACAGTTAAACGAGAACATTGTCAGCACAATTATTTGTACTGACAGTGGAAACAAAAATGTTGTTAAAGCTATTTACAACTTTAGACACTCGTCACAGATATTTTAATTATTGTCGATATGTGCATATGAAAGTTAGCAAAAATATTAATATTTAATAACTAATTCACATTTATCAATGTAGGGATGTGAAAGTATAAGAATATAGTTTTAGGGTTGGCAAATCCCTCGTCATACTCTGGATGCTGCAGTCCGCTTATTAGCTACGGTGGCCGCATCACTCTGGTTCGTTCATTTGCCATCTCACCTACTTAAAATTTACTTATTTGATTACCGTTTAATCTTTAATTTCCAGCCCTCCGCCTTCTCCCTCGGCGACTTATGTCTCCCACCAATGGCGAATGTCCTAAAAGTGTTCCTGGAGAACGGGCAGACCAAGTCGTTTAAATACGACACGACGACGACGGTGGCCGACGTGGTGACCAGTTTAAAGGACAAGCTGTGCATCACCGCGGAGGAGCACTTCAGCCTGGTGGTGGAACATGTCAAGAGCCTACGGAGGAACAAATTGACGCTACTAGATCCGAAGGAGTCGTTGGCACGGGTGAGAACATGAGCTGTTGACTTTATTAACAACATTTTTGGATTGAAGAAAAGTTTAGTTACTGGTAGTTTTTATTTGCTTTTTTTGTAGTATTTTATTTAGTGATCGATAACAGTATCCGCCACACCTCTTTTAAAACATTAAAACAAGCATAAACAGAATTAGTTATAGGACAACAGAGACCACGTATGTCATGGTTCACTTTTACCGAAGAAATTTTGAGACTCATTTCTAAAATGGAAACTCTCCCAGCACTTTGTTTCACATTCACATTCACATTCTTTAAGCAAAGTTTGAAATAGCAACTTGTGCATCGACAAGGTTATGACTGCTAGTGCGGCAATATCCTGCTCCTGTCTTCGCATCTGGACTCCGCTTCTGCTGACCAGCCAGAACCAGAACACCAGGTGAAGCGGAGTTACTTGCTATAATTATAATTTTAAAATATTTTTACGTTTTCCCAGATCGCAGCGCGGCCCGGCTCGCACAAGATGCGCTGCTTATTCCGAGTAGCATTCATGCCGCGCTCGGCGGCGGAGCTGGCGCAGCGGGACCTGGGCGCGCTAGAGTACCTCTACCTGCAATGTTGTAATGACGTGGCGGCGGAGCGGTTCGCGCCCGAGCTGGCGCCTGACGTGGCACTACGGCTGGCTGCGCTGCATATGCACCAGCACGCGTTGGCGAATAACATGCATCCGGCCAAACTGACTGTTAAGACTGTCGAGTGAGTTGGCGTTCGTTTTTCAATTTAGTTTAAATGATAAATGACCGTCCTTGACTCACCTGAGTTTCTGCCTAACTCGTCTCAGAACCACCTTATTAAATAAATAAATAAATAAGTAATCACATACGTTGTTCTGATCCCATTAAGTAGCTAAAGCACTTTTGTTATGGAAATCTACAATCACATCTAATAAAACGATGGTACCACCCAGACCTGACACAATATCAATAAGTTCGTTTTCGACATTGACCCGACCGGGAATCGTGCCTGGAACTCAGAGTTAGCGCCTCCAAAATCTGTGCAAGACACTCAGCTACGGAGGTCGTTGAAATATCGAAATCTCATTCATAGCTGACTGACTAAATCAGAACATACGCATCATGAGTCTGAATGCCCGTATTTCAAAAGCCCCTATATTTCAGATGTTTTCTAATAGACATATTCGTAGGATTCGGTTAATAATTATAATAAGCTCTTAATAATTCGTTTGTTCGATGCCTTTATCCCCAGACGCGAGTTCGGCCTGGAGCGGTTCGTGCCGAGCGGGCTGCTGGAGAGCATGAAGCGCAAGGAGCTGCGGCGGCTGGTCGCGCACTTCCTCAAGCTCAACGCGCACATGACGGGCAGCCAGCGGCAACTTACGCAGCTGCAGGTACGGCATGCTGACGACAGCTTTATATCATCATCATCATCATCAGATCATTTTATGTCCCCACTGTTGTGGCACGAGGCTTCCCTATGGATGGATAGGGAGAACGGGCCATAAACCTCCACGCGGGCCACCAACCAGTGCGGATTGGTGGTTGTTAACGACTGGTAATGCAGCCGGGACTAACGGCTTTGAAGACTTAAGGTGATACATTTTTAGTCACCCATCCAATGACCAGCCTTTGCGAAAGTTGTTTTACCTCAGCACTCGCCGACCGGGCGCGTTAACCACTGCGCCATCGAGCTCTTCTCTCTTTCTTTATATCACCATCACCATCACCATTATCTATCGGCCACGACAGCTGGCGGTATAGGGCGCAGCGAACGGTTTATTTGCTCATTGCGTCCTTTCAGAATATAAGTACGTACGAGTTTAAAAATACATTTGTTCGCCGCGTCCCAAGATGCTCCTGTGCTTGTGGCCGACGCCTCCAATGAGATGCAGGTCAAGCTTGTCCAGTTGTAGAATATATATTTTTTTTAATGAAATTGAAAAAACAAAATATTAAAGAATACAAATACAAACATAAACGAGGTATTTGTTTAATTCTTAATTTATTTTTTATTATTTTATTTTTTGTTTCTTGTCCAATGGAATAAATTGCCCTTCAACTCTATATTTGAGGGGCAATTTATCTAGCTGACCAGCCGGCGGACTTCGTACCGCTGTGACAGTTTCCATGACAACAAAACAAACAAATCATTCGTCCGCTTAAGAACACCCGTATCCCATGATGGACCCCTATAGCAGCGCCACCTACCGGGTCCAATTGTAAATCATTCTCGAACCCACTTGAACACACACAAAAAATTTCATCTAAATCAGTCCAGCCGTTTAGAAGGAGTTCAATAACATACACACTCACAGAATATTTATATATTATATATAAAGATTTGTGCACAACGGCAACGGGGTAATTTTAAATATTGTGTTTAATAATGTAAATATAATTGTTTTTTGTGCCTTATATAAAAAGTAAAATTAAGTGTTCACTCAGTTACTACTGAGTTAACACTTAATTTTACTTTACGGTATACGTGTGTGACGTGACGGTTGGCTGGGGAGGCCGCATTTCATCGGGCATATTATGCTTGCATTATGTATGCTTGTTTACCCATATCTCATCGTCCATTTTGTGGTTAATATGTATTTGTTAAGGCTAATATTGATTAAACGATGTGTCTTTCCCCTTTGCAGGCCAAGCTGCACTACCTAGACATCGTAGCGGGGCTGCCCAGCTACGGCGCCAAGTGCTTCAGCAGCAGTCGACCCGAGCGCGTGTTGCTGGTTTCGCCACGCTTCGGGCTCAGCCAGATCGTGGGCAGGAACAACTCCGTGGTAAGAGGCCGAACGTTTTAACGTAGATAGATACACGTGGCAGGGGAAACTGCGCTGCCTAGACATAGTGGTGGAGCCAAGTGCTTCATGCAGTCGACCCAAGCGTGTTTCTTGTGTCGCCAGCTTCGGGCTCAGCCAGATCGTGGGCGGGAACAACTCCGTGGTAAGAGGCCGAACCTTTTAATGTAGATAGATACACGTCAGGGGAAACTGTGCTGCCTAGACATAGTGGTAGGGCCAAGTGTTTCAACAGCAAAACCCGAGCGCGTATTGCTTGTGTCGCTACGCTTCAGCCAGATCGGGGGCAGGAACAACTCCATGGTGAGTGCTGATCTGATCCGAACTCCTCGGAAAATTTTGTAGAGGATGGGGACATGCTTGCGCAATGTCATCCCCTCAACTTAAGACATTCTAATATTGAATGTACAAATGATTATCAAACATTATAATAATGTCCTATGTTGTTTATAAAAAAATCTAAAACATAGTTACGTACCTACCATTAAGTTATAGCACTATTCAAATATATTTTTTTATATAATAAGGTATTTATATATAAAAATGTCGCGGGTTCGATTTCAACTCGAGCTTCCTAAGACAGGATTATTTTTTCTAGTAAAAAATGTAATCATACATAATATAATTATGTAATTAATTAAACATTTTTCATTCTCTTTTTTTGCCCGATTTCACTTATTAAAAATTAAATTAAATAAGTTCAAAAAGAAAATACAGTAGGATTGTACTTGTACAAAGATTTTAATAATAAATGTTTCTCCGTTGGTTTCACATACGCCCCCACTAATATACCGACTCAGTAACACATTCGCTCTCCAAAAGTCATAGATGACTTCCGAAACCATATAAGTGACATAACAAGTTTTATGCTTGTCGATATCCAGTGAAAAATAAAAACTAAGTACTAATTAAAAAAGCACCTAAATTTATTATTTTACAATTTTTAGATATCCAGTGAAAAGCAATCTCCCTTGCAGCCGCAGTCGATCGCCTCTTTGGAAGAGGTGGAGGGCGTCAGGGTGAAGGCGTGCGGGAACGCGGGCGGGGGCGGGGGCGCCGACGTGGCCGTGTTCCTGCGGCACGAGCGCGTGCTGGCGCTGCTCATGGACGAGCGGGACGCTGCTGAAATGCCGCTGGTCATCGCGGGGTGAGTAGAAAAAGAAGAAAAAGTAAAAAATTTAGTAACAACACACATAAAAACAAAACAATATAGAAGAGGCAGACAGTATACACACAAGAGAAAAATTAATATTAATCAAAAAGTGTAATAAAACACAAACAAAGAGTGTGAAGTTAATGGCTCTCCGCATTAAGCTTCTGTGTCATTCGTGGATGTTCAGAATGACACAGAATCGCTGTTATTCTGACAGGGCCTGAATATTTTAGAGTAACAGTGAGTAGACGTAGACATAGAGTTAGTACCTACATTAGGGGTCTACGACCTTTCTGATTCTGTCGAGGGCCGACGATATTATATTTGGTTCTGGTTTCCATCATACCTTAGTCATACCTTAGTCCGCAGGTCTACCTAGGTACCAGGTTATGCTAATTAAAAATAGTAATTCAGTCAATACCTATTAATAGTTTGAACCTATTTTGACTAAGCAGAAGATTTTTTGGTAAAGTTTGATTGGCAGCTTCATTTCCAAGTGGTGTAAAAGATACAATGTATATAATAACAATTTATGTTCCTTTTAGCTACTACCGTTTGGCCACCGGGCGTGATTTGAACGTGGAGCTGGAAAGAGAACCTATCACCGAAGACATAGGTTAGTTTAAAAACTGTCTTATATATTACAATAAAAAAAAATATACGAAAGAGTTTGTAACACCATTTTAATGAAACGTGAAAGTTCAAAAGTGTAAATGGTATATTGACATACCTTATCAATTTTAATTCAGACCGTGATACTAATCTACTTTCTCCTAACAAACTGGAAAGACCTCTTTGATTCTTCAAACCATTACATTTGCATAAACCATGCATAACTCTTGCATCTTTATTATTTTATCTGCTTTCAGCTCCACCATACCTATCTCAACACAATGTGGTCCCCGCGAAATGGAGTTATTTACATTACGACGACCCGAACATCCTTCACAAGAAACACTTCGCTATATTCAGCCTGCCGCCGCCGTACCACTCCACGCCTGACAAGTCCAACGTAGACACCAACATGAACTCAGCAATCACAAACCGAAACGGCAGCAACAACTCCAGCCCGCTCATAGGCTACGATTCAAAGTCTGGCTTACTCGGACACGACATACACTTCGATAAATGCAAGAGAACCGAAGAGTTCAGACTTTTCGATGCCAATGACGCGTGCTACATAGACGACGGCATGGGTTTCGACCTTCAGAGTGTTCTATCCATGGAACTCTTAGAGAATGCAACCAATAACCCAAGGCTGGTTGAAGCTAAAAACGAGGAGGTGTTGCGGAGAGTGGCGGAAATGCAGAAGCTCGTCGAGAACTCCGAACAATATTTGACTGAAAATTGTGATGTTTACAACGATGACATTTATAATAATGGCATCTTAAGGGACGAACTGTTAGGTAAAGAAACGAGTGTAGATAATTTAGAAAGCGATACGGAATCGAATAACAGTAGAATGTCGACGGCCGATGACGCTCCCGGTATTTTGAAACATAGCGACTCTCTGCTCTTACTAACGGAAACTATAAATCAGGGGTTAAGCCTCCTAACTGTTCAAGAAGCCGAGAAAGGCAATGACAGTGGTAGTTTAACAAATCGACAGTCGCAAGGTCTAAGTGCTATATTGAATAACTGTGGTCTAACTGACGCTTTAATAGCTTTAAACAGTGATATCTGTCATTCCGAAAGTGATAATGATTCCCTTTATACGCCAACAAGCAGTCCTATTCGAAAGCACCAAAACAAAACCACTACCAATAAAATAGTTAGGACTAGTTTCGGTTTGCATAGTCCTGATGCAAATCCAGACATTAAGGAACCGAATTTGAAAGAATATTTAAAGCAGCTGAAGGAAAAAAGTAGTCATGAAGATGCTAAAGCGGCAGACATTCCATTCTTCTTACAAGAGAGTATGGTGGACAATGACGTAGAACTCATAGACTTAACTCTAATACCTCCTCCCCAAACTCCCGATGAATTAGATTGTGCCACACAAGTGCCTCATATTTTGCCTGTCGTACCACCGTCGTTTGCAGATGACAGGGAAACTACACAAAATGATAAAGCAAATTCACCACAAACTAAAGAGCTTGAGGAGTTTATAGCTAACGTGACCGTACATCCACCTACTGTAAAAGTAACACCAGCAATTGAGTTGACACCAGAAGAAATATTGTCTTACATCATTCCTCCACCACCTGAATCTAATTCATCAACTTTGGATAGAGACCAGGTCAGTTACGTCAATCAAACGCAGTTAATGGAAGCTAAAAATGCTCAAAACATTAATTGCGACGTTAAACAGAGTAACGGTGAAGTCGTGAAAGGAACTTTGAGCGTTAGTGAGATTAGAAATATGTTTACTGTAAAAAGTCTTAGTGACGCTAGAAATAGTCTCTTACTGAAAGATAAGAGCAAAGCACAAGTTCAGAGTAAAACGGATTCACCGAAGGGTAAACGGAAAAGTATATCCGGTGATAAGCAATCCAATGGCACCGCACACGTTATAGAATATCCAACGGTCGAGAGGAAAGGTATGTTCTCGTGCTGTAGCAAAGACAAGAATAAGAGTGACGACAGTTGCGATGAATCAGAAAAAGCCGAAGGTCACATTGAAAATTCTGATTCGATGCCAGACGTTTGCGAAATAAGACCGCCGCCGAGAAGAAAAAGCACCGAAATACGTAAACCACCGGCGCGCCCGCCGCGGCCGCCGCCGACGCCCGCGCCGCGGCCGCGCTCCAACTCCTTCACGTGTCTGAACAACGAGTTGACCGCAGTCGAAATACCTAACAGCCATTTCAACACTTTGAATAATAGGAAACTCAATTACAAAGTCGTTTGTGAAATAAACGAGCAGGCAGCGGGTCCGCCTCAGCTTCCTCCGAGATTAGAAAACAAAGTATTAGCTCCCCCACCGCCTTTGCTACTGCCTCCAAAGAAGCCACCGTTACCTCCTGTACCGAGTATCGAAGTCCTCCGGCTGAAAAACGCACAGAAACTGTCGCCTCTGAGGAATTCGGAGCAACGGCTCGCCAGCATCGGCTCCCCCCACTTTCAACGCAACTTAAACACGTATCGCAACCTCGAAAACGAACACCGAATTACGGACGAAGAATCTATGAACGTCCGATCGTCGCAGAACTACAGTTCGATGACGCTGCAGAGTCGACACGTGCGATCACATTCCGAAACCAAGAACACGATATTGAAAAACAAAGAGATGACAGCGCTATCGCTATGCTCGCCACAAATGAACAGGCGGTTCAGCAACCGCCCGGACCTTTTGAACGGTGCACCGACAAACGAGCAGAAGGTGTTCAGTCCCCCGTTATCGGAGCGCAAATCCTTTCGACTTGACACGGCCAGTCCACCGCCGAAGGTGCAAAACCACGTTCGGTTTAAGGAGGATGTGGTGGACGATATCCCGACGCCTCCATCGCCGCCGTCGGTGAAGTTCCCGGAGCTGTCGGGCAACAACGGGCACGTGTCGGTGGAGCAGCTGCTGTGCAAGACGGAGGCGGCGGCGGGTGGGCTGCTGCAGCGCCTGCACCGCGCGCAGCAGGCCTGCCACCACCAGCACGCGCACGGCGGCGGCGAGGACATCGACGAGATCAAGTTCCAGGTACTCACGCGCAACTGGTATTTTTTTTGTAATATGTTACTAGCTGTTCTCCGATCTATCGCGTCTCGTCGCCTGAATGCGCTAGTACCGTCAACAGCAAAGGTAACTGATGATTGGTCAAGTTTCAAAATATGAAATCAGTATGAAAATCAAAACTTTTTAAACGCATATCGAAAAACCTTCGAGTGTCTACTAGTACCTGCAGACTTTGACTGTAGTTTTATAGTAAATACCGACTTAAACTATCGAAACTTAATTTTGAAATCTAGTAAACATCATTTACTTTTGCTGTTGACAGTACCGACGGTATTCGCTTAGTGTTTTTTCTTTTTTCTACTCGGCTCTTAAGGCCTTTTTCCTGTCATGCGTATTTTCACCCGCGTGCGGATCTCGTCCGCATGGCGGGTTATAATACGCTCCGGGCCACACGCAGAACAAAGATTACGTTCGCCGTTGCAGTGTCGTGCGTGTCGCCAGTGATTATACTTGTGCACAGAAGATGCGTACAATGACCATACGTGTAACCCGCACGACATTAAAAACTACCTTGGCAGTAGAAGAACGCGCCGTTCTTCTACTGCCGCAAGCGGGTTGCGCGTGCGTTCGCGACGCGCGCCCGCAGCCAATCCGCGTCCCGCGCGCGTTTTGCCCGCGTGATAGGAAAAGCATGTATGAAATGACAGGATGCCGGCAGCCCGCATGCGGACCAGATGCGCACGCCGGCGGCTATCCGCATGACAGGAAAAAGGCCCTTAAGGGCTGATGTTTAATAGCCTTCCATAAAAATTGGGCTATTAAATGCAAAAATATTTTTTCAAACAATGAAACAAACTCTTCAGCTTTATTATATTTGTATAGATTAAAGATACTTATTTTATGTTATTGAGCCAGCAAACGACCTCAGTCGTTGAGAATTCCGGGTAAAGTGCGCTTCCACCTTCTGCCTTATCATCACCTATCATATGAAAGCTAAGTGCTTACACAGGAATAAAAAAACGAGCATATAACCTGCTTGATGGAAAGCGGACACCGCTTCACCGCAGCCGAAAAACGTCTGCAACACCAAGGCTCAATGGCCAAACGAAGCTCGCGCCGAACCTTTAGTTTTAGACTTCTTCTTTTCATACAAGGGTTAGCAAATGACTGATATTAAGCAAAACCAGAGTCCAGATGCTCCACAGCTAATGGAGCATGATTGCGTCTCACTAGCCATTCTCACGTTGCCGACCCGCAAGTTACTTCTTCACATTTCGTTTAAAGGACCCCTATGTTATAGAAAGAAGGAAATATTCACCAAATTTCTTTGTTGTGACGAAATAGTTGCCACAGTTACATCAAAGACCAGCACGCGTGGTTCTGTGGAGGAAGTCTATAAGATGCAGTGTCCGCTTTCCACCATTTGAACCGCAAGCCAGTAGAAAAAACAAAAGTTTTTCAGGAGACGTTGGTGGGTTTGGCAGTTGGTTCAAACGTATTGATATAACTATCGTAACCCTATTCGTTTCTCAGCGCGCGCGCAGCGAGCTGACGTCATGCGCCGTATCTCTGGTGGGCGCGTCGCGTACGCTGGTGGGCGCGCTCGGCACGGGGGCGGACGCGGCGGGGGCAGCGGGGGCGGGGGCGGGCGCAGGGCCCGTGGGGTCGGGGGCGGCCACCGCGCTCGCCGACTGCCTGGGCCCGCTGCGGCGGCTGACGGACCTCGCACAGGTAATGGAAACGCGTTGACACGACCTCAGTAATCCCTCCAAACTCTTCTTAAGCTACTACACACTCAGATACAATACACATGCACAATTGTATAGGTCCACTGTTCTCGTTACCAGTTTACATGCGCGATTAATAGTAACATTACACACATGGTACTTGGGCGCTTTTCCCATCCCTCACGACTCGGGTACCCCGATCCGATCCGAACCCCTGGGAGAATTTAATAGCTCTATAAAACGCTTGAGGAACCCTTTAAATTTCTCGCCATCTCTCGGTTGACCCGACTCGGTTAAGTCGAGGTTTCCCGAGTTTTCCGCTTTTGTCAGCTACTCGAACACCTTGAATAATCAAGTATTGTACGAGGACACGCTCGCGTGTTGACTGTCCTAGAGGAATACCTCCGAGGATTGCTCGATCTAAAAATTTGCTGTTTACGATGTTGTTTATAACAAATTGTGTTATTTCTAGGCACTATGCAGACACACATCGGCGCCGTTACAAACTAGGAACCTCGTATTGCGCGTCCATGACGTCACCGCCGCTTTCAAGGAGCTTGCTGGCGCGGAAATGGCACGCATCATACACGAGCACAACGTCAAGAAGGCTTCAGGCCAAGGCCAAGAAAACTCCACACTGGAAGGACAACTCGCCCTAAGAGCTGAATGTCTTGCTAATGTACTGGCCACATTGCTCAGAAGCCTCAGAGTCTTCTCACCATAAAAAAGAAATGCACAGACTATCACAACGATCTGCGCGAACATCTGCTCACGACCATAGATTAAAAAACCTATTTTCACCCAACAAAACGAGCTATGCAACCGTAATGTAGTTTAAAAAAGTACATAATAGTTTTCATGTTTATTATTAGGTGTTTCTGTTGAAATGTAACCGTTACTAAAATGAGACCAAATAAAATTAGGTACGTTTGTATAATTGTAGATGGCAACACTTTGTGTTAATTTAAGTTATAGTTTTGTAAATTTTTAACATGCGTTAATGTTTATATATGTTGTTGATAGTAGATGACCTATTCTTCCGTCGTGACCTTTTTTTACGAATCATTAGATAATCTTCGGAGTTGTGGAGTGGAAATTCTATTTTCAACTGTAGAATTATAATAATCTCAACCTAAAAAAAAATATATGTGACATTTATTATTCTAATCTGGCTAAAAAGGTTAAACATTCTCGTACGATTCCGTGACGTTACCATAGTAGTTAATTTTACATAGATATACATATCTATTTACATAAAGTATTGTATATTTTCTACTATAAGGATGTGTGATCGGATTTAGGGTGCAACTACACTATGAACTAATCATATCTAAATGTCTAACTAACCATGATATCTTTACTCGTTTTGTAGTTTTTTGCAGTTACTTTTTAGTACGTGACATTATTGTATTTGCTGCGCTGTAAAAAGTTTGGTGTTGCTAGTTGTAAAATTGATTTTTTTTTTCTTCTGAGGCTAGGGAATACCTCACACTATTCTAAGAACATCAAGATGTTAGCATATAACTGTTCTTTTTTAAACTTCTGTCGTTTTGTGTACTAACAAATTTCTATAAATTAAAAATTGAATTGAATTTAAATATATTGAAATGAAGCACTTCATACGTATTATTTTTGTTAGCTTGACGTTTCCAACCATACCTTCGTGGCCACAGGGAGACTGAGTTGTACCCTATATATAACTCTACTCTTTGCTGAGTTGAACTCAAATTGATTTGTACCATGCTACCGTCAAACTATTTTGACCGGGTGCGTTCCGTGTCACGCAAAGTGGTCTCAAGTTATATCTTTGATCCTTCACAGTGTGTTGGGATTTGCATTTCAATAATTTGCAGAATCATTGTGAATAGATATGTAAAAAGTGTTACATTTCAGAGTTTTACAATTCGCATAAACTTTAATTAAAAACAATATGGTCCAGTCTTGTGAAGGTAATCCGTGGCTCAGAATTAATGATAATGCCAGCGATCGGTTTTGGTACACACGACGCGATGTGCTGATATCAAGATATTGGTGCTATTTTTAAGAAGATTGTGTACGTTTTTGTATAATGATTGGTTAGCTCACACAATGATTTGCAATAAGAAACCGTATTTCAAACTATTTGCACCAGCGATTTGAACTATCACTTAAGTAACCATAAGGTTGTTTTTGCAATGCAATAAAGTGTTTACTGCGTATGATTGTCCAGATCTTCAACAATTACCACACTTTACCTGCTAAGTACAATTTTTTTATTATTATTTTTGCTCACGTTCCAAAGCTGATGGGAACCAAAGAAAAGAGACCGTTTTCATTATATTTTTATTTATACATACTGTTTTTATGTACCTTTAATAACTATTTGAATTGTTTTCTTCGTCTTGTACTTTAGAACAGATTATATACAGAAATATCTAAGCGAATAGACTTTATTGTCTATGCGATGCATATTTATTATTTACAACAGCTATAGCAAAATATTATGTTTTATTAGGTACTTTATTTTCTCGCAACAATTAAAAATAAGCATATCGATTAATACATATGTACTATCTCTGAAGAGTGTATATCGCATAATTATATCATAGTTTCAGCATCATTCAAATATATAAATATGTATCGCCTGGAATACAGTCGTTGTAATTAAATTGAATAGTTAAAACGTTATATACAAGGTATAATATTGTAACACACCAGTTTATTTATTGTTCAAGATAACATAATGCAATGCATTTGATGTAATAAACTATAATAAAGAATTCAGTCTTTTGTATTTTCGCTTTAAAATCCCATTGATGTGACTTTTTTATATTAGCGGGTAAGCACAGTGCCTTGATCTCACCTGATGTTATGTGATAATAAGGCCAATGATGGAAGCGCACTTCACCCGGGATCCTCAACTACTGAGGCACTAGCTATCTTATCTCTAGCTGCCGGAACACAACAATGCTACAAACATTGATGTTATGGCGACATAATTATTTAGATAAGATGGTGGTAGCTAGCCAGGCGGACAAACAAGCCCTACCACCAACCAAACCGAGTACACAAACATGTACCCCCCGCTGGGAATCGAACCTGGGACCTCTGGGTCTAAACCGGTGGTCTTAGCTACTAGACCACAGAGGCGATTAAAAGTCAGTAAGAATACTTACCATAAAACACTCACACCAATTATCTAGCCCAAACGAAGCTTCGTTATGAAAAGAAAAAAAAAAGAACCAAAAAGACTTTAACTGCACAAATAAAATAAAACTGTCATATTTCTATTTTACAGACCCAGACATATACCTCTTCAAGAGGTATATCTCATCTAATAGAATCTAAGTTAGGGGAGGGTGACATTAGCGGAGCAGCCAGGATTCTTTTTAGTAGTGATGTAGTGGCACAGTGTTCTCCAGAAACGCTAGCAGCTCTGGAGAGCAAACACCCTGCCCCAGCGGATGGCCTTTCTTTTCCCGACGCCCCTGTTTCAGATAATCACTCCCTCATCATTACAGGTTAAGAGTTGGTCACAGCCGTTTGCTCCTTCCGGAGCGGCTCTGCTGGCGGCCATGACGGCCTGACTCCTCAGCACCTTAAGGACCTTACCTGTTTAGGCGCCGGGGCTGCTGGTGAGGTGCTCTTGAAGGAGCTTACGGCTCTGATTAAGCTTATCCTCTCCGGCAAGGTGAACGAGGCCGCCATCGACGTTCTGTATGGGGCCAATCTATGCGCCCTGCGTAACAGCGATGGCGGTGTTCGTCCCTGCCGTGGAAACTACTTACCGTCGTATGGCAGCCAAGATTTGCTGTTAATTTTATGGTGAGGTTGTTTCGGAAAAAATTCAGCTCCAGCAGCTAGGTTTCGGCTCCAAAGGGGGCTGTGAGGCTGCCGTACATGCTTTGTCGACCTACCTAAATTCTGGTAAAGGAGAGGTCATCCTGAAGGTTGACATAAAGAATGCTTTCAATTCTGTTTATAGGGACACCTTGCTGATAGAAATTAAAAAAGAAATACCCCAAATTTATATTTTTCTTTGGCAATGCTACAGATTCCCCTCTAAATTACTGTATCAGGACAACCTTCTGGAATCTGCTGTTGACTGTCAACAAGGTGACCCCCTCGGGCCTGTGATTTTCAGTTTAGCCATTCACCCAATTATTCGTCAGCTAATTTCCAAATTTAACGTTTGGTATCTTGATGATGGAACCTTGGGAGGCGACGTAGGAACTGTTTTAAGTGACCTAAAATTCCTTAAAAATAAACTTCATTCCATTGGCCTTGATCTCAACCTTTCGAAATGTGAACTATACTTAACAGACAGTACTGACAGATATCTGACACTTCCCCAATTTAACGCAATAGCTCCGGAAATCAAAATTGTTGAAAAAAGTTCGCTTCGTCTCCTTGGGTCTCCAATCTTTGAAAATTCCTTTTCCGTTTTTATCGAGGAAAAAATACAAAATTTTAAAGACGTTTCGGAAAGATCGACCCAAATAACATGCATTCGGCTATAACCTTAATTCGTTACTGTTGTTTTGGCCCTAAATTAATAAATTTCCTTCGCTCTTCCCATTTATGGATGCACAGCTACTTTTAGATAAAATGGACCAAATTATGCGGTATACATTATCGTTGATTTTAAATGTGGCCATGGACGATCGATGTTGGGCACAAGCTACTCGTCCCATTCGCTTGGGAGACCTCGGCGTCCGCAAAATTTCCAGTATTAGTTTACCGACTTTCTTATCCTCGGTCCATGGCACTGAAAAATTAATCAGAAAAATAGCTAGCCCCCACACTGATTAATTTTGATGTGCCATGCTTCACCGAGGCTATGTATGCCTGGAGACTCGCTTGCCCGAATTCAGATACACCCGACACTCCATCTTCCCAGAGACTGTGGGATGAGCCGCTTTGCAGAGTAGTACTGAATAATTTACTTGTCACGTCTGCTACTACTGCGGAGCGTGCGCGCCTGCTGGCTGTGGGCAAATGGGAGTCGGGTCTTTAGCTTCATGCACTACCGTCGTCGAACTTAGGTACTTTGTTCGACGACACTACTTTCCGCCTCGCTGCTTCCTTACGTCTAGGAGCTCCATGTTGTTCTCCCCATCGCTGTCACTGTGGCGAAGTTGTCAACGGCCTCGGACACCACGGCCTGTCTTGCAGCCGTAGTGCGGGCCGCTTAGCCCGGCATCATTATGACATCATTAATGACATTATCCGACGTGCTCTTGTCACCGTCGGCGTTCCAGCTGTATTAGAACCCAATGGCTTGGCACGCGACGATGGCAAGAAACCAGACGGCATGTCTTTATTTCCATGGAAGGTGGGTAGGCCTTTAGTGTGGGATGCAATTGTGTCGATACTCTTGCGCCATCCCATCTTCCTAGCACAGCGTGCTATGCTGGTGCTGCTGCTGTGGCTGCAGAAAATCTCAAGCGGCGAAAGTATAATAACCTTATCGGCAATTATATTTTCGAGCCGTTTGGGGTTGAAACCCTCGGGCCGTGGGGTCCGAGTGCTCATGTTTTATTTAATGACATCTCCAAATAGCTGAATTTTATTTTCGAGTTAGGGAGTTGGTCCAATAGTAAGAGTTGTTCGTTTGTATCACGGGAGTCATCTCAGAATGTTTGGACGGTGATAAAAAGTAACCCTGTATATCATCATCATCATCTCAGCCAAAAGACGTCCACTGCTAGACAAAGGCCTCCCCCAAGGATATGAGGGGTATTTGCCGTAATCGCCACGCTTGGCAGGCGGGTTGGCGATCGCAGTAGGTTGAGGGTATACCCTGTATATACTTATTCGCAATAAAAGATTAATCATAATCATTTATTTGCATTTAACATGGTATATAAGATGTTACAAAACTATTACAGAACAACATGTTAAGCTAATACAGGTTTAGCATGCAAATTAATAGCTAAGTTACAATCTATGATTGTATACATTAATTAATAAAATATCAAATTACAAACAAGCACAAAATGTTAAATTATATATTATTCTAAAAATTATTTATGTTATAAAAATTATTATCTTTTAAAAATATTAGTAATTTCTTATTAAATAAATTGTCATTCAATTTCTTAATGTCATCAGGCAGTTTATTAAATATACGAATACACATAGATACACAGCTATTAATAAACTTTGCAGACTTCGGCATGGCTTTATGCACGAGTCTGTGTGGATTTCTTTTTAATCTGGAATTAGATTCGCCTGCTGTTTTAAAAAGCACCTTATGTTTTTTGACGAATAAACATATTTCGTAAATGTACAGTGATGGCAGTGGCAACAAACCAAGCTCTCTGAATATGGGTTCACAAGACTCGTCAGGGGAGATTCCAGATATAGCCTTATACATTTTTTTTGGGAAATAAACACCCTGTTGATGTCAGTACTATTACCCCACGCCAAAATCCCGTAACGAAGTATCGAGGCTACATAAGCATGGTAGCACGTGATTGCTGCCTGTTTATTTATAATGCGTCTCACTTCCTTTAGAGCATATACAAATTTATTAACTCTACTACACAGGCCGTCAACGTGTTCTTTCCAATTCAGATGTTGGTCAACTATGATACCTAAAAACTTAATATGACTAGTTTCTTGTATTTTTGCAATGTCCAAATTAAAATTGTATTGTGAATGTTTTGACTTATTGAATTGTATATATTTTGATTTATTAAGATTAATTTTAAGATTATTAAATTCTAGCCATTGTATTATGATGTCAATTGTATTATTAATGTCTGTCTCATGATTCTTAATAGATTTGTTGGATTTATCAGATGTCACAATAATTGAAATATCATCCGCGAAAAGAATGCATTTATGTCTCGTTATCTTAGTTTAATTATCGTAAAATTTATATTACCTACGTAAATTTCAAAGATGTATTTTCATGAATGCTTAGACAGGACACAGAGACCGTAAGAGTAATGGGTATGTGTCCTGCTAGAGCGCTCGAGATTTTCACACGATCACTTTCAACCGGTTGTCACAGAAATAGATGTTAGCCACGCCATAGAAGCGTTAGGTACTGAATCGGGGTTCTGGATAGGAAGAACTGAACTTATAGAAGCGATCATTAGTTGATATAACATTAACGAACAATCAAGTACAAACATGTTACCCCCGCTGGGAATCAAACCCGGGACCTCTGGGGTTGACACCAGTGGTATAACCACAAGGCCACCGACAGACCGTTAATAATACAATTATTTCAATTTATTGTCTCTTAGACACTTGTGATGACAAGTGAACTCATGAGATGCAATGGCCATCAAGCAAATCCCCGCAGTAGCATAAAAATAAAAATAAATAATAAAAAAGTGGCTAATAAAAATAATAAAAATTGTAATGTCAATTTTTTTGATGAAATACCATTATTTTTCACACATTAATTTCGCTGCCTTGTCAATAAAAGTGATGCCAAAATTAAAGGTTTTTAATATTCATATATAAACTTACAAAAGAACGAACGTTGATTATTAGAAATATGAGTCCTAGGTTAGTCCCCTGTGGAACCCCAAGCAACTGGTTCCGATTGCGATGGCCAACCTGCACTGCAAAAAGAACGTTGCAAATAGTGCATCTAGTATTCTGTTGTCCACTCCAAGCAGATATTTTAAAAGTATAGCTTTGATATCTTGTGTATTAAAAAAACGCGTGAAGGTTACACTTATTGTCCACTATTGAGGTGGACTGTCATTCAAATGTATTTTCTCATGTAATTTCTTCATGTTTAATTTTCTTTGGTTATTTAATTATTTCTAAAGTTATGTATATCGCCTCGGTGGCCGAGTGCCCAAAAGAGCTCGGTAACGAGGCGATACCCGAAGGTCCTGAGTTCAATTCTCTTTACTCTATCAAATCCCGGATCCCGACAATAATTTTAATTCTGAGTAGCTTTTTTCTTAATACAGTCAACAGCAAAAGTAGATGATGTTTACTAGATTTCAAAATGAAGTTTCGATAGTGTAAGTCGGTATTTTCTATATAACTACAGTCAAAATCTGCAGGTACTAGTAGACACCCGAAGGTTTTTCGATGTGCGTTTAAAGAGTTTTGATTTTCATACGGATTTCATATTTTGAAACTTGACCAATCATCAGTCACCTTTGCTTCTGACTGTACACATAAAATATCTCGTGTTGCAACTTTTTTTTCAACTAACATTAATCATACCGTTCTTTGTAGCGGATCCTTTTGCAGGCCTTCTGGACAATATTTCAAAAAACAAAGCGGACCCCTTTTACTTTTATGATCGATTCTTTACAAAAGGTATTCTGATTAAGTCCGCACAGCACCACCTTAGCCGAGGCCTGTTGCCTACTGTTTGCCTTGCATTGAATCTACTCTTTCCAAATCGCGAGATGCATGCAAGCTACGAGCCCATTTAAAACATACATATTTATTATTTACCCTTTTTCTGTCTCTTAAATCACATATATGTATATGTAAGAATTAATTTTCAATTCGTATAAATCATGAAAAAAGAACCTATTAAATAAAAAATAAATATTGAAATCAAACATCTTATAACGATCTTCTTGCGTTTATTATACAGACCATCTCCCTATGACTAGGTACGGTCGGACCCTGCAAAGTGTTCGAAACTTCAGGATAAAAAATATGTAAGTGTTAATAATTGTTTAAAGTGTTTCATTACTATGGGTTTTTTTTGTTTTATAATCGCCACATATAGCCTTTCAGCCTTTTCATCGTCTTCGGTTTGTTTTTGAAAGCGGCAAGAAACTGAAAGGGTTGTTCAAGCCGTATGATCGAATCACCGTCAGAGGGTTTCTAAAGGGAATCGCATCACGCATACGTGTCCCTTTCCACTCCTAGATTCTCCGAGGGTTTGAAAAAAAAAACTAATCAGCTACAAAACAATATTTTCGCTTCCGGTGAGCGCAAGCCTAACTCTGGATGATACCAATGTTTACAAATAAGGTGTGTGATCCACCGGTTGCTGAACCCGGGACTTTTTGTTTTATCTCCGCTCTGCGACGACAAAGTTTATAACTCAGTTGCTAATTCGCTCGACACGCAACGAATTATGCGTATTATTATAATAACCGCTATTTGCGAAGAGATAATGCACGTTTCTATATGAATAACGTGCATAACGTGTCTCTATTATTCCTTTAACTTTAATTTTAAGGCTACAAGATTATTTAAAAGACACAATTTTGTTTCTTAAACTTTATTTGCGTTTCACTGTTTTAACCCTTATATTTGATTATATTTGGTGGTGTTTTCACAACAATTTAACTAATAAGTTATATCACCGACGTATTTTTGTTTTTGTATGGAAAAATAGATTTTCGTAAATCACGATGTCTTTTGTTACTTGGTAGCAAGAGTATGATTCGGTTGACACCTATTACCAAACACCTATACCCATACCTATAACATTATTCAGTGCAATATTTCTTTTTGCCACGAAAGTTCCTAGAAATAACACCATTCTCGTCCATCAGTCAGTCGCCTGGCCCCACATAATGAGGTCGTAACGGCCCTGAAAGGTCAGCAGAGGGTTATTAATTGAACCAAGTTGATTGTTAAATGTCAAAAGCGATCTCTGCCCTTTCTGAAAAGGTTAAGCTGAATGGATGAGCGGGTGAAGCGGCTTAGAACACTTTTACTGGCAGCTTTCAATTAGTAATAACAATAATTTTCAGACTTATTTTAACGATTTACACAGTTTTACTTATTGATTCCATATATTATCAACAGCTCCGAAAAACTAGTTTATATGAATTATAAGGTATTTCGAACACGAATGATTTCATTGTACCTATCTCTGATAGAATTTTTCAAATTTTCTTAACGCTATCGTTTTATGAAAAATCATTCTGAATAAGGCAGCTATTGTGTCGAAGTCAAATCACAGAGTAGTTTTTTCTACGTATGAAGGCCTAACTCCAGCATGATAAAGAGGTAACGATTAATTTGCTTTAATTACTATACTTACTAAAATAGGACATCTAGTTATAATTTCTACATCTAGTTTTTTTCTGGTTTTTGCCTCTGTGGTCTATTGGCTAAGACCACCGGTTTAGACCCAGAGGTCCCGGGTTCGATTCCCAGCGGGGGGTACATGTTTGTGTACTCGCTTTGGTTGGTGGTAGGGCTTGTTAGTCCGCCTGGGTAGCTACCACCATCTTATCTAAGCCATAACATCAATGTTTGTAGCATTGTTGTGTTCCGGCAGCTAGAGATAAGATAGCCAGTGCCCCACTAGTTGGGGATTCCGGGTGAAGTGCGCTTCCATCATTGGCCTTATCATCACTTAACATTAGGTAAGGTAAGGCACTGAGCTTACCCGTTAATTTTTTTTTTAAATTAGCCTCTTTGGTGTAGTCGTTAGACCACCGGTCACCAAACCAGACGAGTTCCCATCGGGGAAATAAATGTATTGTACCTACTCAGGGCTTGTTCATAATACAACCAAGCTGGTCGACACCTTTATGAGGGAAGACTTCTGGCCGAAGGGCGTGGTGTACCGGCGTTTCCGCGGACGATTACCCGTCCACACCACCGGAGCAGCACAAGCTAGTGCTTAATAAACTAACATAGTTATAAGTTATATAACCAACAAAATTTTTTTTTATATTGTATGTATGTTAGTCTGTAAGGTATTTATTATATGGGCGTCCCTTTGTGTTTTTACCACCTTGTACATTGTGTGTTGCCTGAAATAAATGATTTATTTATTATTATAATACGCCTGCTTGATATCAAATTCAAATTCAAATTCAAATTCAAAAATCATTTATTCAGTTTAGGCTACAAGTAGCTCTTATGAATGTCGCTATGCCATCGGTTCGTAAGTCAAGTATCAGATACCACATCTTAACTGTTCTGTCACCAAATATTTATAATCAACAAAATTACCGTCATAGAATATGTACGAGTAAATAGACTAATATTTTATGTGCTTTATGTACACCTTATCTTATCTTATCTTAGTGGCGCCTGCTGAGGTTTCCCTTATCCAGCAGCACTTCGACCTATTGGGATCTTTTGTGCAACCCCATCCTTTACTCTTCCTCCTCCGCAAAGAGAGATGATTTGAACATCTTTGAGAGCGTACTCTTCTGGTTTCGGATAGGCCAATCCCAGGAGTCCCATTATTTTCATAGCCAGAGAATCGCAGTTGCACAGTAGGTGCTGCATTGATGCTTCGTTTTCTATTGTGTACGTACCTACCTACATACATAAATGTTATATTATTTTGTCTTTGAAACTTCAAGCTGTAATAAAGTAATCGCTAATAGTATTACTAAGTTCAATAAGGTGAAACACCAACGCCTGAACTTAACCAACTCCCACACAACTATAAAACCACCCACTCTAAAACACATAGCTTTGTTTTTTTAACGGACCTATTCAGCATTAACTATTTATTCAAGCTTCAACGTCCAATTAAATAGTTGGGAACCGTCCATTTTCATAGAAGGATTTATAACAAAAAGACGATTCGCCTCAACCACCCAGCATTTTTCAATTATAACAACCAAGTTTAACTCGATGTAGTTACTTATTTAAATGCAGAACCGGCTCGCACGCACATACTATTTTTTCTAATTTTCCCATTCCATGTTTACAGACTTGTCACTCCTAGCTAGGCTTTGAAAAAGCTAGCTTCGCCTAATCCAGTCTAAACAGCATATCTGAAGTTCGTGACCGATGTCAATGAATCCTACTTATTTTATCGCTAACACTGCAGTCTGGAACGCGCATTCCTGACTTAGAACAAGTTAGCAATCAAAAAGAGTATAGAAAACGTTGTCGTAACTGAGGGAAACGCGTTTGGCGAACTTAAAGACTTGCACTGAGCTCTGGAGTCTGGAAGTTGGTATTGCTCGTACGTGTACGTTTGCGTTGGCTCTCCAGGCTTTTGCAAACGGGATGTGGTCGGCAACGCGGGAGGGAGAGCAGTTTAGAAGTTGCAGAGTGCATCGCACGACTCATGCAGCCACGGGACCGGTTCCTAATCGCTGTATTCGCAGCGCCCGATCGGCTCGCCAGTGTGTCTTAGTGAAAAAGTTAGTTTAATGCATTGAAAGGGTTCAGTTTTATGCGACTGGTCCGCCGCGTCGGTCGAATAGCTGATGACATTGAAACACTTAATACGAATCGTAACCAATATGAATTATGAAGGAGCCGGTGACCATATACACGTAGACTTTAGTATTTTAAACAATGTGACTTCATTTCAAAATGGTCATTTCTATCTTATTTAGGTCCTTACCTATGAAATTGACGTTTCGTATAAAGATTTTTTATAAATTATATTTTTCATACTAACGTTTTTTTTAAATTTTCTTAGCATATATTTATGTTAACACTATAAAAATTATAAAGTACTGTGTTTGTTTCACTAGCTAAATATAGCAAATATTAAAAATAAAAAAAATCAAAACCCTTCAAAGCCACAATGAAACAAAAGGTCCATTCCGCGAACAAAAAAGAAGTCAATTAAAAAAAAAAATTGGGCGCTAAAGATACAAAATGGATAATCATTGTTATTACTGAAGCCTAAGTAACATAGTCCTAATTAAATGTGCATAATAATATTAACAACCGGTATTGACTTTTAGAAGTAACACACCTATTAATAAGTGAGAAAAAAACGTAATAAAATAAATTTAAAAATTATAATTGTACATTAAATATGAAATTTTACTTTTATTTTTATTTTCAAGTGCTAATTGCTAAACTAAAGCTAAATTCAATATTTATAAAATTTATAAGATATTAATCAAATGCCTCTGTGGTCTAATGGTTAAGACCCACTGGTCTGACACTTCAGACACAGAGAATCCGGGATCAATTTGCAGCAAATAGGGCTTGTTTTAATCAGATAAGTAACATCAATGTTAATAGCATTGTTGTGTTAAAACAGTTGGAGATGAAATAGCTTTCCTCAGTAGTTGATAATATTCAAACCACAGCTAGTGTTAGTAGGAAGAAATCTGAAAGAGAGCTGGAATATAAGATCGGATGTCGATGACGTAGGTGTCGACATTGAATAGGGCTCCTTTGGCTTACAGAGTAAGAGTAGATAGTGTTGATTAATTTCGGCGAGGTGGATTGAGCCACGATTGCATAATTGATAGTGCACCTGACCCGGCATGGGATTCGCACCCGCTCGTGGAGTTTTTTCAACACTTTAGCTTTTTTCAAATTGGAAGAGATCTGTTCTAGAGATAAGCTCACCTTTGTTGATGGCTTGTGTAACGGGCGATTGAATTTGTGTGTTTATGAGTTTTGTTCGTTTCCCAGCACAGGCAGCCATTACCGCGTCGGTCGCGGGATCCGGTGCCGCACTTTCGATGCGCGCATTTCTCCCCAAGGACACAGTGACCCGTCCTGCGCGATAAAGAATCATAATAACGCGTTGGATTTAAAGTCTATCGATATTATATCTTAAAGTCGATTTTTTTTTAATTCAATATTCACGCCTTTACATACGAAGTAACGACACAAACTATAAAAAAAATATTTAATGTAGTGAGGCCTGTCGTTTAACAAACTTTTTGGCTTATTTGTTACACAACAGTTTCCTGCAAAACAATCAATGTAATAATTATAATTCAAGGTACACACGCCTGCACATCAACCTATCCAAAACTGTCAAATTTCTTTAATCGATTTTGATCTTTATAACCAAACGCTAAGGTTCAAAATTTATTGAAGAAATTTGACATTTTGTGGTAGGTTGATCTGCTGCCGTCTGTACCTAAGTAAACCACTATTAACGGTAACTTAATTATGGTTAGAAAATAAAGTTTAATACCTACTAATACCTACTACAAAATCTACCATTATTTCGAATTTCAGGAGACACTCAGGAGGCTTTTTTTTCTTTATTTGTTCGTCTATGATGCCCCATGGTGATTGCTCACTGGATAATTCATGTGGTTACACCTGAGCCCATCTGTGGGAAGTTATACTCGTATATTGTTAATAAAAATGATACAATGCTCGATGAAGAATTCAAACCACGTGAACACACATAAAAACACAGAAACCCTCAAAGTTACTAATATGAAGCTTATAAAACTATCGTTTTGCGAAAGCTGTATATAGTTCATATTTATAATAAATATATTGAAATTATTTTTCTCCCTTGAACCCTTTGCGTTTATTTTACAAATAATTCGTTTCTGACATTTCAAACTCTTAACTGGATCATGGAATTTATGGGTACACATTTTCTCATAAAAAAATTAGTTACATGCTATATTACTGGTTCATTCCGACTAAAAACACCTCACCACAGACCCTGCAAAGGGTTCGAAATGTCAAGCTCACTAATATGTAAAATATATGCAAGCAGGTTCGTTTAAGTGTTTCATTTCAGTGAGTAGTGTGGGCACACTTGAAAAAACAATACGCCTCAACCTTTTTTCATTTTTTCTCCAAGAATGTGATAGTTAAAATCCAACGCAGGGCTAACGTATTGCGGGTCCACGGCTATATGCTACACGTTGCCAGGACCATGGTACCTAGTGCAAGTTTTATTTGCTATTCGATCATAATGACAAATTTGAAATGACAAATTGCATGGCATTGAAACCGGGCCTTGTGACAACAATGGGGAGAGAGCTAAAATTTTGCCATACAAATTTACGTCTTCGTTAACGTGAACGAATGGCAAATAAGACTCGCATCAGCGCTCGTTATATATGGGATGCTATATAAATACTAGTTTTTGTTAATTGAATAGTTAATAAAACTCACAATCTACATTCAGGTTGTTTCGCACAGCTTTGAAACAATTCCCCCTCGCAACATACGCTTGGCTGCACTGATAATAATATGTCTACCACAAAATTTAAGGCAGTTGTCGCACCGCCAACGATGAACGAGAAGCGAGTAAAGCTAGAAACTAGAAACGAGTTGGCGAACAGCGAGAAATGTGTGTGGTTCCGAATTTCCGATAGCTTTGGATCTGATCTATTAAGCGAGTGTGCGAGTACGAAAATACTGACCGCTACTAATTAAAAGTGTATAATAATATTAACAACCAGTATTGACTTTTAGAAGTAGGTAGTACACCTATTAATAAGTGAGAAAAAAACGTCAATTTCATAGGTAAGGACCTATTACCTAAACGTGTGCGATAATTAGAGGAATGTCAGTTTATCATGCAATCTTGTCTATGCTAATATTATAAAGAGGAAACCTTTGTATCTTTGTATGTATGTATGTTTGCAACGAATAAACTCAATAACTTCTGGACCTATTTAAAAAATCTTTCACCATGAGAATGCTACATTAGCGCTGAGTAACATAGTAATATTATAATAATTTGCATTGTAAATATCTGCAAAGAATACTAGAGTTTCCAGTCCAAAATACCGCAAGAGCTGTGGTTCGGGTGGTGTACAATGAAGTAATCACATTGGATTTGTTACTCGCACGCCATCGCCACTTAGCTCGCACATGTCTGGTGGAAACGCAGCCTTAGGTGTAGAGTGTAAAAACAGTTTAAAGACTTCGCATATGTTAGCTGTATATAAAATGAATTAAGATATTCCAAAAGATATTTGGTTTTATTAGGTACTTATATTATATAATCTAAGATTATAGGTACTTGACATGACATAGGCATGGTAGGAAACTATATTTCACAATTCGTCCCTCGCATGACTAAGTGTCGTAACTAGCAACGGGCAAATTTTACAGGGCAACCTATTTTCTGTTTAGAACTTGATATCTGGAACTGTAGAAAATGCTAGGCGCGTCTTACATACAAGTTTATTGTATACATACAGAGAGAAGAGCATCAGTGTGCATACAGTATATGGTCCATTTACATATTATATGTATTTATTTTTTTATTTACATATAAAACAGTTACGTCACTCTGTGATAACTTTGTTTTTTACATAGTTTAGGAAATTGACACTTACGCCACCATGTGTAGTGTTTGGGGAGGTAAAATAAAGTGTAACTGTTTATATTGTTGAGTATAAATAACCATAAAGTATTAAGGTTTTATAAATTTTTATTGCTTATCACAATATCTAATCTAGCCACAGCATGTTTCATTTAATCTGAAAGGTAGGAAATGCCCTTAAATCAGTCTTTACATTGCAATGAATTTTTATTCCTAATGAATAACTCTTTGTTTGTTTGTCATTAATGTTACTAATCAAAAATTATATAGAATTATGTAGCCATACAAATACAGATTTCTATAAAAAATGCAATTTGTAATTTAAATGACAAACTAATAAAGAGTTATTTATAATATAATCACATACTTAAACCTTATTTTAAGTTAAAGTTAGGAAATGGCACAATCAGTCTTTTAAATGTTAATATATTATTTTATGTCCAGCAGTGGACTAGTATAGGCTGATGATGATGATGATGAAGATATTATTTTAAACAAAAATAAATTCTACTCGAAGTAAAAAAAACTAAAACCAAACTTAAATATCAATAATTCTGATAACTTAAACAAAAATAAAACTGAAACATGTTACTAATTTGCAAAAACAATATTACAACAATTCAGAATCAACAATAATGAAAACAACCATCCATAAAACTCAATAAATTCGGACGATCTGATTACTGGTGTATTACCACTAGTTAACGACATCAAGTCGTTATATTTTTCTACTGATATTTTAGGTCGCTCAAGATTAAGAACAGGAATTTCTTCATGAAGGCAAGCTGAAACCTATCTTTTCAAAGACAAAGATCTTAAAACTGTGTCAGCATGACTGGTTTTAAAAAATATTTTTCCTGGTTCAGGTTTTAACACCGCATACTCCATCATTGCAGCGAGGAGTGAGACAGGGAGATGTGATTTCTCCGAAACTGTTCACTGCTGCACTGGAAGATGTTTTCAAGCTTCTGGACTGGAAAGGACTCGGCATCAACGTCAACGGCGTCAACATCACTCACCTTCAGTTTGCTGACGATATAGTGGTCATGGCTGAGACCCTGGAAGACCTCGGCGCAATGCTCGGTGACCTCAACAGAGTCTCTCAATAAGTGGGTCTTAAAATGAACATGGAGAAGACGAAAGTTATGTCGAACTCACGTGTCGTAACCACTCCTCTGAAGGTTGGGGACTCTGCCCTTGAAGTTGTGGACGATTATGTTTACCTGGGACAAACGGTCCAGCTAGGTAGGTCCAACTTCAGCAAAGAGGTCAATCGTCGAATCCAATTAGGCTGGGCAGCGTTCGGTAAGCTACGAAATATCTTCTCGTCCGATATACCGCAGTGGCTCAAGACGAAAGTCTTTGACCAGTGTGTGTTGCCAGTGATGACATACGGGACTGAGACGTGGTCGCTCACTATGGGCCTCATAAAAAGGCTCAAGGTCACTCAAAGAGCAATGGAGAGGGCTATGCTCGGGGTTTTTCTGCGTGATCGAATCAGAAATGAGGAGATCCGCAGAAGAACAAAGGTAACCAACATAGCCCGAAGAGTTGCTAAGCTCAAGTGGCAGTGAGCAGGGCACATTGCTCGCAGGACTGATGGCCGCTGGGGCGGGATAGTCCTGGAGTGGCGACCGCGTACCGGAAAGCGCAGTGTGGGCAGGCCTCCAACAAAGTGGACCGACGATCTGGTGAAGGTCGCGAGAAGCCGCTGGATGCGAGCAGCACAAAACCGGTCGTTGTGGAGATCCTTGGGGGAGGCCTTTGTCCAGCAGTGGACGTCTTTTGGCTGAGATGATGATGATGATGATGATGACTCCATCATTTCACTATTTCCTGTGTCGTCTTTTCGGATTGTAAGCAACCGTAACTCAACTGCATTTTTTTTTAATTCAGGAAGTCTGAGTAATCTAGTTGTATCACCTCGTACGGTTTGTTCTTTCGTGCTAATTTGAAAATAGGTATTAACTGGCTAGGTATAAAAATATCACTTGCTTTCTTCAGTGCATGAGCAATAGCACTATGAGCGGAGTCTCCCTCACTCAGGCCGTGGTTAATTTGTATTGATGAGAACTTTACACCTAAATGGGTTGTGACTGTCATTAGGGGTCTGATGATGAAGACGAAGGACAGTCAAGGGAACTGCTCAACTTTTTACAGTAGCTACCTTGTGTTTGGTCTTAATTAATTTCTGTTGATAACAACTTTGCACCATATGGATTATAAGTCCTTTGGTTGGGCTTACTTCATACGGTTCAATTTGCCAAAATGTTTAGTTCGTACAAAAATAATACCTACTAGGCCGTCGTTTCCTCATCCGAGAAGCATCCTTGTTAGGTCTACGTCTACCCATCACTAAAAATCGTAAAATAAAATATTTTTTAACAAAAAAAAATCGACTTCAAAAAACAGGAAACTAAAAAAAGTGAAAACAGCTCTAAAAAGCAAGAAATAAATTATTCATTTCTTGTTAATTTTTTATTTTTAAACTGACATGCGTATCTAGGTAATAAATAATATGACTTCAATATTATTTCTTGCTTTTTAGAGCTGTTTTTACTTTTTTAAGTTTCCTGTTTTTTGAAGTCGGTTTTCAAAACTGGTTAAGTACATATTAGCCAAATGTATATATTTACATTAAGTAGCTATATACTTATTAGCTATTACGTGGTAACATCTAAGTACATTGATGTTTGATTCACGTCACAAACTAAACTTGGTAACGAGCGGACTGTTGTTATTTATATACTTAGTTGACATACGAGTATGCTTACAATGGTTATAAAATAGGACGTAATGTAAGTGATTGTGGTTCTTCTATTCTATACTATTAATGAAGAGGTATCGTTTGTGATAATGTTTGTTTGTTTGTCAGGACTAACCTCTAGAACTACTGATTCCATTACAAAAAATATTTCACTGGTAAAATAATACATCTCTTGTGGGTAACATAGGCTACATTATATTTTGAATAAGAAATGGTTTTTTTTTTATTTGAGAAATAAAGTACCGAATTTCGTACTATCCAAAACTGACAATTTTCTTCAATAAATGTTCGACCATATGCCAAAGTCATACAGTTCAAAGACTATTGAGGAAATTTGACAGTTGTTAGTTTGTTTGACACGCAGGCGTGTGAACAATACGTAATAAATAAAATAAATAATCCACGTGGACGAAGTCACGGGAAAGTGCTAGTATTGTATAAGTATAAGTAATCTTTGGATTCATTAGTTTTGGTAATCTGATTTTGATCGTCGACTTCTCCTGTTGATTGTACTATGAACACCAAACAACAACAGTAGCGGTCTCCTATCTATAGCATGGCAATACAGCTTGATAGGCCAGGAGGCGTAAACTCTATTACAGGTTCATTAAGTTATCTTTCTTCGCACGCACGTTTCAGAGCTAAATGCTAATTGCAAAGTTCTATTTATTTAGAGAGATTATACTAAATATATGGCTTTTCTAAAAAGAGAGAGCTAGTAGTTACTTCTGGTACTGGACTGTGAATCAAAATAGTAATACCAGTATTCTAGATACCTTGAACAGTGGGACAAAATAGACTTATTAAAAAACCCTCCCTCTGACGCAGTCGGGTAAAAAAGCTGGAACATGAGTAGGGAATTGTACACCCGGTATGTAGGTATACATATTTGAAGAAAAATTTACTTAGGGTTTTCCATTACTTAAGTCTTCAATCAATATGATGTTGATTTTGTTTTATAAAGTTTACGTGAATACACATTGAAATGAAACCACTTTTACGGATCTACTCGCGTTTATTTTACACATTAATTTAATTTAATGGTTATCCTGACGTTTCGAACCCTTTGCAGACTGAGGTGTTGTTCGTCTCATAATTAATTGGTAACTTGCATCACCATCATCATCATCATCATCATCATCGTCATCATCATCAGCCTACACACGCCCACTGCTGGACATAGGCCTCTCCAAGTGCACGCCACCGAGCACGATCCGCGGCTACTCTCATCCAGCTCTTGCCAGCCACCTTGCGAAGATCGTCGCTCCAGCTTGAAGGCGTCCTATACTACGTAAACAGGGCCGTCTCATAATTAGATGGTAGCTAACATATTCTCATTTTAATTTAATCAAGTGCGTTCCGTTTTAGCTTATTGTGGCTTTTGGTCTGGCATTATGGAGACCTATACTATATAATAAACGCAAGTAGATATTTAAAAGCAAGTAGATCCTTAAAAATCATTTCAATAATGTGACTTGCAATACAAGAGAATGACAAATCATAAGTTATCTGCATAAACCGACGTTTAAAACAACAGTTACTAAGATACCACAGACGAATGTCCGAAGTTAAACAAACTCCGCCAGAGATGGACGCTAGAACGCGACATTTCAGCGTTTGCGGCGAAAACAAATCAAAACTGGCCACCGCAATCTACCTGAACGCAATCGGTAAGAACTAAGCTGCCGTCAACGCACCAAAGCCTCGCCACCATAGATCCTAACCACCACAAACCGAATTTAAAACCAAAGAAAAACTACACTTCAACTCACGAAAATTAAGTTAAATTTCGAATGGTGGTGTTCTGTAGTTGGGACCTTTTGTGGTAGCAGTATTTGTCGCCGGCAGCCGTGGTATAAGTGAGCAAAAACCTCAGCAGACTCGGACGACATTCTTGCGATTCGAGTCCCGGGAACGTTAGGGGTACGTCTAAAGTCTAAGCGGATTGTTCGCATTGTTGCCGACAGAGACGTGCTATATGACGCCGTCTTTGTCTAAGTTATACTCGTAGAGCCATATGGGGCACGTTGACGAATACTCATGGATCCAGCATTATTTCACATTCACAGGGTTTTCAAGATACTCGCATATCATATCATGCGATCGGCTATACCAACCCATCACTGATGTGACTATTCCACCTCGAAACCTTACTTTGATAATGCTAAATGTGGCAGTAATTGCTAGTATTAGGTACTCAAAATTGGTGATTTCGATGCTCTCTCTACCCCTTTTTGGAAGAGTTACTTGAAAGTCCGACCTCCTTGGTCGAGTGGTTTGTACACCGGTTTTTATGGTGTCGCCATCTCTGAGGTCTCGGGTTCGATCCCCGGTCGGGTCAATTTAGAAATTATTGTTTTCCTAAATTGTCTCGGGTCTGGGTGTTTTCTATGTATAATAAGTATGTATTTAAGTATGTTTATCCGTTGTCTAGTAACCATTTAACGAGTTTCATAACGAAGCTTCTCTTGGGCTAGATAATTGGTGTGAGTGTAGGACAGTTTATTTTTGTTTTTAATAAAGTATGTATGTATTATTATTATACACTAGTTGCCGCCCGCGACTTCGTTACTACACTACACCACACTATCCCACAGGAACTTGTTACCGGGATACAAAAGTATCCTATATCCTAGTCCGGGTCATGGTCTGTCTATGTGCAAAGTTTCATCCAAATCCGTTCAGCCATTTTCACGTGATGCGCGGTCAAATAAACAGACAAAAATTCTAAAAACTGTTGGAACGCGTTATGTTATCGATTCTAAGTATCCCCAGCCAACTTTTTTTCGAATATCTTCCATGCACAGACTTTCGACCCTCTTTAGAAATGGAGTCGTACATCCTCCGGTGTATAGTACAAAGCGTAGGAAACTTGGCATCCCAATTTATTCTTCGTCATAAAGTTGGCACTTTACCGTCGCGCCTTTTCGCTTGCGATGCATTCCTCCCTGGCTGCAGTTAACTAAGAGTTTAACTAACATTGTGCACAACGACGACCGGGAAGTCATTGTAGTTTAGACATGAGCAAAGGAACTCTAAAAAAACCGGACAAGTGCGAGTCGGCTTGATCACCGAGGGTTCCGTACAAATTTATTGGTAAATATAGTACAGGAATCGAGTCTCGAACTTTTCCCGAAATTCAGTTGCCAAGGTATTTCTTTTTTCATTCTTCGTCCTAAATCGAAAACTATATATATCATCATAAAAATAATTAAAAATCTGTTTAAGCTTGTGCAAATTAAGCCCTTTTATACAATACCCCACATGACGGTTAACTCACTTCAAAATTTGGACCTCAGTTTCTTGCATAAAGACTCTGTTTTTTTTTGTGATTTAATTAAATATGTATAGTTACACATTTTTTTCTACACTTGTAGTATATGACGATATTACTTACCAAACTTCATAGTTCTAGGTCAACGGCAAGTACCCTATGAATTTTGATTCCCTTGAGTGTGGAAGTATGTAGTTTTTTGCGACATAAACGGCCGTATCTTTTTTTTTCGTTAACTTAGAAGTTTGAAATGAATCAACTTTTACGGATCTACTCGCTCTCTGTAGTGTTCACGTAAACTTTAGAAAACAATATTAGAAGTTTGATTTTTTCACAGTTTCAAGGGACCGCAGACTTGAGTATATGGTTTTAATTTCAACTCGTTACCTCCACGCGTTCCCGAGGTAAAAGGTCTTGACAGACAGACAGACAGACAGACGGACAACAAAGTGATCCTATAAAGGTTCCGTTTTTTCCTTTTGAGGTACGAACCCTAAAAATATTGATATCCGTCATATCCTTCTAAACAAAGTTATACAGGGCGTTCTGCAGATCGTGGAACATATGAAAATGGGGGTAGGTAGGGTCATCTCCTAACCATTCAGGCATTAAAAAAAAATCTTGGTCATAAAAATCTTTTTATAAAAAATTTTATTTGTATTTTTGAAATTTCGTCACTGTCGTACCTCTAAACCCCTATAACTCTTTCTTTTTTATAGCTAGGCCCAATTTATTGGAATCTTAGGGGATTGTAGGTCGTAAAAAAAATAGTATTTGTTACAGGTTATTGCTAAAAACAAAGTTGTAGTCTCCCAAACCTTAAGAAAAAGTAGAAATAAAATTTAACGCTCAACTTTGCGTTGCATTTTAAAAAAAAAGTAAGGGTGATGGAATAGGCTTCAGATTTTTCTAAACATCTCTAAAGCGTAGGCTTTCTAATGGTATGTCATTTGTTTCGATATCATTTTCGTAACCGGAGTTATAATTTTTTTTAAAGTAATTTGACGATTTCGATGAAATTCTACTTACAAAGGTTTCCTCTTTATAATATTAGTATAGACTATTAGTATTAGTATATTAGTATACATAGGCACTATATTGAACGTCTAGTAAATGTCTTTAGACAAAAAAAATATACTATTAGTATACATAGGCACTATAGTGCACGTCGAGTCTTGAAATGTCTTTAGAGATAAAAAAATATACACGTAATAATACGAGTACACACAATAGTAATAATATCATATAATTTGATAAACAATACATATATTTCAATGCCTTACAAATTATATTTTTCGGTAACGAGATCGATTGGATTATAACTCGCAATAGGCACGCTGAGTTACCTCTGACGGCTTGCCATACAAGTTTAGGAAGAGATTTTAAGATTTTTGCATTAATTGTTTACTACGAGTTAAGGCGCCAAGACAATTGGTGCTTTAAACTGACAGCTGTTAAGTATACATTACCTTACACATTCACACTATGTAGTAATAAAAAAGGTAAGTATGTAAGATTTACGCCTAACTTTATAGTGATTAGTATTTTTATTATTCTCAACTTCATGTACTTCATGTATAACCTGCTTTGTAACACTATTTACTTAGTAATAACTTACAATTTATGTTGGTGCTAATGAGTTTTTTTTATCTTCTTTATTTTGATTGTATTCGCGCGCCTAATAAAAAGATAAAACAATAATGAGAAGAACTATCAACCAAGCTGAGTTTCTGTACAAGGATTTGACTTGTCATATACAGGTGGTCAGAAGTTATGGCTCGGGTGACGTAGTGTCCATTTAGCACAAACGATTTTCTTAACCGCATCAATAGTGGGAAAGGAAAAACAACTTCAGTTCAACAAAGCTATTCAAAGTTTGAAAAATTAAGGAAAACGTTATTACTTTCTTATTCTTATCATCATCATCATCATCGGCCTATCTTAGTCCACTGTTGGACTCTTATTCTTATATAAGTATATTATATTCTTAGAGAAAAAGAAATGCTATCGAATCGTGTGTACAACTTATTTTCAACCAAAAAGGCGTTTTAAATACGCTTTTCCTTTCCGTTTTTTTTTTTTCCTTTTCAGCCGCACAGAGCGGCAGTAGGCTTAGCCAAAGTAACATTAAGCGCTAAATCACGTGGTCAATCTTATGTCAGTCAATCCCATACATAAAATGTAAAATAATAAATTATTTTCGAACTTCGCTATCGTTTTCTTAATGTTACTTTGGCTACCGCCACTGGTCATTGCCACTTGGCCGAATCGTTGGATGTTTCAAAGGGCCTGATGTTTCTAGGGTAGTTACTCCTGTTCTGAGGGCTTTCGTTGAAGCCCATTTGAATCTTTTAAATGTCTAAGATTTTAACAGAACTGAACGTCTAGCAGTATGTAGTTGGTTTACTTGGTTTAATACTTTACCTCGAATTGCGTCTCGTGATGTATTTACTTCGACGGGTTCACTACATCGATGGGTCGTTACCTCAAACAGTACATAATTCGAAAAATTATAACGTCAATGGATTTATACTTAGGTAGTACGCTACATCGACAGTTCAATACATCGACGAGTCGTTACCTCAAATGGTGCACAATTCGAACGGTTAAAACGTCAATGGATTCATACCTCGATGATACGTTACATCGATAGAACGCTGTATAGAAGGGTCCTTACTTGGAAAGATAGTAGATGCTCTAGTACAGGAAGACTGTCTACATATGCGATATAAGTGATTATTTACTTATTTCTGCTGTAAGATCAGTAACATATAGCTTTGTTGCAGTGCGTGAGCCTGAGTCGATCAAGTTCTAACCCGCTGAATGTAGTGTGTTGCGCGTTCAATAATGCATGTGGTGCTGGGGAGCGGGATGGCGTTCGATCTCGGATTCAGGGTTCCCTGGGAATTATACTGACATTTGTATTCTTCTTTCGTGTTAAATTCTTGTGCTTGTGCTTCATATTAGGTTTTTAAGCATTTATTTTCTTTTATGTGTTCATAATCAGTTGAAGCTATTACAGTTAGTTGTTATAGTTATTTACTAAAAAAAATGTTTTTGGATCAATAACAAAAAGTGTTTAAGAAAATACATTTAGTTTCAGTTATACGTCTAAATCAAGCCGAACAATCACATAAAGTATTACCGTCTTTTTCTAAAATTAAGAATAATTAAAACCTGGTATAAAACGAATGCAATATCATTATTTTTAATAAGAGTAAGTAGAGCCCGAATCAGATTGAACTAGGCTTTGTTTTTTCAGTTTTGTTTAGATTTATTTTATTTTTCACATTTATTTTTCACAATCACATTTTTCACCTATTTCATATCAAATCAAATCAAAAGTAGTAAAATACTTTTTAGGAATTCAAAGTTAATATAATTACAATAATACAATGTCTTGTATTATTATTTATTATTAGCTGTCGCTACTGAAAATGAATCCCTTTTTTTATTTACCAGATTATGATGTAGAATTTTTTTGTTGTGAAAATTATTGAATTTATTACTGTGACTCGTTGATGTCGTTTATTCTGCGAAAATGAGAAATATGCAAATTATTATTTTTTACATTTTTTTTGCAAGTATCTCAGAAACTAGAAAGCTACTACTACTTACTATTACCACTATTTACTCGTAGATATCAAATAATTTGTTTTAAGAGCGTTTACGCCGCACACTAGCGCCACTAATGAAAAAAAAACATATCTAGTAATTAGAGATAGAAAATCAAATTATGCTCAAAAAACTATTTGAATGAAGTAATTTAGCATTTTTACGTCACCTTATGAACACCTGACATGTTATGGTTTAGTTAAATAAGACGTTACGGCCACTTTTAACTATAACGCCATATTTAACTAAACCATAACATGTCAGGTGTTCATTAGGTGACGTAAAAATGCTAAATTACTTCATTCAGATAGTTTGTTGAGCATAATTTGATTTTCTATCTCTAATTACTAGATATGTTTTTTTTTCATTGGCGGCGCTAGTGTGCGGCGTAAATGCTCTTAACCCTTTGAGCCCCGAGCGCTTGTCGGCAAGCTATCTAACAATAAAATTCTATTGTGTCTGGTATTTGCGGTCACCGAAGGCTAATACTTGTAATATTAAGAAAAGCTTTAAATAAGGCATTTTTTACGATGAGAATATCATCGTTTTCAAATTAAATACTTAATGTAAATGAAGCACATTGTATAAAAAATTCAGTTAGATTTTTCGATAAATAAAGCAAGTTTTTCCGCCATAAAATTGTATTCTATAATTTCTAATGCGTAATGCTTATGTTAATTGATTTTTACTAGCATAATAATAACAAAGATTTAAAAAAATACTGAAAAACTCTTTTGTAAATATGACACTAATAAAATAAAAAATTCTAAGTGCTCATTCGCGCTCATTTTAAATGCGAAAAAAACGTATTCAATGGTGACTAGATGACATTACAAAAAGTCAAAAACCGCGAGCTATAAGATATTATTATCAAACGGGTCTAATAATAAACTAAATATATGATAACGCATGAGAAAAAGAAAACAAAATGGTGACGCGCCCGCCATATTGGTACGAATGCGCGGGAACGCAGCTATCGGTTGCGTTCACGTTGCGTTCAATAAATTGACATGGCCCTTATATGGCGAACGTGGGCCATTCGTCTCCTAAGGTCTAAGACCCTTGGCGTAGGTTAGATGCGGTTAAATTGGGCTTAAAAGCGCTGGAAAAAAAGTGTATCTAGCAACATTGAGATGCCGATTCGTACAGTACGTGCGGTCGTTAAAACTAAAGACCTTTGGTATTGCCTGTTGAATGTTGCACGCTTAAGGCTATTTAGTACCTGCGGATGTTGTTTAGCCGTATGGTGTGTACGCTTAATAATACGTAGGTGTTTTTTCAAATTGTCATTTTTGTTATAACGTTTCCTTTTTCTTTATTACCTAATTAATTATGACACTTAAATAAATGCAATTGAGTCTGGCAGGTGTGAGAACGTATACACTGAATAGGTATAAGTAGATAACTAGTTTGTTTGTTTGTATAAACAATATCAATATCAAGCTCTATACTTATATATATATAACCTTTGGACTAGGTACTGGACCGATTAAAAAAAATATTTGAAATAAAGTAAGCTGCAATCCCTTAGTAAGGTAAACTACCTTTATCCCAGTCAAATACTATGATTCTGTCCGGTCACGAATTAAATGCTATACTTACTTAGTTTGTGACAGTCTGAAAGTTAGTCCTCGTACTCAATATTGAAATCTTGTTCAGCAGAATAGATGTCATTTTCTTTGCAATTCAACCGATTTTGTATATAAAGTTTGCTAGGTTTTGTGATTAAGAGCGTTTACGCCGCACACTAGCGCCGCCAATGAAAAATAAACATATCTAAAAATTAGAGATAGAAAATCTAGTTAAATAAGACGTTACAGCTAAAAACGGCCACTTTTAACTATAACGCCGTATTTAACTAAACCATAACATGTCAGATGTTCATTAGGTGACGTAAAATTGCTAAATTACTTCATTCAAATAGTTTGTTGAGCATAATTTGATTTTCTATCTCTTTTTTCTCAAAATTGTTTTTTTTTTCATTGGCGGCGGCGGGGCTAATAGTGTGCGGCGTAAACGCTCTTAAAGTGATTAATGCTAAATGTCTCTAGTGCACTGTCCCTTCTTGATGCTTGTAGGCAGTAGAGTAGTCATATCGAGTGACTTTCATTTGAAAAAAAAATAGCTGTATTTGGTAGTAAACAGCCTATAATTTGAAAAAAGAAATGAAAAAAGACAAAGTGTTTAAAAAATTTTACGAGCGGGAAATTATAGTGGGCCTATAATTGTCCCACTGCTGGGCAAAGGCCTCCATCATTGAAATCAAGTCATCGCTACAATTGATGGGTAATGGTTTAATCACCACGTTTGCCGAATGCGGGTTGGTGATCACAAACCCGGGCTATGTATGGAAAAATCCGAAATACATTTTGCCCGACCTGGGAATTGAACCCGGGACCTTCGGGTATTGGGCCGAGCGCTCTGCCACTCGGCTACCGAGGCATTTGGTAGTTATGTTGAAAAGAATAAAATTGAGCTTACAACTTGTACTTTCGTACAACATAGATACCATTTTTTTGGTTTTTTTTTTCATGTACAATTGTACAACTGACAAGGCTCTAGAAAGTGATATTTCGTTTACGCCGGTACTAAATATAACCACCCATTTCATTGAAAACAAACAGCCTTATCTAATGCAAATCACAAAGGTACTCCCTCCGATGTTGCGTGTTGCGGTTGAGTTAGCTTTACTCTTATCATATATAGCACTTTGCATGCATTATTAATAATCTTAGATCACTTATTAATAGCCACAGCATCTCAGGTCCTTACACTGCAAAACCCTAGGTTTAAAGAGCGCCGTATACTGGTATCGAGAGACGCCTTAACACGGCCACAACCACGACGGTCTTGCGACCTAGTCTACTTCATTGCGCGTTATACCACAAAAGCTTTAATAGAAAACTTAGTCATAGTTAGTCAACGGTAGAAAGAAAGAAATGACCATATATAAATCTTGTACCTACCACACCACACCGCGAGAATTTATATGGCAACATTTTAACTTTCCTGGTTTGTCACCAGTGGCCATTGCTTCAATGACGTACAAAATGAGGTTTTCGTCAACGTGATAGAATGACAAAAAAGCTTGTACTTAATAAACAGTGTCAGAGCAAGCTTTATTTAGAGAATTCCATCGACTTAGTGCAACCTAAAGTTTATATGGAGGATCAAAGCAGTTACAAGTTGGTGTCATAAGCGGCGCACTTCGACTCCATATTACAAATTAAAGTCAACTTTACTCCGAACAGCAATTAAAACTGACACTGAATTAGTGCTAGTTTTATCACCATTCGATCACGTTAACGAAAACGAGAATTGTATAACAAAACTTTAACTCCCGTCGTATCTTCAATGCTATACATCGATATTTTTGTATGAAATAAAAACATTGTATGGAATTATACTTGTGTTTGCCAACTTTTAACTGCTTGCATGAGACACTAGCAACTCTGTAAAAAAAGTAAAAAAACTCGGCACTTTTTTTTTATTGTAGTACGCCAAAATGGCCTCACCCTGCCTGATGAAAAGCAGCCAGTGAAGCCCAAGAAGTGAAAGCGTTCATCACAACGCTACCACGCTATGCCAAACGCTCACACTATGGCGGCCTGCATAAATGCTTTTTCACGCCCCGCTTAAATAACCGAGTTGTTCGTCAACTCGCACACTTTAAACTCGCACAGGTGTGCAAGATGGCACCTCTTGATTTTACCTATTATTCATGTCGTCAACTCGCACAACAGTTAAAATCTAAGGTAGTCATGTACAGTCAATTACAAAAAGGTTTGGAAAAAGTTATAACCCGGGAGAGAAAGAGGAGGGAAACACGTGTGCGGGAAGCGCATTCCACATACGGGCAGTTCGGCAAAGGAACGATTGTCCAAACTTTTTGGTTCGTGTCTTGATGGTCAGCACGGTATGAGGGTGGCTTCTCAGACCTGCACGCGTCGATCTGGAAAGGAATGGAGAGGGAGGAATGAGTTCAAAGAGCTCCTCAGAGCATTCACCGTGGTAAAGGCGGTAGAAAGCACTAAGGGAAGCAATATCTACGTAGCTATAACGGCTCCAGACTGGTCGTAACGTCATCGTTACCGATAATACGGACAGCACGTCTCTGCAACCTGTCAAGAGCTTCGAGCAAGTACTTTGGACTTCGCGTTTTTCCGTGCCAGTGTGCGTCGCTTTCCGACCCGCCCTCTACCGGTTGCGTTAGAACCTGTCGTCCGCTTATTAGAAGTTATTAAAGGCATCGTTTTTGCAGCCTCCCGCGGCTCCAGATTGCGCTCTAATTGCGAGGCGCGTGAGAAAACACAAACCAAGGGACCTACCCCTGATTTCCATATAAGAGGAATAGGTAAAATAAATTATTCTTTAGGGTTTTATTTTATTAAAAAGGTTTTATTCAGTTAAGGCTACAATAGTTTTAGCTAGCTATATGTCATTTTGGTTCGTTAGACTTTGGCGGGAGACCTTGTACTGAGAAGAACCGCAAGGATGACTTCTTGGCGGGAAAGTGAAGAGTCATGTCTGCGATTTTGTTTTATTTTCTAAAATTTGTGTTATGTCGAATATTAATGTGAAATAATGGTGGATTATTAACCGTTAAGTCTTCGTGAGTGTGCATGAGTGTTGGCAAATGAAACAAAACAGTGCAACTTCACTTTTCAAATTCTCTCAAGAAGTCTGCCCGAGGACTTAGTAAAGCCCCACATCTTTACTGAGATACTCGAGGGGTTGGGGGGTATATCATTTCTCACTTCTCATTTCTATTATCATTCATCATCATTATGTACGTACTGGAAGGATTTGTATATTTATGTATTACTTGTAAGAAAAATTACTTTGACACTGGCTAAATGTGCTATTCGCACAAAGCCATCAACTAAAGGAAAAAAAAAAACTCAGCAAGGGCATATCTTTCAAAGATTCTAAGAGTAGTAAATGATTTTCTACATTGTACTAAAGCGTATTACGTAGCTCATAATATCAACTTGTACCCCTTTACCCGCTCCCCATCATCTCTCGATTGTCGTATATATTAATCGCCTATATGGTCTAATGGTTAAACTACTAGTCTTAGAAGCAGAGGGTTCGAATCCCAGCGTACATATTACTTTACTTGGTTTGATTGGCGATAAGACTTGTTTTCAATCTGTCTGGCTAGCTACTTCCGTCACTATAATAACAACGAGATATGATTCTCTTATATCAAGATTTTCGGGTGAAGTGTGAAGGAACGGAACGATTGACATAGTTCATCATCATCATCAGCTCATTTTACGTCCCCATTGCTGGGGCACGAGCCTACCCTATGTATGGATAGGGAGAACAGGCCATAAACCACCACGCGGGCCCAGTGCGGATTGTGGTTGTTAACGACTGGTAATGCAGCCGGGACCAACGGCTTTACGTGCCTTCTGAAGCACGGAGGAGCTCGAGATGATAAATTTTTGGTCACCCATCCGATGACCGGCCTTTGCGAAAGTTGCTTAACCTCAGCACTCGCAGACCGGGCGCGTTAACCACTGCGCCATCGAGCTCCCTTTTATCATCATTTACCATCAAGTGAGACGTAGGCAAAACCTTACCCCGTTATCGCCAGTGGAGCAAAAAGTTGCTACTCGTACTGACGACAGCAGACGGGCACGGGCTTATCAGCTGTCACACTTGGTGGTCCAACAGTAGAGGTAGACCTGTGGACAGGATTAGCGTGGATAATGACTGTTATGTTAATTTTAACCCTATTTATAATGTTTATATCATTTTTAACGCAAATTTTGTTGCGAACAAATTACAAAAACACAAATGTTGAAAAAATTTCCACGAGCAGGATTTGAACCCGCACCCTTCTGACATACCGGGTCAGGTGCTCTTCCAATTGAGCTATCGTGGTTCTAACCAGCCCGCCGAAATTATTCAACACTATTTACTTTTTACTTTGAAAGCCAAAGGCGCCCATTCAATGTCAATAACTACCGTCATTAACATCTGATTATAATATTTTTACAAATACTAAAGATCAGTTAAGAAGTAGGCAAGCTATTTATAAAATGTTTATATAATTTATAAAGCAAATTTTGTAGCGAATAAATTACAAAAACACAAATGTTGAAAAAATTTCCACGAGCAGGATTTGAACCCGCACCCTTCTGACATACCGGGTCAGGTGCTCTTCCAATTGAGCTATCGTGGTTCTAACCAGCCCGCCGAAATTATTCAACACTATTTACTTTTTACTTTCTATTTATTCAGGTTAATAGTCGGGTATGGTAAGTTGTCCGCTGATTGATGCGGTATATCATATCACCGCATCTGAGATTCCGCATCTTAGAGTTATTCCTCGATACTATTTATGTCAGGGGAGCTCGATGGCGCAGTGGTTATCGCGCCCGACCTGCGAGTGCTGAGGTTAAGCAACTTTCGCAAAAGCCAGTCATCGGATGGGTGACCAAAAATTTATCATCTCGAGCTCCTCCGTGCTTCGAAAGGTACGTAGAGCCGTTAGTCCCGGCTGCATTAGCAGTTGTTAACAACCACCAATCCGCACTGTGCCCGCGTGGTGGTTTATGGCCCGTTCTCTCTAACCATCCATAGGGTAGGCTCGTGCCCCAGCAATGGGGACACAAAATAAGCTGATGATGATGATGAACTATGTCAATCGTTCCGTTCCAACACTTCTCGTATCCAATGATGACCCACGGTATTTATGAAGTCATTCATTCGTCGAACGGATTTCGGTCTTGGATCTTGGACTTCAAAATGAATGGAAGAAAGATTCTCCTAATTTCTTCCGCTTGCTTGTCCAAAAATAACGGCAGTAATATTTAGGGAGGCAACACAGATAAGGTAGCATTGAAAAGAGCGAGGGGATGGACATCGCCGTCGAAAGTCGCCGTAGCTCGTTAATAACTTGTATCAAGGTTTTCAATCATCTACCGTCAGACATGAAAGCTCTTGGGTTACCAATTTTTAAATTTAAAGTGAAAATAAATAACGTATTTACAGCTTAGATAATTACTATGCATTAAAAAATAAATAATTACAATTATTATTATTACATATTACTATATATTAACCTACTAATAAGTTTATGAAAAGTTACTGTTAGTTTCATGTTAGTATTAATCTTTGATTAGTTTTAATATACTTAAAAATTGCATACCCGTTACAACAAATGTACTGCATCCTCAACCGCAAATTGTACACAGTTTAAGCAATAACCTATATTCTATTCTATATTCTATAAATCGATAAAAGATAAATAGACTACCGACAAGTTTACCTGTATGTACCGGATGGCTCCGTCTAAAACCTCTTACGCAGTCCTTATAAACATAATTATTATAGATGGGCTTAAACAAGTCGTTACAAGGACAGGTCCGGCGACGTTATCAACATCATTAGCTAGATCAGAAAGCTTACCCACCACGTTTTATATATAGTGGTACTTATATAAATAAATTGTCTTATAACGCTACATTGACGCAAAAGGGCACTATAATTACTGGCATCAGCTTAACTAACTCGACTTGACTTCGCGAATATAAACTTAAGTTACTTTGTGTACACTACGACGAGTAACTAATAAGTTTTATAAAGACGATTAACGCTAACTACTTAGTATAGTGGCGGTAGCCAATCATTAAGAAAACGATAGCGAAGTTCGAAAAGAATAAAATGTATGGGATTGACATAAGATTGACCACGTGATTTAGCGCGGCTTATGTCAATCCCATACATTTTATCGAACTTCGCTATCGTTTTCTTAATGTTACTTTGGCTAAGCCTATAGGTATCATAGGCGTAGTAAGTACAGACGCTTGCGCATCAAATCTGTCAAATTTCTTCAATAAATGTTCAACTTTAAGTGATGGACATGAAATTAAAAGTTAATTGAAGAGATTTGACAGTTTGTGGAACCATTATATCCGACGTTTCGACAGAGTTGGGTCAGCCCGTGACCACAGAATAACTCCGTGACCACGCACGGCCGATGTGACTCGGTAGAAACGTCCGTCGAATGGTATGCGTATGAGACTTATTTATCTATACTAAAAAGATTGCTTTTTTTAACGGGGATTGTAATCTCCGTAAAAAAAATGTTTACTTCTAGTTATCGCAAACGGTAGTCGAAATCGAATGGAGAGCGCCGCGCGAATGCCAGAAATAATGGTTCAATCCCGCATAGCTGTTCTACTGACGTGTATCCATTATCAATACAAGCCACTTAGCATTCTGGATGGGTTGACAGGATTTTTTTTGATGTATTAACACATTTAAAATTAATCTTTATTAAAGTAAATAGATTGAAATAACTCAATGGCTCCGTTATGACAAAACTCACTCAGTTGAAGTCCGATGACTCTGTAAAGGCAGGTAAACAGACAAACAGCAAAACTCTGTCTAAAAAACTGGATGGGTGACCAAATTAAGAAAACAACTATCTTCTCCGCGCTTTTAAAGTCACGTCAAGCCATTGATTCCAGCAAATTCTGTCTAAAAATCTGGATGGGTGACCAAATTAAGAAAACTACTATCTTTTCTGCGCTTTGGAAGGCATGTCAAGCTATCCCGATGTGAGCGAAAGATGACACCTCCACACTTGCAATGGACCAACGTGGTAGGTGATGGCCTCATCTCCTCCTGCGTCTTATAAAGGTGGTAAAGGTCTAATTCTAGTAGTGGAACGTTTATAGCATAATGATGATAAATAACTTAGGCGGACGTAAAAAACGGCTGAGAGTATCCAACCCAAATAATATCTAAATAATAATATGTTACCTTTAAATACTCTATTGTAAATAGAAAGAAGAAACTTATAAACAAATAGAATAAATTATGTTGTTTTTTAATACAAATTCTTTGAATAAAATGCGTTCCTATTAAAATTCTTATGAAACTGTCCATATTTTAAAACAAAACTTCGAAAAATATATTTAAAAAATTACGACGAAACCTTAATAAATTTATTCATGAAGATTTCAAAGATTATACAAGATATCAGTTTTTTATTAGGACATTAGGCTTAGCGTGGTTACAACTTTATAGCGGGCGACGTCCCTGCGCGCGCGCAGTCAGGCCGACCATTGTGCGCTAAGTTCTGGCGCTGCTGCCTGGCCGCACTACACACCGACTTATAACAATTGTTTATTTAGCTAGCTGCTCGCAACTTTGTTCGCGTGAACATCCCGAGTTCTGTGATAGTTTAACCGGCTAAGAAACCTTTGCGGGCTTGAGAACAGCATCTTGTCAAAGTTTCATAACAGCCGGATGAACGGTATAAAGGACAGTGTACGGGAGAAAAAAGAACCATTTCTTTATATGTACAAACATATATAAAAAATAGATCTTTTTTCAAATTTATGGCAAGACTAAAACTTGTGACACAAAAACCATAGTTTCATTAAAAATACATCAGAAGGCCAATTATAGGTCACTACTGATAAAAATTAACTACCTGACACAGTGATACACAAATAAACACAATCAAATGCAGAAGAGACCTTCGAAAGGTACTTACTTAATAAACCTATTGGACAGTCCAAAATTATTAAACGAGTTAACACCTCTATGTTAACTCGTTTAATAATTTTGTGGAGTAGTGGAGAGTCACTCGGCTGCTTTTTTGCCAGCAGTGACACTTTTTTCTGAGGTTTCAATAAATAGGACGTGTGAAAATTCGTTAGACCTCAGGCTCTCAGCGGCGGTATTTCCGGACCAATACGACTTAGGGATCTTCAAGAAACGAGCCTATTCCTTCCTTAAAGGCCGGCAACGCATCTGTGATTCCTTTGGTTTTGCGGGTGTCCATGGGCGGCGGTGATTGCTTCCCATCAGGTGACCCGCCTGCTCGTTTGCCTCCTTCTAATATAAAAAAAAGACCTTTAGCCACGCCACGCATGCATGGCGCTCGGCATTTCCAGCAAGCATTAACAACGTACGAATATGTCGTACAAATACGATAGGTAGGCATAGTCATTGTCATAGATATTTATTGCATCACGTTGTACAAAGATAAAGGAAAACGGGAGGACAAAATGTAGAAAAGAAGGACTTGTCCTCCTTTTGCATCTGGCAACCCTAGTGGTCCTAGTAGTAGTAGTGCATACCTATACATTTAAATTTAGAATAACAAAATATGAAAAAAATGGATAGCATCAACAACTTCTGCTTACGATGAACCTTAAAATTGAAGACCTGTCAAAGATACACGTTGAAAACTGTCAAAATTATTCGTATCGTTGTTACACTACGGTGTAAAGTCTGCCGTTCCATTGACGGTGTGCAGTGTGTACTTAGGCTGCACGCACACTACGCCGCCGTTACGTGAGCGCACATAATATAGGCGCACGCACACTGCGCCCGCGCGGGCAACGTCCCTAACCTAACTTGCTATGCGTACCGCCTGATAGTTATGTTTTATTTATGCTTTCTTAGCACTGGGGATAAGGGTGTAGGAACGTAAGTGGTAACTCGGCTGACGTGTTTAAACTTTTTATATTATGTAGTAGGAAATACTGGTTAACAGTGAGCATAAAAGATGAAATAATAACTATAGATTTGAATCCGTTACAATATACTATTTAGTAATTGTTAGTTGATTAATAATGCTTGAGTATTATCATCAACGAGAGAGAGAGAGGCAGATCATATTATCATCTATCATATTGAATAAGATTGCAAATACTTCTAACCCGAGAATAAGTAAATACTACGCAAATTTTGTTGCAAACATATTACAATCCGGAAAAGTGTTGTTCCACGTGCGCGATTCGAACCGGCCAGCACCTTCTATAATAAATCGGGTCAAGTGCACCACCCACCAGACCACCACCCACCTTATTGTATTGTTAAAGTATTAATGTTCTCGAGGGGAGTTTTGTATAAAAATCTTTACTTTAAAATTGAGCCAGAGCCAGCCAAAACCCGTTTTGGGCCATCGTGATGGGACATGGCCCAAGCTTTTTGTGTGCTGTTGTTCATGTGAAAGGCTTGAGCCCAGCAGTGGGACGTTGATGGGCTGATGGTGATGATAATCACTTTAAATTTAACAAAGAGGAAATGATGCAAGCTTTTTATATGTCAGAGACTCATCTCTGTCATCTGTGTAGCATCTCAATGCACATCGGTGTTCAAGGTGTCAAGCTTAAACATGAAACAACTCTGACTTATTTGCCAGCGTATTAAACAAAACCAATGTGTCGTTCAGTAGCTCAGATGGAAGAGCTGACGACCAGATTGCGAAAGGTCGTGATTCAAACAAATCCCATCTGAAGCAGTCAAATTTTTCAACGGCTATTTTTAGTAAAATTTAGAAATTGTTTATGTTTGTGTCCTTGCATTGGACTAATACAACTTTTTATTTTATTTTACTCAGTTCTCCTAATATCACTTTCGTCTTTATCCGCCACAGTTGCCCGCAGCATTAGACCGGCGTCTGTGTCACGCCACGCGTGTGTGTGTGCGTGCGTGCGTGTGTGTGCGGCGCGGGCGCAGGTAACCGGGATCGGCGGGAAAGGGGCCGACTCCCAACCGTATTAGAATTTTTGCTCTTACAGGATTCTTAGCAGGCTGCTCTTTTGAGCTATAAGTATAGCAGTTCTGTTCAAAATTAGTCGTTCGTTTACTGCATGGTTGCTTTAACAAAAGCTTGTATTAAAATGTAGAAAAACTTTATTTTTAATTATAATAAGAAAGTAAAGCAGTATGAAGGCTGTCTTTACTTGAATAAAACAAGATATACATTTTAGAAAATCCTACACGGTTATCGAACCATAATTAGTGGCCTGTCAATTTACGAGATCAATCAAATTCCTTCGTACCCAAGGGCGATTACGAAACAAAAAAATATTTATGCGCGGTCTGCCAAAAATCTTACAAGAAATTAATTACGGGAAAAAAAAGAAAGGGGTGCGCGCCGCTGCTGACGTAATGGCATGGAGACGCGGCCGCGGCGCGCAGTGGCCGGCGAGCCCTCGCGGGCCCCGCACGGCGCGCGCGCAACCTCCCCGATCCCCCGATACCTCTGGCACAACCCACCACTCCTCAAAAACCATTCACCAGCACCACCTTCCCATTCACCTTTTTGCAGGAGCGATAGTGATTGACTCGTGTGACCACGTGCTGGCGTCGTGTGCTGGCGGAGAGACATGTAAGTTTTTTTGGATTTTTTTTACGATTTTTTTCCAACACGTTTTTTTAGTCACGAATTGGAATTGAAAATTTTGAGATTGAAATCTTTCACGAATTTTATATACTTTAAATTTTTTTTATAACCTCTAACATATGTACTTTTAAAAAATGTTTCCAACTATAGTGACATATTAAAAAGACATTAGTTTTTCAAAACTTTTTACTTAGATTAATCTTATTCTCACTCAGTTAGTTTGTAGTACAGCTACCTGTAATATTGATTTTGTTGGTATACTTTACGATTTGACTGAAGTCCCGGCCTGGGCTGAGCGGGCGCGGGATTGTTAGCCGGAGTGCATTTGAAACGGTATTGCCTCGTTCCACATCGCCGACGCGACGGCGGCAGTGTCATTCACTTCACTTCACTTGCTCCAAACTATAAAAGCTTTAGACTAAAAAATATTAAAATACTTATCCGAAAAGTTTGTAGAAGTTTCGATTATAAATGCTCATGCGTTACTTAACTTACGCGCGCGGGGTATGACATGCTGTTTTTTTTTATAATCTCGCTTTTAAACTGCCGTACCACAAAACTGTACATTTCATTAAAAACTCATGACGATTCTTCACGTAACTGTTAAGTAATTTAAAACCTTTCACTTCATCTCTGTCACTAACTTATTTCAAACCGAAAAGAGACATGGACATAATGAAATACCAGCATGGCAGTTCTATTTAAACTGGAAAATTGCTTAGAATCTTAAAATTTATTTAGGGAGTAGTTAGACCTCTGCCTAGGTCAACATAACGTTAGCTTGCCACGAAATGTTACCTCTCAAGCAGCCAAGCCGTCACGGTGAACACGCGGCGCCTGCGCAATGAGGCATCCATTGAGTTAGGATGCGAAGAAACACTTTCAAACCCACGTAATATCATAGCTAATGTAGAAAATATGAAGTAAAAAATCGTCTGAAGAGCATTTTGAGTTTAAGTCGATTTATGCTGAAAAAAATTCTGACTTAATTCAGATGTTTTCTTTATATTCAGTGATAACTTGATTTACTGTCAACTGTTGGTTTTATATTCATCTAAAAACTTGAACTTAAACTGCTTTTAAGTACTTAGTTGCAAGGAATAGATGAAAATACAATTTTACATGAAACCTGCTAGTCACCTTTGACGAAATTGTAACCAATTTTAACCTACACTTAGCATTTTTTTAGTACAGAATAAAAGAACATGTTACTAAGAGAATCTTACATAAACTATTTTAAAAACTAAGTATGAATTCCTTCATTCTATTTAATTATATATAATATAAGTAAGTAGGAATGTAAAAAAAAATCTAGACCACGTGACTCGAATTTGTCTTAAGTCGACATCAATGTTTGTTTAAGCCGCCAAAACATAATGAAAAGACATAAAAAAACAGTTTTCCTAAAAAAAGCTTTAAAAGTTTCAGCCACGTCACCTAGAACTCCTAACCTAGGCCAACATAGTGCGGCGTGCGCTCGCCGGCGCAGGCGCAGGTCAATACTCTCGGTCACGGACGCGCACTTTCACGGGAATAGAACCGCCGCGCGCCCGCTACGAGGAATTCTAATTGTCATCTGGGAATGTTTGTGCATTTACCCGAGACACTTTTTAAAAAAAAAAGTGCAGAAGATACCTTTTTAAAGGACATGAAGAAAACAAGCCAGATACTTTTTAAGAAAATAAAATAAAAACATATTTTAAGACAAACATATTTTATTGGCATCATAATTTGAACCTAATGTAGTTGCAATATAAATGAGAATCCATGAAAAATTTATGCTATACCAGTCACAGGGTTAAATTATCGCTAAAATCAGTTAGGTACTGACTTTACTGACTTTGAACTTTAATGATTAAAAGAAAAAAAAATCAAATTGTGTGTAAATTAATTTTTATAATCTATAAAGTTTGTGGTCGCGACTTCGTCCACGTGGAATAGTGACTTTCGGCAGCATTTTTAATTTTTTTAGGCTCTTGTTCCCGTTTTTGTAACATTTTTCACTGATGCTCCGCCCCTATTAGTCGCAGCGTGATGTTATATAGCCTAAAGCCTTCCTCGATACATGGACTATTCAACACAAAAAGAATTTTTTAATTCGAACCAGTAGGTCCTGAGATTAGCGCGTTCAAACAAACAAACTCTTCAGCTTTATAATATTAATAATTAATATAGATAAAGTTTGTGCTCCTAATTCACCCTTTTGAGGACTTTAATTGAAGTTGACGTCATTAATAATTGGTAGTGACACCATCAATGGAGTGAATTACTTAATGGTGTCGATTCTCTTGTTTGTTAAACTTAATTGAAACGTTTTTCATGAATGTAAGGAGCTCCCCTCGTGCATTAAACGTATAGCCAAAAGTTACAAACAATCTCGTGGGTTTACTAGGGAATTGAGAGACAACCAACTATATAAATATATCGTACAGATAATTTCAATTATATTATGTAAAGTGGTTTATTTGACCCCAAAAGCAAAGGGTCTTTTTATAAGACATACAGTATATCATCATCATCATCATCTCAGCCAACAGACGTCCACTGCAGGACAAAGGCCTCCCCCAAGGATATGAGGGGTATTTGCCGTAATCGCCATGTTGGCAGGCGGGTTGGCGATCGCAGTACGTTGAGGGTAACCTCAGAGAGATGCTGCTGCCCATCCTCTGGAATGGTCCCTTAGTCGGCTTTTACGACACCCAAGGAAAGAGATGGGGTGGTGCAATTCTTTGTCCCCGGCACCACACAGGGACACAGTATATGGGACATAAGAATATAAAATTAATGATAGTCTTTTTTAATACCGAACTTACAATGAGAAGAACATCTCCTTAAACCAACCTTTTTTAAATCTGTGGCTTTTTATTGGTGTTTAATGAAAACGTACACCTTTAGTTTCTTAATAATTTACATTTTATACTCCACAGTTGTTAGGAGTTTTAAAAAATCTTCCATTTTTTTTCCACAATTTGACTTACCATACGTTTTTTTTTGTTTCGAGTTCGTTAGCCCGGTACCTTGGTGGAAGTGCTAAAAACTAATGCAAACAAAATGACATTTAAGTTTATTTTACCGTTAAAATAATCAAGCAAGAAAAATTTTACTCAAAAGTAATTATCATCGCAAGGCAATATTCCACTTTATCAAAAACTGGAAGTATTCCATTGTTATTAACTTTAGTTTTCCAACAGTTGAATGTTCTTTAGAAAAGTAACCAGTAAGTTTTGTTTGGAAGATGACTACTTAAACGTGTATTAAAAACGTTTAAAAAAACTTTCAAGAAAGAGAAGAAAGTAGACAACACTTAGAAGAAAAAGTTACTAAGTATGGTTAAAATAAAAGTATAGGACTTCAGTGGTAGCAACTTGTACCTACGTACAATTACTAACGTTTAGTAAATCCTACTAATATTATAAACGCGAAAGTTTGTAAGTATGGATAAATGTTTTTTTTTTTTTTTTTTATACTTAGCTCGGCAAATGACTCCATCCCACCTGATGTTAAGTGGAAATGAAGTCCAGACGCGAAGACAACTGGTGCAGCGTGGAAACAAACGTAGCATCAGTTAACTTCACTCTGCCGGCCCACAAGGTGCTTCTTCACGCCTCTCTTGAAGGACCCCATATCATAGGAAGGAGGGAAAACGTGTGCTGGTAGAATATTCCATCTTTTGGAGGTGCGACAAAGAAACGAGTCACTAAATTTCTTTGTGCGTGATGGGATACTTGAGACAGTGAATCGGTGATTCCGAAGAGCAGCACGTGTACTCCTATGAAGAAAGGGAGAAGGTGGGATGAGGTCAAAGAGCTCTTCAGAGCACTCGCCATGGTATAAGCGGTAAAACACGCTGAGTGACGCAACGTCTCTACGCAATTGCAGAGATTCGAGAGTATTTACCACTTCTGCATTGCCGATAATGCGTTCAGCGCGACGCTGCAATCTGTCCAAGGCATCGAGAAGGTACTTAGCGGAACCGTCCCAGATGTGCGAGCAATACTCCACGCAAGACCGTACCTGTGTCTTGTACAAAAGGCACAACTGGTCCGGCGTAAAGAATCGCCGCACTCTGTTCAGAATTCCAAGTTTTCGTGAGGCTGTTTTGATCACGGCTTCGATGTAGTCCCTTTGGTTCAGATCGCAGCGTATCGTCATACCGAGCATGTTGATACTGCTCTGCAGGCGTAGAGATGTACCCTGAAGAGATGGAAAGGGAAGGAATGGTGACTTTTTTGCCGTGAACGCGCACACCTGTGTTTTCTTGGCATTGAACTCAACCAGATTATTGGTGCCCCAATTAGATATGAGGTCCAATACCCGATTGAGCTCAATGACAAGATTAACTCGATTCACTTCGGTTTCGACCCGCCCAGCCGCTGGGTGACCGTTATATCCTCCATGGACCGTACTATCATCTGCATAGCAATGAATATTTCCAAGTGGAAGCATATCATTGATATGCAGAAGGAATAGCGTGGGGGATAGAACGGACCCCTGAGGGACACCAGCGTTCACTGACATGAGCCGCGAAGCGCATCCATCAGATATAACACGAATTTTGCGCTCATGCAGGAAGCCAGCGACCCAGTTGCAGAACTGAGCAGGCAGACCGTATGCCGGGAGCTTGGAGAGAAGAGCTTTGTGCCATGTTTGTTACTCTTTCACGTAAAAACCACTAAATGGATTTGGATGAAATTCGGCATACAGATAGTTTATAACCTGGATTAAAACATAGGATATTATTATAACTATTATAATAAATTATTATAATATTATTATAACTTTTTATCCCGATATTCCCACGGGAACGGGAACCACGCGGGTGAAAATAACCGTCCCACTGCCTGGCAAAGGCCTTCATCATTGAAATCAAGCCATTACTACAATTGATGGGTATTGGCTTAATCACCACGCTTGCCAAATGCAGGTTGGTGATCACAAACCCGGGATATGCATCGAAAAAATCCGAAACATACTTTGCCCGACCTGGGAATTGAACCCGGGACCTTCGGGTATCGGGCCGAGCGCTATGCCACTCGGCCACCGAGGCGGTCGAAATGAAAATTACAAACGCTGACTAACCAAAATTAACAGTCGCATTAAATCACATATTTTCTGTAGGTAAGACAAAGTTTAATTATAATTACGTCGTACTGTAGGTTTGAGCCCTCCTATATTGAGGGATATCAGCCCCTAGAAACACTTAAATTAAATACTTGCAATAAATTTAATCAATTCGTTCCAGTTCTTTATCAAAATTCCGTTTTCCTATTGTAAAAAATTTAATAGGTACTATTAGGTCTACCGTTTATTATAATAACTTATTATTATATTAATAATTTATTGCAGGCCACAGCGATATATTTCTATAACGATAATATATAAGCGTATGCTTGGCAGCCTGCTCGTCGAAGCATGAATGGTTTTTTTCACTGCATAGTCTACGCTATTTCTCATGGCTCTCAACAGCTGTTGATTTGTATCGAGTAACATTATCATTTAATTAGGTTTTTCTGCTATTTTTTATCCTACCATTGAATAAAGGTTTATGGTCAAGTAACGTTATTATGGTGTTGTTATGACATGAATGAAACGAATGTCCTGTCCAAGAGGCAACGTACTCAAGTATTATTTTAGTAGGGTGAGGTCACTCTAGTATTTTTTTATATGTATATTATTTATGTTTTATATAAAAAGCCGGACGGCAATTTCATTAGATCACCATTCTAACACATCATCTTTGTTACCGTTTGTATTAGAATAAATTTAGCAAACTTAACATCGAGGCGTTTTATTAATGAGATAGTTACTTATGTTTAGTTATTTTTTAACTTCGATCAGTAATGTACTAGTTATAGGATCCGGAACGAAAATGCATCTCGAAAGTGCTCGTGTTGTTCATACCTATAGATTTAAACGAATAACAAAATCTGAAAAATATTGGATAGCATCAAGAACTTCAGCTTACTGTAAACCTTAAAACTTAAAAATAAAGATTAATTAAGGTAGCAAAATCCTACTAATATTATAAATGCGAAAGTTTGTGTGTATGTATGTTCGTCTATTTGTTGCTTCTTCACGCTGCAACGGATGGATGGATTTGGATGAAATTCGGCATACAGATAGTTTATAACCTGGAATAACACATAGAATACTTTTTATACAGATATTCCCACGGGAACGGGTACCACGCGGCTGAAACCGCGAGCGGCCGCTAGTATCTAATAAAATAATAAATAAATAAAATTATTTTATTTTCTTTAAAAATGTTTGCCTTATCTATACGGTTGATTGGAGCCTCCATTTAAGCAGACGTAGCAGGTGTTTGGAGACTCCGCTCCTCTCTTAAAAATATGTACTAGCAAAAGGCAGTACGGTACCAACATAAATTATTACATTGACCTTTTATAATTTTAAAACTAAAAAGCAAGACGTAAGCAAAACTAAGACTCCAATGCTTCCATTATGTCGCACTGTCACAAATATATTGAATAAAGTTTATGTTATGTTGTCTGATAATAACACAATTGCCTTTTATCTATATCCTACATGACGTACCCGTATATTCTCTAGAAAGAATTTGTTTTACATATTTTTAATTAATAGCTTTTACCAGAGATCTACTATGCTTAAACACATTTTGGTATCCTTTGAACTTAAATGCTCAAAGCCTCAAAAGTTTCTGCGTTTTTGAATTTACAAAGAAAATAGAAAAAATTTTTTTTGGAAAAAACAACACGTTCGTTCTACTGAGTTTAAGCGATTCGGATCTTTCAATCGTAATTTTTTATTTTTTCAAATTGACTTGATGAATTTTTTTCCTCTTACTTCGTTTGTAACAAAACACATTTGTTCTTAATACGTTACAGAATCAGGTGTCGTAATTAACTTGTAAAAAATATCATTTAGTTTTATTAAAAGTTTAGACGGCGAACTTGGTGTTTTCATGGATTACCTTAAACAATTACACATAATAACGAGCATAGAGAAAAAAATACATAAATATCTACTAATTCGTCGAGTCCTTTAGATCGGAGGTTGAATAAAAAGGTCCCCTTTGCTAGTAAAAGTGCAGGGTTATAGGGCGTAAACTATTACGGCTCGGGGCTACCTGGAGTTCACCACGGCTGACCACCAGACAGGTTTTTTGTGCTCTAGTGAGGGGGCGACGTATCAGCTGTTAAGTTATCGACTGTCGATAAAATCCAACTATTTGCTGACTAATGTTAGTCTGTTCTAATATTATCTAATTTTATCCCTGTTGATATTTATCTACGTAATAACAAAAATGTTGTATAAAACGTTTAACATTTATGTCAAATCAAAAATAATTAGGCTCCAGGGCAGGAAATAGGGACGAAAGAAGCGCCACAAAACTTGATACCTTCAGGGGCTCAGTAAGAAAGATTCAGAGCGTCCAAAAAAATTTATCAATAATGATACAATACTCGGTCTAGATCTTTAAATCTTATCGACAAATACTCTCATAAAGTTTATAATGTTAACCACAAAAACTTTACCATAGCTATCCTAGACATAGCGTTTGTAATACCCAACGTTTCTTCTGAGTTGCACTGGCCGCATCCTTATCGATAATATCGAGCCTCTTTCCCCTCACTAGCTGGCGTGTTGTGACGGCAGCCGGTTTGACATTTCACTGCCAAGGTCCACACCACCCCGCCACAAAGGCCATGTTGAAAAACACATCAGGCCGGCCCATTAAGGGGCTAACTGGGTGAGCCATTCCGCAAAACATACAATTTTGCTCGTTGCTAAGCGAAACTTTCGTCTCGACACATTGAATTAAGTTATTTTTTTAATAATCTAAAGACTAAAGATGTGTAACTTAAGTAGTTAGTGTAATTAAAGGTTTCATTAAATTGCCAATTAGCCATCTGTCTCTCATTAAGAATAATTATCTATGGTTTAGTGGAAAGGCCACCGCTCTGAGACCCGGGACGGGTTCGATTGTTAAAAGTTTGTGCTCGGTGGCTTGCTGAAAGTACCTATGTTTGGCAGGTTAACACTATTTTATCTTAGCCTGTAGATAATTATATAAATTATGTTTACAGTATTATTTTCCCCACTGATGGGGCACGAGCAGAGGGAACGGGGCAAGCGGGTCCAGTGCGGATTGGTGGTTGTTAACGACTGCTAATGCAGCCGGGACCAACGGCTAAACGGCTAAACGTGCCTTCCGGAACACACGGAGGAGCTCGAGATGAAAGAGGCCTTTGCGATAGTTCGCAAATCGCAAACCGGACGCGTTAACTAATGCGCATCTAGCTCCTGTCAGTGCAATTAAAATTAAAAGCTTTTACTTCATATATACTGGCCTGCAAAAATAAGTACTACACTTTTAATATTTATTTATTTTCTAAACTATAGAAGTTAGAGATTTTTAAATAAAAAACGTATTGCAGCAATTTTTATCAGCTTTCTTTAAAACTAAAGTAAATTATACATTAGTAACATTTTCCTTTTTGTTTCGAAAGTATATCTTGTGTACTTAAAAAGTTATTGCAATTTTAAAAGTGTGATACTTAATTTTGCAGGCCAGTGTAGTTTTAATACTGTAGTATATACTTTTGTCGTAAAAGTTCGTTTTATCGCGGAATCAAAGCCTGCAGGAACCGCTACTAGTTACTCGTTGATTTATATTTATTGAAAACCGTCATACGTAGTAACTTTGTACTGGATTATACTAACAAGAAGATTGTAAAAATATCAACAAGACATCTTGACGTGCAAACATGTTCTGGAAATCATTATGAAATTATACGTTTATCCTAACTAGCGATTATTTTAAAACGATTTTGCAAGATGATCGTTAATTAAGAATTAATAAGGCATGATATTATAATTGGCTTCACTGGCAGAGGCATCCCACTCACATAACATAATGTATATAACAGCTATGTGTAAAATATAGGTAGCTTTTGGTCGGCCGGGAATATTATGCATTAACATTGTAATTTTTTATCAAGATTACACCAACTGAGTTAAAGAAGAAAACGATTAGCTTTGGCATTCCAAGAGTTGTAGTTCTCTACAACTCTTGGATTGAATTAAAAAAGAGAAGAGTGATAGACAAGATTAAAAAAGAAAAGAAACTCTTTCATTTATAAGATTAAAAAATATATAATTTCAAACGAAAACTGCAAGAAAAATCTGCCAGAACTATTACCTATTATTTGAATATCTATTGGTCATATCAGGAATAGATAATTAACTGTTCTGTAGATAAAATCGTAGTACAAAAGGTATTGTTTAAATCACCTGTTACATTTCTCAGTAAAAATGTTACCTACCTTTGCAGTGATAGCGTCAGTTTCAAAGAAATGATTAAAGAGTATCTAATATATATTGACATGGCCGGAGATAATTACTTTTTAACCAGTTCAACGATTTATCGTGTGGTTCAAAGCACGGAGGAGCTCGACAGATTTTAATTTGGTCACCCATTCGGTGACCCGTCATTGCAAAAGTTGTTTCACATGCGAGATGGCAACACAACCGCGCAGCAGTTGCGCCCACAAACTCCGTAGAAATCTTTTAGATTTTGGAAAGACTTGACTATCCACCTGAAATAAATTTACTGCTTTTTTCTATATTCTCAGTTGAGAACCTAGTTAGGTTTCTATCTACAACTGTCAATAGTTGGAAGAAAAACACGATAGTTACAACACTAAATGGATTTTTATAAGAATCACAAACTGAAAGTGGAAAAACACATGTGACTCAAACAAGAAAGAACAAAAAAATTGTTCTAAAATTATTAAACAACTTACCTGTTGCCAATTACAGCTTTAACGTTATTATTTAAGCCACTTATTAATAGATTAAACCAATTAAACCAAACAGTAATAGGTATTTAAAAACTAAGTGAAATCATTATTCAAAGTGAAATGGTTTATCGTGTTACGTAGTGACCGAATAACGTGCATTCAAGAATAGATAGTCAGGGTTCGATTCCTGCGCGTGTTTGACGAATCAATTAACACCACCATGTAAAATTACATTTCGGGGCAGGTGCCATTAACAACTAGTGTCGTTCTCTTTCAACATATACAGATAGAAAAGGAAAGCGCATGCCCAAAGCGCAGACGTCGAACAAAGAGAGGTTGAAGGACTTTCGAACTTTGGACTTTGGAAAATATGTCGGAAGAATTCGTTAGTGGATGTTTCTTAGCGACATTTAATAATATATTTTCATATAATATTTAGTATATTGATAATTTGTTTTTGCTGCCCATCGCTGTGGTAGAATTACGACTATTTAAAAATGCTTGTGAAAGACAACCTTAATTTTTAATTGAATTTAAAATCTCCGCAGCTAAAAGACGTCCTGAATGAGTAGAGATAAAAAAAACTAAGTATTCATAAGCGTCAATAAAGAAGTTTCTTATACTTCGACTTTGTTTATAATTAAATTCCGAGGAAGATCAACACCTTGAATCTGATTGATTAATTTAAACTTGATCATGGAGAAAATGGCTAGCCATTGATTTATTTGTGTGGAAGTTACCGTTCAACCAACTAACTATAGGTACCTATGCTCTTTATAATAGTAAGCGCAAGCGAGTTGTTTCTCTGATGAGCCAGGTGGGAACAGCGCCAATTGTAGGTATTCTAAATGCAGTCTCGCTAAAATTTGACTGTCCCATCCTGCAGCACTGGGTGGGTCTGGTAAAGGGGGTCCGGTCCTACTTGACTGTCCCATCCTGCAGCACTGGGTGGGTCTGGTAAAGGGGGTCCGGTCCTACTTGACTGTCCCATCCTGCAGCACTGGGTGGGTCTGGTAAAGGGGGTCCGGTCCTACTTGGTGTTTTAGGCGGGTCTTTCTAATTTATATTAGATTTTGTTATGTTTTACTAACATAGTTTTAAGTACATTTGTTACAAACAAAAAAGGATCATGTGTTGTCCGATTAAAATTAATAATAGCGGCAAGAAACTCATAGGTACCTACAAAGCGAAGTATAGAAATCTATATTACTGATTTAATTAGTAGTAGACAAACACAGTCAACAGACAGGAGGAGACCTACCTATAGCAAAATGATATATGTGAACTACAGACCTGAAACGGAGTAATTGGTGCATTAGCATGGGAGGTCCCACGATCGTGTGCGATTCCCACCAGCGCGAGCGCAGCCGACGCCATCGCGCATGCGCGCCAAGCGGAATTTCTTTAGAGCTTTTAATAATTCGTTGAAACAGGGAAAGGCTTAATTGAAAAAAGCTACTTTCAAAAGTCAAAGTCAATTATTTTTATTTAAATAAACTTTAGAAAAGTGCTTTTGAATCGTCCATACCATTTTTTACCTAGTACCCACTTAAGACGTCTATTTTTTAGCTGCGGAGAATTTTGGGCGCAACAAACTCCTCAGCTTTAATTGAAGTAACGACATTTACAAATAAAAGTATGTCGTTAGCAAATCATACAATATTGAATGTAATGGATTTACAATAAAAAAAGCTTTCAAGAGCCCGGAATTACAAACAAATTACTTATTAAGTGCAATTTTAATAATCGATCGAGTTATAATATTATGACTATTTATAAGGAATAGAAGCAGCAGCATAATGCAAATCGGCGAATTAACTTAACTTAACTTAACTTAAATTAGCTTAACTATAAAAAAATAATTTTGATAAAAATATATAAGTAAGTACCTACCTATACAATTTTTTTTAAACAAATAGAATTAAACTGTATTTGTATACTCTAAAAATAGAACTTATAAACTTAATTGCCGATTAATATTTGTGTTTGTGACAAGTGCCTAGGTGGCACTGCTGCGATTCCTTACAAATTGTAGTTTACTTACTTTACGCTTACTTTAACTCTATCAAATAGTGATGAAAAGTCTTTTTTTTTTTTTTTGAGAGAGACTGCTGGTTGCCGAGGGGCATTTCCAGCTTCACCGGGCTTGTTTTAGGGGCGGCGAGGTACGTAAAGGGTACCTCAAGCCGTGTTGAAACGAAACACCTTCAGAGGATTTCTAGAGGGGTACGGCATCGCACACTTAAAAGTGCGCGTCCCCGTGCCCTTCCAGAGTCTCCGAAGGGTTCGGATCGGATCGGATGAAAAGTCATCAAGTGAAAATGCCTATTGGCATTCTGTGAAGTTAAATGAAAAAAAAGTCATAATGCTGTAAATTTGTTTGAAAAAGCACGATGGCTTAGCGGCTTTTTTCAAAGCCAAGTCACTGCATTTTTGACCATCTTGTCAAAAATGTCTCGAACTGCTTTGGTGCTTCGGATTGCACGTTAATGCGCTATTAACACATTGAATAATAATCCTGCTCAGAAAGCTAATCTATACTAATATTATAAAGAGGAAAGCTTTGTATGTATGTATGTATGTTTGCAACGAATAAACTCAAAAACTACTTAACCGATTTAAAAAATTCTTTCACCAATATTTTTTTAGTACACCCGTGCGAAGCCGGGGCGTGCCGCTAGTGTTAAAAAAAGGTTCACGTCAGCAATATAACGGAGCTATTGGGATTGAACTTTGATCTATTGCATTCGACCCGAACATCTATACGTTCGGCTACCGAAGCTTGTTTCACCTACTTCGTCACTGGGCGGCGCTGCTTCAACGGAAGTTAAGGTTAACTCGCACTAGCCACTCCTCAGAGGGCCTAGTGTGAGTTTCATTCGCCATTCAACGGGTTGAAGGGATTCAGCGGGCGTTTACAAGGCACTTATATATCCAGTGGCATATATCGTCCAGACTTTTTTAGCATTCAGCCACTTTGTACCCGTCGAAAACTGTATGATATTGTGGTTTTCTGCATAAGGTTGTAAACCACAACAAAAGATGTCCGGATATTCTTGGACGCATAGGTTTGAACGTGCCTTATAATTTGCCGAGTCATGCTATTACTAAATTATTTTCAACGCCACTTGTAAAAACCAATCTAGGTCATAATTCTCCAATAGCTAGAATGTGTAATGAATATAACATGCTTAATGGTAGGGTAGATGGTCTGGATATATTCCACGATTCTTTGCCCTCCTTTAAGAAGAAGGTGCTGGAACTATTTGCTTAGTTTTAATTATTGCATAGGGTTCGTTGGAATATTTTTGTTACCTATATATAGGTATAAATTTTTATTTAAGTTTTTTTTTTTAATTTGAAGTTTTGGAGATTTGTTATTCTATTGTAGCTTAAAACTAAACTTGATTTGAAAATCTTGTTAGAAGAAGTTAATGGTAAATGTTGTGCGTACCTATTATAGGTGTACATATCAGTACTTGTCCTCTGTGTATTTAATCATGTCAATAGTAAATAATATGTACGCTCTTGGTATGTCTAATAAATAAATAAATAAATCAACAACCGATCTAATATTTTTACAAATATTGAAAGCTATATTTATGATTATTTACATATGATTAATAATAAATTAATAATAATAAAAAATATAATTTAATCATAAATTCTATATTATTTTTTGGCGAAAAAAAAAAAGGTGTCGATTATTGGGCTAACTATGACCAACACTGATGCTACTACGATATAGTTATATTGCGATTTTGTATCAACTATACCAAACTAGAGGGAAAAAGATATATAAGCTGACAAAAAAGTGTACCAATCCTTCGCTTAAAAATAAAAGAGCAGCGAGTGATGAGTTTTTTAAATGTCACCGCGCCATCAGTTGGCTGCTAATTTTTTGTCCTCAACCTATGCAGTCTTCGTGGCAAACAAAACACTATCTCCAGGTATTTGTGGATAAACGAAACGGGTTATTTCATTGACTTTTAAAAACGAGTAGCGACCGGCAGACGCCTCGCCGGAATTGTCTCAGCCGAGCCCTCCGCGCGAGCCGCTGACAAAAACTAAGAGCATACCGACAATATTTGTTTCGAAGAATTCCTGTGCACTTGTCAAAAAGCAAATAGTCTATACAAAGAGTTCGAAAAGTAAAAAGAAAACAAGATAGAGGAAGAAAAACAAAAGTACGCAGCCGCGGCGGCATACGAATGAGATGATACTATGTCGGGCCGCGGCATAAAATAAATCATTATGCATTCGAAACACGATGGTTTACCGATAATAATAGACAGAAAATTGAGCCAGGGTTGACAGGGGGGTTACATCACACGCCCTGCACACACAGGTGCTTTCTTAGAAACGGCAAGTGAGCGTCTCACCTACCTGTGCGCAGTAATGAGATATTAAAATACCACAGTCTCGTCGTTAATGCAGGTTAACATCGGCACTCAATTAAATAATTTGAAAAAAACGAATAAAAGCTCACGTGAGAGCTTTAGAAAAAGCTGACACCCCTAGCGATCCAGTTGAGCAAACGATGCGCGCCGCTGCGCCCGCGCTGCCCTCCCATTGGCTGGTGCAGCTCGGTGCGGCGGACGTGCGAGCGGGACGTGTATACGGACCGCCGCGTGCGAGAGCGAGCCAGCGGACTGCAGTCGGCGGATGCGAGCATTTCCGATCGTTGACTCCTCTCAAGGCCATGGACAAGCCACTTTTTGTTGTATGTCATCGTAACGCCTGTAATACTGAACTGAAATGACCTTCAGCACTTTCATTTGAGGTCGGCTGTCAAGCCAGGGGTGGCCGGCTGTGAAGCAGCCGAATCGATATGTATCAAGACAGTCGTTATGGTAACCTGGAAATTCGCAATATTCAAATTACTTCTATCTTTTTTTAGCAATTTTGCAACCGTCTTATGTGTTTATGAAAAGCACTCTATTAACATGGCATGTCCTGTGAGAATGCCACATGTGCAATATTCACCTAACAATAAAAAGGAAAGTAGAAACCAAAGTGCAAATGATCATAACTAAGTAACTACCTCAGCAGTATTGTAGTTGACTTTCCCTGAAAAAAATATTAAAAATTAATATCAATTTTCTTGAATAAATTTTTAAGCATATCTTCGCTGGCCTTAATACAACACTGTGTCATTTTAATTAAACCTATATTAGGTATATACTAAGGTTATATACTTAGTAAACTAAAGGAATGTTAAACTGACAATGTTGCAATTAAACATTTCATTGAGCCTTATATTATACCAGCGACCGCCCGCGGTTTCACCCGCGTGGTTCCCGTTCCCATGAGAATATCGGGATAAAAAGTTTTAATGCGGGTTATAAACTATCTGTATGCAGAATTTCATCCAAATCCATCCATCCGTTGCAGCGTGAAGAAGCAACATATATACACACATATACACAAACTTTCGCATTTATAATATTAGTGTGATTATCATACTAATAATTTTAATTTGTTCCTCCTTTGTACTTAACTAGTGCAATTTTTATTGTTTTAATTTACCAAATTGGTTCTCTAACGCTATCATAAGTAAATATTAAGCATATTTTTGTGTATCGAAAGTCAATAAGTTGCTCTCGCAAACAAGTCCTCCCCCCATTTCCATTTACTTCAATGTTTCCAAGAACACATTCTTAAACTGTTGGAGTACATCTATTTTACGGCCGGCCGGCTTGGCAACGGCGGTGGCGCGAGACGCGACCTACCCCAACGTTTTTTTCGTTAAAAATAGATATGTCGAACAAACACGCCGGTGATAAGCCTTTCTAATCACACGCGGAGACGGACTTTTATCGGGAACGTAGTAACACCTATGCCAATAAAAACCCTCACGAAACCGATTCGAACGCCTCGGAGAAACTAGTAGGGTACGGGGACTTGCCTGAAGTCATACACTCTTGAAACCCTCACATTTTTTCGGTCATATTTGTTACATAATATACAGGTGTCTCATTTAAGTCGGTCAGTATGGGGAAGTCTTAAACTATAAGACATACGAAGATCTGTTCTTATGAACCATGTCATCGATTTTAATAAGAAGAAAAACTGCATTCATACATTTAAAAAAACCTGTACTCAGCTCGGGAATCGAACCCGGTTGTTTTGAAAAAAATAAACTTACACTATTTCTATTTAGATATCGATTGTGTAGGTCTTAAGCAGTAAATGGCTCTATGAAACATGATGTCTAAAATGAATAAAATGCAATGTTTTCACATACTTTAATTTATTTTAGTAAGTGTTCGAAGTGGGTTGGTTGTAGGGCTTGTTTGTCCGCCTGGCTAGCTACCACCATCTTATCTAAATATGTCGCCATAACATCAATGCTTGTAGCATTGTTGTGTTCCGGCAGCTGGAGGTAAGATAGCCAGTACCTCACTAGTTGAGGATCCCGGGTGAAGTGCGCTTCCATCATTGGCCTTATCATCACTTAACATCAGGCGAGATCAAGGCACTGTGCTTACCCGTTAATATAAAAAAGGCGCACTTCGGAAATCCCTAACTACTGAGGCACTGGCTTACCTATCTCTAGCTGCTGGAACACAACAATTCTACCAACATTGATGTTATGGCGACATATTTAGGTAATATTAACCACGAACTGATACGTATCGGATACTTACGATAGAGATAAGATAGTCACATCCTCAGTTGTTGAGGATTCCAAGTGAAGTGTGCTTCTAACCGGCCCTATCACCACTAAACATCAGGTAAGACAAACATGTACCTGCGCTAGGAATCGAACCCAGGACGACTGGTGGTCTTAACCACTACACCACAGAGGCGGTTGACGGCGGGATACGGCTTGAGTAACGTTAATATTCTCACCCCTAAAATATTTATTTATATTTTTTTTTTTTTTTTTTTTTTTTAATGATTACACTAAAAGGCCTTAAGGTAATTAAAACTTAGTATCAGAGAGATATCTGGAACTTATGAACCATCCGTTAAGTCCGTGCTAATGCAGCCGGGACCAACGGCTTAACGTGCCTTCCGAAGCACGGAGGAGCTCAAGACGATACATTTTTGGATGACCCATCCGATGACCGGCGTTTGCGAAAGTTACTTAACCTTAGCAATCGCAGACCGGGCGCGTTGACCACTGCGCCGAGTTCCTCAAGGGTTCAAGTCAATTTTCCAATAAATTAATCAATGTCATTTAAGTACATATAATGTTACGCAAATATTGTTGCGAACAAATTAAAATTTAAAAAAAAACCGGAATATATTTAACAAAAAAAAACTAAAAAGTTTTTCCTTTTTTTTATTAAGTATATTCCGGATATTTTTATAGCCTATGTCACTTCCACAGTCAAAACAAATCTAACGACACCTCATATGTTAAAATCCACCATGCCGTTTGGGCTGTAGGGCGTGCCAAAAAATAGACATACATACGTACTAAAATTTATTTATAACATGGTGTTACATTATTACTAGTTGAACGTTTTTACAACACATAACTATAAACCTTAAAAAAAAAATATAATTTATTAATTAAAATATATTATTAAAAGGAGTCCCTTTAGGCAAGGTTCCGAAAATACTGGCAGCGTTCCCCCTGTTTTACTTATAAACATACATACATACACTCGAAAAACATAACCTACCGTCTGACGCAGTCGAGTAAAAAAGACAAAGTGTTGAAAAAATTCCACGAGCGGGATTCGAACCCACACCCCATGACATGCCGGGTCAGGTGCACTGCCAAACTATGCTATCGTGGCTCATTTTTTTCTTTAATTAATTTCAGTTCAAAGTCAATATGGTTTTTTTTAATCAATGTCAGTTGCTTGAACTTCATTACCACAGTCAGATCTACAATCTTGATGACGCAACCACCCTGGCCTATGATTCAAGTGATATTTATACAAATACCTACCTACTGCGCCCTATTGTCTCATTATACGATTGTAATGGTTCATGGAATTCTTCGGAAACGTTTGTTTTAGAACATTCTCTGGGAATGTTGTGTCAGGTGAACACGGAAAAAGGCCCTATTGGCAATTAATACCTACTAATACAATTTTTTTAACTAGGTACCTACCTTTTTCTAATTGGATCCTTAGTGATCTTTAATTTTCGTAAAATGCTTGTTGTGAATTTATTTTCAATTTTAAGAGAGCGGGTTCGTTTCTCCATTGTGTAAGAGACTATACAATATGTCGAATGCAGTTTTACAAATACACACGCTTGCACACAACGGTGGATCCAGGATTTTTTTCTGGGAGGGGCACAAGGGGGGGGGGGCAAAAAAATCAACAAAGTAGGTATCATACTTCAAGTTTATTTCTACAAGTTCAAGTATGTATGTATGGAAGGTTTATGAAAGTGTCAAAACAATTAGAGCTCTCGATTTGCTTCTAAGTATGAACTGTGATGGAATCTCCACAGTACACTAAATTACTGTCTGGGGGGGCACGTGCCCCCGTGCCCCCCCCCCCCCCTTAAATCCACCCTTGCTTGCACATCTGACTCTGAGGAGATTTGACAGTCAGGGTGCCTACTGTGACTTTTGTTCACATCCATATTCATTCGATTACGTTTACGATAACGAAAAATTAGTATGGCATTGAAGCAGCCCCTCCTAGCGGCATACGAGAAGAGTTAACATTTTGCCATACAAATTCTCGTTTTCGTTAACGTGATCGAATGGCGAATGAAACTCGCACTTGGCACCCTGGTGTGCAAGCCTCAGCCATGTCGAAAGTCTTTTGAGGATAGAGTTTAAATTTTTTTTTTTTTTTTTATTGATGGCTTCGTGCGGTTAGCACATTTAGCCAGTGTCAAAGTAATTTAACTTACAAGTAATACATAAATAAACAATATTTCCATATATGATGATGATGAATGATATTAGAAATGGGAAGTGAGAAATGATATACCCCCCAACCCCTCGAGTATCTCAGTAAAGATGTGCGGCTTTACTAAGTCCTCACGCGAGCTTCTTGAGAGAATTTGAAAAGTGACGTTGCACTGTTTTGTTTCATTTGCCAACACTTATGCACACTCACGAACAATTAATGGTTAATAATCCACCATTAATTAATGGTGGATCCATTATTTCACATTAATATTCGACATAACATAAAATAACGCAAAACCGCAGACATGACGCTTCACTTTCCCGCCAAGAAGTCCCTTTAAAGTTTTTGTCTATGACAAATGGTTGAATAATTATATCAAAGAAATAAACAGTTTTAGATAGCCTGGTTTGCTGGCGTATGTATGTAAATTTAACTTTAATATCGATGACATGGTTTTTTGGTATTACTTCAATTCATATAGTTCCGGACTTCCCCATACTGACATATAGGGATAGCAAAATGAATGTAGGTAACCAGTTAGCTATTTGGCAGTTCTTACTTAAAACTAGAGAAAAAAATATATATTTTTTAACATATAACTTCTAAAAACACATGATCATTTTGTGGGTGTGTCGGGTGTGGCACGTGTCGGGTATCAAACAATTTTTTCATCTTTTTTTTTCTAGTTTTTTCATAGTAATCTAATAATACGATCGTGATCATGGCGCATGCGACTGTGTTAAAATATTGGATTCTCAAAGACAACAAGAATCATGGTAAAAATCCTATTAATAATCTCTTTTTGTGTTATTCCTTAATAAAAGGTTGGACCTCTTACAAGTAGGTACTGTTATTCTCAAAGAGAACGTAACGTTTATAATCCAAAAAAATCCTCAATCATACTTCGGAGTCAAACTTAAAATAGGTATAGGTACTTTAAGTTGACATTCTCGAAGAAAATTAATAATTTCCATAGTTTATAACCAACACAGAAGACACAGAAACCAACAAAATAAAAGTTACGACTGGCAAGGCAGGCGAGAACAATATACCTACATAGAATCTATTTACCAAACATCATTTATTCATCAGAGACGGTTATATGCATAATTGAAAACCTGAACTGCCGATCAGAAATAAAAGAGAAGCGACTCCTACGCACCCGGGACTCGAATGATGATCTCGCATCACGATGGGAAAGAATGTCGCACGCGCACTGTTTTATCAAGCCTGAAGCAGCGTTATTGAAATGCTATAATGTACGGTGAACAGCACAACAAAATGAGCGGTACACGAACGAATTCATGTTCTAAAGTAAAAATAAAGTGTTGAAAAATGAAAAAGAACGCCATATTGCGGAAAAAATGTCAACTGATTTGATAATTAGTGGTACAGAATGTATAGTCGACAATGAAATTGCTTTAAAATACCAAGTGAAAGATACGTTGTCATTATTGACAATGAGTCTTAGCGAAATTTTATTGTAATGGAAGTTTTTCTCAAAAGTGATATAGCAATTTCATGGTCGACTATACTTACAGACCTCAGAATATTATTCTGAGTTACAGAGTACCAAAAACTGACAAATTTCTTTAAAACATTTTCAACCTTATGGCAAAGACGTGAAGCTCAAAGTCTTTTGAGGAAGTTTGACGGTTTTGAATAGTTTAAAATGTGCAGCCGTGTGTACTGTCCTGTGTAGTTGTACCTACTGTAGTTATTGTTCTGAGTGAGCACCAATGTTCGACAGGCTGCACAGGCACCATTGTTCGACATATTTTCTTTTAATCATTAAAAAAGGTTCAGCAACTGGTTTTAGTCTTTCGCAATATTTTAATACCTGCTTCCTGCTTGTCATAATGTAAAATTTCTGTTAGTTTTTGGAGACCAAAACTGTGTCGAACACTGGCCTTAAGGTGTCGAAGACTGGTGCCACTACGATACCTATCTTATCTACCCTTAGAGCATTCATGGTATCTACCACAGAAATGGTATTTTTTTATTTAATACTAGTGGCCGCTCGCGGTTTTACCCGCGTGGTTCCCGTTCCCGTAAGAATATCGGGATAAAAAGTATCCTATGTGTTAATCCAGGTTATAAACTGTCTGTATGCCAAATTTCATCCAAATCCATTCAGTAGTTTACACGTGAAAGAGTAACAAACATCCATCCATACAAACTTTCGCGTTTATAATAATAGTAGGATTCATGAAGTGTTTGTTATAGCGCTATTGTTTTCGACTAAGTATTTATTTATTGAATGATGAATTTATGACTAATGAATAGAATTTTAATACTAAACGGAACTTGGTATAAGAAAGAAACAAGCTTCATTGCGATACACAGTAAACTTCTTATGGAAATACAAAACAAGTAAAAGCGTCAAGATTAACTAGCCGTTGTAGTGGCATTTAAAATATAAAGTGAAGTGTTCTGTTATTTACTTCAAGAGTCGTTCATTGCAAAAAACTTATAGATCGCTTTTTCATTAAATCGGCACTCGTAGGCACTGCATAAACAAATCAATTGAATGCCCGTGTTTTGAACAATGACACAAAGAACTACCCTAATTGAAGAGGCGCCTTGAAATTAAATTAGCAGAAATGAACTTGAAAACGTTGATTCCCACAAGATAGACCTACGAGACGTCATAATAATTTAAACTAATTTACGCCCTACGAAGTTCAGAAGAAGGGCCATTTTTCAAATTAACGGTTGAGGAAAGATGGCCGCCGACTCTGGCGCAGCTTTTTAGTTCTTTTTTCATTTTCAAATAGCCAGCATTCCCGCAGTCGCTTTCCGAGGGTGGTGCGGGCCACGCGCAAGCGGCGCAAGTGGGACGGCTAGTGTGGCGTGTTCCAACTAGTCATTGTGTCTGGGCCCTTTGGAAGTGTTTCTAAGTTGTGCGCGTAGCACAGTGGTTCTGTGCCGGTGTCCAAAGTAAAAGTTTGAGTTCGCCGGTGGTTTTTTGTCTTTATCGAACTGATAGCGCAGTGGGCCGTGTAGTAGAACGATTGAGCGGATGTACTGGTAGATTGCAGTTTTATGCATTAGTGCCTTCGTGAAATTTTGCAGTGATTAGGGTAAGGGCAAATTTTTATTTTCATTTAAAACAATATGCAATAAGAACAGCCTGATACAATTAGGCAATATCTGTTTCTGATACTCATACCTACATTTTTTTCAATGCAATATAATTCTTATTGGTTTCATTTCAAAATATTACTTAGTATCGAATGAACGTTTGGTAGGAGGAACTGTAAACTCCTGAGAGAAATCTAATAACATTGTAAACATTTAGTAGTAATACTACTAATGAAACATTATTAACAACTACCTACAATTTTATAAATTCCATTAAGCAAGTATGTACTATGACAAATTAATAAGTAAGCACAATATTTTCAATTTCATCAAGATTTAAAGGTCTTAGATCTATTCGGCAAGCGACAGAAACGCTTACAGTTAGTTCCTTCTACCAAACGTCCATTCGAACGACCAAACGTTTATTCGACCAAACGTTCATTCGATCAATGATAGAAATGTCAATCGTTATAATAATAAATTGGCACCACGACGCTGGTCTTCCGTGGTTACCAGAAGAGCTTAAGTACTATAACATTCACATTTAAACATTTTTATTAAAATTAACATTATAATAAAATTAATCTCAGTAAATATATAGGTTATATAGGTAAATAATTAAATACTATTTCGTGGATCAGACAGTTTTGTAGAATCTAAATATAGGTTATTAGGTAGGACATGTACCACATAATATGCTCGATTATACATTATTATTAATTTAAATATATATATCGACAAAATATGTTTTGGTCAGTTGTTTGTACGATCAGGGTGCCTAGTGTGAGTCTTGTTTTTATCCGTATTAATTCGAATACGTTTACGAAAACGAAAATTAGTATGGCATTTAAGCAGCGCTTCCTGGCGGCATACGAGAAGAGTTAACATTTTGCCACACAAAGTCTCGTTTACGTAAACGTTAACGAATGGCGAATGAAACTCGCACTTGGAACCCAGTAATAGAAAGGCCAAATGTTTCGTCGATTCTTATGTTAAACGGCGAAATGAATTTCGATATCCCGTTCGCTCTTTAACAGCCTTTTAAAAATACCATAAGTAAAACGAAATCCAATTCATACCCACTCAATATATATGTGTTACAATCGTAATTGCATTGGGTTTAAATTTTGGATCCTGCCGGGCATTGCAATGAGCGCTAATATAGATTCGCGTAATTTAAATGAATTTAGAGAAACAAAATTAGTGTTAAACTCATAATTTTTTACTACAGTAAGATAAGTATTTCAATGCCTCAGTAGGTACTGTTCAGTAACATAAGTACACAGCTTTTGCTGTCTGTTCTTCTCTAAATATAATACAAATATAACAAAATCGCTTAAAAGTATTCCCAACAAAAGAAAACATATTAGATTTGACAGGCATTTTGCCATAATTACAAAGTGGGATCTAAATGGGATCTTTTGTGCAGTCCCATCCTTTCACTCTTCTCCAAGTAGTAATTAATTATTTGTTTGCTAATTTTATTTACTTTACTATTATCGCTTTTTTTCAGTTTAATGTAGTTCATTTAAGTTATATTTTGGTATAAACTAAAAATGTGACAGTTTATTAAACAACTGAAGGTAGATTTTAAAATGGTATATTCAATAATTGTGACGCATAACTTATAAAATTATTAGTTAGAGGCCGATTTACAATATCCTAGTTTGTGACATATTTGTGTTAAAAGTAAATCTTTAGTTATTTATGGCAAGTAGGAGGTAATGGTTGCTTTAGAATTATGATCTGAAAAATCACCTAAGTATAATTCTGAATACAGGAATATTCTATTGCAACACGCTTTAGATCTACTTCAGTCTCTCTAATTAGAATATTAAAACCTACAATTCCTACAATTGGACACATGTACCCATTTCTTCAATTTCCATCTAACACAGTAAAGTGACAGTTGTTTCAATTCAACGTTTCTTAAAGAGATTATTAATGAATAATAGTCCTTAACCTTCTTCCTTAGGACGCCCTCCCCCAGACTAGGTGGAACGACGATCTTCGCAAGGTGGCTGGCAAGAGCAGGATGAGCGAAGCCGCGGATCGTGCTCGGTGGCGTGCACGTGGAAAGGCCTATGTTCAGCAGTGGACTAGTGTAGTCTGATGATGGTAATGATGATGATGATGAACCTTCTTCACAAGCGTTTGCTAGACAGATTGTATTTTAGGAGAGGGTTTTCCGATTGCTTCATGCGCCTTTTCCAGCGTCACCGGACTTACGCTTCAATCCCCGAACCTTGCCATATCGTCGTTGCAAATTTAAAATCTCTTGTGTCTTTTGGGTCAAAAGAGGCTTTATACCTCTAATTTATTTGTTGTACTACATGATACCTTTTTTATACAGAATAATGTCGTTGTTTATCATCCCTTTTAAAAACACACAAAAATATTCTCTAGAAAATTTTACAGGAGAAAGTTTTATTCGTTTTTCTATGATAGGTATATACTTTTGTCACATATACGTAGGAGATATTAAATTTTTAACGATGGTATGGGTTTAGGCGCTGCGCAAACGTAGACATTTTTGTTACCGACACGGCATACCATACAAGGAAACCGAGTTGCTGTATCAGTGTCAGGTGGAAGTAACTGGACACAAAAAGTGTCTACGTCTGCGGAGGGAGGGCTGATTTCATATTCACTGGTAGCTTGTATCCCACACAAGACACAAAAGTGTCTACGTTTGCGCAACGCCTTTAGTTTAAAGTCAAAGTCAGTACGGGGATTGAATCACGTTAAACAAAGTTATTTTGATGTAGGTAGAACCACTACCACTAACCACCCCCCTAACCCCTTCTTGACATGCGAAGTTTTTTTTTTTCGAAAAAAGAAGAAAAAAACTTCGCATGTCAAGAAGGGGTTAGGGGGGCCTAACCCCTTCTTGACATGCGAAGTTAATTTTTTTTATATTAGAAGTAAGCAAACGAGCAGGCGGGTCACCTGATGGGAAGCAATCACCGCCGCCCATGACACCCGCAAAACCAGAGGAATCGCAGATGCGTTGCCGGCCTTTAAGGAAGGAATAGGCTCGTTTCTTGAGGATCCCTAAGTCGTAAACAGTCCGGAAATACCGCCGCTGGAGAGCTGGTTCCACAGCGCTGTAAAAAAATTACGTTGCGAACGTTTTTATTTGACTCTTGTTCTTGTGTTTATGATAAGTTACTGTTAGTTTCAAGTTAGTAATAATCTTTGATTAGTTTTTAATATTTAATTAGTTTTACTTTTTATTTTTGATTAGTTTTTATCTTTGATCAGTTTTAATCAACTTAAAAATTGCATGCCCGTTTTATAACAAATGTACCTGGGTCCTTAATCGCAAATTGTAAACAGTTTAAGCAATAAACGAAATTATATTCTATTCTATCCTATTCTATTGTGATTTCTTTTGAGAGAGTTCGCCGATTGCCACTGGGCATTTTCAGCTAAACCGGGCTTTTTTGGGGACGGCGACAAGTTTAAAAGGTGTCGTGACGTGTCCCCGAGCCCTACTAGATTCTCCGAGTGGTTTGGATCGGTGTTATTATAATGTTCTAAGCATCCGTACAAGTAAACCGACAAACGGTTATTAGTGATGCTTATCAAACAAACATTGAACCTAATTATTTTGTAATAAATAAATATACAAAAGAAATAGGATTCAAGCAATTTTTTCCCGTTAAATGCCGATATGCGTTCGACATTGCATTGAACTTCCTTGTCTTTAAATTATTTGTTAAATAATTATTATTGCTTCACTTAGGTAGGTAGGTAGGTAGGTTACATTAGAAAAAAATATTAACTAAATTCTTAACCTGTTTTTAGAGATTTGAGAGCTAGGTATTCAATTATTTTAAAAAATATATTTGATGTTTATCAGTAATTGTACCAGCATTGTACCAGTCGTATCTATGAGTAAATAAGTGAGAATTTCAGTATTTAGTTTTATACTTGACTAAGAGTCCGTTGAAAATCATACGCCTAATGCAAGAGTTTATCTAAATCTAGAAATAGAAAACCTGCGTTTTTTTTAAATATAATCATCGCCCTTAAAATCTTAGTCAGGCTGGCCATGTGTTACATGTCGGTAAATGTAATTGATCTCACAGATAATAATTCAAGGGGAAGCACTAACCGTTCACGTAGGTGGTCCAACAGCCATGATGCGATAACGACCGGAACTCGTCACTTATGTACGGCACAGATAGCTGGAGTAGCAGGTTCGATTCCCGGGGTGTGACTTCTTACAGCTTCACTGGTTATCGTGTTTAATATTTTCATCACTGTTACTCGTAGATAGGTAGGTAAACTAGTTTTTCACCATTGCTTATAACCATTCCACTGCTAGGCTAAGATTTTCCCTCATGGCCAATAGCACATGGGGAGATTATAGGAGATAGACCAAGCTAGCCCAAGGCCAGCTGTTACTAAGTCAAAGTCAAAGTCAAAGTCAAATATTCTTTATTCAAATAAACTTTAGAAAAGTGCTTTTGAATCGTCCATAATTTTTTTACCTACTACCCATTCAGGACGTCTATATTTTAGCTGTGGAGAAGAATGGGCGCAAGAAACTCCACAGCTAATAACAAAAGAACATATATTTGAAGCGTAACTAAAAATAATAATATTATATGCACTCCTTCCATAAAGATCATAGCAATGTTGCTGTAACGACATTTGTAGGCGTTATCAAAAAGTTTGTAGTACTTAATATATTTGAAAAATAAATCTGTAGTAACCTACATCAATAACATTATTGCAAACATGACTCGCATTCTTGTTTTGTATCTACGACTTATTAAAGTATATATTTTATTTGTTTCAGAAAGCATCACATCACACACCAGCAGATCACTGAAGAAATCCTGTCACCAATTGGAAAATATGGAAATCTTAAATAACGATTTTTTTTTTGTTTGACTGAATCAAAATACACTAATAAATGAAAGATCCTGAAGGATACGATAGGTACCTAATAATTTAATATCTAACACAACTGCAGTTTCTTGGTAACGGCTCGTCATCAGTCATCTATAATAGTAACGATGTGTAAAAAGTTTAAGCTTTCAAGTATTTAGTCAGAAATATATTGTCCATTGTATTTTTACTTACACCGTGAATTTTTGTTGCTTGTTTTCCCATAAGCACATATGAATAGTAACAAATTTTAGTACGAGACTAACTTTGAAATATTTAAAAAAAACAGCTGTAGGTATCATACATTTTGGCTAAGTAGAACTTTTACTAGGTACCTATTTTTTCAAAGATTACAGAGGTAATTTAGTAAGAACAGTTGTACTCAATGTATAGGACATGAGTACTATCACCTGCTTAGGGGTAAAGAACAAATTAAAATTCATGGTAAATATAATTTTGGATAACAAACTTATTAACCTAATATCAGTCACAGCTCTGTCAAGAGACTCATCGCGTCTAAGAACCTGTCTACATCTGCGAGCTGATGCACCGCTGAGACGCGTCGGTCGTATCTGATGCACCGCTGAGACGCGTCGGTCGTATCTGATGCACCGCTGAGACGCGTCGGTCGTATCTGATGCACCGCTGAGACGCGTCGGTCGTATCTGGGCTTGGTAACTCCACCACCGTTGGCGTGCCTTCCGCCAACGGAGGACGAGTTCCCGCTCTTAGGTGCGCTGTTCCACTGGTTACTACGAAACGAAGATCCAGGAAGAAGTAAGAAGAATCCTGCCAGACTTGATGTCCTCGCATCTGAAATTCTGGACTCTTTAGCTAAACATCAGCCAGAGTAGAGTAATTTACCAACCCTTATAAATAAAAAAAATAAAAAAAGTCCCTTATTGGATGAAAATTCCGAGTGAAGCGACCATCATCCTTGGTTTTAAGACACTTTCTTTAGATTCGTTAAAATAAAGGGCAAATTTATTTTTATGTAATTGTTTATTGTTGTGTATGTAAACAATTAAAATTTTAATTAATCTCCATCCGATGCACCTCCTATTTCTCGTACAGTCAACGGCGATTTGTTCCCCCAAGGTAACTCATGTGATTGGTCAAGTTTCAAAATTGAAATCAGTATGAAAATCTTTTTAAACGCATATCGAAAAACCTTCGAGTGTCTACTAGTACCTGCAGACTTTTACTGTAATTATATAGAAAATACCGACTTACACTTTCGAAACTCAATTTTGAAATCTAGTAAACAATCTACTTTGCTGTTGACTGTAGTTACCTACTTATATTTTTCTTTCAGGATTGAAGTTTATTTTCAATGTAGGTATAAATAGATGTTTTTAAACATACTTAGTTAAGTTCGCCAACTAATTTTGTGTCCAAAAGTTGACTTAGAATAAAGTAGTAAATAGGCTATGACTGTCCCACAGCTGGGCAAATGTTTCCATCATTCAAATCAAGTCATCACTACAATTGATTGTCAATGGCTTAGGTAATAAGCACGCTTGCCAAATGTGGGTTAGTGATCACAAACCAGAGCTATGCATCAAAAAATCTAAAACACACTTTGCCTGACCTGGGAATCGAACCCGGGACATCGGGACAGGATTTTAAAAATCCAACGCGGCTTTTTAAAATCTTCGAGATTATAATATAAAATTAAATAAGTGCTTTTTGTTAAATTTCTTATTCTAATGTAAAAATTAAAATTCCCCTAATAGGGTGCATGTTCAAGGTTTTAAAATGTTTAATGCAATACCATCTTTATAGTAAGTACCTACAGTTCACAATTTCAGGATCTTGTTCTATTTTTAATGTGCTATTAATTTATGTTTTGATTTGTATTAAACTTAGATTAAGCTTACATTCGCCTGAAAAAACAGGGTTTACCTAGCTCAGGCAATAGTACTAAATTTATTTTAGAATATTAGTTTAGAACCCTTTATATTATGGTTAGGTATATCTACTTATATAATTTTACGCAAATTACAATTTGAAAAAGATGTGTTGAAATAATTCCATAAGCGGGATTCGAACCCGCACCCCATGACATGCCGTATCAGATCAGGTGCACTACCGTGGTACCGCTATCGTGGCTCTTTCCAACGCCGAAATTGATCAACGCTATATACTCTTACTCTGTTATCCAAAAGATTTCTATTCAATGTCGATAACGACGTCATCAACATCCTATACAGCTAACAGTATCAATATAGCTTGCCTAATTCTTAACTGATCTTTAATATCTGTAAAAATATTAAGATCGGATGTTGATGACGTAGTTGTAGACATTGAATACGGCTCCTTTGGGTTTAGAACCCTTTGTTAACAATAAATGTAAACGTATTTGAATAAAGCTTAGTATTATTATAATATACTTACTTGGTAACGAATGTGTCAAGACTATTGGTGTAGTTGTAAGCCGGTAGTTACCGAAACCAGCGGCTAGAAACGAATAACCAGCCGCTTGATACCGGGTAGATACCCGACTTGAGCATCGAAAAAAAAACGATTTTTAATACATTTTTTTATTGTTAAACTCTTATTTTTGTTATACAGTAGGTAGGTAGCACTTATTATGTTTTGCTATTCTTGTTTGTTTTTTTTTAAATAAACACTGAAGACACAGTTTATTTATACCTACTAATTTACTTAATTCAGAGACGAATAGGAAACTATGAAACGTTTGTGTTTAGGTGGTGGTGTATGAATATTATAAGAATAGAGGTAGCTTAATTAGTTAACTTTGGATTTAATCATCATTATAAATCAAACAATGAAATACAACTAAATGCTTACTATTACTAGGTAGTTGTTCCACTTATTTCATGGATAAATACCTATTTCCAAAACATCTCTGACAAATAAATTATTAAAATAGTCCTATTCCACTGCTGTTTTACATTTTGTATGAGAATTTTGAGTTTTTAACACTTAATACATATGCAAATGGCATTGTTTATGTCTATTTATGATAAATGTATCCTTAGTAAATAAATCAGAAGAGAAACAAAAAACTAATCATGTGAATATATCAATGAAATGTAAGCAGCCGTTTCCAGCCGCTAGTTATCACTAGAAATTACATAATATGCCAAATAAGCCGTTTCTAGCTGCAGGCTAGAAATGTTAGTAACCAGCTTCACGTCTATAGTCAAGACTCGCTTTCACGACAGGATGATTCAAAACACAATAAAGTTTACAACAAAATAATTACGTTTTATTATTCGTAAATGAACGTTACATTACTCTAAAGCGTTAAAATAAAGAGCATCACAGTAAAACGTATAAGGTCAAATAAAGGACCAACAATATCTGGCGAAGCATTATACAAAACAGACCGAACGACACTCCCCGAGATATTTTTAGTATGGAACTGTCTCAGAAACTTAAAATTAAGTTTAATTTAAAATTAAAGCCGTACACGAACACGTGGCAGCTTGACTTGTTATACTATTCTTTAGAATACACAGACTAACAACTCTAACTCTCATTTTCGCTTGCACTTCTTAAGAAACATTTAAAATAGAAACGTTGCTACCTACACCTGACCGCGAATATAGATTTCACTATGACTATTTATTTTTATATATTCCTCAATATAAAAGACTCGGGAGCGTTTATAACCCATAGAAAATATGGTACGCGCGCACACCCCTTCACTCTGCGGCACAAGTCCTAATTTTACAGCACATTGTTACTAAGCATCGACTCACTATGGTTTGTTACATTACTAGGCATAGGCTCGCAAGTGTGCCACGTTTGATGACCACGAGCTAAGTGCCTAATGTGAGTTTTGTTTACAATCCGTATTCATTCGATTACGTTTACGAAAACGAAAATTAGTATGGCGTTGAAGCAGCGCCTCCTGGCGGCATACGAGAAGAGTTTTGCCATACAAATTCTCATTTTCGTTAGCGTGATTGAATAGCGAATTAAACTCGCACTAGGCACGAATGCACTAGTCTTAGCTCTTATATCACTACCTATTTTGTCTTTCCTAAACATATACATAGTCATTACAGTATGACACAACTTATTACAATGAAGCACACACTAGTCTTAAACTTACAGGAACCTGAAACTATATGCAACTTAAAAGCCTATGGTAGTAATAAAATTGCCACATTTTGCACAAATCAATCCTTTCCCATTTTCTATTAACATAGGTAATAGCTTAGTAATAGGTAATAGGTAATAGCTAAAACGTTTAGGTTACGTACGAACACAAAACATTTATAACAACCACTATGTTCTAGCACAAGTTGGGATTTTTACGTTAGAAATACGGAAAAAAAATTAGAATGGCTATCGAAAGGCTACCGATACGTTTACGTTACTCTGAAAGTTGCCAAGCTGAAGTGGGACTGGGTTCGACGTGCATGCCGTACGAAATCTGGGCGGGGATCTCAACGGACCCCACATAATGCGAAAATGCGAATAAGTAGACCGAGACGAAGATGGCGGGACGACCTTGATAGGTACAGACGCTTGCATATCAACCTAACCAAATCTATCTCTTCAATAAATGTATAACCTTATACATAGCCTTATACATAGAGTTGAAAGTCTTGAGGACATTTGACAGATTGTGGTAGTGTGATGTGCACGCGTGTGTACATGAGTAACTAGCATGACGTTGCAGGGAACCGGAAAAAATGAGTGGGGAGGTGTACCCAGGAATGGGACACTTACGACGGATATAATACTAATACAGGTTGACTTTTTTATCACCGTCCAAACCTTCTGAGATGACTCCCGCGTGATACAAACGAACAACTCTTACTATTGGACCAACTCCCTAACTCTTCCCATATACATTTTGGTCGAATGAATGTTGACGTTTTGTATGGAACAGCTGAATTTTATTTTCGAGTTAGGGAGTTGGTCCAATAGTAAGAGTTGTTCGTTTGTGTCACGGGAGTCATCTCAGAACGGTGATAAAAAAGTGACACTGTTTAATAATATTGAGGCTACGCGGTGCCTTCAGCATGGATCCCAAGTCACCGCGGGATGGAATGAAAGGTAATGAAAAAGTCGATCAATTAGTCAAAAATGCGGTGATGTGTGGACACCCTATGTATGCATTCCTACGATATATCACTGTCAATTAAATGTAATCGTTATAAATTTCCAAGACAGTTCCGTGGCAACATTTATCCTTATATAAAAAATAATATAACATTTTAAATACAATCAATTTGCAAAAGTCAAGGTTCATAAATGTAACCAACACAAAATCAAGTTTAATACACACATCAGACTACATACCGCAAACTGCCAAATTTCCTCAACAGATTTCGAACTTTATGGCTACGGCATATGGTTGAACATTTATTAAAGAAACTTGGCAGCTTTCGATAGTCTGTGCGCAGGCGTCTGTACAGTCAACAGCAAAGGTAACTGATGATCGGTCAAGTTTCAAAATATGCAATCAGTATGAAAATCAAAACTTTTTAAACGCATATCGAAAAACCTTCGAGTGACGTTGTCTGCTTACTATGGTTATGTCGCATCAAATATTTCTTACGGGCTTATCTTGTAAATAAAATATTTATTGCCCAAAAAAAATGCATAAGAGCCATATGTAACAAAGGTCCATTTGACGCATGCAGGCTACTATTTGTAAAGTTGGGCATACTAACCATTCCAAGTATGTACGTATTAGATATATACAAGTTTGTCAAACAGCACCCAGAATTGTTTTTACGAGCCAAGGATGTATTTCCTCGAAACACAAGAGACAGTGACAGACTTGTCTTAGATTTCCGCCCAAATAATGCTCTTTATCAAAAAAAGTTGTTACTATATGTGCATAAAAGTATATAACAGAATCCCAAATCAATTTGAACAGGGACCTATAAGTTTAATGACAAGAAAGCTACGTATATGGTTGTTAGAAAAATGTTATTATAGCATAAATAATCTTTTTAATTATTAATTATCAATAATATTTTGCATGTTAATGTTTATTAATTGAATAGCGATTCTAATACTTATATTTGACATCCTGTATATACCTGTTCTTTGCAAATAAAAATACTTTGACTTTGACTCTACTAGTACCTGCAGACTTTGACTGTAGTTATAAAGAAAATACCGACTTACACTATCGAAACTTAATTTTGAAATCTAGTAAACATCATCTACTTTTGCTGTTGACTGTACCTATGTGGTGAGCTAACAGCCTTTAAAGCAGTATAGCAGCAGTGTTATTGCAGTTGTGAAAACGAGACGCATGTAGCGGCATATATACACGCGTCTCGTTTCCACAACCGCGATAACATTGCAGTAATGCTGCTATAAGAGATAATGGTAAAACTCCTGGTTCTGCTGATATCCAATTCAGGGTGCCTAATGCGAGACGCCATTGGATCACATAAACGAAAACGAAAATATTACTATGGCATTGAAGCAACGCCTCCTGGCGACATTCGAGGGAATAGTTAAGATGTCGCCATACAAAAGTTTTTGTTTTCATAAAAGTAATTGCATAAATACGGATAGTAAATAGGTCCTACAACGTGCTTAACAGTTAACTAACAACAGTTGCTTAACAGATGATGATGATGATGATGATGAATTACAATAATTACTCTGATCAAGTTAACGAGTAGGTATTGCAAAATTGCACAATTCTCGTTTTCATTAACGTGCAAGATTGGTGAATAATACTCGCGCTCTTGGTGCCTAGAACGAGTTGTAATTGCAATTCGATCACGTACAATTTTTAGTTAAAGCACTATCAGAGTGGATATAACTTGCAATCCACAACACGCCATTAAATTAAGTGATCTAGTGGAAAAAATAACAAAAGTTAAGTCAGATAAATAATAATTGTTTTATTATTCTGATATGGGTATACGAATATATGTATATAAACCCCTAGGGAAGCACATTTGTCCAAATACTAAACAGGATGGAAAGAGCCTATAGCCATAATCACGCGCGCATTGCTGCCTCTGAGGGTAAATTCACTCTGAAGTAGGAGGCAGCGGTTGACAGCTGCACTATCAAACCATTTTAAGCTTTATCTCTTAATTGATAACGCATAGTATCTTTTGAAATCGCCCACCATCACTTTGATGGGCCCGCGCGTCTAACCCGAGTCTTTCAAGTGACTATGCGTTATGTTTTAGAGATAAAGTTTAAAATGGTTTAACAGTCAAACTGCCGGTCGTTTGCTGCCGACCGCTGCCACTTCTGTGTGAATTGAACCTAAGGCTAGTTAGGCATAAGGTAAAGCGCGCGTGATGAATGAATTATTGTACACACGCGTGCACATCATACTAACACGAACTGTCAAATTTCCTCAAAAGACTTCGAACTTCGTGTCTATGGAATATGGTTTAATATTTATTGAAGAAATTTGTCAATTTTGATTAGGTTGATGAGCAGGCATCTATACAAGTGTACAATACAATAATAGAATGCTATAATACAATTTAACAGTAGTTCAGCGTATAGAAAGTGGCGTAAATACCATTGGCTGCAATGGCAATAGGAAGGTCTATTGCTTGTCTGCCGGCTGAATAACATAAAAATAGAAACTTATGATTTTCGAATCGGGACCGTTGCTTTGGCACGGACCTTAATGAGAAATGTCCACATTACTGTTGTTGACTAAGGTCTTTTTAACTGACGATTAATAAGACAATTGTGAAAATAAATTTAGCAATCATAGTAATCAGGAAAGTTCTCTTTGTTAAAAAGTATCTAGCAATATAGGATCTACCTATAGAAATCCAACAGGGCCTTATCCAGGACTATAGACATAACGTATTATGTTATTAAAAATATTGAATATATATATTATATTCAATATTTTTAAGATAGCAACAAGAAAATGTCATTAATTTTTGATAAAACAAAATACTTACATATATACATATAACTACATAATATATTATATGGGCGTCTCACGATTATGTCACAAAGACAAAAAGTACTTTAAATTTCGTAGTGTTGAAATTCGACGACCTGAAGAAGGCGGCGGGAAGTGGTTGGATGCGAAAGGCGAGGACCGAGTGTGGTGGCGATCCAGTAGGAAGGCCTATGTTCAGCAGTGGACCTCTGCAGGCTGAAGATAATGACGAATTTTTCAAGAAATTTTAAAAATTTAATTTATGTAGAAAACCATGGTTTAAGATACTTTGTTAATAAAAAGGAATTGATTCTTATGATTTACCCTTCCGATTCAAATCACCGATATACAGATGGGGTTTTTTTAATTAGGGAAATTTTAGGCTTGCAATTTTAAAAATTTATAAAAAAAATGTCTATGTTTTTTAACATTCATAAAATGTCTTTTCTTTAATATTTAAAGTACTTTTACTCCGTGTAGCATATTTATGGGACTCCGTTAGATATTTCAGTAGCACAATAAAAAAAAGATCCTTCCATATTTTGTATTGAATATTATCAAATTCTACATCAATATTATGTGAGCAATACAAATACTTATAGTTACATCTACGTGTTTTTTTTTTGCACTTTCATTAAGGATACAATTGTAACCAATTTAATAAATAAATTTAATGAACTAGCTAAATAAATTGAATTTTCGAACCGGTACATACCGATAGTTTGAAAAAACCTTATTCAAATTCAACTTTTATAAAACATATAAAACAAATTTCTAAATACCTACCTACACTTTTAATAACTTGAAAATATATTAAATCAAATATGTCACATTTATATCTGAAGTTTTGTGAGCTTCGTGAGTGACACGCCACTTTGTGATGACTGATGAGTGATGAGTATCAGATAGCCTATCCGGAGCTATTCCTATCTGATACATAATAAGTAGCTCTAGTATATATATTAAAAAAATTAGACAAATTTCAATTTTCGGAAGAGTATCCATACGCTTCCAACAATGAATAAGAGAAGTGACCAAAAAAATTGCTAATTATATTGTTTTAACTAACACTATAAATTCAAATGAAACAACTTTAAACTAAGTTTAACCTTAGATCACGTATAATATAATAAATATTAGCAATTTTATTGCAAACATTTTTGAATACAGAAAGTATTAAAATTACCTACGAACGGGATTCGAACCCGTGTTTTGCAGGCATTCGGGATCAAGTTAGACGACTAGTCTATTAGTGATCCGGCACTGTGCACCTAGCAGTCACCGTTATACTAGAAGCTAAGGGTTCAAATCCAGCTTTTACAATAAACAATTTTTCTGTATTTTAATCCACGATAGGAATAACAGGGTATATGCTTAGTGAACTTTATAGGAGTGTAAGTTTGAGTATTAGATCCTAGGTCGAAATTCTAGTTGGAAGTGATATTGAGTCGTATTGTCGACATGAGAGGGTGTAGAGTATTTATTTCTGCCTCGACAGTGAACTCGATTATCGAAACGAAAGATGGGGTACAATAATGATGTCAATTAGGTAATAATGTAAATTGAACATTGTTGTCATTAATATACAATTTAATTTACATATGCATGAAGCTTAATGATGATAAAAAAATATAAAAGAATTTTCAATAAAAATCACAGGAAAAATTTACAAATTGTAGTTAAGAATTATCGATGCTTAAATAAATTAAACCCGTTGACATCATTAGGTCGAGACGTGTACAAACATTACTTCGTTTGCGTAAAACATTGTTAGAAGAAAAGAGACAGCGTTCCCTTTTCATTCTACATCAGTCCTTTAACTCTTACAGTACGTAAATTACTTACTAGTATTATTCATTTAGCAGTTTACAGGAAAAACAATGAGAACAGCCCACCGCACAGTAGGAGCTAGTATGAAAGATTAGGGGCCGAAGCTTCTGCCTTAGGATACCACCCCACTGAAGCTAAGCGAAGTAGCATAATTCGTAATTAAACTCCGTTGAGGCGGAGCGGAACTGAGCGGAGATGAGCGGAGAAGAGCGGAGAAGCTTTATCCACAACTAGCTGTGATCGCGACTTCGTCCGAGTGGAATAGTGACTTTCGGCAGCATTTTTAATTTTTTAGGCTCTTGTTCTCGTTTTTGTAACATTTTTCACTGATGCTTCGCTTCTATTGGTCGCAGCGTGATGTTATATAGCCTAAAGCCTTCCTCGATAAATGGACTATCTAACACAAAAATAATTTTTCAATTCGAACCAGTAGTTCCTGAGATTAGCGCGTTCAAACAAACAATCTCTTCAGCTTTATAATATTAATATAATATACATAGATATATATATATATATACAGATAACTCCATTGATTCTGCCCCGCGTCGGATCGGTCGTGGGCCGTGACGGTTTTCCTACGCAAATACGATCACTATGTACAAGACACCTAAACAATAGACTACCACAACTGTCAAAGACTCTGAACTTAATATGTATGTAATATAGTTGAACATTCATTGAAGTTTGACAGTTTTCAATGGGTTGATATACCTAACTACGACGCCGCTCGTGCCCGCTCCGCTAAGCACCGCCTGTTGGAGCGAAGCGGAAAAGAGCCGTGATATACAGGGACCGTTTTGTTAATTTTCACACAGCTCTGTTCCACTCAACTCCGCTTCACCTTAATAGACTCTCACCCTTAATATAGAATGAGTAAAATATGCAACAAGCAACATAATAATCACACACCCTGAAAGTAGTTTCTTAAGAATCGGTTACTGAATCGATTTCAGCCATTTTTTTTCCTAATAACATATAAATTAAGTCATTATATGAATCAGTCCTTCGTAGAACAGTCAAACCAAACTAAATGAAAGCGTAAAGCAATTCAGTTTTTATTAATAACATAGACACTTCAATAGAACAACAGAATTTACTTAAAATACCTTTATACAAAATGGTGGATATTGGTTCAATAGTCGCGTCTTAGCAAACTATTTTCAGGGTATGTTTAATGTTGTATAAACAAAACTGTGTCGACAAAATCGTAGCCTCAACAACGCAATTGATATGATGGTTTCATGCAGTGTTGCTACGGCCTAAGCGATGATATTTAGGAACTAATAAAGAATTAACAGGTAAACCTTTCACCGCCAGTCGGATTAATCAGACAAAAACAATCACATTTGTCGTGTTTACACGACAAATACCTTTTATTGCGTAACTGTAAATTGTTTATTCACAATGTTGCATTCTATATAAAAATGTTTAATATCAGGTTAGATATTATACAAAACATTTACTCGATAATAACCACATCAATTGGTACCTACTGCAATCAAACTTATAGAGCTACTAAAATAAATAGCAAGTAATTTAAATAATAAAAGTTAAAAACACAGTTTTTATTTAAGTGAGCTGTAATTCTCAAATCGATCGAATCGATTTAAGTTCTATATCTAGATGATTCCGATAAGAAATTCTATAGTTGCAGTTGCTCCTAATAACAAATTTAATAGGACCAGAATCGTTTTGAACGATTATAATATTTTCGTTAATGGCATGTGCGATGGGCACTAGTCACTAACACAAAATTAAATCCCATAATTATTAAACAATAACCACATAAAAAAGTCTTAATAAAAACCTTGGCACCGTCCCAGACTGCACGAAAACGCTATGAAAGAATAAACGAATGGAATACTAATGTGGAATGTAATGTGTAAGTAATTGTGAACTTCAGCACAAAATAATTAAACAGGGCCATCTTTTATTTTCTTTTAGAAAGAGAGATTACTTTTGGCCTCTGATGACTTTGAGGCCGCGTTCTCTACGTATAAGATGGATTTGAAAGACATCTCTGAGGCGTTAGTGAACGGACTTGAGACCCACCAAGTGTAGCTTTAGGTTTCGTCAAGTCTGATGAGCTCGAAGTACATGATTCAATAAATTTCGTCTTTTTCCAGGGTCGATTTTCCCATTTGTCACCATTCGACTAAAGTTTGACGTTTACTCCGTATGCAATGTTTAGAGTTCTCGTTTGATGTCGACTCTTGACTGTTGAAATCATTTTTTTACACAGCTAAAAAATAGACGTCCTGAATGGGTAGTAGGTAAAAAATTTATGGACGATTCAAAAGCACTTTTCGTAAGTTTATTTGAATCTACAAAATCCGCTGTGTCTCCAATAACGTTGACGGCGATAATTTATTTAGCCTGTTTCAAATTCATTTGTTATTTATTTAAGCTTATTATTATTAGGCCAATGATTATCTAGCGAATGATACATTTTATGTTAACCTGAAATTCGAGATATAAACTAATCTAATGACAATGTTAACTTATAAAAGTTGATAAATAAATCAATAAATCATTAAGGGTGCGCCGCCGTCCATAAGTGACAAGTGTCACATATTTTATTTGAAATGTCTTCGTTCATAATAATATTTATTTGATGCCGCGCGGCTATACAAATTTTTGAATGGGGAATTTAACGTGTTCATTTGAAAAATAATAATTTAAAAAACCGCTCGAGAAATCGAATATGTGAGACGGACGATTTGTAGTTAAGACATTGGTGATTGTTTAAACATAATTAGAGGTATAATAATTTAGATAAACTATAAGATATCAACTAAACGCCGCCACTCGTTTTCATGTTTTTTGTCCAACTTTAAATTATATTGTAGAAATAACAATAGTGGGTTATGAATTTATGAGTCGCGTCGGACTAATTGTAAACACGTTCACTTTGATACTAAATATATATTTTATTTATGTAATACGATAGTTTTTTCATCATATATCATCTTAACCGTGACTGCACTTTTGGCTTTTTTTGGTCGGCGCACCCTTAAAGTGCTAAGTTGAAAAATAAAAACAAAAGTACTGTCATTTAAAAAAAAGAGGGTAGCGCATGACGGGTATCATAAAGGTGTGCTCTGATCTCTGAGATATTTCCCCACTAAAGAGACATGTTATCAGTTAAGTTTTTTGTTGTAATATTTATATTTTGACAAATATTAATGTGATCATTATAACCATCCCTCTTCATCATTATCTATCATCAACAAAATTTACCACGAAAAACTGAAGTTTAGGCTGCATGAGCAAGACTCCTTCGCCTGTCGTACATAAGATGGGAACGAAAAATAAAAAATAGATGTCGACAAACAAACACCAAATGCTGTATGGACTGGAAGCATTATATTAAAATGGAGAATTAAAATACCTAATATTATACATAGTTTATGGCATGTCTATGGTTAAGCAAGAATGTTTGCATGAAGCTGTATATATACCAGCTTCATGGTTGTTTGTTTGACTATTACATGAGAAACGAAACGATCACTAGTAAATCTTACCTACTAATGCCGGATCCCTATATTCTATCTGTCTGTTGTTTTGCTTACTGGAGATAGAAATTTGACATAATTTGTATGGAGATTATGTCAATTTTTTATCTATAGTAGGCAAAACAACAGACAGATAGAATGGGAAACTGGCTTTATCAAAATCAATAGGCTTAACCAAAGTAACATTAAGAAAACGATAGCGAAGTTCGAAAAGAATAAAATGTATGGGATTGACATAAGCCGTGCTAAATCACGTGGTCAATCTTATGTCAATCCCATAAATTTTATTCTTTTCGAACTTCGCTATTGTTTTCCTAATGTTACTTTGGCTACCGCCACTGATAGAGCCATCAAAACAATTTTCTATACGGAGATAAAAGACAGTTGTACAAACTTTGATAACACTTAAACGCCTGCCAGTCTATACAACAATACAAAGGTCTTGTTGGTCTCAACTTTTTTACGTGTTTCTCCAAAACCTTTACACAATGTCTGGAGAAGAAGTGAAGAAATGGACCAGGGAGAATCACAACAAAGGTAAGTCAACCAGCATTTTTCGAAAATAAGTATTTTTTGCTTCTTAATATAATTTGTTTGTTATTTTATAATATCAAGTCCGACATATTTATTGCCAACTAAGCGTACAATGACGTAATAAAAAGTTATGTTTATGTTATCATTAACATTATTCTGATTATGATGTAGTATTGCAAACGTCACCGAGCTGCTCAAGCTTTGAGGTGCTGGACCCTCACGACCCCACACGATCACAGACTCACCATCACCAAGTACGCGGAACTCAAGAACATTGCCTTCAACCTGAACAAGACTTACTGAGTACAACGAAATGTGTAAGTTCTATGTCATGCATTACACTCCACATTAAACAGAGCCATCTTTTTTTCTTTTAGAAAGAGAGATTACTTTTGGCCTCTGATGACTTTGAGGCCGCGTTCTCTAAGTTTAAGATGAGTGGAGCAGGAGCGGTGGCGTTGCGAAAAGCGGCAATGGCTGTCCTCAACGGCAGCGGGCGGGGACATCGCTAGAAATTACCGTAGCGTCAACAAAAATACTCCAAACATTCGACAGTCGCCCTAACCGCAGTCTAGGACGGTCCCTTATGTATGCGTAGACCGGCACCGCTCTCCGCCCCTCCACCGCTTCCGCACCGCTTACCGCAGACTTACAGCGGCCTTACAGCCAGCGTTACCGGACTTTTAGGAGCGGTGAGAAACTAAAGGTTTCTTCCGTGGTCATCGAACATCGTCACAGGGTTCCTAAAGAGGATGGCATCACGTACCTAAGCCTGCCCCTGCTATACTCTCTAAGGCAGGTTTTGACTTTTACTAGTACTGTATGACATTGTAAAAATTAAACTGGTAGATGACTTTTTGCAAACTTAAATATTTTATTTATTTATTTTTTCTTTTTTTGTTTTTTTTACATGTTGTGACTGTCCTTTACACTTTGTGTTTTTATTTGTGATGGAAAGTGTCCTTTTATGATAGGGCATTTCCCAATATTTATGACGCTGTAAGGGAGAAAAGAGCTGGACACTTGCTGAGTTTCTTGCCGGTTCTTCTCAGTACAAGATCTCCCGCCCAGAGTAGATAGACTTACGAACCGATGGCATAATGACGTTCATAAGAGCTATTTGTAGCCTAAACTGAATAAATGATTTTGAATTTTGAAAGGCGTTGGGATTACAATCGTGCACTAGGCACTCTCCAAAAGCCTCTAATACGAGATGTATGGGCATAGCAAAGGCAGATGCTACTATGTGGGCTTTAGCCCAGTAGTGGGACGTTTGTAGACTGACGACGATAACCTTTTACTCATAAAAGTTCTTTTTGGTATTCCATACGTTTACCACTTCTGAATCGTGCAATGGAAAAGAAATAGCTAGTATAAGGAAATAATCATAGCGACGGATAAGTTTTCATAATAATATTATGTTATATAATAATAACTATTTACAAATGACTGATGTGATGGATGCTACCGTCAATGGCTCCGTGGCCGGATGCGCTAATTATAATCTATTACCATAAATATTATCGTACTGCCAGCCATTACCTGTGGAACAAAAAATATTACTTTATTTGACTTATTTTTACATAGGATAGTAGTAATAACCAGTTTTCAACACTCTAAGCCCAGCGTTTGACATAATTTTCGTCATCGAAAAGTAACATAGATTTTCATTGAAATGTTACGGGACGAGGTAGGAGGCATGTGGTCTGTGTTCATTAAAAACTATAAAATCAGTTGCTGTTTATATTTAGAATAGAATAATAATAATAATGTCTTTTAGACAAGAGCCTCGATCAACACCTAGAGAGGCTCTCGCTGAAAGGTTGGGTCAAAGGTCAGATACAGTACTCCTTGACACGGCACGTATTGTCAGGAGGTCCCTCACTCTGTAGCCCTAGCCACCGATAGCTTGGGTCTATCCCCGCTACCGGTGGCAACTTAGGTTAAGATTTTTATAATATTTTATATCGTAAATATGTTTATTTTACAAACATTGATGTTATGGTGACATATTTAGATAAGATGGTGGAAGTTAGTCAGGCGAGTACACAAACATGGGAGTCGAACCCGGGACCTCTGGTTCTAAGCCGATGGTATTAACCACTATTTATTTATTTATTCATCTTTGGCACAGTTACAAGATACGAATCATACAATACAAAAATACAACAATACAATAACATAAACGTATAAATTTGTACCTCTATTACAACCGCGCACAATATCTAAATACCACATAAATAAAAACTGCTAAATAAAAATACTAAAAATAAACGTATACTTACTTAATAGGGTATTTGACTACAATGAAAATGTTGATCAAACTGTTGTTAACTTAATAGTAAACATGTTTTTAAACTAATTTAGCCAGCACATAATTTTAAAATAAGTATGATTTTTATAAAAAATCATTAATAACATAATAACATTTTTATAAAAAATTTATCACGTGATCAAAAACGCACGGGATGACGCTGAATCTGGCGTGACGTCACCAGCATGTTTACAGTAAATGTCAATCAAAGTCTTGTACGTTTGATTTGACAGCTAAAAGTTTGCTTACAAGCAGATGACGTCACGACATCACGTGACCTGCATGCATGGCGTCTTCAGCGTTTTGGCGGCTATTTTATTAATTTGAATTTTAATGGCGATTTTTATAAAAAATAAAGAAATTCATAACGAATTAATCAAATTGCAAATATATTATGCTATAATGAACCATTAGACATATCTTTCTAAAATCTGTCAAATACCCTATTATAAAAACTATGTAGATATTAATACTAATGTCCTCTTCACTTCATACTTTTAATTCTCAACAAACATATTGAGGCTACGGTGGAGTATCTAGACCACAGAGGCGGTTTAAATTGTTGTTGTTTTGTTTTTTGTATGTTTGTTTATTATTGGCGTGTACTCACGTGGGGCGGCAGGCGGGCGAGTGCAGCTCGCGGTCGGCGCCGCCGGCGAAGCTGATGTTGAGGAGCATCGCCTCGAACGGGTCCGAGCGCATGCGCTGCTGGTTGGCCTGCGCGGCGGCGCCGGCGTCCGACACCAGGCGGCTCTCGTCATTGCCGTCCTGAGGAAAGACGGTAGTGTTGTCGAAAACTCGATAGATTTACTATCGATAGTAAAACTATCGACTATAAAAACCAGATTTGGGAAAAGAAAGCAATGTTTTGGACCTGACGTTTATGGTTTCTTGTGTGAGCTAGTTTGCTTGTGCAAGGTTGTCTGACACCTAGTTTTTAACGTGACGTAAGTGACTATACCAATTGTAGGCAACACTAGCGGACACCGATCACTCACTACTCATACACAAACTATCATAGCCTCAGACGGGTACGAAAGTATAGCAGTATGCTAATACGAGTCCATTCAGACCATTTAGTCCATTTTGACGATAACATAACAGCATGTTTTTGTCAGTCCGGTTTTTACGAGATAATTGTTTTTTATATAGGTAGCTGTTTTAGCAGTCGGGTTTTTAGTTTTAATTCAATAATTTTTTCTGTTGGCGTTTTGCACAGTGTTGAAATACCAAAATCAAGCTACTAATAAGTAGAATCGAAGCCACCCAAGTAGCATTTTATTCTCTTTAAAAGGCCACATTTATTTCACTGGTGGTCTCTTAGCATTTATAATGGTCACACTTGGTTCATCGGCTGCAATAAAGTGAACATGTCCACCTATACCTGTATAAGGCATGTATAGGGGTGTAAATGTAGCCTATTATGTAACTATTGGCGTTTTGTCAGGACAACATTACTCTTTTAGTCAGCTTTCAATTTCAAAGCTGAACAAGAGCGTTTTAAGAGAAGTAAAATACGGCATAGGCTGTTCAGAGGTTCACATATACGGTGTTAGATTGCTGGCATTATAATATAACACATGTGAACATTATTGCAACCCAAAGCTGTTATACAACTTGTTGATTTGCATTCACGCCATATTCATAGCAGCGGTCGTAATGCTTATACTTATTACAAATAAATTATAAAAAAAATATGAAAAAATAATAATCATATTTTCAAAATCTGTAAATACGAATCGCACGTCTGCGTAGCACTAAAAAATAAACGCTCGTTCGCGTAAGCCCGCTCACCCGACCACGAGTAGGTAGCAACAAGCTCGAGCTTCGCGGCGCGCCCGCAGCTTTGTCGGCGCGGCGAGCGCCGGCGGCCGGCGGGCGGCGGGCGCACGCCGCACGCATCAAAGCCAGTGTGCCGCGCAACCCCGAACGAGTGACACATTTCTTAGCCCTAGCGAATTTGGAGCGAAACGTGTTCTTAGGTGTGTTGTTTGTGTGTGTAAAAAAAGTAAAATGACAGAAAATTATTCTAACGTAAAACTTGTGGAGATGGTGCGATTATACGAAATTAGTGGGAACAGTCTACATCGAGCCGTGGTCATGTTTGTGGAAATGTTTCCAAACAGACCAACTCCATCGCGCGAGGTAATGCTTGCTGCCACGCAACGACTGAGGGATCATGGCCAGTTCAACGTTCCTCGACATGCGCAGGGTCGCGGCAGTGTGGGCCTCTCAGTCGATTTGCAAGAGCAAATACTCGAATACTTCGAGAGGGAACCACGTGCCAGTACTCGTGATGCTGGCCGCCACTTCAATGTCCACCACACAACAGTCTGGCGGCTTCTTAAGTCGGAGCAACAGCACCCGTTCCACTTCAGAAGAGTTCAAGAATTGAACGAGCAAGATCATGCCGCCCGCGTTACTTTTTGTCACTGGGTACTAGAACACCGAGAAGCCAGCATTCTATGGACGGACGAGTGTATGTTTACGCGCATCGGTGTTTACAACGTCCACAATGAACATTGGTGGGCTCACCGCAAACAGAACCCGCATAAGACCAAAAAAGATTCGTTCCAGCATAGGTTTAGCATCAATGTGTGGGCTGGCATTGTTGGTGGACATTTACTCGGGCCCTATTTCATCGAGGGTTATCTCAACAGCAACTCGTATTTGCAACTTTTGCAGCACGTAGTTGACGTAATGCTTGACGACGTGCCACTAGCTCTTCACCGGAATCTCTTTTACCACCAGGACGGGGCGCCTCCGCATTATGGACGCCAAGTGCGCGATTATTTGGACGAAGTGTTCGGAACCCAGTGGATTGGTCGAGGTGGGCCAGTGCCCTGGCCTCCGAGGTCGCCAGACTTGACTCCGTGTGACTTTTATTTGTGGGGAGACATAAAAAGAATGGTTTATAAAGACGAAATCACGAGTGTTGTGCAGTTAAAACAAAATATTTTAATGGCTTTTGAGAGTGTAAGGTCAAATCGTAGTGTGCTGCAAAAGTTACCTAGAAACTTAAGGCGCCGTGCTCATTTGTGCATAGAACGTGAAGGTGCCCACTTTGAGCAGTACCTGCGAGTATCTTAAACATGATCAGTAAGTACCTAATAATAGTTTATTGCAACAAAGTATACTTATGCGTAAGAGTAAGCCACTTTACCACAGAATACATAATAGTACCTACAAGTTTACGTAAGTTCATCGACTTAATGTCCGCCCGCTGCGCTCTTATGTACCTACTACGGTCTGCACCCCTATTCTCGTCAGTCGACGGTCGCTATTCTAATTTACACTGAGATCATTTTGTTAATCAATCGGTTCCTTATTACTTTCTCCGTGTTAAAAGTATTTTTTAGTCATTAAGTGTACCGATTACGATCAGCTGTAAAATTATGGCGGGAATGCAAATCTACAACCTGTATATAACCTTTTATGAAGCGAATTGAACTTGATTGAATTCACGTGAACTCTGAGGCAATGCATACCAGCCCAGGGCTGAATATGTGCCCAGCTCAGATTATGTTGTACAGAAATTGGCATTGTGATAATACACATGTGAACCTTTCTAGAGCTGACGTCATTATAATGGTACACGCGTGAAACTTTAAAGAGGTCACAACACTAATTTTGAGTTATAATGGTTCACTGTAGATTGTAGATTGTGGAGACAATGACCACCATTTTCACTTTTAATAACCTATAATATGTCTATATTAATTTATGATTTTGTCACTTAACACGGAGTTTTCGTTATTGATTTTATGGTTGATGTTTAAATACAAAACCATACAACGATTTAAATGCCAATAAGACAAAAATATGAAATATTGCTTTGTTTGTATCTGCTTATTTCGATATATTTATTTGATAAAAAGGCATATAGCCGAGGCGCGTGAAAATTTTAACTATAAATATGTATGTACTTTACAATAAATTTACATTACCCCGTAATATTAACACAATATCATATACAACTTGTTGATTTGCATTCACGCCATATTCATAGCAGCAGTCGTATTGCTTATACTTATTACAAATAAATTATAAAAAGAATATAAAAATAATAATCATATTTTCAAAATCTGTAAATACGAATCGCACGTCTGCGTAGCACTAAAAAATAAACGCTCGTTCGCGTACGCCCGCGCACCCGACCACGAGTAGGTAGCAACAAGCTCGAGCTTCGCGGCGCGCCCGCAGCCTAGTCGGCGCGGCGAGCGCCGGCGGCCGGCGGGCGGCGGGCGCACGCCGCACGCATCAAAGCCAGTGTGCCGCGCAACCCCGAACGAGTGACACATTTCTTAGCCCTAGCGAATTTGGAGCGAAACGTGTTCTTAGGTGTGTTGTTTGTGTGTGTAAAAAAAGTAAAATGACAGAAAATTATTCTAACGTAAAACTTGTGGAGATGGTGCGATTATACGCAATTAGTGGGAACAGTCTACGTCGAGCCGTGGTCATGTTTGTGGAAATGTTTCCAAACAGACCAACTCCATCGCGCGAGGTAATGCTTGCTGCCACGCAACGACTGAGGGATCATGGCCAGTTCAACGTTCCTCGACATGCGCAGGGTCGCGGCAGTGTGGGCCTCTCAGTCGATTTGCAAGAGCAAATACTCGAATACTTCGAGAGGGAACCACGTGCCAGTACTCGTGATGCTGGCCGCCACTTCAATGTCCACCACACAACAGTCTGGCGGCTTCTTAAGTCGGAGCAACAGCACCCGTTCCACTTCAGAAGAGTTCAAGAATTGAACGAGCAAGATCATGCCGCCCGGGTCACTTTTTGTCACTGGGTACTAGAACACCGAGAAGCCAGCATTCTATGGACGGACGAGTGTATGTTTTAGCACGTAGTTGACGTAATGCTTGACGACGTGCCACTAGCTCTTCACCGGAATCTCTTTTACCACCAGGACGGGGCGCCTCCGCATTATGGACGCCAAGTGCGCGATTATTTGGACGAAGTGTTCGGAACCGAGTGGATTGGTCGAGGTGGGCCAGTGCCCTGGCCTCCGAGGTCGCCAGACTTGACTCCTTGTGACTTTTATTTGTGGGGAGACATAAAAAGAATGGTTTATAAAGACGAAATCACGAGTGTTGTGCAGTTAAAACAAAATATTTTAATGGCTTTTGAGAGTGTAAGGTCAAATCGTAGTGTGCTGCAAAAGTTACCTAGAAACTTAAGGCGCCGTGCTCATTTGTGCATAGAACGTGAAGGTGCCCACTTTGAGCAGTACCTGCGAGTATCTTAAACATGATCAGTAAGTACCTAATAATAGTTTATTGCAACAAAGTATACTTATGCGTAAGAGTAAGCCACTTTACCACAGAATACATAATAGTACCTACAAGTTTACGTAAGTTCATCGACTTAATGTCCGCCCGCTGCGCTCTTATGTACCTACTACGGTCTGCACCCCTATTCTCGTCAGTCGACGGTCGCTATTCTAATTTACACTCAGATCATTTTATTAATCAATCGGTTCCTTATTACTTTCTCCGTGTTAAAAGTATTTTTTAGTCATTAAGTGTACCAATTACGATCAGCTGTAAATTTATGGCGGGAATGCAAATCTACAACCTGTATAAACAAAGTTTACCAGTAACAATAAATCACATCAAAATGGCTGTTAGACACGATTCGACTATGGCCATGGCCGTAAGCTATCACAAATAAATATTTATTAAAAAATGTGGTACCAAAGTGATTATTTGAGGAAAAAGCGGCCTAATAGTTGGTTTTGGGTACACTTGTGGTTTGGGTTTTGGATAATCGGCTGTATAATTGTTCACTTGTTACTTATAACTCACTTGTCTGTATGAATAACCACACGGAATTTAATATAGTGCCGTTCATCAGCTTTAAAATCACAGTTCTCTCTTTAAACTACCATTAAAGATCTACTATACTGCTACCGTGTACCTTTTGTACACTCAAAGCTGAAAAATTTGTGCCCAAATGGGTGGTACAAGGGCTGTATAGCATGCTATACAGCTCTTGTGCAGCTCACATAGTCAGCTTAAAGAATAAATGTGTACCATAAGTCAACCGCTATAGAACCCCCAATGCTACTTGGGCATGACCAAGTGTAAATCATTTATATCGGTATCTTTTTATTGTCAACCGTCTGAAAACAAGCCTATTCTAGCTTTTGCTATCGTAACATGACCATGCTAGCGCCGCAAAGGTTTCCTCACCTACTTATCAGGCTGCTAGAACTGAGAAATGTAGAAGTGACTAGAATAGCCAGTCAGCCCAGTCAGTAGTGTGTTGTTACGTTGTAAATTTTAACCTATAATGCCCTTGTTAAATCACAGATAGGTTTGCAGTAGTTAGATAATGGAATTAAGATAATAGAATTACCTGTAAACATTAGTTTTCCTAGATATTGATTTGATCGGATGATCCATTGGGATCATTGTAGTTTATTGAATAAACTTAGGTGTATCTCCGTATTTTAGACTCTTAGCTTCAACTGACACATCACTCCACAATTGATTTAGCACTTACAATTAATAAAGCTACTTTTAGTACACTCTTGAGTTAAATAAACAATTAAATAAAACAGAAAATTAGATATGATGCTGTTTGTTTACAAGTAAACTTTGACAGTTGCCAGAGACAATACCATACCGGCGACCGCAGCGACGCCTAGTGATGGCAAAACGAAACATTTAACAAATTATAAAAGAATTTCATGATAAAACTTTGATTTTTTTGTAGCAAAAGCAATTAGGATTACAAACTATTATATTAGTTAGTATTTGAGATTTTTACGTCAAGTAATTTAATTAAATCCCGTAAAAAACGGAAACGGAAGTTGCCTATATGGAAAGTTCTAGAAACTTAAAAATCTTTAAATCGTTCTGGCAACACTTTCGAGCAGGAGTGGTGTGACCAAGCGGAGAAAAGAATTTAGCCTTAATATTGATTGGGGTAATTATCCACTAGAATTAAATTTGAGTAATGTTTTTATTGTCCAGCGATTATAATAGTAGTTTATGCAACTGTCATATAATGAAGGGTATTAAAACACGAGTGTGAGTTTATGAAACGAGCGCAGCGAGTTTCATAATAGTAACGAGTGTTTTAATACCCGTGTTATATGCAGTTGCATACACTACTTTATCTTCACTAATGCAATTAGTCAAACAACAAGAGTAAAAGCTGACAATAGTTTATTTATAATAATTGTTCAAATTTTGGATGGTACAATTTTGAAAGTTAATGTTAATTATTGATCCAGCAGCTGTAGCGGTCGCGGGGCAAGCAGTAGAGCTCGTAGACGGAGTTGGAATATTTATAATTACTTCATTCGTCTTGTTTTCTATACTGTTCAAGATCGTATTTGAGACTTGAATTTTATTCCTTAAAGACTCATCAATGTAGCTTTCAGCCACAGTAGAAGACTTCCACCCCCCGTGTCGTTTCAGTGCGGTCAAATCACCACCGCTATCTATGAGAAGGGTCGCCGAGGTGCGCCGGAAGCAATGCCCCGTGTACAACGCTGGGTTAGGCAGATTCAAAAAACTTGCGATAGTTTTTCCCAGAGCACCAAATTTATTAATACCAGTTCTTTGATCGACGCACTTCCCCGATCTATAGCTCAAGAAAAAGGCAGGGTTTCGACAGGGGGTGGGTCGAAGTTCCATGTATTTTTTACATACGGCATAGCAGTTGCCCGTCACAACGAAAGAACGATCTATTTTCGTTTTTGTTTTCGAAACTTTCACCATGATTGTACTGTCGTCTATGTTAGAGACTTCATCGAACTGGATGTTGTATAGCTCTTGCCTTCGGCATGCCCCCATTATGCCGAAGATTAGTGCAACCTGTAACAATAAACGATATAATAAGCTTGAGGTACATAGCCAAGGCAAAAACTATGATTTATGAAGTAGTAAAGTGTAGGTACCTACTACCTAATTTATACACAAAGCGCTTAAACGGAGTGTCTAGATAACTTGCGAGTGTAGTACGTAAGTACTAGGTAGATTAAATAAAAGAACTAAAATACACTTACCTTTTCAAAAAGATACAAAATATCTGGTGAATCTTTCAGGAACATCTTTATTTGACCTGATGTAAACGTCAAGGACTTTTTTTCCTTGTGTCCTTCTGAACTGCGTTTCAGGAACGCTATGACTTTTGAATACTTCGTGATATCAATATTGTTGTAGATACTCAGTGTGGACTTGAGCATAGAATATTTAGCCCACATAGAAGATGGCTTGAATTTGTCGGAGAGGTCTTTGAGATACACAAGAATGACATTTTCAGAAAATGATGTAGTTTTCTTTTCGATCTTCCATGCCAAAAAGTTATTATATTCTTTTTCATATAATTTTCTAGATTTTTCTGGCAAAAGATTGTGAGTTACTTTTGTTGCCAATTCTAGAATATCCGGAGGCGTACAAATATCATCGTCGCTGTCCATTTTTAACTTTTAATTTGTATTTTAAAAACAAAACACATTGCGAAACATTAAATTCACGCGTACGTGTATTGTCACAGTGAACTTGCCGCCATTAAAATCTAACCAATGAGAGCGCAGCTGCGCGCGCAGGGCCAATCAGGAGCGAGCGCGCGCTGTTCTTTTTTTATCTAATTGGCACAAGATCTTACCAAAGAGTTTTGTGTATGTAAGTTTAGTAGTTTCGACGAAGTTTTCACGTATAACCCAACTGTTTTCAAAAGCCAGCCTAATATCAAAATTTTATACAACTTGTATGAGGATTTTGACATAAGGCTCGCCAGGTTAATTGGTCGCGTTTTATTGATGTTATAATGAGATTTTACGATATCGATGTGGATATTATACCATCATGTGAAATTGCTTAAATTGAGTGTTTTGTTGTCTTCGCTATAACAGTAGTAATTATAAGTCAAGTATTGGAAACATAAGTAGAATGTTACAACATTAGTGTAGATAAAGATAATTATGTATGCGTTATTATAAGTTAGTGGTTGTTTGTTAGCGTCAACATAGTGTAGGTGCCTGAAAGTTACCGTTTTCTAGTAGCTAAACGTTGAGTTCAGGGGGTTATCATTATTTAATTAGTCTCTGTGGATTTCAGTTTCAGAACGAGTCATGTAAACGTCATTTTTGACATGTTGTTGTAGTTGAATCTCTGAAAGGTAAATTGTCGAAAAGTTATTGTGATTCATAATTCTCCCGATTATAAGGGCAAATTCCTAGCCTGACCTACGAAACTGCACCAGCTTGGCGGTGAAGCGACGCGATCATTCTCTTCCGGGATCACGCTCGAGGCTGCTGCAGTACTTTTGTTTCGGTAGGAACTTGTGTTGAATTCAAGTGAAGTGATTTGGAAGGCCTCATCGGTAAGAGGGTTTTGTGAACGTGATGAACAGTGGTCGTTTCGTTGCAGGATTTCGTGCACGCTTTAGAGACAGCCTGTTCCTGGTCATCGCTTTTCGCCGCTGCTTGCCGACACGTGCTGGCCGCCCCTTACGGCAACGCGTAAGTTCCTACTTGATAACCGATTACCTTAGGAACGTTGTTATCCATTCCTTAAAGTCATCCTTGCACTATGAGTGACCTATAATATTATTCGTGTAAATAAGTGAACCACATGGTTAGTAAAACACCGCCAGTTAATGCTGTGCGTGGTACTACCCCTGTAATAAAACTCATTGTTTGGCCAGATCTGGTAGCATTGTTGAACCATTTTATTCTAGTTGAATGTGGTAGCGATAGCTTGATATAGCGTTGAATAGCCAGCCCCTAATTCTGAAGGGTTGCTGCTCGGAGTTTGAGACAGAGTTGGCTGCGGGACAGGAGTCTATCATCGCTACTGACTATTTAGTGCTAAGGCCCCGTATTGTCAATTACAGGACCCCGAGTTGAATCGTCTCGCCGCCAGGATTCAGAGCCGGCTACGAGTCTGTAGCCTGGACGCGAGACCCGTCTCCTCGGCTGGTCATAAGCAGCGACACGGCTGACTCCGCCTAGCGGATGGGCAGGCGTGGACGGTTTTTTTTTTATTATTTAAATTTTATAATCCCCACTTTTAATTTTTTAAATTTACAATATATTTGTTTGGTCTGTGAACCATACCACACAACCACAGATTGGTTGGTTGATGTATAATTCAATAAGGATCTTCGAGTTCGACCAGAAACGTTCTCAATCGTCATCGTCGTCTCCAGGTCCGGGTCGATTATACGACCCTGGCGCCCATTTATTTTAATTATAATCTCATATACCCCCTGTTCTCGAGTAGGTAGTTAAAATAACTGAACTGGCTTTATCCCAACCACCCACGACCTTAGCTTTTACCGCTGAAATATAGGCTGGCTGGTTAGGTAGGTTTATAACATCTCAGGAACCTGCTGGGTCCCTAAGACCCATAGGTTTTTTTTGAGGTTATGGTGTGTTAAACTATAAGGTTAGGGATTATATAGTCCAATTAACTTAAATTTAAATGTAACTTTGTTTATATATTATTGTCAGTAACCTGTCAGGTCACGTTCGACCCAAATTTGCCTGGACTATATTTATGAATTTGTGATATTGAATATTGTTAATAAGAGAAGAAAATAAATATATTTGCCTAGCCGAAAAACATTTTCTCGTTTTTTTTCTCGCACACCCACTGAAGTTGGCATTTGGGATTTTCTTCCTTTTTTATGAGGGACAAAATCTCAAATGTAACAGTGTGTGTGGCTAAAGTATGGTAGCTAGAGTGTATTGGTAGCTGGTGTATGCCGGTACCTCGGGGCGCGGGCTCCACAGCCGCACGACGGTCTCGATGCCGCTGGTGGCCAGCAGGAAGGTGGCGGGGTGCAGCTGCACGCAGTTCACGATGGACTCGTCGCCGCGCAGGCAGCGTATAATGTTGCCCGATTTGCGGCACCAGATGAACAGGCTGCCGTCGTCGGAGCTGTTCACGACGACAATAACGATTATATTAGAGTGTTTAACAGGTGGTATGTATATTCCTAATTAATTTTTAACCTTGTAAGATTGAGATATGATTGAAAACCAATGAAATCGTTGAATTGAAAGAAAGCTGCCGACAAACGGTATTACAGTTTAACAGAATGTTAGATTTGATATTTTTGTAAAAATTCTAAGTCAATTTAAATAACAAATTCAAACGTGCTCAGCCAAATAAAGAGTCTAACCGACCATTCGTTTCAATCGTAATAGCTTCGCCGTAGTATAGGCAATGCCTGATTTGGTGTGATGCACCGCGTAATTTTAACGGAAACCAACAATACAAAAAACATGTTTAGGGGCAACATATTAGGATGAACAGCATTTAGCCAAATTCTGGGCATTACCCACCAAGAAAAGAAATTTAGAAGCTGGCCTCGACATGTCGGTGATCGTATTGGAGTACCCTAGGATTGACTGGCTGAAGTGTGAAGCAACGGCTCTCATATAGCCTGGAACGCAAGTCGTTAGGCTCTTCGCACTGTGCGCAGTCTTCAAGTTGACGAGGCAAAGCATACGTCGCATAAACGCTGTTCATATCGCGCAGTCACAATTGTATCTGCGCTGAGTATGTGCGCCTGCTCTATAAAAGCGCTGGTGTGGTCAAGCTCTTAAGTTAGCCGTTATAGTTTACGTCGGTGCCTAAGAAACTGGTCTCCTTGGTGCCTGCTGCCTGTGTTGCTCAATAATGTCTTAGGAACCGCTAGCTGTAGTCTTGTAGCTGTTGCTGTTTCCCTAGAACTTACTTCCACGCTATTTCATGGTTTCAAGCGTTTCCACGCTAAGTTATTACGTAAGTTACTCACCCTGCCGCGATGTAGTTGCCGAGGAAGCTGGCCTCCTTGATGTCGGTAGTGTTGTTGCAGTGGCCCAGGAACTGCTGGCTGTGAACACTCACCATGCCACGATGTAGTTGGCATCATTCCCCAGGAAGCTGGCCTCCTTGATGTCGGTGGTGGTGTTGCAGTGGCCTAGGAACCGCTGGCTGTGGACACTAACCCTGCCGCGATGTAGTTGGCATCAGGCCCCAGGAAGCTGGCCTCCTTGATGTCGGTGGTGGTGTTGCAGTGGCCCAGGAACCGCTGGCTGTGGACACTCACCCTGCCGCGATGTAGTTGGCATCAGGCCCCAGGAAGCTGGCCTCCTTGATGTCGGTGGTGGTGTTGCAGTGGCCCAGGAACCGCTAGCTGTGGACACTCACCCTGCCGCGATGTAGTTGGCATCAGGACCCAGGAAGCTGGCCTCCTTGATGTCGGTGGTGGTGTTGCAGTGGCCCAGGAACCGCTAGCTGTGGACACTCACCCTGCCGCGATGTAGTTGGCATCAGGCCCCAGGAAGCTGGCCTCCTTGATGTCGGTGGTGGTGTTGCAGTGGCCCAGGAACCGCTGGCTGTAGTCGAGCGCGGTGGCGCGCAGTTGGCGCTCGAGCACGCTGGTGGCCTGGCTCTCTTCGCTGTCTGAAGTTTTTGTGTTCGTCTCTGGAACTGAAAACAGGTCAGCCAACTACACTCTACCTACACAAAAATTTGCGCCGCCCCTTTTGATCGATTCGATGAAACCTGCGAGACCTCTTTAAAGTTCACGAAGTTGGAATTAAACTAATATGTAGAGTTAATGCCGCTAAACCATAATTTAGTAATTTCAATGCATGCAATGCATTTTTGTTTGCCATGGATTTCCGCAAAGTAACACCTGATTCCATTAATTCCCTGTTAACCTTTTCACCGCCCAACTATCCTGCACGCGATGTCCCGCTGTACGCCAACGTATAAATGTATTTTAATAAAGTAGGTACAAAGAAGAACTTCTATAGAAGTGCTGGCGTGGGCGGCACGAAAATCTCGAACTTCTATAGAAGTTGTTGGCGGTAAAAAGGTTAAGCTATAAGCAACTTCATTGGGTGTTCCCAAAGAAGTTGCTAGCTAGTTAACATAGTTAATAGGTTAATAGACATATCGTAGCCGCCTGGGTGGAGTTCCAAGTAGTATTCACCTCCTCTATCCTCCTCCCTCCCCCAATTTTCCAAAGGTTAGGGCGTCATTACGTGCGTGCGTGCGTTGCGAGCGTGGCGATTACGGCAAATACCCCTCATACCCTTGGGGGAGGCCTTTGTCCAGCAGTGGACGTTTTTTGGCTGAGATGATGAGGGCGTCATTGGCACCCTTTCTCATTAGGCGAGGAAAAAATATATAAATATTGTCGTTGACAAACTTGTTGCCTTCAACAGACTTAAGAGGCCTATTACATTTTGACAGCGATGTTTGCATAAAATGCCCAACTTCGGCGTTCTTGTTCAGAGAAACTGAAACCCTTAGACAATTTTGACTTATTGTATGGTGGAGAATAGTTAGTATATAATTTGTAGCGGCTTCGCTTTCTGCATTTTCCCTTAACTATTTAAATAAAGCCAAAATTTCGAAGCAGGTTTTCAATTAAATACGCTGACGGCAATTTTCAAACTCATGGATTTTACTAAGAAAACGAAATGAAAGATATATAATAATATCTCTTAACATCTAATATCTCTTACTAAAATTAACGTAGTTTCCACAGCTGGTTAACTGAACACTATTGTTTATATAATTGTGAAGATTTGTTAATAGCATATGTCTATTTATTAATTTATTAGTTTTTTGTCTATAAATCTTCCAAGAAATAAATTAATAAATAATTAAATAGAACGACGAAGAACTTAACCAAAGTTCGTAGCGGCACGGCATCGAAATTTCGAAATATGAATGGAATTTCTACAAAAATATCCCATTCTCGGCCATAAAACGTTCAGAGTTAGATGTAAATATCTCCTTACTCCACTAATATTATAAGGTAAAATGTACACTAGAATTAACGTTAGCTTATAAGATTTCAAATTATATTTTATGAACAATAAAAAAATATTAAATATAATTACAACTGCACAAAATGCTACTTTTGCGATGCGTCGGCCGCTCGTAGTACTGAGAAAGCGCGAGCGCGCGCATTTTGTGCTAGGCCTCTTAAGTAGTTTTAAATACTATTAAAAAGCTATTAACTAAACGTTCTCAAGGACAAATTTTTGAGTTCTCCTAAGAAAATTTGCTCATATGCATCCTTTGCTGTACTTCTGTAACATATTGCACATATGCCAAATGCCTTTGCATCTGTATATTTTGCTGTGTCATTTTATACATACACGGGTTTCAAACTACTATATTATTACAAAACAAAATATTTTGTGTTTATATCAAACTGTCGACTGTCATCTGCTGTGTTAGTCATTTATAAATGCAATACCTTCGTCTGGCTGCGGCTGATCCATGCCCTCGAGCGCGACGTTTATATCCTTCTGCAGCAGGAACACCGCGTGACTCGTCGCGTGCCGCGGGAACTTGTCCTAGAAGTAACAGGAGCTTACAAACAAACCCAGTTGAGCAAATTTAATCTTTAAGTTTAACACCTTAAGGCACGGATCGGCAAATAGTTTTAAGTAGGGTAATCCGGATGACCGTTGAAAATATTTATCGAGGTACAGAAAAAAAAACTGATAAGGACTAAATACTATTTTTTATTTTGCTTTTTACATGGCCTTTAACCGATTGAATATAATGCTAGTTAAATGAAAATATTATTTAAATTAAGCAGGTATATTTTAATTTAGACGGACCACGGTTCTATCTGTTGCTGACTGCAGTGTTAAGGTATTGGTTCCATTAGTTTAGTTGTAAAATGGTCACCCGTATTGCGCTAATGTGTTTAATTAATACATACATGTGTTCGTCGCGTTATGTTAACCTTTTCACCACAATTGTTGGGTTAATCCGAAAAATTATGTGCGCATTTCGCTTGCGTCGTGTTTACACGATAAACGCACACACAAATAGTAACAAACATGGGTTTTTTTTTATACATAACATTACATTCTATGCATAAATAGTTAATATCAAGTTTACTCCCACCTTAAGACTGATGACAGTGATGACGGCAATCAAACCAAATTTTTTGATATCAATTATCATAGATAAAAGCAAACCTTGATAAAAAAACTCAGATGTTACCTTAAAATACAAAAGGCACTCGTTCGCCTCTCTAGCCCTCTTCAAGTCCATAAGCCCCTTGGCTAGCCGGAAGTGCGACTTAACGTGTCCCGGGTCTATCTTGATCGCTCGGTAGCAGTCCCTCACCGCTGCATACGTATCGCCAGCCCTGATGTAGAAAGAGGCTTTTGTAATATAAATTGTATCGGCACTTAAGACAGTAAATGACTGGTCCTTCACGGTACGAAGCAATGGCTTAGATTGACTTTTTTTTATATATATTGATAGTCTGCAAACGAGCAGGCGGGCCGCCTGATAGTGAGCGGTCACCGCCGACCATGGACATCAGCAACATCGCAGATGTTGCTTTGGTGTTGCCGACCTAAGAAAAACCTCTTTACACCCCTTTTGAAAGAATCCATGTCATGTCATGCTCAATGGGAAAACCTAGGATGGCAGCTCATTTCACAGTTTGATGGTACGTGGAATAAAGTTCTTCTGTAAACGAACCGTTTGAGAGAACAGCGGCTCCAGGAAGTGTGCGTGCGTGTTCCGATGGCGAGCGGTGCGATGGCAAAAGGAGGAAGTGGGCACCAAATTAAACAGTTCCTCAGCGCATTCTCTATTATACAGGCGGTAGAACACACACAATGAGCCGATGTCACACGTCGTAAAGCTGAGGGATCTAACCGGTCTGCGAGCTTGGGATCGTTGAACAGTCGAATGGCGCGTCGCGCGTCGCAAAGATTCTAGAGGTCAAGCTGGCATTTAGAAGCCCCGGACCAAAGGTGAGAACAGTACTCCATCTGTAGTCTAACTTGCGCTTTACACAACTGTAAAAGCTGGTTAGACGTGAAGTACCGTCTCGCTTTCCTAAGAACTCCTAATTTAGTGTAGTGCCATCTTCGTTTTGACCTCTAGATACTTGCGGAATTGCACATCACTGGTTGTGCAATTCCGCACGAGTTCAACATAATTATTGTATTCCTTCTAAACATTAATAAGTTTATTTTATTTATTTACTTAATTTATTACATAGCCTAGGCTAATTAAACCAAACCAATAATAACTTATACACAGTTACAATATTAAATCATTTGTTGCATAAAATAAAAATACGTAACAATTCGATTAATGAAAAGGAAATGTTAATATTACATAATATATAATTTATGACTTCAAGTCACAAGTGGCAACTAAAAGATACAAGCTCACGCTCATGCTAGACGTGGGTCGTCGTAAGAACGCCGCAATGAATTTCTTTATTTCTTCTGAAAATCGTCATTAAAATTCAAATTAATAAAATAGCCGCCAAAACGCTGAATACAGGTCACGTGATGTGACGTCACCTGCTTGTAAACAAACTTTTAGCTGTCAAATCAAACGTACAAAACTTTGATTGACATTTTACTGTTTACAAGCTGGTGACGTCACTCCAGATTCAGCGTCATCCCGTGCGTTTTTGATCACGTGGTCAATCATAAAAAAATTATTATGTTTTTAAGAATTTTTTTTAAAAATCATACTTATTTTAAAATTATGTGCTGGCTAAATTAGTTTAAAAACATGTTTACTATTAAGTTAACAACAGTTTGATCAATATTTTCATTGTAGTCAAATACCCTATTCAGGCCTGTATTTTATTAACTGGAGAAGCACAAACGCACTCGTAGTTGCGTATCTAGACGACATGGCGGTGCACTCACCAGCCGCGGCGCATGAGCGCGTGCGCGCGGTTGGAGTAGAGCAGCGCGCAGCCGGGGCACGCGGCGATGGCCTGGTTGTACAGCTGGATGGCCGCCGCGTAGTCGGACTTGTTCACGTGGTCGTTCGCCTGCAACACCGGGGCTATCATCTATCTACATATCGATACTAAACAAGGAGACAGCAGAAGATAAGCTTCAAACATGATTCATAAATTGAAGTAAACAAGCGTTTTGGTACTTTGTCAAGAGTCACGAGGCATTTTAGAAGAAATAAAATTTCAAAACGCGCTAAATGACACTATATGCAAAGCGCAGCGAGCGTTTTTCGTGGTATTTTTTTTATAACAGACTGAAAGGAGGTCTAGCAACTTAGGCACCTAGCGACCCGACATGTAAACCACCTTTCGGTGTGGACACCATGTATCCTAACAAGTAACCAGATGTAAGTCACTACGCTCTAGGCGCTAATCAAGTCGCCTGTCAGTGCGTACGTAGCCCAAGGTGTAGCGTAAAGGTGCTCTTACACGGGCAATTTTTTGAGCAATAATTGCCCGTCAACAGTAATGGATCAATGTGGAGCAATAAGTGGAACAATCTGCAGCATTATAAAAAAAATGCGTCATGTATGAAGCTTATCTTCTGCAGATTCCTCATTTTGTGGTATCGTCGGATAGTTCAAAGGCACCCAAATACATAAATCCTAGAATCCTAGATAGATCTACCTTTTATAGCAGAACTCTTTGTCATAATTTTATTATGCATAACAGCGGAAAGCATAAACATCATTTCGCAGAAAATCACTTGGCACACACTCATTAATCATACATTCAAAACCCATAATTTTATAAGTCAGAATCATCTTTGGGTATATATTTAATATTCATAATAATTAAGAGGCAGAACAATCATATCGCAGAAAGTTTACATTCAGAATCATGTTTATGCATAAATTTGATATCCATAATAAGAGGCAGAAGCATCATATCGCAGAAAGTCAAAATTCAGAATCTTCTTTTGGCATAATTATTGTTTGGTCATGTTTCATGTAACCAAATATTATTTAATCAAATGTTTAATTTAGCACAACTTTCTCTTCCCTAAATATTGCATGGCATACGATTTACAAAACAATTTGAGTGGTGCATAGAATAAAAATTAGCTTATGATTTTATTTTGTTAAGTGGGTAGTTCGTTGTTCCATTACTGTTGACAGGCAATTATTGCTCAAAAAATTGCCCGTGTAAGAGCACCTTTAGGCTACGTACGCACTGACAGGCGACTTGCTTAGCGCCTAGACTTAGTAGACCTAGTGACTAACATCTGGTTACTTGCTAGGATACGTGGTGGCCACACTGAAAGGTGGTTTGCATGTGAGGTCGCTACGTGCCTAAGTTGCTAGACCTCTCTTTTTAGTCTAACTCTTTCTTTTTTCCCTTAGTTGATAGCTACGTACGGCTAGCACATTTAGCCAGCGTCAAAGTATTTTTCATACAGTCATTTGCCAACACTCATGCACGCTCACGGCTAGTAATCCACCATTACTTCACATTAACATTGGACATAACACACATTTTAGAAAATAAAACAACACCTACATGTCGTTTCACTTTCTCGCCAAGAAGTCAGCCTTACTCTTATTCTTTTAAACTATTTCCTTTTGTCTTACCATTTCCTTCAGCAGGCGCACCGGTTCCGGCAATTGCGGCGTGGGGTCAATCGGCTCGGGGGCGCTTGTCCCGTTCTTGGGTAAATCATTTTCTTTCCCCCTCTCCTTGTCTATCTCCTTCTCTTTCTCTCTGTCGTCGTCCCGGTTCCCGTGGTTGTGTTGGATGATGAAGCTTTCCACCAGCATCGGTCTTCGCGCAGTGTTTATGTCGAATAAATATATCTGGTGGGTATCGGTTCAAATAGATTAGGACAAATTCAACATTTTTAAAATACTCACGGACATTTTAATTAGTAAATTTGTTTTCAGCTAAAGTTTTCAACAGCTTACGGAGGATCCAAGTTTTAATTAAGTCTCGGAAGAAGATTAATATTCTTCTTTACGATACAGTGTCAACAAATATCGTTTTTTACTAAATAAAGCGTTTTACCGCATAAGGTACGGATTAAAATACTGGAATTTATAAACACATATTCGGAATAAAAAATGTATCTTCATAAACGAGCTCGATAGCGCAGTGGTCAACGCGCTTAGTCTGCGAAGTTAAGCAGTTTTCGCAATGGCCGGTCATTGGATGGGTGACCAAAAGTATCAGTTCGAGCTTCTCCGTGCTTGGGAAAGGCACGTAAAGCCGTTGGTCCCGGCTGCATAAGCTTTCGTTAACAACCACAAATCCGCACTGGGCCCGCGTGGTGGCTTTAGCTCCGTTCTGCCTGTGGTGTTAAGGCTTGTGCCCCAGCAGTGGGGACATAAAATGAGCTGGTAATGATTTTTACAGTGAACAGACCTGTTCTGAACCTAAGTTGACCAGCAACTCGTTTCCATCATGGCTGAACGCGACGTACGTGGTGGCCTTCTTCGGGAAGACCTGCTCGTTGGGCTCGATCGACAGGTGACCTGCGGTCGTAAATGAGAACGTTAAGACTCGTTTCTGTATTACGATACTTTGCCCAGCAATGGGACACATTAAACGCTACAAAAAAACATAATAATTTTAACGGGGATTAACGCAAACTAATTAGTAAAAGGTCTCATACCTTTTTTATACCCGGCATTAATCCTCATTTAAATTCCTTGATAACTATAGAACGCGAAAGTTTAAATGTGTATAAATTCTTTATTAAATATACATATTTATAAAATTTATAAATACAGTGAAAAAATTAAACGCCTACCCGACCCAGCCAGGAATCAAACCTCGGTCTTCCGCAATCCGGGCGGCTGCACTGACCGCTATGCTACCGGGAATGCTGACGTAGGCGCTGAATTTTTTATCACTGCTTTTTTAATTTTTGAGTGCTTTGAGTTGCACAGTGCAAATATACATGTTTTACAATATAGTAACTGAATACTAAAATACTAAATAGAGAAAAATAGCACCATGATGTGGCTGAACTAGGATCATCCTGATTTTCCGCTAAAAATTAAAAGCTCTATCTTAATGGAGTGTCGTCCAGTAGTCGCACGAAGCGGACGCGTGCAACAATTATTGCGAAAATCAAATTAATTTGCCAAGACAAAATAAACCTTAACTCAACAGTACTTTGAGCTAAAGTGAACTGAGCAGGGTGGCTTCGCTTACGCCTTTTCAATCGTGGCACAAGACATCTGTGCGAGAAAGCAGCAATAGACCGCGCGGCTCCACCACCTCAACGCACGAAAACCAAAGCAACGTAAGTGAAATTTATTTGAATAAAAATGAGTATCCAACATTTACCTACAAAACCAAAAACTGCAATTAAAGGTGGATCCTTAACAAACCTGGCTAATATGGAATTGGAAAATCTATCTCAAAGGAAAAGAAAGCAGCCTAAAAATAACTGTGACTGTAAGTTGGAAATGCAAGGATTACGTCAAGAGCTCAATCGCATGACAGAACTGCTTGAAAAAATGAATGACAAACAAGATATAACAATAGAAAACATGAAACAGAACCTAACCGATATTAAAGACCAAAAGCATGAAATAAAGCAAGTAACTTCTTCTCTAGCCACGGAGCAAAATACAATAAAATCCGAACTGTCTAAGCTAAACAACCAGGTAGGCGCAGGCGAAGCTAAAATGCAACATATGGAGACAAACTTTGTACAAATTACTAATAAACTTATAGTTGCTGAGAGTAAACTACAAAATTTGGAATCAGATCTACTACAAAAAAAACCGACAGCTAGATCGTCGGATTTCATGAACGAAGACATTTTTATGGAAATCCAAGAGCGAAATAGAAGAATGAAAAACCTTATTATTTCTGGGATGCCAGAGCCTTATGATATGGATAGCAAGCATAGACACCACAATGATCAGCAGGAAGTTTTGAAAGTTCTTAACACTCTTACTGACAACTGCCCAGAACCAGTCAAAATAATGAGGATTGGAAAATACAACAAAGAAAGAAACCGTCACATCAAGATCTGCTTTACTGATCCTGAAACTACCAGAATATTACTAAACAATAAAACGAAACTCATCGGCACTCTAAAAATCTTTTCGGATCAAACTCCAATGCAGCAAGAATTATTTAAACAAACGAAAATGGAGCTGAATCGGCGACTTTCAGCAGGAGAAACCAATTTAGCAATAAAATATATTAGAGGAATTCCTAAAGTTATAGAAAATAACCCTAAAAAAAACTGAATTCTACAGTCACTTACGATGATTCAAACAAAAATGCTACATACCAAGTCTTAAATAGCTACCAAAACCTCATCTCTTCGAAATTCCGTCTAAACTTTCTATATGCGAATGTGCGCAGTATCCGAAAACCAGGCAAACTTGATGAACTGAGGTGCATTCTCAAATCTATACCTAATACCGTTCATGTCATACTTCTCGCTGAAACATGGATTACAACACAAGAAGAAACAAAAAAATTTTAACTGGAAAACTATACACACTATTATAACATCAGGAATAACAAAAAAGGTGGAGGAATTTCAATCTATATGCATGACAGTCTGAACCATAACTGTTGTTACGAAGCATATATAGGAGGAAATAATTATCTATGGGTTCACCTTGACAAATATAACTTGGACGTGGGACTGGTTTACAACCCTGGCGACACAAACTTTTCGGATTTCTTGGATGTTTTTGGTCAGCAGCTACAGGATCACAAAAGAAGTCTAGTCTTCGGCGATTTTAACACTGACTTGTTAAATAGAGCTGATAATAAAACGAAACGCTATAAAGCACTATTGCAAGAATCCGGATACCAAGTTTTAAACCGTACTACTAAGCAATTTTGCACAAGAGAAACAGCTACAACCAATAGCTTAATTGACCACGTCCTGACCAATTTACCAAACACGAACTTTCACCTAGCAACAGTGGATTCCAGTCTATCTGATCATAAGGAGATTTACGTCGAGATAAAAAAACACAAGCCTCCCAAACTAAAAAAGGCACAATATACCTCCACAAACTATGAAAAACTACTAAATTGTATCCAAAGTGAAAATTTTGAATCGAATAACTACCATAATTTAGAAAAATATATACTAAATTCTATTACACAATGCAAGCAAGTCAAAAGTAAAATAGAGAATCTACCACGAAAGGATTGGATTAATAAAGAAATTATTAGAACTATAAATCAAAAGAATGAACTATGGAACGAAATTAAGAAGGAACCGGACAATTCACACAAACAAGAAGAATTCAATACACTGCGTAAAGAAGCACGACGGATCATTAAAAAAAGTAAAGAAAATTTCTACCTTGACAAGTTCAAGAGCGTTGAGAATAACCCAAAAAAACTGTGGTCCTTGATTAACACTTTATCGAATAACAAAACTAAAACTAGTCGTGCTCCTCCAAAGTTAAAAACACCAACCGGTATAATCACTGACCCGGGACTAATATGCGAGGTTTTTAATGACTTCTTTTCCTCGGTAGGTCTGAAACTTGCAAACGAAATACCATTAAAATTTCATCAAAGTTCTGTTTATGCAATGTCATCTGTGCCGACAGCACAATATTCATAGCACGTAATGTTCGTGATATTTAATAGAGATAATTAATAACGTGATTTAATATAGAGACATTTTATGTAAATTAAGCAAAACTTATTAGTTCCTGTTTCGTGACTTTCTACAGTCAACTAATCTCCCCCGCCAATTTCTTTGTTTATAGATTAATATATATACTTGTATTTTTAGTTATTAAAACTAGTCAGAAATTATACTCCGATACATTAACCAGTTGTGTTATTATTTAACCACGGAGCCTTGCAACAATTGGTGACCCCGACAAAAGTCACGCCTGGAAGAATCACCCGACGAAAGTCACGCCCGGAAGAATCGCCCGACATAAGTCACGCCCGGAAGAGGAACAACTACATCACACTGGTACGAAATAAATAACATTTCTGGCTCATTTCCACAATGGCTCCCACACTACCAACGGGCATCAGGAACAGTCTTCTCACAGAAACACCGGAGATAGCAACAATTTCCATTGGCGACCGCGAGATGGCTGACAAGATTCTAGAGAACTCCAGGCTTAACTCAAGTTCAAGGTCGTCACAAGTAGACATCGTTACGCAATTAACATCGCAAATAGCTCAAATGCAGTTGGAAATTGCAAGTTTGCGTAGCGAGCACAGCCGACGTAGCTCATTTCAGCGTAGACGCTACGACCGACCGCGATCTAGGTCACGAGGCCAGTCATTGTCAAGGTCCGCATCGAATGAAGTATGTTTTTATCATCGGCATTTTAAAAACCGCGCGCATAAGTGCATAAAACCTTGCGCCTGGGAAGCTGGCAAGCAGTCGGAAAACTAACTACAGTACGGACACCGGCGGAAATCTGTACTGTTAATCCTTCAAACCGCCTTACCGTCAGAGATACTGATAATGATATAAGGTTTTTGGTTGATACAGGAGCAAATATTTCGGTTATCAAGAGACCACATAATATTACAGAGCAAGTTGACAGTTATAATTTATACGCAGCTAATGGCACCCCTATCAAGACATACGGTGAAAAGACGCTTTCGCTCAACATAGGGTTACGACGCCCCTACCGCTGGACTTTTATTATCGCAGACGTAAATATGTCAATATTGGGCGCAGATTTTTTGGAACATCACAAACTTTTGGTAGATATTCATGGCATGAAATTGATTGACAAGCTAACACAATTATCAACTCCAGCCACTGTTTCTCGAGCGGAAGGATATAGCAGCGTCACTACTATTAACTCCCGCCTTCCGGATAGCGTTAGACGGATCATTGAGAAGTACGCAGACGTGACCCGCCCGACAGCATTTAAGTGCAAACCAAAGCATGGAGTGCAACATCATATTGTAACGGAAGGCCCTCCAGTATATGCTCGTGCGCGACCTCTACCCCCGGATAAATACCGGGTGGCCAAGAAAGAATTTCAAACAATGATGGAGATGGGAATATGTAGACCATCCAATAGCCCCTGGGCCAGTCCTCTGCATATAGTAAAGAAAAAGAATGGCGACTGGCGACCGTGCGGTGATTATCGCATGCTTAATAAAGCCACAGTTCCAGACAGATATCCATTGCCAAGGTTAACAGATTTCACGTACGTCGCACAAGGAAAGTGTTTATTTAGCAAAATTGATATCAAAAAAGCTTTCCATTGCATTGAGGTTGCAGACGTAGAAAAAACAGCGATAATTACTCCATTTGGACTATTTGAGTTTCCCAGAATGCCGTTTGGTCTATGTAATGCTGCACAGACATTTCAAAGGTTTATGAATTCAATATTTGGCGACTTAGACTTCGTGTTTGCTTACGTAGATGATTTACTGATCTGTTCTACAGAATCAACGCATGAGGAACACTTGGAGATTATATTTAAGCGACTTCAAGAGAACAGCATTACAATAAACTTGGAAAAGTGCGAATTTTGGAAGAAAGAATTGGATTTTTTGGGCTACCACATTTCAAGCAATGGTATCAGCCCCACAAGTGAGAAAGTGCAGGCGATCAAAGATTTTCCTAAACCTAAAACCATTAAGGAGCTTAGAAGATTTTTGGGCATGGTCAATTTTTATCGAGGAAGCCTACGTTTAGCTGCCCAACATCAAGTTCCTCTCAACAACTATTTAAAGCAAACAAAGAAAAATGACAATTCTATTATTCAATGGACGAAGGAAGCGGAATCGGCATTTTCGAGTTGCAAACAAAACATTCTGGATGCCGCAATTTTGACGCACCCTTCTCCAACAGCTGAACTTGCCTTATTGACTGATGCGAGTTTAAAATGTATGGGCGCCGTGCTCCATCAAAAATGTAAACAAGGTTGGAAGCCGCTAGGATTTTACTCAAAAGCATTTACTACAGCTCAGATGAAGTATTCAACCTACGACCGGGAGCTGCTAGGAATTTTTGCAGCAGTCCGATATTTTCAACGACTACTAGAAGGTCGGCAATTCATTATTTACACGGATCATAAACCGTTGGTTCATTCATTTTCAAAGAAGCCGTCACTAAATGACACACCACGTAGAGTGAGATACTTGGAATACATTTCGCAATTCTCTACCGATATACGTCACATTAGCGGTCACGACAACGTAGTTGCAGATGCACTCTCAAGGACAGTTGATGAAATAACTATACCGTCCAACATAGATTACAAAGAGTTGTCTATTAAACAAAAGTTAGATCCCGAACTCCAAGAACTTATTAAAAAACCGAGATTAAAAATGATTTTGGCCACATCAAATAAACACGGAATACCGGTGTATTGCGACGTTTCTACGGGAAAAACAAGACCGTTCTTACCTCAGGAATTCAGAAAAACCGCATTAGAGGGCATACATTGTTTAAACCATCCCGGAAAAAATACATCGAGAAAAATGATTAATACAAAGTTCATTTGGCCTAACATGAATACGGATATAAACAAATGGTGTGAGTCATGTTTACAATGTCAACGCTCAAAGGTGCTTAGACATACAAATTCGCCACTCGGAAAGTTTATGCCTGCTCAAGATACTGGTTTCAGTGCCGCCGAATTGGTATATGGCGCCACGATTAAACTACCAGGAGAATTTTTCGGTTGCGAACAACAGGAAACGTTTAACGATTTCGTTACCAATCTGAGAGAAAATATTACAAAAGCAATATCTATTCCCAAAAGAGAGAGCTCGAATAACAATACTTTCGTTCATCCTCACTTGTCAAAATGTTCACATGTGTACGTGAGATGTGATCGTTTGCGTCCTAGTCTCAGTCCTCCATACGATGGTCCGTATCAAGTCATTGACAGAAGTGATAAAAATTTCGTAATATTGCAAGGCGACAAACGCGTAAGAATCTCTATAGACAGAATCAAACCAGCGTTCGTACTGAAAGCCGATCAAGAACCACTGACAAAGCAGATAGTAAGCACACGACCAGATAAGAACGTTGTCACACGAGCTGGTCGTATCTCTCGACAGCCTGTAAGATTCGCTTTATAATCACGTTCCCGAGAGTGTTATAAGTCGCACCTATCATATTATGTCACACATTTGCGTTCAGAATAAAGAAGTATTATCGGCGCTAGCGAACAGAACAAGACGCGGAATCAGCATTATTCATTTACGCGCAGTCTGCAAGGTTGCAATTACTATTACTATACTACTAAGTTATTGTTCGTAATTTTAATTAGGGTTCTTTGCATTGTTTTTATTAATGTTATTTTGTAATTTATTATTATTATTATTATTATTTTCTAAAGGGGGAAGTAATGTGCCGTCAGCACAATATTCATAGCACGTAATGTTCGTGATATTTAATAGAGATAATTAATAACGTGATTTAATATAGAGACATTTTATGTAAATTAAGCAAAACTTATTAGTTCCTGTTTCGTGACTTTCTACAGTCAACTAATCTCCCCCGCCAATTTCTTTGTTTATAGATTAATATATATACTTGTATTTTTAGTTATTAATACTAGTCAGAAATTATACTCCGATACATTAACCAGTGTGTTATTATTTAACCACGGAGCCCTGCAACATCATCCTATAATCCTGATAAAACACTCGACACATTTACACCCTGTACTAAAGACGAAGTTATAAAGATTATTAATGGCCTTGATATAAATTCAAGCTCCGGTATAGACGGCGTTAGTACCAAACACATTAAATGTATTGGCAATCTAATGGCTCAAAATTTCACGAACTGCTTTAATGTACTCCTATCAGAAGGTAGTTTTCCTGCTTCCTTAAAACTAGCGAAAGTTAATCCAATTCATAAGTCAGGCCCTACAAATGATCCAAATAATTATCGCCCAATCTCGGTACTGCCCGTGATATCAAAAATATTAGAAAAAGTTATTTATTCCCGTATAGACGAACACCTTTACTCTATCAAGTTCTTTTCCGAATGTCAATACGGCTTCAGACCTCACTCAAACACATTAGCAGCCACTTTGGATTTAATAACTGAAATAAAAACTAGTATAGATAATAAAATGATAGTCTTGGGAATATTTATCGACCTCAAAAAAGCTTTCGACACTATCAGCCATAAGCTATTAATCGATAAACTTGAAAAAACTGGCATAACTGGTACAGCTTTACAAATGCTCAAGTCTTATCTCAGTGACAGATGCCAAATTACAAAGATTAATGATAGTCAAAGTAAGGTAAAACCAATTATGTGTGGTGTACCACAGGGCTCGATTCTTGGGCCGTTGCTTTTCTTGATATACATCAACAATATATGTGAAGTCAACCTACATGGTAAACTAACTCTGTATGCAGATGACACATGTTTGTTTTATTTTGGTAATTCCATAGATGTAATTATAAGTCAGGCACAGGAAGATCTAAACATTATATTCAATTGGTTTCAATATAATTTACTTACAATAAACACTGCAAAAACTTGTTATTGTATTTTTAAACCTAAAAATATAAAAATAATGAATCACAATAAATTAACTATAGATGGAATAACCATATTTGAAAAAAAAGAAGAAAAGTATCTCGGCCTAAGAATTGACAGCCACCTAATGTGGACTTCACAAGTTGACTACATAAAGGCAAAACTTGTCTCATTTCTTGGATGTATACGGCACAGTGTTGGCTGTTTTCCTCGAAAAGTTCGATTTATGCTTTACAATTCATTTGTGAAATCTCATCTTACTTATCTAATCGAATTATGGGGAACAGCATCAAAAACAAAATTAAAAGAACTACAAATATTACAAAATAAAATCATTAAATCTTTATTTAATTATAACTACCGAACCAGTACTGAAACAGTTTACAAGGAAACAAAATTAATGAACATTACCCAATTATACATTTTCCAAACCCTAATACTTATCTATAAAATACTGCATAATAAAATTCATTCAAAAATTAAATTTAATACAAATAATGAAACTCCAAAATATAGCCAAAGAAGACCTAAAAAATTCTTCCTAGTGCCAAAATCTAGAACAAAATATGGTCAGAAGGTTATATCCTCAAAGGGAGCACTTCTATTTAATAAGTTGCCAGATTCTATAAAAAATTCAAACTCCATAAATATTTTTAAATGTAGACTTAAAAGGCACATTTTTCAGGGTACATTCTCATTAAGTCTATAATGAATTAATATTTTGTCCGAAAATTGCATGTACGCGCTTTTGCGGGAATAGCCTCTCAAGCTTAGTCGACCGACAGCTGCGCGCATCCTACCTACGCCCGCCGCGCGCCAGCGCCAGCGCCGCCGGCCAGTAGTCAGTCGCTCGCTAGTCGCTAGCCACGCGCCTGCTTACGCATGCGCCACTAACCAAATGGATACATTAGTAACATCGCAATGCTCTTACTATGGCAGTGTTTTCGTATGATACGGTTCACAGTTCCATGTAAGTACACAAATTGAATCGAACCTGCTTGAGAGAGAGACGATTCCCAAACCCAATATATCTACTAACTACTGGACAGTTAGACCTACCTACATTATATTAATAATTTCTTATGTAAGTGACTGTATGGTTTTTAATAAGAAATAAATATTCTTTAACCCTAATTTATCACATGCAAAAATATAATTATATTCTATGTAGCTAAAATCTCTACTAATATTATAAAGCTGAAGAGTTTGTTTGTTTGGTTGAACGCGCTAATCTCAGGAACTACTGGATCGAATTAAAAAAAAAATTGTGTTGAATAGTCCATTTATTGAGGAAGGCTATAGGCTATATTACATCACGCTATGACTAATAGAACGCGGGTGAAACCGCGGGGCACAGCTAGTTACAAATAAATATTAATTATAACATCAAACTACAGAAAGGAGGACGGTATAGATTTTGTATGGAGCCTGGTAGTGGAACACCCGACTGCTTTGAAATTTAAACGACACAAAGTTCCTATTTTTGTTTATCATTTGCCTAAATATCAGATATTAAAGTACTCCCGTTTTTTTAAATATTTATTTTCAAAAGTTTAACATAATAATTGAACTGGCAACATTGGCCGCTTGCTCGTGCCCCGAACGATCGATTCACGATCCGTTGTGTGGGTTGCGGGACATGCGACGCCAAGGGCTTGACCGGCCAGCCGCGACCCCGCGCCCTGGGGCGCGGTATCCTGCACAACGGGTCGTGACTGGGGACTGGGGCACAAACAATAGTACAACACAATGAATGTGAAAATAAGAGAAGTTTTTTATTTTAAAAAATATTGTGTGATTTTTTTACCATTTTGCATAGTTCGGTTTGTCTAATTTTAATGTGATAGATGACGATAATACACCCCGCCTTTATTAAACATGAAAGTCTCAAGCGTATGCTTTATGGACTTAGATTCCTCTGCCTTCCCTATAATGGGAATGGGACACTGACGTCACTGGCACAGAGTAAATAAATTGTAATCGGGGTGGACAAAAACATGAAAATATGCAATTTTAATTTGAGAATTAAAGTCAAACGGGAGTAAACTAAAAATTGAAATAAATTGATAATGTTAGAGCATAAATTAGCTTTCGAATGATATACTTTTCAGTGCTGGCGGTTTTCGACTACCACTCTTAACCGTCCCCTTTGTCTCTATATATTAGCCTATGAATAAAGCTATGTGTAAAAATAACGTACAAGAATTTGCTAAATGAGAAATCATAATATGATGACACAAAAAACTTACTAGTAATTATTACATAATTTAAAGACCTGTTTAGAAATCACAGAGCACAGAGAAACAATGCTCAATTAAATTAAGACACGAACGGTCGAAGTGAAAAGCATAAAACATGAGGATAGTAATTATATTTTTAGGCCTGCTATATTAAAACGGAGATAAGGGTGTGCTGACCGGTCCCCGTACTCTACTAGATTCTCTAAGGCGTTTGAATCGGAATCGATAGCGGAAAAACCCGCTTCTAAGGTTGTTAAGTCGTGGGGGAGGGTTAGAGCGCCCAGGTCGGCGCCCCAGCAGATACTTATCTGTAGCTGTCGGCGCGCAAGCAACGATCAGTTTCGATTCGCACCGAACGCCTCGGAGAATCTAGTAGAGGACGGGGACGCGCTCACGTAATGCCATTTTGTCGAGAAACCCTACCCCGAACAACACCGAGCAGTGGTATACTGCGAGTTGTGCTCTTAGTGCAACGAGAAGTGAGTGAGCTTACAGCTCCGGTGACCTATCTGGATATTAGGTAGTGGACTATACGTGTCCACGGGGTAACTAGCTTGAGACACTAGTCTTAAAGTACCGGATGAAGGATGCGGAACCGGCGTGTTCTGATCTGGCGTTATGACCTGACGTAGATGGTCCCTTATGCTTGCATAAGGATGTCTGACACCTAACTTTATAACCGTGAGGTTGGTGAGGGGTGTCACTTTAAACTTTAAAGTACTGTATAGCGGGGTGTCTAGAATCCCTCTGAGAATGTTCCAATCTCACGGTTTGGACGGAACCCTTTAAGTTTCTCGCCGCCCCCAAACCGACTGCATAAGCAAAGCAAAGACCATTTCCAAAATAAAAATCTAACAGGTCCCCCCCCATCCCTTACTAGTGTCCGAGGCGTTTGGAGCGTAATGAAAAGCGGGATACCACCTCTTAAGTTGACCGAGTCGTAGGAGAGAGGAAATGCGCCCAAAGCGGCGCGGGCACGCAAGCAGTCCAGCAGCAGGGAGCCGGGAGTTATATAGCAATTCTTCCCTCCTTCTTTCATGCCTGAAGGCTTTAATAGTGACAATCACCAGAGACCAGAGCTAGTTGTAGCCTAAACTGAATAAATGATTTTGAATTTTGCTTTTTTATACAAGGACAAATCCTACGGATACCAGCGGGCCTGAGGAAAACCGCTGTGGTGCTCCCGCCTCCATATCCAAGCCCGAAGGCCTCGATAGGGATTCGATAGAACGGGGCATACGCACTAAAACTACATGTACCATCGCACCACATGAGGGAGGTTTGGGACCACGAACCGCAGACTCCGAAGTTCCTGCCTAAAGCGTAAAAAAATGGCATTCAGAGGTAATTTCTGTCACCCACCGTGCATCGTTTATACATACCAGGCGCGAAGTAGTGCACGGCGTTGCGCGGCACGTTGTCCTCCGGGTCGCCGGCGCCGGCGCGCGAGCAGCGAACGTTCTGCCGCTCCCACATCATGCGGCTGGACGACGCGCTCACCTGCGGACCAACCCCACCCACGGTACACTGGCGCTAACGGTAGACAGTTTATACTCGCGCCTTACGTTACAGCTAACGTGCGTCCACATCGCAGTTACTATTGGTGGGCCAACGTTATTATATCTTAATTAATGGCTTCGTTTTTAGCATTAAGCCAATTTCAAGTGGTATTATATTATTATAAAAAAAAAATTGTACGGTATTTTGAGTTTAAAATGGAGTTTCACGACCCGTGTTGCTACACAAAGAACTCGTTTGAAACTCTTAGAGCAACATTGTCATTGTGGCATCAAAACTTCATTGTGACAGTTGACAGCTGACGTCATGTGTCAACTGTCTACAATTTTTGATTTCTCGTAGAAACAACATTAAACCAGCTCATTTTATGTCCCCACTGCTGGGACACGAGCCTTCCGTATGGATAGGAAAAACGGGCCATAAACCACCACGCGGGCCCAGTGCGGATTGGTGGTTGTTAACGACTGCTAATGCAGCCGGAGGAGCTCGAGATGATAAATTTTTTGGTCACCCATCCGATGACCGGTCATAAACATTAGGCGACACTCGTTAACTTTTGCGACCACTTGTTCCTATTTGTTGATTGCTCCATACTCATTGCATCCATACTGCCAAACATAAACTGACAAAGTGTAACTTTCAGCAACAAGCGAGTTGCACGGCATGTCCATAAACTTCTGCAGGCAACAGACGTGTACCGTAATGTTATACTGTTGCCACATGTTGACTTTTATCAAAAGTTGGGCAATTACTTAACACGGCAATATATACTAACAACAAATTACTCTTTGTTATAGGATTGTTGCTCACTTGGAGATGTTGCTCGATAAAAAGTAATTGCGGTGTGGACTGCTCCATAGAAGACGCGAAAAGTTTTATGCGCCCCGGTGCGGTGGGCGCGTGCTAACCTCATACTATAATTCAAAGTTGAACTTGAAATTGAAGCGAGGAATTTGAATGTTGTGGCTTAGTAAATAGAGTTTAAATTTAAGGGGTTTGGTAGTCTTGGTTGGCTATACGCGACCACCGTCCAGTAGACACGTGGCGAGCATTCCGTGTAGGGAAGAAAGAAATCGTGTCAATAAAACGCGCCCTTAAGGAGTCTACTAAAAGTACAGCGTGTATTTTATGTGACAACCAATGATATTATAAAGATAGATACGTTACATGCGTACAAAACAATCTCAAAAAACAACCATTGGATTTTTTTTTATTCTAATTTGGAACGCAGTGGCAGCACAGCTAAACATTTTAAATTATGTGAAAGGGATAGCGTAATAAAAGCAACAAGAACGAAAAAGACAGCTATTGTCTGTTATTTGTTATGTTTATAAAAAAAAAATAATCTAATTATGGAAGTTTGTAACCAGAACTGTCCACTGACTCAGCTGTCTGTCTTCTTCTTCGAAAGCAATTGAGGCCAAAAGGATATGCCTTCTTTTGTTCGGAGCGTTTTCGGGGCGTTTGTCACTAGTTTTTTGTTTATATTGTTTTACGAGTAATAATGTACCGTTCGAGAAATTTTGGTGCCAAAAAGTAATTACTAGCAACTTCCAATAAGAGTAAGAAAGAAAACTCGTAATTGATTGACTCAAAAATCGCACCCTGGTGGTGAAATGATCTCCCTGTCAATTATTCTCTTAGAAGTACAGCATTGAGATCTTTAACACACATTGGCGTCCGCGTATCAACCGAGATAGTACTCCTACATTTATTTCACAAGTCGCAGTCGACCAACTGAAGCTCACGTGTAGCCTAGCTAGCTTGATCATGCGGGAGTCTTACAGCTGCACAAAGAAGTCGTTGACCCCGGCCGCCGCCTCTTGCGGCCGGCGGGGGACAACGGCCACGCATTTGGCTACAAGGTATCGATCGAGATGTTTGACCTACATCTATACCTTTACCTGTACCTGTAGACTGTGTAGCCAAGCCTGCTTGATCACGCGGGGGTCATGCACCCCCTCGTAGTCGAACGCCCCGGCCGCCATCGGGTGCTGCGAACGGGGGTTAACGGCCACGCATTAGGCCTCAGCGTATCTACCGAGGTGGTAGACCAACATTTATGAAACAAGTCGCAATAGAACCACTGAATCTCACCTGTAACCTGGCCAGCTTGATCATGCGGGTGTCGTAGAGCCGCACGTAGAAGTCGTTGGCCCCGGCTGCCAGCTCGTGCGGCCGGCGGGGGTTAATGGACACGCATTTCGCCTCGGCATATCGACCGAGGTGATTGAGCAGGTTCACTACCACGTTGCTGGCTTCTGTGTTGCAGCGGTGGTGGGTACGCAAGTCGTGTTGGCTGCAACAAAAATTTGTTTGAAGGCTTTGTCAATTGGCAGTTAGTAAAATATCTTTAAGTCTGGTATCAGCCTGCTTGTTTACCTAAGGTCGATATGATAATAAAGTCTACATTATTTGTGTTTATTTGTAAGGCACTGTATCGCAAGGCATCGGCACGCACTCGCAAAGCAACAAGAATTTCAACTTAATACAAATTTAATAGACAGAACAGATAATAATGTATAGATTGTAGTTTAGAAACGTTTTGTTAGATGAATTTCGCGAAAGCAATTATTTAGTAGCAGCAAATTTTATGGCGGCACTTCACTTGGCTTAGCGTGTTTGCCAAAATAATCGAAATATTTCAAACAAGCCATCCACACATGGACTGTACGGGCAAACAACTCAAATATGACACAATATTTGCTTGTTTACAAACTAATTGAATGCAACAGTGATGGACGTGAATGAACGATTTTGAATCCATGCATCGTTCAGTCGGTTTTAGTTTTTATGCGCAGCATTTTTGGGGTCTATTCGGAAATATTGATTCGCTAAAAAATGCGATACTGAAATCAGCTGCAACTAAATAAGGCGTTCGCAACATATATCTAACATAAAAAAATTATTTGCTAAAAAATGCGATGATACTGAATAAAGGCCTGCGCAGACGACGGACTTTTCTCCGCGGCGGAGAAAAAAGTACGCTCCGCTAATAAAAAGTCCGCCGCGGATTTACCGCGAACTCAACGCACACGGTGTGCGATCATTTGTTGCCCGGAAATGTACGCTATGGAAGCAAATATTCAGAGGTTACGTTGTGTTGAAATTTACATGAAGTTTAAGAAAAAGAGTAGACATTTTAAAAGACAATACTGGGTCCATCCCCTTATACGCACAACGCGGACTCACACGAGTTCTATTTTTTTCGGGGACTCCCCCGTACTTTTGTCCGGTCCGTTCTCTGCATATCCGCGGTTATTGGGGGGACTTTTTGTACGCGGTACTTTCAATCCCTCGTTTGCGTTACTCGATACAGTTGTAAGCGATCTATTTTAGCGGATAAAAAAGTCCGCAGACAAAAATCCCTCGTCTGCACAGGCCTTAATGCGTTCGCGAAATTCATCTAACAAATCTTAGAAATTCAAAAAATTCAAAATTCAAAATTCAAAATTCAAAATCATTTATTCAGTTTAGGCTACAAATAGCTCTTATGAACGTCATTTTATGCCATCGGTTCGTAAGTCTATATACTCTGGGCGGGAGATCTTGTACTGAGAAGAACCGGCAAGAAACTCAGCAAGTGTCCAGCTCTTTTCTCCCTTACAGCGTCATAAATATTGGAAAATGCCCTATCATAAAAAGACACTTTCCATCACAAATAAAAACACAAAAATGTAAAGGACAATCACATTTAAAAAAAAAAAAACCTCAAGAATCTCATTAGTTGACTCATTGGTATCATTTTTGTATTAAATGATTGTTTTTTATAAGTAAGGAAAAATTAAGAATTATGTATGTGATCTAAATGAAATGTTTGTTTAATATGTTACTTAAAATATCTACAATATTCTCACACTTAATACTATATCACTTAGGGCATTTCCCATTATTTACTCATCAATTGTTCCTTCACAGCAGTGGTTAATCCCGTATACTCACAGTATGAGCCCGTCTTCCCCCGCCGACCATATGAGGTTGGGGTTATCCGGCGCGGTAGCTAGCCGCTTGACCCGGCCGCAGTGGCACGAGCACTCGAGCAGAGACGCGCCGCTCGAAACGCCGCGCACGCGCACCATGCCGTCCGCGGCGCATGTCGCCACCTTCTCAGTTGTCAAGAACTGCAAAAAAAACTGTCTATGAGAAAAGCACGGAGATTCTGTTGACCTCCGACGGCCCTTACAGCGTAACCGAACTTTTTTGGGGACGGCGAGAAATACGCAAGCCGTGCGACCATCACACCGCAACACAGTGGAAGGTTTCTAGAAGGGATGGCATCATGCAAGCATGTCGCCGCTCTCTACTCGATTCTCAGATTTGTCGTCGATATTTCGAGTGACGTTCAGTTTCGGGGTCATTTGGAAGGTTAAGCTAAATTAGCTTCGAAAAAGCTGGGTGTGCTTAATAGAGCGGGTCAGTATTTCATGCCGCTTACAACTGTACAAAGCACAGGTCAGGCCGCATATGGAATACTGTTCCCATTTTTGGGCTGGAGCACCCCAGTACCAACTCCTTTGTCGGCGACATGGTTATTTCAGGTCGGTTCGGTCGGCTCTTCAGAGAGACGTTGCGTCTCTCTGTAAATTGTACCGCATATATCATGGGAAGTGTTCTGAGGAATTGTTCGGCTTAATCCCTGCCGCTGATTTCATTCACCGCACTACACGCAATCGACTGTCATTCCATCCACATCACCTTGATGGATGATGGTCTACTGCTGTGCGTTTTCCACGAAATTTCTTGCCTCAAACTACAGTAAAAGAAAAACACAAATGATGAAAAAAATTCTACGAGCAGGGTTTGAACCTGCACCCTTCTGACATACCGGGTCAGGTGCTCTCCCAATTGAGCTATCGTGGTTCTAACCAGCCCGCCGAAATTATTTAGCACTATTTACTTTTTACTTTGAAAGCCAAAGGCGCCCTTTCAATGTCAACAACTACCGTCATCAACACCCGATCATAATATTTTTACAAATACTAAAGATCAGTTAAGAAGTAGCAAGCTATTTATAAAATGTTTTTGTTTTGTTTATATAATTTTTAACGCAAATTTTGTTGCGACTTTGGGATCTTCACGAAACGACCTTATTCCTTCGTTAAAGGTCGGCAACGCGTCTGCGATTCCTCTGGTTTTGCGCGTGTCTATGGACGGCGGTGACTACGCTCCAGGTGACCCGCCTGCTTGTTTGCCTTCTTCTTTTATAAAAAAAAAAATAATGGCAGCCAACGTGAAAAGAGTGAAGAAATAGTGTTGATGTGTATGCTTAATACATACACCCCATAAAGCATGATATATGTCCATTTCATACCTCTGAGCTAAATTATTACTTATCACATCAAGTTGTGAGAGACCACCACAGACCCAGAAATATGGCAAGGCATGGGGGAAACCTTTGCCCAGCAGTGGGACGAAAAGGTTACATAAAGCACTGCTGGTAATTGCTACACCATGCAATTTTTGGTGTATAGAACCTGGTTCACTATTTGATTATTATAAAAGTCTTATGGATACAGATGGCATAATAACCACAGGCATTTTACATCAACATTAAATTAATGCAGTTAGTGAAAACAAAGTCTATTAATTTTATTCATGTCATTATGTGATAATTCTACAAGTGACTAACCACAGAACATATTTGAAAAGGCAAGTCATCCTTATTTACATTTAGATGATTTTATTACAACATGGTGTTCTAATAAGCTTTTTATAAACAACAAAAGGCTGAAACATTTCTTTTAATGTATAACTAAAGAACTAAATAAGCATTTACTTCTTTATTTAGTTAATAAACATAATTGACTTAAAATCACTTTGCTCAATAAGTTGAGTTTTAACAATGGCTACTTTCCATAACATTATATTTATTTACTTGATCACAGTACCACTAAGTTAAGTTGCAACATTTCATGAATACATTGTTTATTATAAACAAAGACAATCAAGAATTACAACATAGATACCTACTGTTTAGGTTTTTATGATATGAGTAATGCCTAACCTTATGTAGGTTATCTTAACTTTTCTATAGGTATAAGTTATACCGTATAACTCATTGCACCATATATTCAAATAACAATAGTCCTTAGAATAGGTCCATTAATGAGTATAATTTGTATAGTATTTTTTTTTTAAATAATTTTTGATTCCTTAACCCAGATGTCACTAGTTTTTGATATACGGATCATTGAAGAAAATAAAATATTACAAAAAATTTGGTAGTTTGAATATTTTTTTGTCAGTTGTTGTACTAACTATGGGATCACTCTGTCTAACGGAATTAGTTGAAACTGATCTGAGTAAATTTTTTTTTTATTTAAAAATGTTTATATACCAAGGAACTGAAGAGCAGAGGTAGAGGCCATGGTTACCGGTAACAACTCGTCCAATGAAAGTAAAGAAGATGACTGTTTCTTTTTGGCTCAGCTGGCAAAGTGCTCTAGAATGGATAACCTAATCCCGACCATTAGCTCTCAAACTGTGGATGTGGAACAGCTTCAAAGCCAGGTTCGACATCTAAAGTTCTTCAAAAAACTTCCCACTATGATTATATAGGTCACATAATAAAGTACAGGACCGAACAGTTGCAATGCGCTGTCTGCCATAAAAGCGCCATGTTTTTCTTTATAAAATGTAAAGTTTCTCTGCATCCAAAAAGTTGCTTTGAAACTTACCAAACACTTGCTAAGTAAATTTTATTATAAGTTAACATCTAAATTGAGGCTCTAACATATAAAAATTATAATAAATAATTTTTTCTACATAGAAGTAACTTACTTATATTGCATATTTAAATTTTTATACTATTCGAGTAATAATTGCTCCATAGCAGTACATATTACTAGCGTTTCGTATATCAAACACAATTTTTCCGCTTTTCCACATATCATGCAATTTTTTTAAATTTTTCTTATAATTTTATTAGACAAATATACGAAAAATTACAATGATCTTAAGAAAAAAGGGATATCCATAACAAATGGGTTAATCAGTCTTTACTTTACCTTCACAGAGAATATATTTCCAGTGTGACCTGTAGTTATCTTTTGTAGTGATTTGTAACGGTAAGGATCCCACAGAATCACATGAAGATCATCAGATGCAGAGGCCAGAAGACTAAAAAAAAAAATTATCATTGTCACTTACAATACAATCAGAAAACCTTTTGGGTTTCTTTTTATTTCAAATGTAAACTTACGATCCATCGGTACTCCACTCCAAGCAGTTTACGCAGCCCATATGACCATTTAGTGTGGACTCCAGGCCCAGTCTGTCGATCGTGTCCCTAGTCACCGTCAATCGATTTCTAAACTCCCTGTGGAGGTCCCCGCGCTCCCTGGCTATCGTCAGGCCCACCGTGCCCTTCTTCCAAGCCGGGTCCTCTTGACTCTCCATGTTTGCCTAGTAACTACTCAATATGTCTGTTCAACCATCACTATCAGTCACAATTACGAATTACGGCTCGTGCTATTTATAGTGCGCTACACCATATCAAACATTATTTTGTAGTAGTACATAATCTAAATGCAGATTATCACTATTTTTAATGAAACTACAAACGACAAACAAACAAATACATGAAACAAAAAGATCTTTTCACGAATTCAAAGATAATTTTCTTACGACTACGAAAGGAGAGCTGTCAGTCTAGAGTCTAGAGACAAAGTGTCAGTCAAATGTCAGAAAAATTATCGATTGGAGAATATTTAATAGGGTCGGCCGTTCATCCACTTTCGTTCAACTCAATCTACTATTAACTATTACCGTGGGGCCATGGAAATATTTCTAGTAATTTTATGTTTTCTTGTGTATTTTTGCTACATCATATGAGTACCATATTACTTTTTGGATAACGACATGACAAACTTTCTAAAGGAAATTATACTTAAGGTAGCGTACACATGGCCGATTTCAACTTTGTTGTTATGCCCTCTTTTAGTGCGTAATTAATGCAAACAAAAAATAATTAGTGACTCTTTAGTTAAAAAGAAAACCTTGAAATAAAGACCTTTTTTAGTGTGTACGCTGGCATCCCAATCAAGCTGGCGTACCGCGCACCCATGACCGTTCTCGAAAACTACTTATACAATCTGTATCAAGCAGGGCCAGCCATATTTCACATACCTAATCAGTTACTTTTAGTGAGCTGGTACACATCAAAACATTTCTTGATATCTCGGTCATTGTGGAAGTACATACTTTTGAAAATAATACGAGTTTATCGACATCATGACAACATTATTCAATCAGCTGATTGGAGTAATGAACTCTGTCTAGTGTGTAACCTAAAGTTCACCTCTTTTGCCCCTGCTGTGAACCTAGTATTTTTGTGCCTATTGTGCCGACTCCGCCCGCTTTCAACTACCTATTTATTTTTGATAAAATTTTAAGGGTTCCGTTTTGTTATTTTTTTCACTAAGAACGAGTTACGACTACTTACCTACTTTTATTAGTTAGAAAAGAAAATTGAGACGTTCATTTAGTCAATTATTCTCTGTTCCTATCACCAGGTCAGGTCAGGAATGTGTTATCTATCAGGTCACTTCTGAGATTTTGAGAAAAATTTAAGTAAATGTTATGTAGGTACCTGTAAAGTAATACTGTAAAAATGGTCAAAAAAGGTTTTTTTTTGTTGACAACGTAAGCACTAGTTACATTTTTTAATATTCAAAACATTACAAGCCGTAAATTATTAAGTCTCAACAATAATTTCGTTGTTTTAGTTTTCGCTTTAAAAATACAACATCAGTTTTAGTTTTAACTGATTTAGTTAAAATTTTAAACTGATTAAACCAAACGCGATTACACTCGCCTGCGCTAGCGCTACGTAACGTAGGTACCTACTCCGCATACTACCCCGCGCGCGCCTAATTAATAATTTGAACGGTGATAAAAAATGACTCACCTACTAATTTAAAAATGGGTAACATAGTGTAATTTTCGATCCCTAAAAAGGCGGAGTCACAAGAAAGTGTGCTCGACTCCGCCCGCTTTCAACTATTTATTTTTGATAAAATTGTAAGGGTTCCTTTTTGTTATTTTTTTCACTAAGAACGAGTTACGACTACCTACTTTTATTAGTTAGAAAAGAAAATTGAGACGTTCATTTAGTCAATTATTCACTGTACCTATCACCAGGTCAAGTCAGGAATATGTTATCTATCAAATCAAATGTAAATGAGGAGCTCGATGGCGCAGTGGTTAACACGCCCTGTCTGCGATTGCTGAGGTTAAGCAACTTTCGCAAAGGCCGATCATCGGATGGGTGACCAAAAATTTATCATCTCGAGCTCCTCCGTGCTTCGAAAGGCACGTAAAGCCGTTGGTCCCGGCTGCATTAGTAGTCGTTAACAACCACCAATCCGCACTTGGCCCGCGTGGTGGTTTATGGCCCGTTCTCCCTGTCCATCCATAGGGAAGGCTCGTGTCCCAGCAGTGGGGACTTTATGAGCTGATGATGATGATGATGAAATGTAAATGTTATGTACCTGTAAAGTAATACTGTAAAAATGGTCAAAAAAGGGTTTTTTTTGTTGACAACGTAAGTAATAGTTACATTTTTTAATATTCAAAACATTACAAGCCGTAAATTATTAAGTCTCAACAATAATTTCGTTGTTTTAGTTTTCGCTTTAAAAATACAACATCAGTTTTAGTTTTAACTGATTAATTTAAAATTTTAAACTGATTAAACCAAAAGCGATTACACTCGCCTGCGCTAGCGCTACGTAACGTAGGTACCTACTCAGCGTGCGCCTAATTAATAATTTGAACAGTGATTAATTTAAAAATGGGTAACATTTGTGTAATTTTCGATCCCTAAAAAGGCGGAGTCACAAGAAAGTGTGCTCGACTCCGCCCGCTTTCAACTATTTATTTTTGATTAAATTTTAAGGGTTCCTTTTTGTTATTTTTTTCACTAAGAACGAGTTACGACTACCTACTTTTATTAGTTAGAAAAGAAAATTGAGACGTTCATTTAGTCAATTATTCTCTGTACCTATCACCAGGTCAGGTCAGGAATGTGTTATCTATCTAATCAAATGTAAATGAGGAGCTCGATGGCGCAGTGGTTAACACGCCCTGTCTGCGATTGCTGAGGTTAAGCAACTTTCGCAAAGGCCGGTCATCGGATGGGTGACCAAAAATTTATCATCTCAAGCTTCTCCGTGCTTCGGAAGGCACGTAAAGCCGTTGGTCCCGGCTGCATTAGTAGTCGTTAACAACTACCAATCCGCACTGGGCCCGCGTGGTGGTTTATGGCCCGTTCTCCCTATCCATCCATAGGGAAGGCTCGTGTCCCAGCAGTGGGGACTTTATGAGCTGATGATGATGATGATGATGAAATGTAAATGTTATGTACCTGTAAAGTAATACTGTAAAAATGGTCAATAAAGGGTTTTTTTGTTGACAAAATAAGCAAAGGTTAATTTTTTTTAATATTCAAAACATTACAAGCCGTAAATTATTAAGTCTCAACAATAATTTCGTTATTTTAGTTTTCGCTTTAAAAATAAAACATCAGTTTTAGATTTAACTTATTAATTTAAAATTTTAAACTGATTAATTCAAACGCGATTACACTCGCCTACGCTAGCGCTACGTAACGTAGGTTACCTACTCCGCATAACTACCCCGCGCACGCCTAATTAATAATTTGAACAGTGATAAAAAATTACTTACCTACTAATTTAAAAATATTGCTAGTTTGGGTAACTTAGTCTAATTTTTGATCCCTAAAAAGTACTAGGGCAACTCCTGGTATAGGCGGAGTCAAAAGAAAGCGTGCGCGTGTGTCTTTTTTCTTACGGGTTCTGTAGCTTATTTTATTTTTCTAACCGCTTTGATTGACCCGGTATAAAATGTAAGCATTCCTGAAATCCTAACTATTTGTATGAAATTTTATTAGGTAAACTAAGTTTAACTATGTTATATCACACAAAGTTTCAATACTTAACACATTCTTTTTTGTTTACAAAAATGTAATGTAAATAAGAATAACATTTATAAACATCGGTGACATACCTAAGTACTAAATAAAACTTACGTGTGATGGAAGATGTTATCACCAATTGACTAAATAAATAGCAACAAACATAAAAATAATACACATAATGCCAGTGAGTGGTATTTCGCAGCGCTTAAGCCAGTTTACACTTTGGTTGTACTTGTATTCTGTGACTTCGGAAGTATTAGTAGTACTAGTTACTGCAAGTAGACAGAAATGTCTACCTACTAGTCTAAAATCATTGCAAGTTACTGCACTGCACTGAAAAAAGTTGAACACCTCGGACGGGAATCGAACCTTCCGCCACCAGCACCAACAACCACCAACACCAATCTCCACAGTCTTATCCAGAGTCCAGACTCATTTGTTAAGTGGTTAAAATGCAGCCGCCCGGATTGCAAAAGTAGCATAGTTCGATTCCCGCCTGAGTTGAACTGAACCTGAACTTTAACAATGCCTAAAATAATCTAAGCGTTATGAAACTCTAAAATATCTAAGAAGTGCAAACTTCTAAGATCTGATAAAGCAACGGGATAAAGCTAAAAACATACGCATCGAGCGCTGACAAAACCAGTCCTCGGTAGCGTAGTGGTTAAGGCAGCCGCCCAGATTATGGATTGTGCGTGAATCGATTATGTTTGACATTTATTGTTGTAAAAATTTATCTAAGCTTATCTATCAATAATTTATAATTATTCTCAAGTCTACACAATAATTATTTTCGATCCCTAAAAGTACAGGAGCAACTTCTAGTTAGAATTAGAAGTAGGCGGCACGCCCGCCGGCGCTGGCGCCGCCTTGTTAGGTTTGTTTGCCTACGATTTTTTCGCAGTCGTTTGTGAAAGCTTTCAGAGTGCATGCCTACTTTTCGTGTTTTTGCTTTTCGGTTTCAATTCAACTACCTATTAAGTGAATATGGCATTTTTAAGTAATCAGGAGTATTACGAAATGATTCTTTGTGTCGGGGCAGCTAATGGCAGTCTACGTGGTGCTCGTGAACTGTACCGCGAGAGATTCATCAACGGCAGACCAGAAGCTGAGCAGCGAAGCTTGCCATCGGCGGATTGCTTTCGACGAATGGTGTTGCGTCTCCAGCAGACTGGATCCTTTCGTGGGACGAGTCCGGAGGTCCAGCCAAATATGCGGGACCCGGGGTTTGAGGAGGCTGTGTTGGAGCACTTTCGAGACAACCCAAGGACCAGTACACGTCGATCTGCAGCGATATTCAACGTGGCTCACATGAAGGTTTGGCGGGTGCTCCGAGATGACGGCCAGCATCCGTATCATTTTCGGCGAACCCAGGAACTTACGCCTGCGGACTTCGAACCGCGTCGTGGATTTTGCCAGTGGTATTGCAATAAAGTGTTGACGGTTCCTGGTTTTGCTTCAACTGTGCTGTGGACGGATGAAGCAGCATTCACTAGGGGCGGGATAAGCAATATCCACAATGAGCATGTGTGGTCACACACGAATCCGCATGCGTCAACAGAGTCCAGTTTCCAACATCAGTGGCGAGTTAACGTGTGGGCTGGCATAGTTGGTGGTAGGCTGCTTGGACCTAAGTTTTTGCCCCAACGGCTAAATGGAGAGAACTACCTCGAGCACTTGACCAACTACATTGAAGAGCAGCTTGAAGAGTTTCCATTGGCAGAATATCATGCAATGACATTTCAGCATGACGGGGCACCACCACATTACGCGCGACAAGTGCGCGAATATTTAAACCTACGCTTTTCACAGTGGATAGGCAGAGGAGGGCGCGTGGCCTGGCCACCGCGATCGCCGGACCTTACACCTCTTGATTTTTTTTTATGGGGGCATATTAAGAGTTTGGTGTACGCCGTGGCTTGCGATACTGCCGAAGAAATGAAGGATCGTATCACAGCCGCCTTTCTGAGCATCACACCACAGATGCTTCAAAACGCAGAAGAGTCCGTTTTGCGCCGGGCGCAAACTTGCATCCAGCGACAAGGTGGGCATTTTGAGCCATTTTTGTAAACTGGTTATGTGAAGTGGAGTGGACTTTTTTATCACAGCTAGGGTGCTACACTACACCTCAGTGCTTCACTTTAGTTGATTTTAGTTATTTCAAAAACAAGTCATCCTAGGGTACTTAGTTCTAAGTAGGTGTATCTACCTTAGAGTAGTACGATAATTTATTCTGTGACTACACCTCAAAGCGCCTCGCTTTAGTTGATTTTAGTTATTTTAAAAATAAGTCATTTTATTTAAAGACCTATGTAGGTACCTACTCGTAGGTAAGCGTACCTACCTATCTACTTTAAAGTCGAAACAATGTGGCTGTAAAATGAAAATGTTTTTATTACTTTGATGATAATTACATAAGTACCTTAGAGTAGCACGATTATTTATTCTGTGACTACACTTCAAAGTGCTTCGCTTTAGTTGATTTTAGTTATTTCAAAAAAAGTCATTTTAATCAAAGACCTATGAAGGTACCTACTCGTAGGTTAGCGTACCTATCTACTTTAAAGTCAAAACAATGTGGCTGTAAAATGAAAATCTTTTCATTACTTTGATGATAATTACATAAGTACCTTAGAGTAGTACGATTATTTATTCTGTGACTACACTTCAAAGTGCTTCGCTTTAGTTGATTTTAGTTATTTCAAAAATAAGTCATTTTAATCAAAGACCTATGTAGGTACCTACTCGTAGGTAAGCGTACCTATCTACTTTAAAGTTGAAACAATGTGGCTGTAAAATGAAAATATTTTTATTACTTTGATGATAGTTACATTATTATTATTTCTCATGGGGACGTCGCCAGCCGGACGGACGATCCACCCGAATTGTTGCGGGCCACTTCTGTACCTACTTAATACAAATTATTAAATCACGAAAGTAAAATAGCTGCCTACTTATCTGTCTTTGTTTTATTAGTCTAACAAATCCAAAAAGAAATGCCGCCAAGCAACTGCCGACAAAGAACCCAGACGGGTTGTTTGTGTCAAACAAAATGTGCCGTCAAAGGTTTTGACTTTCGCCGCCCGCGCCGACAGTAGCCGGCAACTGTTTGAGCGGGCGAACTCCAGTACACCTCCTGTTTGTAAAACTGTGTGCCTGGTAGGGGGTGTGGCGGCCAAAACTAGGGCACGCAGTTTTACAAACAGGAGGTGCAGTGTAGGCATCATACAGAGTTCATGACCCTGCTAGTGATGGGTTTAGCTTGTTTTGATTTTGAATTAACGTCAGTTTAACTTTGTTTGTAAATGCAAAACCAAATTAAATTGCGCTTATCTTACTAGGGTATTTATAGAAAGGGTCTATACTAGGGATAATTTGAAACCCTGGATTATGGCTGAACCTGTCTGATACACGTTGTATTATACCAACGAAATTTACACACATGTTTAGTGCGTAATTAGTACCCGCACTATGCAAAATTTCATAAGGATTCCTCTTAGAGGAACGGAGAACAAGACTTGTGAAGGACATTTCGAGCTGGCCTCAAAAGACAACGTACTTAATAACGACAATGAGAACGGAAAATATGGTGTCCGATAAGCTGGCGTACACATGGTCTAATTCTCGTTTGTTGTTATGCCCTCTTTTAGTGCGTAATTACTGCAAACATAAAATAATTAGAGTCTGACTAATGAAAGGAGGCAATTTCAAAAATCTTTTAGGTGTAAACATTGAATTTCATGGAAAAAACCAACTTGGTACTTTTTATTTTTTTACAGAAACAATGTAAATAATTGTAAGTTGTGTTTTAGTATGCAAGCTATTGTTGACAGACATACAGTAAGTAAGTATGTAAGCTATTGTTGACAGACATACAGCCCATTGACAGACGGACGGACAGACGGCTGGACAGACGGACGGACGGACGGACAGCGGAGTATTAGTAGTAGGGTCCCGTTCACTCCCTTTGGGTACGGAATTCTAAAAAAAGTATTATATACCTACACTCATGACTCACAGATAATAATATAAACGTACCTTTACATTCTTAAAACGTATCCTTTTCCACTTTGGCGATAGAACATCATGCTTTCACATGACTCTAGCTGTATATTTTTCTAGATTAAAATATTACAAATAAAAGAAAATAATATTATTGTATATTTTTTATTCCTTTTAGGATTTTTTTTTTTGTCGCATTAAAAAACATTAAATCATAATTATTTTATCTTAACATCATTCAACAGGATTCATAATTAAAATCAGTTTCTAAGTATTCTACGCCAGATATAATGGAATCCGAATCGTCATGTTTGTCACTGCTGTCTTCCCCAACATTAATTATAAACCTTTTTTCTTCATTGTCAATAATAAAATAACAAAAATAAAATAAAAATAAATAATAATATAATAAAATCACATTAACATAACAATATAAATAAAAATAAAGTATCAAACGTTGTTGATCCAAACACAAAAACTAACCTGTAAGCGTGGCAATTTTATTTAATTGTTGTATTTTCTACTCACAAATCGAGTTTAAATTGCTCTTCACATCTTCGTATTTATCTATCATAGTGAAAAGCAGTTTTCTTGTGGTACTTTTAATTGGTTTCGCCATTATTTTTCGCAATTTATTGAAAAACGCAATGCACCAGACTTGTAATTACGTAACTTCAAAGTGACAGTTGTAATGTTGTCATACTTATACTTCAAAAAATAGCAATTCAAGTGACTCGATTCATTAGACAAACTCTAGTGTCTCTATAGTATAAGAAATAAACCTTTTATAGTGTGTACGCTGGCATCACGATCAAGCTAGCGTACACGTGATCGTTCTCGATAACGTGAACATGTGAACTGAGGGCCCACCTCACAGAATGCTGATTTGGTACTTTAGTTATTATTCTGAGGATTTGGCTACCTGGAGCTATTGTGACATTGTGGCGGAGATATGAAACCTTATTTTAGCCTTTCAATTCATTGTACCGGATTCCTGGAAAAAGGATGGATCAATTTCGGTGGGCCCTCAGTCTACATGGATTTTAAGGTTAAAATGTCAAAAATCATCTTTTCTGCGTAATCGCATGATTGTACCGAAAAGATGACCATTCCAAACCAATGTGACAACTTATGTGATAGCTACAAATACATAAAACAACTAAAAAAGATAATTGGGACGAATATATAAGCAATTATTTATTTGACAATGGGTGATGAACTTTAAAAGTTTTGTTTGTGGTCCACAAACAAAACTTTTAAAATCATCGCGAATCTTGCATGAAAATATAAATAAAACAGAGATTCTATGTTATTTACTCATGCCAAATGCCTCATATACCAATTAACACCAATACTCAATAGTTTTAGAGAAAATTACATAATTATATATATTTTCCATTGTAGTCGACGTAGGGTAACCATGATTAGAATTACTCACAAACTAGGTAGAGATACTAACGTATGAATTACTTCAGGCAGCAGGACACCTTAATTTTTTTCCTAAACATGTTTGGAAATGGGATCATTATTTCGATTTCAATCGATCGATCGATTTTAGAATCGATTTTCACAAATTATAAAATACATTTTGGAGATTCAGCATGAATAATTTTATCGTTATTTTATTCAACGTACCAAAATCATAGAGTTTTATTTTCAACATCATCAGTCAATAATTCAAACGCAGCGAGCGTATCGCCGCCATTTCCATGTGCGTAACTATGGACGATTTAGAATTTAACCTTTGACGCCTCACAGGTATTAAGTTTATTCAATTAATTCAAGAAAGACCGTGTCTATATGATTATATTAGTTTAACATACCTTAACGTTACAAGTAATCTTTCTTCTGGGCTTACTGGTTCCTTAAATGGTCCACTGTTTATGTAAATGAGCACGCTGAGTAGCATGTCACGCTACGCCCACGAATGGGTGCTAGCCCGTACATTGCCTTTGAATGTTGATGCTAGTGGCAAGTTACATGCCAGATCACTTGTGAGTAGGCCGATTCTACTAAATAACTGCAACTACAATGCAGCGTCGCGTGTGTCAAAATGAGCAAATTTTGACGTTTCGGTATTCTGTTATGCAGCGCTGCTGCCGTAGTGTTGCAGGGACGGAGAAGTAACGCAAATAGGTATTCCACTAACAAAACTGCACTACACCTGCACGTTTACTGCAAAATATTCGTATTCCATTAAAATATTTTGACATTTGTGTAGTAATGACAGCAGTATTGGTGCAGTTTTTGTGCAGGTTTATTGAAGTAGATCGTGAGCAACTTTTGCACAGCATAATATAAGCATTTTGCGTATTTAGCGTATTGTAACATTAGTTCTTTTAGTTTTATTGCAGGATTCGTGCAGCTGTAGTGTAGTAGTCGCGCAGTTGTAGTGTAGTTGTGGTGCAAAGAATTTTAATAGAATACGTATATTTCCACGGCACTACTACACGCGACAAATGACAGGCGTAAACGTGCAGTTGTAGTTTTCTAATAGAATTGACCTCCTGATCACGTGCCACGTTACTTAGGTGGGCACAGCGCCTTTTGGATGCCGGCTGTCACTCATGTTTAGTTGTCGACTCAAGTTTTTATATTGATAATTTTACGTAATAGATTATTTTATTAAGTAAAATCTATACATATAATAAGAACGTAGGGATAAAAAAATCTGTAAATGCAATATATAAAAAAAAAAATTACACAGGTTGCCTTAAAATCACTTACGGAACATGAAAGAATAGTTTTAAAAAAAATTGTTTGTTTGTTTGTTTGTTTGTTTGTTTGAAGTCGATAAACTCGAGAACTACTGAACGGATTTTGATCCGGTTTTCACCAAAATGCTAAGAAAAATCCGGAGAAACATATAGGCTACATAAATACTCGAAAATACAGGGTGTCTCATTTAAATCGGTCAGTATGGGAAAGTCTGAAACTATAAGACATACGAAGATCTGTTCTTAGGAACCATGTCATCGATTTTAATAAGAAGAAAAACTGCATTCATACATTTAAAGAAAACCTGTACTACACCTGTAATACAGCTCGGGAATCGAACCCGGTTGTTTTGAAAAAAATAAACTGATAGTATTTCTATTTAGATATCGATTGTGTAGGTCTTAAGCAGTAAATAGTTCTTTGAAACATGATGTCTAAAATGAATAAAATGCATTGTTTTCACGTACTTTAGTTTATTTTAGTAGGTGTTCGAATTGACCACCGTTACATTCAACAAGTTCAGGCATGTAAAATTGTCTCTATGGTTGTTTGTACCTCTTTGCTGGTTTTGTAATTGTAAAATCGTTACCTAAACGTGTTGAATATTGTATTGAAAAAAACGGTGGTCACTTCGAACACCTTCTAAAATAAATAAAAGTATGTGAAAACAATGCATTTTATTCATTTTAGACATTATGTTTCAAAGAGCAATTTACTGCTTAAGACCTACACAATCGATATCTAAATAGAAATAGTGTAAGTTTATTTTTTTCAAAACAACCGGGTTCGATTCCCGAGCTGTATTACAGGTGTAGTACAGGTTTTCTTTAAATGTATGAATGCAGTTTTTCTTCTTATTAAAATCGATGACATGGTTCCTAAGAACAGATCTTCGTATGTCTTATAGTTTCAGACTTTCCCATACTGACCGATTTAAATGAGACACCCTGTATAATAAGAACGTAGGGATAAAAAATCTGTAATTGCAAGATATAAAAAAAAATACTTTAAAATCACTTACGGAACACAATAGAATAGTTTAAAAAGAAATTGTTTTTTTGTTTGTTTATTTATTTGTTTGTTTGAACACGATAAACTCGAGAACTACTGAACGAATTTTGATCCGGTTTTACCGAAATGCTAAGAAAATTCCGGAGAATAACATAGGCTACATAAATACTCGAAAATATTTAAATTTTGATTTGGTCTAAACCGGGATTTAATCCTTGGTTGCTTGGCAACTGTTGTTTATTATGTCATCATCATCATCATCATCATCATCATCATCAGCCTATATTAGTCCACACTGTTTATTATGTAACATAGGGGAATTTTTTTTAATGAGTTTTACGGCTCTTGCATTTGAGACTCTGGCTCTCTATTGCTATCGTGTTTTACGGCTCTGGGTTCTTTGCCCTTTTGAGCCTGTCATTGATAGTTGTTGCCATGAGAATACCGATTTTGATGCGGTTATCACCAAAATGCTTAGAAAATTTCGGAGAATAACATACAAATCGAAAAATGTTAAACAAATTTTGATATACCTATTTACGCGACTAACTGTTAGATACGTTCGTTGAGTTATTATTTCAGAAAAGTTCACAAATCACGCACATCATTAAACTTGGCTGTACATAGGTACACCTTTTGTTTCATTTTCCGAAATAACCAATAATAATATGGCTATTTAGTCGCGCCTGCGCGCGGCGCTTATTGCAGTTTTCTAATACACAGAAATGTTAAAAGTTAAAACATTACCTATATTTGGCGGTATAAACCTCTGTGTCGTTGCCCAAAATAATGTCTCTTTTTTAGTTAAGCATAGAAATGTTACCTAGGTACTCATTAAATTTGGCTGTATAAAACTTTGTATCATTGCCCAAAATCATGTCTCTATTTTTTTAAATATTGCACATAGAAGATATCTTGAATTTTTTTTTGTATATAAAAAATAAAAATATAAAAAATTTAAAACTTATTCTAGGTTAATGTTGACTTTAAAATTTTACGAAGATAAACTTTATGAAGTTTTATTAATAAGTGGGATATGCCGAGCCGAGAATTTCCCGGACATTTTTTTTAAATTCATGTATTTTCATGGAAAATGTGTCGATGTTGTTATTAAGTGCAACTAGTTCATTGTATAGACGGCACATTCTGACAATGAGATTGTAATATCGCTGCCCTATTATTGCTCTGTACCAACTCCACTCACCTTAGTTTCGAGTTATTGACATCCAAAGTTTTGAAAAATCTTACATCCTATAAGTAAGACTAATAGCCTAAGAACTTTCCGATATTTTTGTAAAAAAACTCAATAACAGGCCAAATTTTTGTAAACGGCCATTAAATATAATTATAAGAGACTATATTTTAGAATCCAACAAAATCTCGCATTGGAAAGTATCGAAAAAAAGTTATACCCCGAAAATGGAGCAATTTTACAGCAAATATGCTATCACCGGTTTTATCGTGAAAAAGTGTTTATGTTCACCTTATCTAAACACCAAAGTTGAAATCCATAAAGATAATACAACGGGAAACTAATACTTTAGGAATAAGTCGGTTGTTTCACTAACTGCACAATGTCACAATAAATAATAGTACTACGTAACAATGTACTCTAAGAAAATAATAATAGCAGATTTTTTATGTTATTTTCTACAACAAATAATGTTTTAATAAACTTTTTTTTAAATCCAACATTATTTTTATTTTTTTTAATTTTTTTTTCAATTATTATTATATATTTTAATTGGATTTAGTACATTACGTGTAAATGGAAGCAAATGAAACAAAAGTAATTAAAAACTGAACTGATAGCATTTTTAACATAGGTGTAATGCCACTTTCGAGTTTACTTAGAGTTTTTTTTAAGTTTATTTGTTTTTCATTTATATTTATAGGATGATTATTAAATTTTACGAAAGATAACTAATAAAGGTATTCAAATGTAAAGTAAATAATAATTATACCATTTTTGCCCATTTTTTATAGATTTTACAAAGCTTTGTATTTGTTTTTTTTTAATGTCGCTGTCACAAATATTGGTGGATTATTAATGAATTATTTAATAAACTTGATAATCTAATTTTTTATGTTAAGAAAATACAGAAATAGAATTATTGTTGAGTCTCCATATAGCGAATTAGTTTGGCTCTCAGGCTATAATTCGATTTAATGTGCCCCATTGGCTAGAAAGGTTTTTCAGGAGTTATTCCATGTAAATTACACTTGTTTTTGAAGATATTTAATAATAATTAAATACAATTTAAATTACTTTTGTACTATGTAGTCCAAAATTAGCAAAGTAGGAAATGACATTATTGTTTTGTACTTTATTTTTTTTACTATTGTTCTGTTCTTTCCTTACTTAGTACAAAGCAATATTAAATATAGTATTACCTCAGAGTAAATAATTTCAGTACTAAGTACAAGTAAATGTATATAAATTAAAGGATTGATTGGAGAAAATCAATTAAACTCGTTTTAAATTAAAAGACATGTTTTTATTTTAAAACAACGAGACAATATGTCGTTATTATATTAGGTATAATTATGTCAAAGAATTACCAAAAATAATTACCAAACGTACAAGACTCAAAAGTTTACCATTGAAATTTTAAAAAATAAACAAAAATTAAATTAAACACGAAATCAAAGTATAAAATATAATGTCAAAAAATTAGCAAACATAATTATAAAAAGTAATAAGTAAAAGACCATTTAAACTTATTTTATAATTCTTTTAAGATCAATTAAGTATGTCTGCTAGTTTATGGTGGGATAATAATTATCCCATCATAAACTATATGTGCCTTACAAATAAACAAAGTATAAGGTCCGAATAGTTATTCCGTGTTTTATTCCTGTCATGCAAACGTCATTTCAAATTAGACTAAAAGAGACAAAACACGAAATAACTGTTCGGAGCTTATTCTTTGTTTATTTGTAAGACCCTAAATATTTATTATTTATAAAATAGCCATTACTTTCACTTCAGAATTTTTAATTATTTTTAAAATTGAAAATTATCACCAAATACTTTACGATCCGATCGGTGGTTAAAGTGCAGAAAAATTACTTTAACAAGGTACAAAAAACACAAAATACCTAAAAAAAACAGTTAGTACAAAGCAATAATAGGGCAGCGATATGATGTATTATTTTTATAGACATTTAGTACAAAAGTCTTAGGCGCCCGGGTTCGATACAAAGTATTTATTTGAATTAAAGAAAGCAATTTAAGGGAATCGATTATTGAGTGCAATATTTTAAACAAGTAAATTAAATCATACTGTTCTCGACGAACCGCTAGCGAAATCACACCAAACTTAATCATTCGAAGTTCGTAAGAATGAAAACACCTGCCTAAATGAAAGCGATAAGAAAAAAATCGTAAACACTTTTTCTGAATGCCTTCAATACTTTCTATGTGTATTTTATAGAATGGGCTCCAAATTGTACAACCATATTCTAAAATACTACGTATTATGCTGTAATAAAGACATAATACACTTTTTGGTTTCTTAAAACCTTTTGTGGCTCTAAATATAAAACCTAAAAGACCATTACATCTTTTTAACCGACTTCAAAAAAAGGAGGAGGTTATCAATTCGACTGTATTTTTTTTTTTATGTTTGTTACCTCAGAACTTTTGACTGGGTGAACCGATTTTTATGATTCTTTCTTTATTTAAAAGCTGGTGCTTCCCATGTGGTCCCATTTTAATTTGGTCTAGTTCTGATGGTGGAATCCTCAAGGAATTGAGGGAACTCCTCAAATATTGTAGGCATACCTATAGCGATTTTAGTATTTTCAGAAATAAGACAAGCATTTGCATTGAAAGTATCAATTGATGAAGTGTAACTGATGAAAAAGACCACAGATTGCCATCGGAACTCCTCAATGAAAAGTATTTCACGGGTGGCGATAAAATATCTCGATTAAGATAGTTAAGCGACTATGACGAAGCAAATGAAGGCAGGCACCGGAACTCAGTTTTTGATTTCCTATTTTGAGATAGGCGTTTCTCGTTTTCTTTGCTTGTCTCATTTAAACGGCGCTGTCTCATACGAGCAGCGCGTTTGCGTCGGTGCCAGCCAAGGTAACTTTAACATAAACATTTAACGACATACTATATATTAAAATCATATTAGTACATTCAATCTTAAGCATGAAATATTGACTACAAACGCGGACTGGCACCGGCTCCAAAAACTTCGTTGGCTGGCACCGGCTCCAAAAATAACAATAATTGTATCTATATATTTTCCTAATAAAATTATTGTCTTTAAAAGTCTAACGCTTATTTTTTACTTTTTAGTGCAATTTTATCAAACTACTTTTTTGGAGTCGGTTTTTGTTTTTGTTAAAAAAATTTAACACATGTTGACGGAATGAAAGTTTATCATCAAAAATGCCAAGATCCTTTGCAGTAGTGCATCAAGACAAAGCGGCAAAGCGCAACACTGCAAAGCGCAACACTGCAAAGCGCAATTGTTTAATTTGTAGTTATAATTTTGTGGTACCTACTCGTTTTCTTGTAAAAGATATGACAAAACATTTATTATTATTTAGGTACCTACATATCCTCATAAAGTGTTGAGTTAAAGTGTTTTTCATACGTTAAATTAGTCTTTCTAAGGTCTTGGGATTAAGTTTCAATAAGTTTTAAAGCGAAATAATTTTTTTTTTGTATTCATTTAGGGGCTTATTAATAAACAAAGTGTAAGCTTGGAGTAGTTACTCCATGTTTTGTCTCTTTTACTTTAATATGAAATGAAGTTTACATGACGGGAACAAAACACGGAGTAACTACTCTAAGCTTACATTTTGTTTATTAATACGGGGGATAAAGTTTGTGGACACCTAGATAGGTGTCAGTAGTGTATTTATTTATTTATTTACTAAAACCTTACACTACCATTACAGGTTTTCTTAACCTAATGCGATAGCGCGGCCATCCTTAAAAACTAGTTACTACATATCTACCTATCTAAACTTATAAAATAAACGCATATTATAATACTTATTACCTAACATAACTTATTATATACAAAGTAAATTTTGCGAGTTCACTCAAGTGACCCCCGAATACGTCCATTTGGTCATGAACCCTGTTTAGTGTCTGTATTGCGCGGACAATCGGCGTCTGCGCTAACAGATTGGTCCTGGCGCGGGGTACGGCCAGCAGCAGCGGGCGTCGCCGCCTCCACACGTACCTGTCGGGCACGCTCAGCTGGAAGTGGCCCAGCAGCTCCGGGTGGTGCTCCAACCCGCGAAGCAGCTTTACCACATACATTGTGAGCGCAAAGTCCCGCCGCACCTCTAACTTATAACTTGACGCACCTTTAACTTACCACTTGTAGTGTGACCATGAGAGAGTTCTTTGAGTTTCTTCATTTTGGGTGGGAATGGGAATACTTTTTAATTTGGTTTTTGAAATATCTATATGTTTCAACTTAAAATATTATTTAAATGTAACTAAAAAAAATCCTTTTCGATATAAGCACATAGACATGCTCCATTGCTGCGAAGATAATTTCGAAGTACATAAGTAATTGTTTGAAAGGTTATTTCCATGCAATGTTTCTCTTTTACGTAACTATAAAAAGAAATTATTATTGCTTGGCTTGGCTCACTGATCAGAGTGCCTAATGCGAGTTTAATCATCAATCAATTACCATTTTCATCAAGCTGTTGCTTCTATTTATTTTAAAAGATCGATCGCAATCAAAATGTTTTCTTTTGTTTTTGTTTTACTTTTTATAAATAAAGTTTTACTGTATTAGTTAGATACTTTAGCTTTACATAATGGAGAAAAGAATTTAAAATAAAAAATCTTCTGAACACTGACAGTGACAGATCAAAAACCAACATTTTTCTAAATAAATACTAAACGCGTTACAAAAACTATCGTCGAACTTAATGGATTAAATTGTACAAGAAAATATATGTGTAAATAACAAGAACTTGTATACAAAGACTCAATAAAGTGGTAAAATTGTATTTTTGGGGTGTAATAGCTCTTGCAAAGCCAGTCAGAATCGAACTTTTAACATAATTTCAATACCAGACTTTCTATATTTTTCTAGCATACATAAACTACAAAAATGGGAGAGCGAAAAGGCCAAAACTTATATTACCCCCCCGACTACGACCCCAAGGTCGGGGGGTTAAACAAGTTCGTCGGTACTCATGCCTTAAGGGAGAGGGCTAGGAAACTTCACTTGGGCATCTTGATTATCCGTTTTGAAATGCCCTACAACATCTGGTGCGATGGCTGCAACAACCACATAGGGATGGGAGTGCGGTACAACGCTGAGAAGACGAAAATAGGAATGTACTACACCACTCCAGTGTATCAATTCAAAATGAAGTGTCATCTCTGCAACAACCACTTTGAAATTAAAACTGACCCTGGTGTAAGTTTTGCAACTTTTTTAATTTTTTCAAATATTTATTTAAGCAGCATTTCTGAATTACTTACTTTATTTTATTTTGCGGTCTTATTACAATATATATTTTAAATACAAATAAAAGTAAACCAAACTTCAACAGTTAAACCAGTGTGTCTGTAGCTCACTTGGAAAAGCTGTCACCTGGTTTTTTTATACTCTATGATACATGTTGACCTATCTCTCTTAGTAATTTTTTCATGGTTTTTAAAAGTGTTTCACTATGTTTAAACATTTCATTTATTCTTCCACTTTAATGATAATTAACATTGTTATTATTTCAGAATTTAGACTACGTAATTGTATCAGGAGCAAGACGTCAAGAAAACAGATGGGATCCCACAGACAATGGCCAAATCGTACCAGAAACCAAAGAAACCCAGAAGCGCATGTTTGACGATGCTATGTTCAGGCTGGAGCACAAGACGGGAGATGAGGATGCAGCCAAGCAAGACAAACCGAGGCTGGGGAAGCTTGTCGGACGCAACGAAACTGTCTGGAAAGATGATTATGATGCTAACTGTTTGCTGAGAAGAAACTTTAGGGTTCGTAATTAATATTGAAGTAGATTACAAGTCTTCCAATATGTTATTTTTAGTGGTATAGCCACCCCAGCAATAATTTAAAAAAAATCTTTTACTATCAGTCTACAAATGCCCTATTGCTAGTCCTAGGCGGAAATTGCTCCATAACCCACCATGCTGGCCTAATGCTTGTTGGTGGGTTTTAACGACTGCCCTTTTATGATTAGAACTAGGAGCAACAGTATAACTTGTGTTTCTCAGTACAGAGGAACTCCAGATACTTTAATTTAGTCCCCCACCTGTTGACTTGCATTGCGAAAGTTGATTAACATCCAATGTCCTAAAGTTAACATGCAAACCTAAGTGCCAATAAGCTTTTTAATAACTAAATTAACATTGCAGAAAAGAAGAAAAGAACTAGAAGAGTCATCAGTCAATGACGGCTTGCTCTTAGCAAAGTCGTCACTAAACATTAAGTTGCTGCCGGAATCTGAAGAAGATAGGAATATGGCATCTTTGCTTTCATTGAGGCCATCACGCAGCATTGAAGAGAAGGAAAGTCAACTTAGGAATAGAATCATGAATGCACCCGCTCTGCCGAGCTCTAGCGGTCTTCTCACAAGCTTTGGAGGTCTCAAAAAAGAGGAATCGTTAAGCAAAAATTCAGCTTTAACGAGAAACGTTTTGGGCATCATGGTAAGAAGAAGTAAACTAGAAGATAGTGGAAAAAAAGATTTAGATGAATCAAAAGTCATTCAAAATGAATCATTAAAAGAAGAAGCAACGCTCAATTTAGATGTCATCAAATGTGATGACGTTGCACTTTGCACACGACGCGGCACTAGTACTAAGAATTGTTCAGACACAAAAAGTGATGTGAGCGTATCAGAAAGTTTCAATATAAAGGCCCTGTCTTTAGTTGGAGACTATAGTTCCAGTGGAGAAGGTTCTGATTGAGTTTATGTGATAGTGTACATTTATGGTAAGCGATATTGTGTAGAAAGTATAAATTTTATGAAACCAAAGAGCCACTGAATTTTTCGAGTGAGATTTGTGACTGCATCAACACCTGCAGGTCAGATAAAAGCTTTAATGTACTCCAGAGTTAGTTAACCTTTTCACCGCCCAACTATCCTGCACGCGATGTCCCCCTGTACGCCAACGTATCAATGTATTTTAATAAAGTAGGTACAAAGAAGAACTTCTATAGAAGTGCTGGCGTGGACGACACGAAAATCTCGAACTTCTATAGAAGTTGTTGGCGGTAAAAAAATTAAAAAAAAAATTATGTTGATATAGTTTTTCTCATTTTGTCAGAAGTTTGGAACACAACAATGCTATTTACATTATTGTTATGGTGACAGACTTAGATATGAGGATGGTAGCCAGCTAGGCTAACTGAAAGCTACTGATAGAAGCGCTGGGAGTCGAACTCGGAACCTCTGTGTCAGTGACCAGTGGCTTAACCATCTAATTGTAGATTTATCATTATTATATGCTGAGGTAAAAGGTACACTATGTTTACTTCACTCCTTAATTAATGTAGGACAATATATTAATGTAAATAAAACAGTAATAAGTTTATTGTTCATGTATTTAATTTCTTGTTTTTAAAAACGTTCATTATGTATTATAGGCATGAAGTTTTAAATTCAAAATATTTTAAAACACTGACAGTATTCAAGAGATTTTGATTTAAATAAATTGCTACCTTATCATTCCGATTCATGTCTAAGGTCGTAAACTATATAACAGCAGCAGAGTCAATCTATATAGGAATAAAAAAAACTAACGAACTAATTAACGAACAAAAGATTGAACAAAAAAAATTTTTTCTTTATTTTTTTGGACAAATGTTGCCGGATTTTCTAAGGTGGCCATTTCGGCGTCACCAGCCTTTTTTGAGGGCGGCGAGAAACTTAAAGGGTTCTTCAAGCCGTGTGATTAGGGAATCCAATCACGCACCTTTTTTGCTGGATTACTCATGCGGGATCATGCGGGCGCACGTTTGCGGGATTAAAAAAATATATTTAAAAAACGGGCTCAGGGCTCTTATTTTCTTCCAGCACAGCCTCATTAATATGTGATTTAACAACTTTCCCATAGAATTCGTGACTTTTCTATAGAATTAGTATGGAAAATAATTTTGCTGTCAGTTTTTACCTCATACAAATAAATTTTGAATGTCTATTTCGTGTTATGGGAATCCTGTATCAGAAATTCAGAACTCAATAAATGTCAGATTAAGCACTATATGGCCCACGGCACGGGGATTTACCTTCGCGCGCGGCCATTTGTCAAAGAAGGTTATTGCGTCTTACTTGTGTGTTACGACTAGGGAATCCAATCCTGCAAACGCGGGATCCCGCACCTTTTTTGCGGGATCTAATATGCGGGATTACTCATGCGGGATCCCGCACGTTAGCGGGATTAAAAAAATATAAATAGAAATAGAAAATGTTTATTCATAACCACTTATATTAATAACAATACATGGACAAAAGACTTAGTGTAGGAACATACTATGCCAAAATTACGCGACTGAAGTTCGGCATGATTGCGCCTGCAATGCTATTTGAATTACTGACGACACATAATACCGAAATTACGTTGCGTTATAACTTCGGTCGGGCGTAAGTTCAGCGGCAACTTATTCTATAGAGCACACATTATACGCGACCGAAGTTCGTTTCGATTGCCTACGAAGATCCGGGGGTGGGGCGTAAGTTCGGCACTTATGGTGTGTCATATCAGCCGAATACGTCGGAACGTAAAATCAGCCGCAGAACTTCGGTCGCGTACCTTCGGCATAGTGTGTTTTTACACTTAGAACTAGTGGTGTTGAAACGGTCTCCACTCAGCATAATGTCGAGATACCTGGTTGGCGGTAGCGTCGGGGTGACGCTGATCTTCCGTGAAAACCAGAAAAATAATAATATAAATAAATAAAAGGTAGGTGACATCACTGCACGCCAGCGCCATCAACCACTTCAAATCAGATACATTGTTCTGATCCAAAAATTAGTAGCTCTAGTATATAGAAAATTGGAAATGCGAAACCTTGAAAATATTTTACTCACAGCGATTCATCAATTATATTTAAGTAAAACGGGCTCAGTCAGGCGACGTTCTAATTTTCCTCCAGCCCAGCCTCATTAATAAGTGATTTAACAACTTTCCCATAGAACTCGTGACTTTTCTATAGAAGGAGTATGGAAAATAATGTTGTTGTCAGTTTTTAACTCACAGTTAAATATATTTTGAATTTCCTTTTCGTGTTAAGTGAAATGTCAGTTCTATTCAATGGAACGGGGACTTACCTTCGCGCGCGGCCATTTGTCAAAGAAGGTTAATTGCGTCTTACTTGTGTGTTACGACTTACGTACGATACAAAATATTTTTGTCATTAAAGTTTTCATAGCAAATTAAACAAGTGAAAAATTGCAAGTTATGATTTAAAATGAGTGTCAATTTGGTTTAAAAAGAGTTTAAAAGCTCGAGTGAAATGTGGAAGGAAACATTGATTATAAAATAAATTTACTTTTCTACACTTATTGCATTTCTTAAATCTACTTATAACAAAAGAAAAGTTTAAAAAATCTCACAAATCAATCTCCGCGGGATTATGGACCTCAATCCCGCAGGCTCGCGGGACTGCTATTTTTATACGGGATTGGATTCCCTACGTGTGATCGAATGGAATGGCAGCACTAGGTGCCACCTGTACTTTATTATAAAGTATTGTACGTTATTTCGGGTAATAATTGTACTCTATTCTTTCTGAGAACTATAAAGTACGCGAAAATACTTTATTTCACATATTTTATTTCTCTGGGATCCTTATTACATAATAACACACAAAAAGTTGCTGTGCAGCTAGGTATTTAAAAGTGATAATCAATAGTTAAAAGTTGATAAAAGTAAGATGACACGTAGCTTAAGTCCATTTTTGTACGAAAACAATTTTGCTTGTTTTTGTGTTAATCTTGTTGGTAGCGTCAGTTAACTGAAACTTTTCGACGCATAATGCCAAAAACGTAAAACGCCATTTATTTAGCTGTCATTAACTCGATTCTTGGTGTGCTTGTACGTTGCTCGTATTACCTACATTGCTTCTCATGCATATAACGTGACCATTTGTAGGCACACGATTCTTAAGATGCTTCCCGACTAAAGTAAGAGTAAGATACTTACAAAAATTAGATTTTTTTTCTGTCTATGTTAAGTTCATGGCAATTTACCCTCTTTGGTTTTCGAACTTTTTTCATAGAAATTAATAAAAGTTAAAAATATGGTGTCCTTATATCGGCCAGGCCCTATACCTATAATCATTTAGGCAGTACATGTTTGTATATTTCATTAATTTTCCATCTTATCTCAATTAAATGAGGATCACTTATAGTTAGTTTTAATTCGACTGTAAAATGAAAACATTAACGACTTTGAAGACCAATAACACACAATCGCGTTAAAAAATTAAAACTTTTGTTTGTCTTTTGGTAGCTTATGGAGTCATTCATTCCAAATAATATCCCCTTACTTAACCATAACGCTAAGCCAGACATCTTAACTTGAAAGGTAATAGGTATTAAAAAAAAACTATATTTCATACGCATTTTTTATACACTAAAACAAAAACGTTTACAAATCAACTGTCTAATTCTAACGTAGCATAGACATCAATAACATAGTAAAATTATCTGCTAATGCATCCGTTACGTACGAAAATACTCTCAATATTAATTAGTTCTAGCTAAAATGACGATAGGAGGCATCGTAGACAATTGCACAGTTGCTATTAATACGCGTTAGGTTAGCAGCACTTTGAATGCGTTTTCTTACTTACAAATACGCACGATACACCCCGATCCTTCTACCCAAATCTGTCAAAAGAGATGTTCGTTTTTGGGCCCTTATTTTATTACAGTTTTGAAGTGATGCTTTTCTGATAGATCTGCCTTCTGAGATGATGTTTCCAAAAAGAAAAAAAATATAAAAAGGCCCCAACATAATTTAAAAAATATTTAAAAACTTGAAATCTTGCTTTCTTCATCAAGCTTTTCTTATTATTTTTGGGTTCTAATGAAAGTTTTAAGTGTTTATTATAATTGCTGAACTTATTTATACATTCTAAAAGGTACCTATTTTAAGGTTTCAATGCAATTTCCTGAAAATGAAACCATGCGGTTGCTGGCTGTAATGGGTAGTACCATTGCACTACTAATTTAAAAAATAAGTTACAATCATACATTATAAAAGCAAAGTTGCCATGGTAGAAAAAAGTTTAGGGTTGCTATTTTATGAATTTTTATTATTTTATTATTATTATTTTTTTTTTTTATATTAGAAGGAGGCAAACGAGCAGGCGGGTCACCTGATGGAAAGCAATCACCGCCGCCCATGGACACCCGCAAAACCAGAGGAATCACAGATGCGTTGCCGGCCTTTAAGGAAGGAATAGGCTCGTTTCTTGAAGATTCCTAAGTCATATTGGTCCGGAAATACCGCCGCTGAGAGCTGGTTCCACAGCACTGTAGTTCGTGGTAAAAAATTACGTGAGAAACGCACAGTAGTAGATCGCCATCCATCAAGATGGTGTGGATGGAAAGACAGTCGATTGCGTGTAGTGCGGTGAAGGAAATCAGCGGCAGGGATCAAACCGAACAATTCCTCAGAGCACTCCCCATGATAAAGGCGATAAAATATACAGAGAGATGCAACGTCTCTCCGAAGGGCCAGTGGATCGAGCCGACCAGAGGTTACCACGTCGCCGACAACTCGAGCAGCTCTGCGTTGAATGCGATCAAATGGGAGGAGTTGGTACTGGGGCGCTCCAGCCCAAAGATGGGAACAGTATTCCATATGAGGCCTGACCTGTGCTTTGTAAAGCTGTAAGCGATGGGTCGGCGTGAAATACTGTCCCGCTCTATTGAGCACACCCAGCTTTTTCGAAGCTAATTTAGCTTTACCTTCCAAATGACCGCGAAATTGAACGTCACTCGAAATATCGACGCCAAGGATTCCAATGGCCGGTTTGGTATCAAGGGGAGCTCCTTCAAAGTTTAGAGATAAGACGAAGGGATGTTTTTTAGCGGTGATCACGCAAACTTGTGTTTTGGAAGGGTTAAAATGGACTAGATTAAGTCGGCCCCAATTCGAGACATGACTTAACATGTTCTCAGTGTCAGTCACAAGTTTATTCCGGTTCTCGATGACGCTTTCCAGAGAAATATTAGTACGTCCGGTGTAAAGCGTATCCCCAGTACTGTCGTCTGCATAGCAATGAATGCTGTTGTTATGCAACATGTCATTGATATGCAGAAGAAACAGTGTAGGCGACAGCACACACCCCTGCGGGACTCCAGCATTCACGGGCTTCAGGTCAGAGCATGATCCGTCAACTACGACTTTGATGCTACGCCCAGAAAGAAAGCTGCTATTTATTTATTTATTCATTTGGAAAACCAACAAAATTATCTGACCTTTTTTTTATTATAATACAATGTTTGGGTATGTTTAAAAAATATATTAGTACATGGAAAGGTTCCTTATTTTGTGCTCTTTTTACATAAAATATAATTTCATCACTGTAAGAATTAGGGGGCCCAGCCTCCATACAAAAATGGAACATCTCCTTTCTCCAATGAATATTGATCCTCATAACAAAACAATAAAGTTCAAAATTGATTGTAGAAATGTGACAGTTTTGGGTAGGTTGATCTGCCGCCGTGTGCACCTACCTATCTATTCTAAGGGCCTCTTTGTATTTAACCATCTTGCACATTTGTTTGTTGCCTTAAATCTTCTGAAATTAATAAATCTAATCTTACTAAGTTCGTACGTATTAGAACGCATCGAAAGTGCGGTTGACCTTAGACATGCACAAAGTAAATACAATGCACAATACTATTATATCCAGTTAGCATATCCATATCCGATAGATAAGATATCCACTTAGCATTTCAAATCACGAAAGTCGGGAATGTTCTCCTCGTTTATCATCTTATCTACAAAATATTACTAAGCACAGTACGTAGCTTTACAGCAGCATCGAAATGAGTTGGAAGTACATTAATGATTGAATAAAGTATATGTTTAGAAAATATAAACTGAAGTATTGAATATATATCCGGCCGGAGTGGGATATGCCATCTGGATATAACTGGGTCCGGAGATACCCAAGTCGCGTGTAGGCATATTAGCTATGAATGCGTGGCAACTTAAAAAACAATATAACTCATTAGCCAACATCCTTTAGTTAGATACTTAGTCACTCGGCTGCTTAGTACGAGTTTTCTTCACGAGTTGGTATCACAACTTGATCACTAGATGGCGTTGCTTCTATCCGTCATATTATATATAGTTTATACTCGATTTAATAGTGAAATAACCTCGAACTCGGCATGTTTGATGTTGTTTAAAAATAGTCCCAAAAAGAACAGTTATTTTGTGACCCAACAGAATTGCAATCAACAAAATGAGTTTCTTCAGTTTTAAATCAATAGTCTACAATATAATGTTGGCTAAAATAGGTCCTGTTTTAGAAACTTAACAGCTAGAAAATAATTATTTTATAGCCATTTTATTTTATCATAATTATCATCTGTAAGTTTTTTTAAAAATGTGTAAAACCGTATTACATTTAATTAAAATTAAAATGTCTTATCGCCAATAAGAAGTCAAGTTGCAATGTGCGTTTATCTTCAATAGCATTAATTATTAAAATATTTACGAAAATATATTCAATAAACGATATTATTTATAATTCTATCTACAAGTATAAGCAGCAACTTAGTATTAAAGTACACACAAGTACTATTTAATAAAAACGTATATTTAGACTAGATTGAGAGATCAATAACTAAATTACCACATGGTTTTTACTACACAGCGAAATACTGTAAAATACCTTCAACATAATTTAAATTTTAAACACAAATAAAAATAAAACAAATTGTGGTACAGCTAATCACATTTCGGTTATATAAAATTATAAAAAAGTACTATCTTTGAAACAACACAATATGTATGATAATCGCTTTTAAAGCCGAGTGGCAATAACTCCTATCTCCAGAGGGAAGTCTCGTATCTTAGAACGCATCCGATAAAAAACAATTGACGGTAATGCAAGTTAATAATTTATGAGACGACCAACACCTGTCTCCCTGCGCCCACGGACCTTGTCAAAGGTTCAAAACGTGATGAATTAAATAAATAATACGTAAATTCGTAAAAAAAAAGTGATTCACTTCCATTTGTAGTGAGCGCGTATAAAAGTAAAACAAATGATGCTACAGCGTTCCGATAGTTTTTTTTTTAACAGAAACTTAAATATTAACTTAACAGAAAATATAAGTAATAATACTTTTGGTTGATTGATATGTGTCGCTATTATATTGTGTTCCACAAAATATACGACTCGAAAGTAAACATTTAAACGTTTATACATTTGAACATTCAATTACATTGATTGATTACGCTTAGCTACAATATTTTATTTCTATTTTAAACATTAACAACAGCTTAATCTAAGTGTTCCTGTACGTTTTAATACGTTAACCAGCCTCAAAATACAGTGAGTACTTACCTACGTATATTCAGCTGTGTTTATGATCTGCATGTGATTGTTTTTGCGATCAAATTCGTGATACAAGCCATGCGAAAACTTTGTTTTAATTTAAGTATAAAAAAATTGTTTTCTTAAAAAATTGTTAAATGTCTTTGGCAACGGTATCTTGTGTTAGCTTTAGTCGGTTTTAGGATTAATGCAAAAGTATTAAATTCAAGCTTTATATTTAGATAGTGAAGTTATCAGATTTCAGTTATATAAGTCTTATCTCCTGTAGTTTTCTTGTCATTGGTTGAACAGTATAGTATTGGTCTGCAGATTCAAATTAGCCGTCTATTCGTTTGGGTATCGTTTGTCCTCCAACGACAGGACTAGGGCAGTTTCTATTTTGGACTTCAGCCAGGCCAGTGTCTCGGGGTCAGCTACTTCGATGACTTTCTCGTCTGTCGAGAAGTAGTTCACTAATTCGTCCTGTAACAGCAATTTGTTGTTATCATACTAATATTATAAAGGAGAAAGCTTTGTTTTTTTATATGTTTGCAATGAATAAACTCAAAAACTACTGGACCGATTTAAAAAAATCTTTTAACATAGGCTATGTAAAAAAGAAATGTCCACCCGTGCGAAGCCGGGACGGGCCGCTAGTTATAAAATAAAGGGTAGTGACACCAGTGACCGAGCTTTTTGTCCTATAATCATTAAAAATAGGATTCAGTAACTGATTTTTAGTCCTTAGCAACAATTTAATTCCTACCACCTTGCTTCCTTGCTGTCATCCCGTGGTATTTTAATGAAGACCTGTTATTATTTGGCGACAAAAACTCTGTCGAACACTGATTTTGAAGTGTTGAAACCCCAACGATGCAAAAGCGGCAAAGGTAACGATAAGCCAAAGCTGGAAGCACACTTTGACCGGATTCCACAATTGCTGAGGGACTGGCGATGGCGCCTTATCTCTAGAGGTCGGGATCCAACAACAGAAAATCGCTTCTACTGCAATTAAGTATCTAGACAGGTGGACTCAAAATAAGTTCTATCACCAAACAGAATACAATTATATGATCCTGGGAATCAAACCTGGATTGGTATATTTTGGATTGGATAGCGTCTGCTAATCCAGCCTGGACCAATGGCTTTACATATCTTACGAGCCACGAAGAAGCCATTCGATGACTGGCCATTGCGAAAGTTGCTAACTTCAATAATCACAGACCGAACGCTTTTATCACTGCGCCATCGAGCTCTATTGTATATTTTTACCAAATAACCTTTTAATCATTCCTCCATTCATTCATTCATCCATTCATTCATCATTCATTCATACCTGTTTGATGTTGAGCACGAGCTGGTCTCCGCGCACGAAGGGCGAGTCGATGACGTCATCGATGGTGACCACCCACTCGGTGTGCCACGAGCCGCCGCTGCCCGCGCGCACCATGAATATGTGCCTGGGAACGAGATCACGTCTCAAGTTTCAACTGCACATGTTATGCGCAGATGTTGAGCTCAATTTATTTGTAGCATACCGGACAAATCTCCGTGATTTATGATTTGCTTTATAATTTAATTTCATTGTTATATTATTAAATAAAAAAATAAAAAACTATCCGCATATTAACGCGCTGTCTTAGAGATAAATAAATAAACCCTATTTGTCAGCTCAGTATATAATTTTGTATACTTAATGCTAATTTTGATTGCTGGTGACAAAATAAAAAAGTAAAAAAAACGAAAAATAATTTCAATAATAATGAAATCAGATAATAATAATTTGTATTAGAGTTATAACTAGGTAGGTATTTCAGCAGCCTAGGTTGCGTTTCCACCAGAGCTAATTCCGTGTTAAGGTGGCTGTACACTAAAGACGTGCGAGGTAGATACCTACTTAAGCGGTGCGCGGGAAAAAAATCACCAATAGGTTTGCTTCTATTCTTTGCGAATGAATAAATCCTATTGATGGATTTATTCTTAGCACACCGCTGAGCTACCTAGCACATCTCTGGTTGCCCCCCAAACACGCAATACACCTTTACTCTAAATCTATCAGATAACAGAACATGACCCTCATCAAGCTTTACGGTTCCGGACTTACTGACCGGTACCTTAAAAACATTAGTTACTTACTGGTTGGAAATGAGCAGCGTGCAGTTCGATGATGGCCCGAGGTGTGCGTGCGCAATATACGAGTCGGTGTCGGCGTAGTGGCCGCGCCCGAGCAGCGTCAGCAGCTGCAGGCCCAGCGCGGCGTGCTGGGAGTACGGTGTCACACCCTGCGCAATGTCAAAGTCAAATATTTTTTATTCAATTAAACTTTAGAAAAGTGCTTTTAAAATAAAAATAAAAAATAAAAATAATTTATTTCAGACCGAGATCCATATAAAAGTGTTAGTATACATAATATTCTTATAAACTATGTTAGTGTACAATCATGGTGTTAGTATACAAACTTATAAAAACTAGGTGTTAACATTAAATTATTAATTTGGATTTATTGATTAAAATTAGTTGGGGTGGTGATATATCACTCTCCGCACAAAGCTTTTCCACATTGGCGAGTCCCGCCTATCAGCAATAGTATTCAGGATGGCGTTCGGACTGTCCCTAATTCTGCGAATAAGGGATGCTGTTTTTTTGCGGATGATTGCGCCAAAACCATCTGTTTTATATTCAGCAAACATTTCCGACGCACTGCAGAAACGGGGCAGTCCCAACATCATCCTGAAGATATTATTGTATTGAACCCGTAGGGCGTCTAGCGGCTTTTTAGCATAACTTACCCATAGATTCCCCGTGTAGAAACACTGACAATACGCTTTGAAGAGCGTGATTTTCGCTTCTTCACTACAGCGGGAGAATCTACGGATCAGCATGTTGCCTCTGACCGCTAGAGCCCTACGCTCCCTCTCAATATCTACATTATCTTTAAGGTCGTCAGTAACAATGTGCCCGAGATATTTATAACTGAAGACCCTGTCAATAGTAACACCGTTTAGGGTTATCTCAGGCACACTCTCCACTCCTCTACCTGCGGCCTTAAAAACAATGAATGCACACTTTTTAACATTATAGATAAGGCCGTGGGAAGCAGCATACCTAGCACAGACTCCCAACATTTTTTGTATTGATTCCGCAGTCGGGCCCAGCAGCACCATGTCATCAGCGTAGCTGATGTTATTAATACTAACACCATCCACGCTGCATCCAACACGCATGCTGCTGAGCTCGGCTATGAGATCATTTATATACAGGTTGAAGAGAGAGGGCGAACTGACCCCCCCCTGTCGCACCCCGCACTCCAACCTATACGGATCAGACAACGCATGAGACCATTTTATAAAGTTGGTTTGGTTCCCGTACTAATACTGAAATATCTTCAGCACTGCCGCCGGTACACCCCTGTCCCTCAACTTCTCCCAAAGCACCTCATAAGATACAAGGTCAAATGCCTTAGAGAGATCAAGGAAACAGGCGTATACCGGCGTCTTACGACTGGTGTAGTACTGGACAGTGTGCTTGAGACCCAGAATTGCGCTTTCAGTTGATAGTTTGGGCCGAAACCCAAACTGAGCATCATGTAGATTTAAATATTTCTGTAAGATAGACTCGAGCACACTGTCCAACACTTTTGCTATTGTAGTGGCAAGTGAGATCGGGCGGTAGTTTCCACCATCCGAGATATCCCCTGTCCTGTTCTTCACAATCGGTACAACTTTCGTTTTCATTAGGTTATGAGGTAAGTAAGAGTGACTAAGACACATTGTGAAAAACATGGACAGAAGCCTCGGCAAGTGGACCCCCGCATACTTCAAATGCTCAATACTCAGTCCGTCGTGTCCAGGCGACTTGCCTCTCGTCATGGAATCAATAATAGCTCTGACCTGCTTAGCAGTTAAGTGTAATAGAGGCTTATCGCATGGACCGGACCCAGTACGGGCTATATCAGGCGGTGGCCCGAGAGGGGAGCGAACTCTAAAACGATCCGCAAAAAGCTGAGCAATATCCTCCGGATCATTCCTGCCATCCACGCTCACAGGAAGGCCAGGCTTAATATTCAGTTTACCAGTGGATTTCCAAAAAGTTTTAAAATCCTTAGCATCTCGCTGTTCAGCTATTTTATCCATCACCAGTTGGTCTTGATTTTTACGACACCACTTTAGGCGGTTCTTAAAAGCCTTACGAGACTCATACATGTCTTCATATATTTTGCCTGCAGTGGGTCTATTGTTTAACACCCAGATTTTAAATTTAAGCCTGGCGTTCCTGTGCGAAGTCTGTACATGTTTATTCCAACCGCACAGTGGTTTACCTTTTCTGCGCCTGTCGCTTACACACTGCCGAGTCTGTGCCGCCGCCCTGGCCATAGTATTAACAATGCTACAATAAAGACCGTCCAAGACGGATCTGTGGTCGGCCCTATCACATGACCCATAACTGCACTCCACAAACTCTGGGGGAAAGTCAATTACGCAATTATTTTGAATCGTCCAAACATTTTTTTATCTCCTACCCATTCAGGACGTCTATTTATTTAGCTGTGGCGAAGAATGGGCGCAAGAAACTCCATCCACCAGCTCATTTTATTTACCCACTGCTGGGACACGAGCATTCCCTATCGATGGACACAGCACAGGGAGAAAGGGTCGTAATAAGTAGTTGGTAAAATATTTTGCTTCATTTTAAATTCTCCATTCATCGTCCTTAAAATTGCTGAACTTGAATAGGTTTTTAATCCTTTAACAGGCAAAGGGATGTGTATTCCCACCACATTTTGAACTTTATGTCATTGAGATAAGATTGAAAACCAATGAAATATTCAAACATGTTATGTCTTATAAACGATTAAAACGATAGGACATCGCTTGGCTTACTTATCACCCGATGGTTAGAGACGATTAGTCACCGAAATCGGAATCCTCAACCACCACCGACCTGGCCATCTTATTTCTAACAAATGAAACAAAACTTTATGTTATAGCGATAGACTTAGATAGGTGGTGGTAGCCAACCAGGTGGACCTAGATAGAACAAGTGGTTTGCTGACGACGTAGTCAGACATACGAGTATATAACTTTCTTTAATAACTCAACATACCGCAAGGAGATTTGAGGTATAATTACATTGTAGTATTATTGTAGCACTGTACACTGCTAGGCAGAACAACGCAAGCCTTCAAAAAATTTTGGGGCCAAGTTGACGTGAAGGGACTACGCTGAGGGGAAAAGCGTCCAGCAGTCTGTACTTGGTCAGTACATTGACACTGTAATACTTACATCGATCAGGGGGCAGTGCCTAGGCAGCCGCTGGCGCGCAACCAACCGGCCACCACTCCTCTCCACGCAAGCTTTAAGCGCGTTTTCAGCGTTGTTGGCCCCCAGCTGACGAGACAGCGACGCGCGGGCTGCCTCGCGGCATAAGTCTGCAATAGTGGGGTAATCTTCAAGCGATTTTAATTTTTATTACTAGTTCAGAACAGTGCAGTTTTTAAATTTGGTTTTCAATAAAACTGTTAAAACATTAAAACCCATTATATACAGACACATAGAATTATCAATTTATTTGTTAAAGTATTCCTTTTTTTGTGTTTAGAAAGCAGTACTTTATTAAAACAAAATAACATATTTTTTATCAATTTATTTAAGTAAGTACTTGAACAGTTTATAAATAAGTACCTACTTAAGTTGAAACCGCTTAAAGTGATTTAAACATGTAACATTTGCGCAATAATTTTTAAATAAATATTGTCCTTTGCTTTAGCCGCGTAAAGGAAATCCAAGTGATTGAAATCTACAATAAGATTAGAGTCGATGACGTTCGGCAAATGTTCCTCCAACTCTGTCACATCAGTAGGGTCAGCCAGCCAATCGTTTTCGCTAAAAAACGTCACTATAGGAACCGAGACGTTATCCAAGTCATAATCAGGCGGCGCAACAGTGCCATATATTTCCATATTCCTTTCTTCGCCATGATCGAAACGGCAGAACCTTCCAGATTTCACTAGTTGCCCGTAGTGCACGAGTTGTAGCGTCGATGCAGTGGTGGGCATATGGCCCAACACAACTGGCATTATGTCGTTCAGGTTCTTGGTGTCATGTCCGACGATCATATACAGGAGGCTGTTACATGGTATTCCTAGCATACCACAAATAGTCTCGGTCATTGAGCCCAAAAACTCTGTGCTAGATAAGTTATAGTCCCATAAGACGCTTCCAAGCAGATCGGTAGCAGGTGAGAACATCTTCACTAGCGGACTTCGGACCTTCGCCGCCCACGCAACAGGAGCCATAGCGAACATCAGCGTAATCTTTCGATTATATTCAGGCTTCAAAGAATTCATTACGTAGAAGCTGGTTGCGCCTTGAGAGTATCCAACGTAGAATAAGTCTTCCTTTTCGCTGGTGTTTAGTGCGTAGTCTATCATTGCTGGTAAATCGTACAATCCTATTTCTTCCCAAGTGAACTTCCAGAAATCTGATAGGCTAGTATTCAGTGTGGTGTGTTTGAGTCCGTGTTTATTGCCTCTCGCGTTGCCCATCCAGACATCGAATCCCTGGTCTGCTAGAATGTACGCTAGTGCTTTATCAGGACCTTGAAGCACCCAGCCGTCTGAGCTGTCAATAAACCCGTGCATTAGGAATACCGTCAAGTTGTTCATCTCGTTGTTTTTTCCGTGTGGTATTCTATGAAGATTTATAATGTATCCATCCTCTGTGGTGACGCTATGTTCTTCGAAGGGGTATCCGTACTTGGCTGCCAGCTGTGTGATGTTCAGACCAGCATCTTCAGGCGCAGGTGCGTTTAAGTCAACATGCTCTTCGGTTTGGAGGATAACGCTGACTGTGTCTTGGACGCCGCTAAGTATAGTGGCGACATGGCTTACACCTTGAAATATACTGTCCAATATTCCGAAACGCACTGGAGCCTTCAAACTCTGCGAGTATACGTTCTGGACGTGATGAGGGTGGCACGACACTATCGCCGCTGCGGATATTAATATAACGTGTGAAGCGTGCATCTTGGAGGCACGTACAAAATTGCAATGGTATTTTAAGACGCATTATTTATACCTCTTGTATATACCTATTGCTGTTGCTTCCGTTGCAATTAACACCTTAAACTTCACCTCATTTAGCTAGACGAACGTGACATTGTTTTAAGTAATTACTTTGCAAAGTACAATATTCAAATTGATTATTAATGGCAGATTTATCTTTAGGGCTTTCCTGATATTTGACATTGACACACTTGTACTCGATAAACACCGTATACAAATGTGACATATGTATGTGTAGTTATTTACAATTTTGATTGACTGTCTAAATGTGAAAAAGTCACAATATCTCTTAGAGCATTAAACCAACATAATCTTTAAACTAACTGAAAAAAATATTACATACTTAATTTTTTTTTTGGCATCCATCACATTGCTTTATTTATATCAAAAATTAAAATAATCAATAGCTCATGGGTTCGAGTCCGATCAAAGAATTTTACTATTTTTCATGCAAAACCTAAGATAACATTAATTTATTAATAATGAACGTGCATATACGGAGAGAAAATCAGACGAACAAAGTCGCACTTTATCATTTTATTATTATTTATAGGAAAAAGATTTTTTTTTATTTGACACTATTTACAGATAATTATTATATTTATTTCTCTCCGTACAGATCATGCACTAAGATACTCACGTCCAACAAGTACATATTCCTCGTCTAGCCACACCCAGTCAGAGAAAGAAACGAAAAACAATGTTAATGGTCACATGAAATCAACAGTATGGAACACCCGTACCATGAGTAGCGGTCGCGGTAAACATTAGTAGGTCTCTCTTGAAGGTCACAAGTTCTACTTTAGTTCATCAAAATAAGTCTATTCAAGATAAACAATCATGGTAGGGGTGATATGAGAAGTTCATAGTTGACCAATCCAAATTATGTTGTTTTAGGGAGTTCTAAAAAATATTTACAATCGCAACTGGCATCGTATGGCTCCAGTGCTTGACAGTTTAGGCCCAGTGTTCGGCACAAGTTGCAAATAATACAGGATATTTTTTTTACCAGTGCGCAAATTTTCTGGAGCCACTCAGAATCGGTAAGTAAACAACATTCTCATAGTATATTGTTTTCTAAAGTTTACGCGAACACTACACATTGAAATGAAACAACTTTTACGGATCTACACATTACTTATTTAATGTTTATCCTGACGTTACGGGTTCGAAGCGTCAGGATAAACATTAAACAAGTAATGTGTAAAATAAACGCGAGTAGATCCGTAAAAGTCGTTTCATTTCTCATAGTAGTCAAAAAATTTTGGACTTCCCGTACTTTAGCGAACACTTGATTAGCCTGATTTGTATGAAGAATCTCAAAATTTTTGACATATTTCAACCCATGTTACTATGAGAATGTTGTTTACTTACCGATTCTGAGTCGCTCCAGAAAATTAGCGCACTGGTAAAAAAATATCCTGTATAGAATTTCATTGAGATTGAATGATAGGTAGGAAGGAAGCGGGTGGCTCTGTATTAAATTGTCGCTAAACTAACAAATCAGTTGCTGAACCCTATGTCTAACGATTCTACATCAGAATCTAAACAGCAGAATAGGTAACGCTTGGAAAAGATTCTGTAGGCTTAGCTAAAGTAACATTAAACAAAATGGAGAGAAGCATCTTAACCTTTTCACCGCCCAACTATCCTGCACGCGATGTCCCGCTGTACGCCAACGTATAAATGTATTTTAATAAAGTAGGTACAAAGAAGAACTTCTATAGAAGTGCTGGCGTGGACGGCACGAAAATCTCGAACTTCTATAGAAGTTGTTGGCGGTAAAAAGATTAAACATTAAACTGCAGGACAAAATCCAACTTACAAATATAAGAAGCAAGACAAAAGTTAAAGATGTCACTACACAGTGAAAAAACTTAAATGGAACTGGGTAGGCCATATGATAAGAAGCAAGAAGAAAAATGGTTAAAAGAAGTGCCTCTTAAAAGAAGTGAAGTATGCCCTCGAGATGGGAAAAGAAGGAAAGGGCGTCAAAAAATCAGATGGGAAGATGACATCAAAAAAGTAGCTGGAATAACATGGCAAAGAAACGCCGAAAACAGGAAAACTTGGAAAACCCTAGGGGAGGCCCATGCCAAAGGGCAAGCGGATAATGTTACCGATGTCGAAGGATTCATTATATTGTTATTAATCAATAATCGTAAAAGAAATGCATGAAATTTTATATAAATAGTATTAATAATAATAATGTTTTTTTTTTATTTCAGACCAATTTGATCCATAGACTTATTAGTAATTGTTAGTAACAATTGGGCTTAATCCTATATTTGTATTGAATCATTGCAATAAAATTTATATATTTATCCGTAATTAAGGATATTTGAATTTGAATGTCTAACGATTAAAGGAATGTGTCGATCACTGGTTCATGTCGAACCTACTTAGACTAGAATCCAGTAGGTGTTTGCTAAATAATCTAAATTCTTAATTCAAAATATTTTTGATCAACAACAAAATCTTGGAATAAGGTCACATGAAAAGTTATTATTTTATATTTTCTAAGTTTTATCATTCCTTAAAATAAGAAATAAAATAAGCCAGTGCGCAAAAGCAAGTGTTCCCAAAGTCGTAAGTATCAAAATAATAAAACCGTTTTGTCGACCAGGAGACTGTCACACTGACACCCCCGCCCCCGCGGACCAGACCGCGATCAGTGCGACTGGACATTCCCGCTACAAGCGTAGTGCAGTGATGAAATATTTAAGCGATTTACTTTTTACTTACTTTACTTTTACATTTGAATTTTATCTTATCAATTTTACATTTTATACATTTTACATACATTTTTATATTTCTTAATTTTCATCCATTTTGGGCCGGCAGGATGTACGGGCTACCGCACAGTAATTATGTAATGTCAATGACTCGCTAATTTAGGTCACTAAGAAACAATATTATTGGTTATTTACGCACACATTTATAACTTCCGTACTTCTGCTTATGCATCATTTTTATAATTGATTTTAAATAAAAACAGTGTTAGAACGACTTTCATTGGGTTTGTTTCGTACATTAATTTTCCCTTATCATTCGCACTCATCTCATCTTATAAACTGTAAACACACTACAAGATAAAAAAACGTACGTATTTGAATTCAAATTAGTGTGAAAGGGGACAGTCTTTTTCAGTAGCCTACGCATAAAACATAATACAAAATATTGAAGCAACTATGGCTTAGTGTTTAATTAGTGCTTAGGTATATATGTTAGTCTATAACAAATGTGAACCCTACTATGTCTTCCATTCTTGTTTAAACATGGTTCAGATAATTCGTACATAACTAAGTCTATATGAGGAGGAAATTAGTAAATAATTAATATTTGGGGGCTTAGTGTTGTTCGATGGGATGGCCAAACTTTTTCATTCGCGTGACAATATTTACTAACAAAATCTATGGCGGGCCGGGCTATTGAATTTTTTGCTGTATTTTTTCAGCATATAGGTATGCATTTTATGAAACACACGCACTTGAATTTTTGTATGATGGTCGCGGGCCGGACTTCGATCATCCACGGGCCGGAGATGGCCCGCGGGCCGTAGTTTACCCATCCCTGGATAGACTATATAAACAATTTGTGAATCTTATTGTCTTCTACTGGATGATTATTATGATGGCGACTGACCGGACCGTATCATTGTAACGTAAGCGTCACGTACAGACGGGCGCCTGCACATCAACCTATCTAAAACTGAAAAATTTCTTCAATAAATGTTCGAGCATATGGCCATATACATAAAGTTCAAATTCTATTGAAGAAATTCGACAGTTTGTGGTAGTAGCGTCTGTAGGGTTGCCAACTATTTTTCAGGAAATTAAAGTAAATCTACCACTAACTAGTTTAAAAAAAAGGATTTGAAGAAAAAATAAAGTAATTTCCAAATTTATTTATTTAAATGTTTAAAAACATATTTCTTTGTACTTTATTACTAACTAGTACTCTTGGCACTATCTAATATTTTTTTATTGTTATATAGCGCGTTCAGAAATTAGCGTTGCGTTTCGTTTCACTTCACCTGAGTCTGAGTATCATTCAGTAGTTCAGAAATTAGGTCAACAGGAATATTCCGTTCAAACGCACGTATTAGTCGAAAATTAAGTATTTTCCATACTTTATTTTTATTAAAAAGAATAAAGTATGGGGATGGAAAATAACGTAGGATACGTTATTTTAAAGTATGGTTGGCAACTCTATGCGTCTGTACCATTCGCAGCGAGCTTGCTACGTCTTTGCTGACTGACCAATAACAGGGCGAGCGGCGAGCGCTCACTGTACTGACGAATGCTCGCATCGAACATTATTCGTTACGGAAAATATGCCGGTCAGTCTCCTCCTTTAGTATATGGCTTCTGAGTATTTGATGCTGGAGTAAAGTGCACATAATATTTTATTAACTCGACTATACCTAGGATTGGCAAATACTAAAAAGCTGTGTCATATAAATGGTACGATGCATAAAATAACATGCGGTGCAAATAAAAAGGCTACGCATGCTGTAAGTGCAATGTTGAAGGCTTATGGTCGCTAGGCCTTACCAATGGTGGGCCTCGCGATCAGCCCCGTCAGAGCTAAGGCCACGCTCGCCGGATTCACCCGGTCGCCCTCTAAAACGGACTCTGGGATGTCGTTGTCTTCCATTTCTCCACCACCTTTAAGTTATGTTAATTAAAATATGTAAAATGTGCGTAAAACCTTGTGTTATACAGGGAGACTTTTTTATGACCGTCCAAACTTTTTGAGATGACTTCCGTGATATAAACGAACAACTCTTACTATTGGACCAACTCCCTAACTCGAAAATAAAATTCAGCTGTTCCATACATTTTGGTCGAATGAATATTGATGTTTTGTCCCTAATTATTTCTTAAGGTTTCTGTTTGTTAGTTCTGAGACAGTTTAGTAGATTGTGATTGTGATCAGGTTTGTTAGAAAAGGATTTGCTGTTGTCTTCCTATGGTCTTTAATGTAATCAAAATTATGGCGGAGGGATATTAAAGATAATCTTGCTACATCGTTGTTTTCGATCCGATTCGACCGCCTCGTAGAATCTACACGGTTGCGTGATGACATTCCTTCTAGAAGCCCTCTAATGGTGTTTTAATGAAAAGGCTTGGAACAGGAAAGGAACCCTTTAAGTTTCTGGCTGCCCCCAAAAAAGTCCGGTGACGCTGAAAAGATCATAGACCGGCAAACGGCACTCCTTTCAAAATAAAAATAAAATGTTTCATCGTAGAGGTCGTCTTCTCCTGTCACCCAGATTGAAAAGATTAAGAGCAATCCATGTTTCATAGAAAGAAGTCGTGATGGAAGGGAATGACTTTTGTGATAAAGGCTGGCACTCACCCGTTTTGGGGGGTGAAGTCAAAGTCAAAAGTCAAGTCATTTATTCAATATAAGCCTTCGAGTTGAGGCGCCTTAGCAAGGGACGTGTTCAAAGGGATCACTGTGGCGGGTCGTGACCGTCTCCTCAGAGTTCTCGGGATCCCGCCCTAGCGGTAGACAGGTGCCCTAGATATTCAGTGGGTCAGCTATCATCAGGCTAACACTGCGGAGTTGGAACTCCGTGGGATGATTCAGGTGCGAATTTTGCTTGGCTAAAAGGAAAGACACTTACCCGTCTTCCTCAACGCGACGCGCGCGCGCGGAACCTCCTGGAAGAGGTCGTGCGTGCCGCCCGCGCCTGCGCAGTGCCCCAGCATGGCGCCCGCCGCCTCGTTCACGCGTCTGCTCGTTTCTAGGGCGCGGGAGGTGCTCGAGCCCTGACGAATAAACAATGGTAAATAGATAGATAGATAACACACACACATAGAAAACAAATAACAAAAATGTTAATACAGATGTGGGCAAAGGCGGTCTTATCGCCTAAAGCGATCTCTTCCAGACAACCTATGAGTAATAGGACCACTGAGCGGAAAATGAGAGGTAGTACAGCAACAAGCAATTATAATTCACGTAAATAAAAAGAAAAAATATATACTGTAAGTTATTTAAATATATATATATATTTAGAACATATACTTACATAATAGAAGAGTTGTTGCAAACTAAGACTAAATAGTAAATAGTATCTTTATAAAAAAAACACTTCAACCCTTTGCAGGTGGGTGTATTAGGAATTGCAATTTTATTGAGATTATAATTAAAATCACACATGCTACTTGACCTAAAAAAAATCTTTTACTTCTGTTTTGTGTGTAGGCAGAGACTGCAGATTGCTTGATAATTAAATAGCAATTACTTTGTAAAAAAAACAAAAAAGAAACGTGCCACTTAAACCCGCACCTTCTGGTAATCTGGGACAGGTGCCCTTCCATTAGGATATCGGGGTTGTATCCAACTCGGGAAATAATGCATATCGACTAGGAGGAGGTCGATGGCGTAGTGGTTATAGCGCCCCGTCTACGATTGCTAAGGTTAAACAACTTTCGCAAAGGCCAGTCATCGGATGGGTGACCAAAAATTTATCATCTTGAGCTCCTCCGTGCTTCGGAAGTCACATAAAGCCGTTGGCCCGGCTGCTATAGCAGTCGTTAAAAACCACCAACCCCCACTGGGCCCGCGTGGTGGTTTATGGAGCGTTCTCTCTTATCCATCCATAGGGAAGGCTCGTGCCCCAGCAGTGGGAACATATGTGAGCTGATGATGACTTACTTATAATAACGTTATAGTTACCTACGTAAGCGTAACTGCGCCTCAATAATTGTCAACAATTACATTAACAGCACTCAATCCTATGGTTTTTTAAATAATATCTTTTCCAGAAATATTTCAATCAAGGGCTAATAAACAGTCTTTATAGACTGGCTGGGACTTTGACCTGATAATGGATTTCCCTTATCAGACTATCTCTCACAAAGATTGTTTACTGAAATAAACTACTCACGAGATACGGCTCGTAGTAATTCTTCATGCCCTTGGAGAAGTCCCCGATGACGCTGTAGGGGTTGCCGAGGATGTTGAGCCCCAGCACGAGTACGTGGAACTGCTGCACCAGCTGCGTCCAGTAGTGGCGTGACGCCATGTCCAGTAAGGCGGGAACCGTGATCGGGGCGTTGCGGAGCTCCATGTACGCCATTCTGTTGAAGATAACTAATGTTTTTAGTGGATCGTCGGTCTCTTCTATGTACTAAATAATTCCTTAGAACATTAAAATTATTTTTGTTATATTATTATTATTATAAAAAAACCTTTCCAAGATGACATATTTAATAGTTTCGGTTACAAAAATTAGACTCTCATGAATGTAGTAAACCTAGTGAGGTATGCTATCGGTTCATAAATCATATTCTGTAGCAGGAGACCTTTCACTAAGAAGAGAAACTCAAGAAGTGCATTTTTCTCTTCCGTTCTTTTTACATGTCATAAAAAAAATAAGGGCTTAGCGTAAAATACTCGAGTCACAAATTTTAATAAACTACTTGATAAATTAGAACAACTATAAAAATTCAGATTATTGGTTTGATTTTATGCAAAAGAAAAACTTACCTAAGCACCACGTCCTTCATATCACAAAGCGATGAGCCCCAAGAGTTGAACAAATACTCCAACAAGTCGCTATTAAACAATTTAGGCCTGTTCTCCTTCTTGTTGCCGAATCTCCACCGATTTGGGCTGTTTGTCTCCGCCAAGTACCCTCTCGAGGACAGACTCAGCACCACCTTGATCGGGGACAAGTGGACGAACTCAAAGACGACATTCCTCTGCGCTGACGTCTGGCTCTTTATAGCGATGATGGGTAGCGGCATGTGGACCAAAGCCAAGTCCGCCCGCAGCCGCACCGCCGGCTTCTCTTCAACCTTCCAATGGTTTAGAATGTCGAACACATGATTCACAAAGCCACGGTCCAAGTTCACGCAGTACTCCCTGATTAACACTTTCACGTGCTTATACACGTCCTGGTTCAAACTAGGCCGGTATTGTTTCAACGCATCGAATTCGATGCACGGTTTCAAACCCCTGCTCGATCTCACTTCCACGGGCAGAGGCGCCGGGTACAACACGCTCGGGAACACCGCTTCATTCAGCTGGTTGTCTACTTGGAACCGTTGCACTTTCGTGTGGAAATACGAATACGTCTCCGATTTGCGGAACTGCATCCATATACCGGGGTTGTACGTCCGCCGTAACTCCGAGAAGAACGGTTTAGTCATTTGCATTTTCTCCAAATCGATGTCTATGTACTCCTTGAGCTGACACTTCTTCTGTTCCGTTTGATACTTGTCCTCGATCCACGCAGTCAGGTCCGGTGATAGCTGCTTCCACCTCCGACTGACGTTGACTTCCCACCGGGGCAGCGAATCAGTTATGCTGGCATACATCAGCTCTTTAACGATGTTATTATTCTGGACGCACACTGATAAACTCACAGTGGACAGGGACATATAAACCTCATAGTTGGTTCTCTCCGAGTTGATTCGCATTCTGTATAAGGAAGCTATTCTCTCGTCTTGTGCTAGAGCGAATACTCTTTGGTAACCTTCCATGTAAGAGATCCAATAAACGATGACTTTGTCCTTTCTCATTTTCTTGGCCTTCGTGTGGTTCTCGGGGAGGTCAGAACTGTCGGAGTCGTCGCTGCTTGAGGAGCATGGCTCCGGAGACTTCGGCGTTAACCGTTTTAAGGTAGATGACAGTTTAGAGGTGACGCTGCTGGTTGCAACGAGCGTGGAATGCTTCACGGACTGGAAGCTGACTTTCTCTTCGCCGAATCTGAAAAATGGATATTTATAAGTAATTCAACAGAACGATTACGAACTAAATGTGTGATGTAAGAATTATTCTCTTTAGTTAGTACTATTTGTTTTCTCCGTTTAAAAGGTTATTATTTGTAACTCTTAAAATTTGAAATAAGATTTAAACTTTAATTTTTAGTACCTAACTATGTAAATAAGAGCATTATAATATATTTTTTAACTAAATCAATTAACCCACATGAGTCTTGTAAGTCTCAAGACTTAAATATCTTTGCATACGTATGTAACGTTATGCACGCATGGCTAACTTTTTTTTTTTTACGGAGTGGAATATCTGCTAACAGACGCATCAGCGGGTTGCAGGGGACCCGCTGGCCTGTCCGAGGATGGCCAAGACTCTGTTCCAGGGCCGAAGCCCTAGAGAAAGTGAGTCAAGGCCGACTCGGTAAAAACCACTCCGATGTCCTTTCACCTTGGGACCAGCAAACCGGCGATCACCGCGTCGTCCTCATCTAAGGTTGCCAGATCGGAACTTACCGAGTCCGGGACAATTCCACGTCGGGCCGTGGCTATGAATATGTAAAAAAAAATATAAATATAAATTACTTACGGAATATTTAATTTTATATTTGTATATTAGGAAAATACATTTTATTTTTCAAATGTATAGGTTACTTTTATTATTATTATGACCGCCTGCCGTGTCATATTTTGTTATTTTTTTTTAATTATTTAATTTTTTCGGAATCCGGGACAATAGATCGAATTACTGGACACGGGATAATACGTAAAATTCCGGGACAATCCCGGAAATCCCGGACATCTGGCAACCTTATCCTCATCTGAGGAGGACGCATCGAACGCCAGCATGGTGGGGCCTGACGAGGTCATGGGAACCCTTCTGGACACTTCCACAACCCCGTCACGCGTGGCTACCTACCCGTCCTGACTGAAGTCAGCGGCGAATCCCTTGCCCTTGTTGTTGTAGATGTTCCAGTACAGTGTCCTCTCCTTGCCGGGGTCGTCCCAGGTGTAGAGCATCGACTGATAGGGGCTGAGCAACGCGACCTGTACAAACAATTTATTTAATTTTTTTAGTTGTGACATGTTTAGCGCCGTGCAGATGCGGGCAACGCGATTGCAACATTTCAGGCGGTTTCGGGTGTCATCGGGACTCGTCGGGAGTGATCGTGCGCATTCGTGAGTGAATGACAGGCGAAAATCAATCAATCGTTTACTTGATGCTTGTGTGACCTTACGTGGGTTATTTGATTGACTTTGGATTATGTAAAAATACGTACCTACTTAATAAAATAATTATTAATTGAACGACAGAAACATGTCGTCAGTAAAAAGATCGCCTATTTGGTAATATTTTGACATTTCTAGTGAAAATAATAAGTTTGCTGTTTGTTTGTTGCGCCGACTCCAGATTTCTCGAGGTGGTGAAGGGATTCATCATTATTGCGAGCTGTTGTCTTATTTCATGTACGTTTTAAACGATTAGAAAAATAATGCCTATCCGGATACCGGATAGTTACCGGATATGAAACGGTTCATCTCTACTTTTTATATACAAACGCCTACACATCAACCTACCTAAAACTAAATATTTATAAAATACAGTGAAAAAATTTAATACCTATCCGACCCAGCCACGCATCGAAACTGGGTCTTCCGGGCAGCTGCACTGACTATTAGGCTACCGGGAAGGCTGACGTAAGCACTGAATTTGTACTGGGCGTGCTTTAGACCTTTTTCTAAGAAAGGGATTGAAGAAAGGGAACAGCGTAACCAGACTTTTTTCCCTCCTTTTATTTCTTAATGCCGTGTGATCAAAACATTTTAGAAGGTTCTAGAGGGAATAGCGTCACGCAAGCATGTCCCGTCCTCTACAAGACTTCAAGGCGTTCGGATCGTGTAACAAACCCTGAAGCTAAGACTAAAGCTAAGGAGCTAAACTACTTTCGGTCTTATTTTTTTTGAATTAATTAGATTAAATAAATCGTTTAACCTACTTATACCTAACGGCACCAAATATAACGATATAAGTGAGATGTAAATAATGAACATAATTACCTACCTAGATTACCATAAATTAACCTACTTAACTCCTAACCATTATTATTGTAATAATCCAATACCGAGAATAACCTACTTGTTTCAATCACATCTAAAAGATCATTTTGGCCAAGTGATCGACTAGTGCACCTACGAAGGTCCACAATAACCTAAGAACTTTAAGGAACTTAAGACAAAATCTATCCAACCTTTCTTTACTACCTATTCATCCTAACCGTACGGTCTCCAATGTAAATGAATTCATGACCCTCATCATTAAAACACGACTAACAGAGTACCTACTATTATAAACTAACAACCAAAACTGTGACCTACGCCGAGTTAGATTAAGTAAGTATCCAAAATCATAAAACATCGCGGTCTCCCATCCCATGATGAAACTATGTAACAACTGCTTAACATTTAATAATTTAATCGTTTTTCTATCTTGATTGATTATACTAATATAATATAAGGAGCTTTAAATAAAACTCAGAATCTTCTTTAAACTTGTAATTTTGATAAAATATCTTATATTTAACATAGAGGTTCTGATCGTAATCATACAAAAATAAGATTAAGTAAAACAATTATTTTAGTAACTTCACTAAACAGAAATAAAACAAAACTTCTATAAGGAAACTACTTAAGCGACGACGATAGTTGCAATTCCTATTTTCTCTGTGCAGACCCTCTAATATCTAGACTTATTTAATAGTTATATCTCATCATTTCTACTTTAAATGGCTGTATTTACATTCATTAATATGACTACTATCCTATTAAACAGGGTGGTTTATGATTAAAATATACAATCAGTCATGACTCTTATTTCGAGTTAAGTAAGAATAAATATAACCTCTGTTCTTGTTACTCACGAGTGTCGCGCCTAAATACAATCTATTTACTATATTGAGGCAATTGTAATTCGTAATACATACTATCAGTGTTCATATCGTCATAGCGTTACTCCGAACAACCACGAGTGTTTGCCTAAATAGAACCCATCACCGGAACAATACCGAACTTATCTGTATTATATAAATGATCAGAATGATCATTGAAAAGTTACATGGACTCCACCTTCCCCATATCCATCCACACCCTCTCATATACTAATCTTTATTTAGACCATTGCCTATATTTAATGCATGTAACTAGTATTTCACCAAACATAGGCAACGAAAGAACCATACAAAACAATTCGGTATCGATGCTTAAATCTAGCAATCTCTAATCACTCGTACAATGCCCAATATATTCTAGAGTGGATATTTGACTCGGAATTTTAATGTTTATTTAAACCGTTATTTATAGGTGTTTAATACTTGTACATTGAGTATTTGTACTAAACAAAAGCCACTCAAATACATTAGGCGCTGAACGAGGGTTTATTAAGTAAATGAATAATATACCTATTACTTAGTCTTACAAACTAAATAACATTCCAAAAGTGTGATTCGAACCTCTGGTTCCACGAACGGGATTCGAACCCATCTGAATTGTAGTTTGTTCGCAACCAATTTGCGTAAAATTATCCTCCACAGGTGAGAGGATATGTTCACTTTATTTCATAAAGTTCACAAGCAGGATTCGAACCCACTGATTGCATGAACAGGAATCGAACCCATCCGAATTGTAATTTGTACACAGCACTCCGCGTACAATTAAATGTAAATAATCGTATATTCACTTTATTTTATAAAATACACAAGCGGGATTCGAACCCACTGGTTTCACGAACGGGAATTGAACCCATCCAATTATATTTAAATATTTATTTGTTCACTTCACTCCATAGTCATCAAAATATAGATATTATCGTTTAAATGTAGTTTGTGTTATCAATCGTTTCTGGCCTTTGATGGTAGCATATCTCCTTGAAGATGATCTACAGGGACTCTTGCCCTAAGCCAAACTAAAGATATCAACAAATTATGTCAAAGCCTTTTCGGCATATAGAATTGGAAATCTTGATTTCCTCAAATACAGTTTGTACTGTAGGTATTAATACTATCTGTAGATAGATATATTCATTTCAATGACAACAGAATAAAATAAACCAAATAAATAGTTAATAAATGAGATAATCTTAAAAGGAAATGTTTAAATTATCCGACGTCACCAAAATATAGATTTTACTATTTAAATGTAGGTTGTGGTAGCAATTGTTGCAGACTTTCGATGGTAGTACATCTCCTTGAAGATCTCTACAGGGACGGCTTTGCTTGCCCTAGAGTCTCACAAAAGATACCGTCAACTATATGTATAAGCCATTTCGGCATAACAAAACTGGAAACCTTAATTTCCTCAAAGTAAATTAGGTAGGTAAATAGGTACCTAGTTTCAGTGACATCCGAATAAAATAAACCTAATAAACTACTAAGCCCGGTTTTCACACATATATCAACACACATAACTTGACCCTATTTAACTAAAACACCACCACCAACTTATTGAATTAACATGCAACGCACTATTATATTTAACGCCAACGATTATCCTCTTTTAAAACGGTTTTATTTATGACAACCTTGCTATAGCAGGTAAAAGAACGTCTCGCTTAGTATAGCCTAATTCGCGATTTATGTATCTAATAGGCGAAATATATAAATAACACACGTAAATAAATTTATACCAAACGTACGTATTGCAGCTAACCTATACAATGCCGCATTCCAGTTAAACAATTAAATTTACAGTTTCTACATACCTACTTAGCCATACGTGTATTTCCGAACCTCAACCGAAGGTACATAGGATAACATACACATTTACACAGTTTAAAATCAAGTTAAAATAGCAAAGTTTTACTTACAGTTTCCAGAGCAGTCCTGACCTCACTATCACCGAAAGAATACTAATAATATTAATCCCTCTTCCAATGTTCAGCCTCCTTTTATATTCGTCGGCTCCAGGCTCCTCTCCTCACTCCCCCGCTATTGGCCATTACTCAAGGTAAATACGCCACACGTCGGCTCCCTTACAGATTTTCTAACTTTAGATCGCTCTGGCCCCATCAGTTGCAATGAAAGGATAGCTTGTGATGCGATTTTACAAAGCTTGAAATCTATTTAATGTTTATTAGACATACCATTGACTTGACTACTAAAAGAAAAAGTATTAATGTTCATTCATTCACGGCCCATGGTCGATCTCATTTTTCCCAAATGTTGGTCGGGTACAGGATGTTTTATATGAAGACAATGAAAAATATTATTAATATGATTTATTTCCTCAAGAGCTTCTTTTATTATGGTGCGATCGTATCCGCATAATTTTGTTCCTTTTTTTTATTTTCATTATTAGGTATTTATCCAAAACAATGTTTAGCTATTATAAATATGTTTTCAACATAGTAAACTTCTACGTACAAACTTAACTTCTTTATAATTATACATATTATTAAATTATATTCAATTTAAAGAAAATGAATTTGATCAATTAAAATTACTACACACACAATCAATGAAGAAATACAAAAGTAATCATTCTGTATAGCGGCGCTCGAATTTCGAGGCTGACAGACATTAAGACCTTTAATATTTCTAAAGTCGGCCCCTGATAACTTAATTGAATAGTAACGGTTTGTACGTATAGAGTATGAACTAAGGCTGCAATTCGAATTGCAAGATTGCCACTTAATTTCCTTTTGAATGAACGCAAGCTGAAAATGTGCAGACGGCCGAAGTTTGGGCAACGCTTAGCGCATTTACCCTACGGCACTATAATTAGGTACGATATTAATGACTTAATATATCACAGTTTGTTTAAAATAACATGTGTATCGCTTTACACAAGTGTATTCCCATGACCCAATGAAATAAACAAAAAATGATTAACTAAGGCGTAACACTTAGAACTTATCGTCATTATAATGTGATGACTGATGAATGTGAATAACTAAAACAAACTTGTATCAGAGCATTGTATAAGTTCCAGCTAGACGACTTTGTTTAGCTTTGTAGGCCGATTTTGATTATTTTAAATCTCTGAAGTACGTAGATAACAACAATTTTGTTTGGGTTAACGTTCAGGTTTCTAGTGTGTTCTCACTATGTCGAGTTACACTTAACTTATTACTCTTATTAGGGATCCGCCAGTAAAATCAAATGGTTAGAATAATTTTATTAAAACCCATGAAGGAAATGTAAAATAAACCATAAATTATTTGTTAAAACTATAAATAATACTATGTATGTATTTGTAAACTCATTTTGAAAACACATCATAAAAAAACTGAATTGTAGTAAAAGGTAATATCATGCATTGACACAAACGCATGCAACACGTTATGATACGACATATCAATACAAAATATTATTATACTTTCCTTTTTGGTATCCCTTTATCGATAGACACGCAAAAGCTGCTGCTACTCTCCGCTGGTCGGCGCCAGAAGTATTCATTGATTAATCGCCCTCCCATCTCAATTATAAATCATATAATTACAATCTCAATTATAAATCTTACTCACGACTCAGTGCATTACTCTAATTTTAAATAAACAAATGAATGTAAGTTGTCATATCCTGACCGGGTTCATATGAGAAACTAAACCTTCGTTCGTTTAACAATGTGAAAAACCTGTAAATACTACATGAAAACGCAATAGTTATTTATAATTCATGAAATACAATCTGTAACATTAAAGTACAGATTTCTATTGTATTTTAGCCTCCTTATAGTCTACCTAGGTTAGAGTGAGCGTAAAAGTTAATTAAATTAATCATTAAAATGAATCTTTAACATAAATATCTACGAAAGATATATTTTGTTTTGACACTGTTGATTTTCATATTAACGCCATCTATTACATGATGCGGAAACTACGTAGGTAGGTACTCAAGTCGAACATGACGAAACATTAGAAAGCGTAGTTAACAGACCTACGATACGCTACGCTTATTAGATAGTGTATAAAAGTTTCTTAGAGCGACGCTAGATGGCTCGTATGTATCAATAACCATTTTGCTTATAAGTAGGTAATAAGGTCTCATTATTGCTCGCTTGAAAAGTAAAAATAACACTGTTAACAATAATGTAGAAAGGTTGATTTTATTTGATATTTAAAGTCCTAGCAAGTAATGCTTAATTTTATTTGAGTACCTATTGTTGATTAATCTATCAGTTACTTTTTATTTTATTTGCCTGTTACAAATTTAAAATTAAATAACATTTAGCCTGAATTCTATCCTAGATTTTATAATTTTTATTTATTCATTTAGAAAATGTTCTAGTGACGTATGGACCGTTACAGCCAACCCCCAAAATTTACGAAGGTGTGAAATAACTTAACCGAAGGAAATTTTCTAAACCCTCGTACATTTTCTAAATCTAATCATTAGTATGCTCTTCCCTCCTAAGTGCAAATTCTAATCCGCCAATATTCGAATAGGGACAAGACCTATCTAAAACAAGTGTAATATTTAATTTGTTCCATAAAATTCATTTGTTTTATTTTTCACCTCATCAAGCACTAAATATGAAATGAAAAATAGAACATAGCACTTGTGATCGTGCGTGTATCTATTTACATGTATAGCTATTCCAAGGAAAGCCTTTGTGTATTTAAACCGAATGGTAAATAGTCATAAGCTGGGCAAATCTTCGATGTGTTTAAGGCACTAACAATAGTAAGTCATTACTGTTCGCAAGGCACAACTGAATCTGCCAAAAGTGTTGGGTTGTGAGGCCAACCAATCCTAGTGATTTACTAAAGGCATCTCATCATCCAATTCTGATTGCTGCGATTTACCAATAGCACCTCTTCAGAAGCAGTTGACGTTCATAGCTAGAGCACTAACTCCTTATATTGCCATTGCCACACACCAAAATTCTGCCACAGACAAAGACCATTTACGATTAGGAGAGTGTGCAGTGTAGTTTTAGTCTCAGCTTCTTGTGAAGTAAATATTATCTATGACGGTCTTTTTTTTTTTAAGACTGAAGTTGTCCAATCGGACTTAACCTAACACCAAACTTCTTCGCCATACAAAACATTTTGTGTAGTGTCAGCATGTCAAAATTCGAATACCGACAAATCGTTCCATGTCCTAAGTGAAAGTCGAGTTGTTTGTTCATACCTTTCTATATAAATAAATATACATATATTTTTTTTAAAACCTTTTCATCCTTCTTCATTCCACTTTACAATGTGCACTAACTGACACACTATAACAACTCGTCAACACCATTACTAGACAAGAAACTGCGAACAAGTTTGCACCTTTTTCTAACTCGCCAACAGTAATAAGATTATATATTGAGTAGCCAGCTGTAACACTCCATACTACTTTCATACACACATTCAATCGCAAAGCAAAGACAAAACAAAAGCAAAGTAATAAAAACTACCCCGTGTGAAAACCGTGCTGAAAATTATACCTAAGTATTATAATAATATTTTGCTTAAACTTAACCACACCAGTTCTCATATTTGCTCGGAACAACGCCTGACCCGAACACTGATAAATTTTTAAATTACCTATAATCACTGAAAACCTCAACGTCGTAACCTGAATTAAATTACTAAACCTAAATTTACCAATTTCCTAGTTATAATTGAACTGTATTAGAGATACAAATAAAATGTTTCTATTCAAGATATAATCGATTTATTTAATAAATGCCTTATAATTGGCAATAGAATCATGAATTTAGTTACCGTTAGAATAATTATTCATGAACGCCTTAACATTTGATACATAACATTACTGTTTTCTTGCCTGTCTTTTCTAAAGTAACCTACCTGTACCTACTATATTATGATCAAATTAATTATTTTTGATAATTAATTTTGTTTATCCTACTTTACATAATACCTATTGAATCTATTTATATTCCCAACCCCCATCTAACTAGACCTTATTCTTCAAATGTATTTCGCTATGTATCATCAAAAACCATGGATATCTCCCTAGTTTATCTGAAGCTAAAGGGCCCATTATTTCAAATGTCAGAACACAACAATGATAACATCATCATTGTTGTAATAAAATATTAACTAGGTACTACATTAGTAGTAGAAAGTCAGGCGGTTTTAATACTTCATCTAAATCTTTCTTATCTTACTTAACCTGTAACAACAATCTAATATAACTATTGTTGTTATTAAACAGACTTAACACCTACTCTTTAACTATCAAAACGCCAATGATACCATCAACATTGTCGTTTAAAAACTAAATTGGTTGTGGAAAGCCATGCGGACTTAAAACAAACCCTATTATCAACCAAACCGGATACTAACAAACACTTAACCTAGCGCTCGAATCCTAGATTTAGATTCGAAACCCAGATTCAAAACTACAATATAAACTAACCATAGGTAAGTAGGTATATATATATTTATTTATTTTTTACTAAAAGTCAACCAGCTTCAGAAAGCACGAGTGGGAATTGAACCCACGATCCTCGAACAACCAATCCAATACTCCGACCACTGGGCTACCGAAGCTCCAGATTTTTTTTAAATTTATAAATAGGTCACTAAATCGCTCTAAACTGTTTGAACTCAAACCCTACGATTGTTAATAATACCACCTATAAATTGTAACTGTAACCTATTTACCGATTATTAATAATCCTTTCCAATTATTACTCGCCTAAATCTAATATTGTTACTAGTAGCATAGTTCATTTACGCGTCACTAACCAACGCTTTCACTAACCTAGTTCAAATGAACTTGCTAACAATACATTAACTTTAAGACTGTAATTGTTTACGTTGTACCCTAATATATTTTATTAAATCTATGGTTATACCTACAACCCCCAGTTAATTAAACTTTTAACCTCTCCATAAACATCAAATTTAAGCAGGATAAAAATAATTACGATAACCTATTTCAACATGGCAAGTAATTAATGAATGTTCGCTATAAAATTGACTTTAACTATTGCATCTGAATAGGTACACCTACATTACCTAAATTCATATTGCCCAACTAATACCCTAAAAAGACCCATTACCCAATATTTGTACTGTGTTCTAATAATCATAATATCATAAGTTCTAATAAATCGCAGCCCGCGGTCGAGTTACCTTGCCTTGTATTTAATTGTCATAGTTCTCCGTACAGTTTGTTTACGTTAACGAGCTTATCGCTATGGAGTGTTGAGACGCTACAAAGCTCTCACTGTTTAATGAAATGTGTACCATGGGAACGACGGTGACCAATACAGAATGCAAAACCAATACAGAACGCAGTCAATAAGAATAGTCGTACATTATATGAGTAGAAACGAACTAAGTATCCTAATTTAAAATAATATTACACGCGTAGCAAACATAATGTAAACATGTAAACATTAACGTCTCGGTGGTCGAACGCAAAGCACTCCGATACCCGAAGTTACCGAGTCTGGTTCCCAGACTGGGATTAAGTTTATTTTTCTACATGTAAATATGAATTTAAGATCAACCTAAGAATGTAAATTTTGTAAAGAAGGAAAAGAAAAGCATTTATTGTTTTGAACTGTCCCTAAAAATAATAATACTAAAATACGATGCAACCCCCCACTAACTAGACTCTAAAACTCACTTAGCCACTGACGACCCACTGCTGGGCATAAGCCTCATTGTTTCTTAATTATAAGAATATATCAATTAACAAATTAATCTTATTATGCCTAATAATCATTACAACCCCCCGTTAGTAAAACTAAACCTCTTAGGTACCTACTTAAATTATGTAACATTCCTCAACTTCACTCAAAACAATACCTACCTACCTACAATCTAAACCTTAATTTCTAATCCAATTTGTTAACTCTGACAAATTTTTAAACTAAAACTAATTAACAAAAATAACTTGTTAATTAAATCAAAGGCCCTTTAAATAACTATTAGGCAATATCACATTCAAATCGTTCTGATCCTAAGTAAGTACTTGCTAATGTACTCTTATTATGTAAAACAAAACTAACAACGGAACCAAAGAGTTAGTTTTCATCATTGACTCGAGCGGGGATCGAACCCGGGACCTCAGAGTTAGCTCCGCCCAAAGCCAGGCATGCAAGCCACGCGGCTACAGAACTTATCAAGGTGCCTAGTGCGAGTTTTGTTTACTATCCGGATTTATTCGATCACGCCAACCAAACGAAAACCAGTATGGCATTGAAGCAACGCCTCCTGGCGGCATACGACAAGAGTTAACATTGTGTCGAAATGGCGAATGACACTCGCACCTGGCATCTAGATAAACGTACCTACCCTACCTACTATTATTATATTATAAATGGTTTTGCCTATTAAATTTTAAACGTCTATCTTTGCCTTAATTCCTTCCTATTTACACAGCAACAAATTGTGCGACTTGCATCGCAACGCGCTTCTAAATGTGATTGAATCTAACATAACAAATATCTATTTATCTTTAGCTAATTTCACCAAAATAATTAATTTAATCTAGACTTGATCTAAAACATGATACTATCCTATAAAATAAACCCTTAACTATTCTAACAGTAACCTAACACCATCCTAATAACAATGTAACATCACCATTGTAACTGTATTCTGAAAGTATTCTAACATTATCCTAATTATTATGATGCTGCCACAACACTGCCAGAACACTACCAAAACACTATTACAGTATCCCAGCAGAACCCCAACAACATCACAACATCATTCTAACATCTCAATCTACAGTGTCTAAACGATGTTAACTATTCAATGCTACTTCTGTCTAAGTTACCTACAGATACCCTAATACCTATTGGTCACATAATCCTAGTAATGCAATCCTGGTCACGGCCACACTAAATCGTAACAAACCCTGAAGCTAAGACTAAAGCTAAGGAGCTAAACTACTTTCGGTCTTATTTTTTTTGAATTAATTAGATTAAATAAATCATTTAACCTACTTATACCTAACGGCACCAAATATAACGATATAAGTGAGATGTAAATAATGAACATAATTACCTACCTAGATTACCATAAATTAACCTACTTAACTCCTAACCATTATTATTGTAATAATCCAATACCGAGAATAACCTACTTGTTTCAATCACATCTAAAAGATCATTTTGGCCAAGTGATCGACTAGTGCACCTACGAAGGTCCACAATAACCTAAGAACTTTAAGGAACTTAAGACAAAATCTATCCAACCTTTCTTTACTACCTATTCATCCTAACCGTACGGTCTCCAATGTAAATGAATTCATGACCCTCATCATTAAAACACGACTAACAGAGTACCTACTATTATAAACTAACAACCAAAACTGTGACCTACGCCGAGTTAGATTAAGTAAGTATCCAAAATCATAAAACATCGCGGTCTCCCATCCCATGATGAAACTATGTAACAACTGCTTAACATTTAATAATTTAATCGTTTTTCTATCTTGATTGATTATACTAATATAATATAAGGAGCTTTAAATAAAACTCAGAATCTTCTTTAAACTTGTAATTTTGATAAAATATCTTATATTTAACATAGAGGTTCTGATCGTAATCATACAAAAATAAGATTAAGTAAAACAATTATTTTAGTAACTTCACTAAACAGAAATAAAACAAAACTTCTATAAGGAAACTACTTAAGCGACGACGATAGTTGCAATTCCTATTTTCTCTGTGCAGACCCTCTAATATCTAGACTTATTTAATAGTTATATCTCATCATTTCTACTTTAAATGGCTGTATTTACATTCATTAATATGACTACTATCCTATTAAACAGGGTGGTTTATGATTAAAATATACAATCAGTCATGACTCTTATTTCGAGTTAAGTAAGAATAAATATAACCTCTGTTCTTGTTACTCACGAGTGTCGCGCCTAAATACAATCTATTTACTATATTGAGGCAATTGTAATTCGTAATACATACTATCAGTGTTCATATCGTCATAGCGTTACTCCGAACAACCACGAGTGTTTGCCTAAATAGAACCCATCACCGGAACAATACCGAACTTATCTGTATTATATAAATGATCAGAATGATCATTGAAAAGTTACATGGACTCCACCTTCCCCATATCCATCCACACCCTCTCATATACTAATCTTTATTTAGACCATTGCCTATATTTAATGCATGTAACTAGTATTTCACCAAACATAGGCAACGAAAGAACCATACAAAACAATTCGGTATCGATGCTTAAATCTAGCAATCTCTAATCACTCGTACAATGCCCAATATATTCTAGAGTGGATATTTGACTCGGAATTTTAATGTTTATTTAAACCGTTATTTATAGGTGTTTAATACTTGTACATTGAGTATTTGTACTAAACAAAAGCCACTCAAATACATTAGGCGCTGAACGAGGGTTTATTAAGTAAATGAATAATATACCTATTACTTAGTCTTACAAACTAAATAACATTCCAAAAGTGTGATTCGAACCTCTGGTTCCACGAACGGGATTCGAACCCATCTGAATTGTAGTTTGTTCGCAACCAATTTGCGTAAAATTATCCTCCACAGGTGAGAGGATATGTTCACTTTATTTCATAAAGTTCACAAGCAGGATTCGAACCCACTGATTGCATGAACAGGAATCGAACCCATCCGAATTGTAATTTGTACACAGCACTCCGCGTACAATTAAATGTAAATAATCGTATATTCACTTTATTTTATAAAATACACAAGCGGGATTCGAACCCACTGGTTTCACGAACGGGAATTGAACCCATCCAATTATATTTAAATATTTATTTGTTCACTTCACTCCATAGTCATCAAAATATAGATATTATCGTTTAAATGTAGTTTGTGTTATCAATCGTTTCTGGCCTTTGATGGTAGCATATCTCCTTGAAGATGATCTACAGGGACTCTTGCCCTAAGCCAAACTAAAGATATCAACAAATTATGTCAAAGCCTTTTCGGCATATAGAATTGGAAATCTTGATTTCCTCAAATACAGTTTGTACTGTAGGTATTAATACTATCTGTAGATAGATATATTCATTTCAATGACAACAGAATAAAATAAACCAAATAAATAGTTAATAAATGAGATAATCTTAAAAGGAAATGTTTAAATTATCCGACGTCACCAAAATATAGATTTTACTATTTAAATGTAGGTTGTGGTAGCAATTGTTGCAGACTTTCGATGGTAGTACATCTCCTTGAAGATCTCTACAGGGACGGCTTTGCTTGCCCTAGAGTCTCACAAAAGATACCGTCAACTATATGTATAAGCCATTTCGGCATAACAAAACTGGAAACCTTAATTTCCTCAAAGTAAATTAGGTAGGTAAATAGGTACCTAGTTTCAGTGACATCCGAATAAAATAAACCTAATAAACTACTAAGCCCGGTTTTCACACATATATCAACACACATAACTTGACCCTATTTAACTAAAACACCACCACCAACTTATTGAATTAACATGCAACGCACTATTATATTTAACGCCAACGATTATCCTCTTTTAAAACGGTTTTATTTATGACAACCTTGCTATAGCAGGTAAAAGAACGTCTCGCTTAGTATAGCCTAATTCGCGATTTATGTATCTAATAGGCGAAATATATAAATAACACACGTAAATAAATTTATACCAAACGTACGTATTGCAGCTAACCTATACAATGCCGCATTCCAGTTAAACAATTAAATTTACAGTTTCTACATACCTACTTAGCCATACGTGTATTTCCGAACCTCAACCGAAGGTACATAGGATAACATACACATTTACACAGTTTAAAATCAAGTTAAAATAGCAAAGTTTTACTTACAGTTTCCAGAGCAGTCCTGACCTCACTATCACCGAAAGAATACTAATAATATTAATCCCTCTTCCAATGTTCAGCCTCCTTTTATATTCGTCGGCTCCAGGCTCCTCTCCTCACTCCCCCGCTATTGGCCATTACTCAAGGTAAATACGCCACACGTCGGCTCCCTTACAGATTTTCTAACTTTAGATCGCTCTGGCCCCATCAGTTGCAATGAAAGGATAGCTTGTGATGCGATTTTACAAAGCTTGAAATCTATTTAATGTTTATTAGACATACCATTGACTTGACTACTAAAAGAAAAAGTATTAATGTTCATTCATTCACGGCCCATGGTCGATCTCATTTTTCCCAAATGTTGGTCGGGTACAGGATGTTTTATATGAAGACAATGAAAAATATTATTAATATGATTTATTTCCTCAAGAGCTTCTTTTATTATGGTGCGATCGTATCCGCATAATTTTGTTCCTTTTTTTTATTTTCATTATTAGGTATTTATCCAAAACAATGTTTAGCTATTATAAATATGTTTTCAACATAGTAAACTTCTACGTACAAACTTAACTTCTTTATAATTATACATATTATTAAATTATATTCAATTTAAAGAAAATGAATTTGATCAATTAAAATTACTACACACACAATCAATGAAGAAATACAAAAGTAATCATTCTGTATAGCGGCGCTCGAATTTCGAGGCTGACAGACATTAAGACCTTTAATATTTCTAAAGTCGGCCCCTGATAACTTAATTGAATAGTAACGGTTTGTACGTATAGAGTATGAACTAAGGCTGCAATTCGAATTGCAAGATTGCCACTTAATTTCCTTTTGAATGAACGCAAGCTGAAAATGTGCAGACGGCCGAAGTTTGGGCAACGCTTAGCGCATTTACCCTACGGCACTATAATTAGGTACGATATTAATGACTTAATATATCACAGTTTGTTTAAAATAACATGTGTATCGCTTTACACAAGTGTATTCCCATGACCCAATGAAATAAACAAAAAATGATTAACTAAGGCGTAACACTTAGAACTTATCGTCATTATAATGTGATGACTGATGAATGTGAATAACTAAAACAAACTTGTATCAGAGCATTGTATAAGTTCCAGCTAGACGACTTTGTTTAGCTTTGTAGGCCGATTTTGATTATTTTAAATCTCTGAAGTACGTAGATAACAACAATTTTGTTTGGGTTAACGTTCAGGTTTCTAGTGTGTTCTCACTATGTCGAGTTACACTTAACTTATTACTCTTATTAGGGATCCGCCAGTAAAATCAAATGGTTAGAATAATTTTATTAAAACCCATGAAGGAAATGTAAAATAAACCATAAATTATTTGTTAAAACTATAAATAATACTATGTATGTATTTGTAAACTCATTTTGAAAACACATCATAAAAAAACTGAATTGTAGTAAAAGGTAATATCATGCATTGACACAAACGCATGCAACACGTTATGATACGACATATCAATACAAAATATTATTATACTTTCCTTTTTGGTATCCCTTTATCGATAGACACGCAAAAGCTGCTGCTACTCTCCGCTGGTCGGCGCCAGAAGTATTCATTGATTAATCGCCCTCCCATCTCAATTATAAATCATATAATTACAATCTCAATTATAAATCTTACTCACGACTCAGTGCATTACTCTAATTTTAAATAAACAAATGAATGTAAGTTGTCATATCCTGACCGGGTTCATATGAGAAACTAAACCTTCGTTCGTTTAACAATGTGAAAAACCTGTAAATACTACATGAAAACGCAATAGTTATTTATAATTCATGAAATACAATCTGTAACATTAAAGTACAGATTTCTATTGTATTTTAGCCTCCTTATAGTCTACCTAGGTTAGAGTGAGCGTAAAAGTTAATTAAATTAATCATTAAAATGAATCTTTAACATAAATATCTACGAAAGATATATTTTGTTTTGACACTGTTGATTTTCATATTAACGCCATCTATTACATGATGCGGAAACTACGTAGGTAGGTACTCAAGTCGAACATGACGAAACATTAGAAAGCGTAGTTAACAGACCTACGATACGCTACGCTTATTAGATAGTGTATAAAAGTTTCTTAGAGCGACGCTAGATGGCTCGTATGTATCAATAACCATTTTGCTTATAAGTAGGTAATAAGGTCTCATTATTGCTCGCTTGAAAAGTAAAAATAACACTGTTAACAATAATGTAGAAAGGTTGATTTTATTTGATATTTAAAGTCCTAGCAAGTAATGCTTAATTTTATTTGAGTACCTATTGTTGATTAATCTATCAGTTACTTTTTATTTTATTTGCCTGTTACAAATTTAAAATTAAATAACATTTAGCCTGAATTCTATCCTAGATTTTATAATTTTTATTTATTCATTTAGAAAATGTTCTAGTGACGTATGGACCGTTACAATCGGTATCGACTTCAGACGTCCAAGGCAGGCGACAGCTGAGGGTTGAGGGTACCGACCTGCCCCGAGTCGGCCTGATGCAGCTTCAGGAACAGATCGTCGCAGAGGTTTTCGACGCGCACAGGCGCGTCTCCCGGCGCGTACGCCTTGAAGGTCACGGTGAACGGCCGGTCGGTGCCGCCGGTCACGTCCACACATATTGCCGACTAGAACAAAAGGCTAAGATTAGTGTCCATTCATTGCGCAATATACTACGACATTCATAGCCGGTGATAGAGAGAAAGCAATAACTGGATCTGCTCGACGCGTCGCATGACGTCAGTGGCCTTGGGCGAAACGGTTAGACTACTCGTATTATCTCATAACGATAGCTTTTTTTTTGAGGGAGTTTGCTAATAGCCACTGGGCCTGACCCAATGAGGTAGAACCCATCAGCCAAGACCAACGGATTTAGGTACGTACCTACCTTCAATAGTTATTTAAATTTGGTTGACTGTACTTGAGGGTTACCAGATGATAACCCGGTCAATTCGTCAACCCGTTAAATTAATTAACAAACAAAAGCAACTCGAAAACGCTGAATAATGATTTAGCTATGTTTCTAGTTGTATTTAGTCAATGTGTTGATATACAAACCATGTTGGTGATCCTAAATAAAATAAATAAAGCATTAAACATTATAAAAAATATGTACATAAAAATAATTACATATTATAAAAACCGTTAGAGCCTGGTTAAAGCTATCATAACGTACACGTAATAGTAGGCACTAAGTGATACCTATTTAGAAACATAACGGCTGAACTAACGCGGCACGCGACATTACCGAAATCTCATGTCGCGAGCCGCGCGTTACATCACCGGACGTCATATTTGCTCGCGTCCGCGATTACGGCTCTAACACAATTAACACTACTTTCATGTCGACATTATAAGACAGTGGGGACAGTTTCACTTCCTCTCAGTTTTCAGGCGATCGCAAAAGAGACATACAGAAAAAGAATAAAAAATTATTTTTGTTGCATAACGCTGCCTGTTATAGACGATCATGTTTATTTTGTTCTATCTCTATTCGTAAGCAGTTAAAATAGAGAATTTCACATTTTTCTATCCTGCCTTTTCTTATAAAAATGATCGCGGCAGTAGTACTTGCAATTTTAGTGTTCTGTGTTGTGACCGACGACGTGAGAAGTGAGGAAAACTATGGACACAATTACAAAATGCCAGAGTACACCAGGATAAAGAGGGCAAAGTACTATTCGAATCCACCAATGAGGTTCTACAGGAGACCACCGGCACCTCACGTTGTCAAAGGAATCTTTTCGTACACACCTCCTCCATTTCAATCCTCCTCCAATTTCATGGACCACGACTCACCGCAACCTGGGAGCTATAGACCGTCCAAGGTTAGTAAAAGACATCCAATCTCTAACGATGGTTTAGGCGCGGATGACATTAACAATCTTGTCCAGCATCTCTCCGAACAGGATCTTGATAAAATTATAGAATTTGCCGGCGATAGATATAAAGAGTCGCCGTTTGAAAAACAGAGCAGCCCAAACAATGCATTTGTAAAAGAAACTGATGATATTAATATTTACAAAACAAATTTACGAGACAACGATGTTAACCAGAACTTAAATGGACCTTACGTAAACAGTAATAATGAGCAAATTAACCAGAATATTGAATACAGCGGCAGTAATAAAGTTATGGCAAAACTTGAGAATAGTAACCCATTTACTTTTAGTGGTCCCTACGCTCAAGGTTACAACGAAGTTAAACAGAACGCTGGACAAGTTTTCTACTCCAATCAACCTCAAAATCTTAAAAGCTATTCCCAAGACCTCTCCAATGTGCCATTAGACACACAAGAATCAATGAAAAATAACCAATTCTCGTTTGTTGACTCGTACACTCAACAAGAGTTGTATAGTACTCCAATACAACAAACAGACAATGCTGCTGCCAATTTCTTCACCGATCAGGTATTTCAAGAAGTACAACTGCCAAAACCAGTTAATCTAAGAGAGGACCAAGATTACGAAGTGTCAAACTCGGACAAAGTGCCCTCAGTGGTGAAAGCGAGCTCCTATAAGACTGAGAACTTCGGAGAGCTTCCCTTAATGGACTACAGTTCAAAGCTACACACCGTCAGTTCATACCACGTCCCACACTATAGCGTAAGTATTTTACGCTAAAAAGACATTACCTAGTTAAATAATGTCCTATAGACAGGAGCATACAATTATTCTCTTATTGTAATTGTATTTTTTATGCCATCACTTTTGATTTCATATGCATAGATCTTTTTAACAAAGTCTATTTAATATTTTAATTAACATCATCCATATTGTTTCAGGTGATATCACAGCAATCACAACAACTGGCACAATCATCATCATCATCATCATCATCAGCTACAGAAAACAAGGCTCCAAAGCTGGAACTCGCGCCGCCAGTTTCAGCAGCTAAAGAACAGAGTGATGCCCATCTCAAAGCCATTAAGATATGGGCCCATCGCTCCAAAGGAACTGCTTACACGTTGCACGACGATGGGACCTTGTCACTGGAAACTGCAGGACACGGACGTCCGAAACCATATGGTTATCATTAACCTTAAAATTCACAATTAAAGAGGCTAATTTTTTTAAATATTGATAACAAGATAGCGTTGTGAATGCAAAAGAACAATTGAAAATAAGTACTTAACTATTTCTTAGAGCCTTAATATTAAGTATTAAGTTTTAAGTTGTTTTATAAGATTGCATTGCTTTAATAAGAACAGAGAGGAACGAATTATTAACTTCTACTGCATAGATGTATACGTAGAGTTTAGTCTTAATTTTAAAAATATCATTACACAGATAATGCCTTTAACATAGTGTAAATAGTCTTAGTTTTAAGAAGATGTGTGTAAAAAGCTTAGTTATTTCCATAGTTTTTATTAAATTATATTTATTATCTGACTTTCATGAAACTGGTACACAAACAAGTTTTAATTCCAGCGTACAACATTATTCAAGAATCAATAAAACCGTTAAAAACAAGCACGATGCCAATTTCTTCTGGCAACGTTGCATGGTTATTTCGCCTTAGTCAGTTAGAAACCAATCAAGGTGCCTACACGCCTAGTGCGATATATATTCTCAATTCGATCACATTAACGAAAAGAGTACAAACAAAATACACCTATAAAGTTAAATTTATAAGGTCTAAAAACATATAGTAGTTTTATAATAGCTATCATTTTGTCAATGTACTTTATAATGGTACATTATAAGACAATTTGGCTAATATTACCTTTACTCTTATAATTTGGATGGGTAAATGATAATAAAGCCAAATAATATGGCTACTATATGGGTTCAAAACGTGTCCTTCTTATAGTGGCCAGTTATATTGCTTTTTAGCCACATAATATTCAAAAGCCGTATAAAAGCTTGTTATATACAAAATTATACTTATAATGGTAATGTACAAGGTAACAATGAGGCTTTTTAACTTATAGGAGCATTAATAAGTTATCTATCAAACAAGCATATTATAGCATGTTATATGGTTTTTATAAGAATTAAAGCAATCCACACTCACTAACATAGTAATTATAAGGGTTTTAGTCTCCTAGATGGTCATATTTAAATGTTTTATATAACTGGGTCAAATAAAATATAAAATGGATTTACAATTGGCAATAACCAAGCTGATACCAACGTATCACCTAATGGTTCCGTGGAAGATTTTGTGGAAGATAACAGCGAACCGGAAGTTTGCGAGAAAGAATTTAATAGTAGTGATAGTGAAATAGACATATTATTAGATGACGACTTCGAGTGACGATACTCGTATTGATATAGGAAACTGGGCTGTGAAATTCAATATATCCCATATTGCTTTGGGTGAATTATTAAAAATATTACATAACGTGATACCATACAAGATGCCATTGGATGCGCGTACATTGCTCAAAACAAATAAAGTAGAAGTATGCATTACTGAAATTGGCACTGGACATTACTGACATAATGAATTATGTAGACAATTACAAAAACATTTATTTCGTTGAATAAAATGTGTCCAATTCCATGGCCAATTAGCCATCTTATGTTTTGTAAATTGAGATCCTCTTTTTTTAAAGACTTATCAACTTCCGCATATTGAATCATTGTTACCTGTAAAATATGATATTAGTAACGGATTTTATTTGTAAAAAAGGAACCCTAACGATTGACAAAATGACGATGGTTATGAAACAAATGTTACCATTACAAGGTTTCTAATCTTATAGACTCCTTGTAGTCGACGTGGGAATTGCTTTTGCCCTTATAATAGCTTTGTTATAAACACGACTAAATAACTAACAACCTATTTTAACAAAAAATAGCTTAAATTGAAGGGCGCGTTGTTATTATAACACACGGCGTATCACATTTTCTCATAAATTTGAATTCCCAAACAGTTTTACCATAAATCAGCACCTAATCAAGACTACATAAAACAAATTGAAAACTTAACGTTTTCTTTTGTTTACAATGGTTGCCGCTGCCAAATTGTAGAATCATCACGTGTACCCGAATATAAACGCGATTGACTTTTTATGAGCATTTGTTTTGCCAATGTAAGTGATCGCACTTATTTCTAGCGATGATAAAACACGTATAAGGTTATCACCTTTATTAACGCGTTTAATATGTTATATATAAGGTGACTGAAAACAATGTCAAAAACGACAAGGGTTGGTCAAGTCAAGCTTTTTAAAAATAAAAGTGGCCAAAAAAAAAAGTGTTTTTTTTTTTCAATTTTAATTTAATAAATAGGTACATAACGCATCTAGTACATTTAAATTAAGTTATTCGTTAGGTATCAAATTTATTTTAAAGCGAACTAAAAAAATAATAGAAAACTAATAAAAAATAACGATTATTTACTGACTGAGAGACTGGGGCGGCCGTCGACCCGCCGCGTCATAGCGCCAGCCAGCTGAGAGAGATAAATGCCTACGCCTACGTTACATACAGTCTGGCTGGAATGAGTGAGACCCCATTTATTTTCCCTTTACAACTGAATTGAAACTCTAACGACTATCGATAACATCTACTTACCTATGTTATGATATGTGTGTTATGAGCGCAATTCCAATTCTTATCTACGTATTACAAAATAAGTCTAACACACATGAATAGAAGTTACAACTATCTTTCCTTTACAAATTAAATATCAAATGTAGGTAACATCTAAAGTACGACCAACGACCGAACTGCCATGTAGGTATTGCAAAATAAGTCAATCACACAATTCACACATCAAAAGAAGTTACTACCTACTATCTTTCCTTACAAATGAATGATGAAATGTAGATAGGTACCTAAAGTACGACTAACGACCGCACTTCTATGTAGGTAAGTAAGTAGTAAGTAAACAGCCTACAATTGTCCCACTGCTGGGCAAAGGCCTCCGTCATTGATATCAAGTCATCGCTACATTTGATGGGTTATGGCTTTATCACCACGCTTGCCAAGTGCGGGTTGGTGATCACAAACCCGGGCTATGCATCGAAAAATCCGAATTACATTTTGCCCGACCTGGGAATTGAACCCGGGACCTTCGGGTATAGGGCCGAGCGCTCTGCCACTCGGCCACCGAGGCTATGTAGGTATTGCAAAATAAGTCAATCACATAAATTACACATTAAAAGAAGTTTCATTCATTACAAATCAAAGATCAAATGTAGGTATCTAAAGGGCAACGGCCGGTCGATGACAAAGTACCTATTACCTATGCGTTATTATTATTCTAAGTACCTATGTTATGTTGTTGTTAAAAGCATTATTTTATTATTCAGTCTTACCTAATAAGCCTAAAGTAATAAGTAATAACATAACACTAAATTAAATAAACAAATGAATGTCTCGCATTAAAGGCAAAGTTAAACATCTGAATAGGTGAATAGGTGTAGGTAGGTACTTACATGGTGATAAAGAGCATTCCAGTTTATGTCATCCGCGTACAGCAAAGGCTATGATAAGCTTTCCATCACACTTAACAGGTTTTGGACTGTCAAACTAATGTAATAATAACAAAATAAAAGTCAACCTTTGGTATAATTACGTAACTAAATTAAAATTAATTAAGGGAGCTAGAATAACTTATTTATTATTATCGACGCATCGTTTTTATTATTACCGACACTAATTCAGCTTGTTTACAAGTTCATCACCTATTTTACCTACAAGTCTTATAATAAATACATTTTACACCCACTGCATTGCTTGGTACCTAATCATAATTTGTCACTGCACTGATTATTACCTTACTCAGCTTAGAACACTAATCTATTACTACATTAATTAACTAATACGTAAATAGCATCTCTAAGAACTGTTGGTTCGTAATCCAAGGCATTTTTACGCACGCGCAACGCGATAGCTCAAGATGCACAAGTAGACTGCGACAAAAATCCTTGCGTGCAGCCGTGTGAAGGTCGTGTGATTAGGGTTGGAACGCACGAGAAGTAAATTAAAACCATTAGACCATACAAGATATTGACATGTCAAAACTTTTGTCTTTTGTTGATTACAAACTCTTTCACAATTGCAAACATACGAATAGGCTTCATCATCATCACCATCATCATCTCAGCCAAAAGACGTCCACTGCTGGACAAAGGCCTCCCCCAAGGATCTCCACAACGACCGGTTTTGTGCTGCTTGCATCCAGCGGCTTCCCGCGACCTTCACCAGATCGTCGGTCCACCTTGTTGGAGGCCTGCCCACACTGCGCTTTCCGGTACGCGGTCGCCACTCCAGGACTATCCCGCCCCAGCGGCCATCAGTCCTGCGAGCAATGTGACCTGCCCACTGCCACTTGAGCTTAGCAACTCTTCGGGCTATGTCGGTTACCTTTGTTCTTCTAATAGGCTTAACTTAACTTAAATATATAAGCTATCGTCAAAACTTGCATAATAAGCGAATTTACAATAAGAAAATTTGACGACCGCCGTGGTCAAGTGGTTAGCACTCCGGTTCTGGCGTCGCCATCTTTAAGGTCCTGGGTTCAATTCCCGGTCATGACAATTTTAGAAATAACTGTTTTTAAATTTATTTCGGGTCTGGCCCTTTTACAAGTATGTTTATCCGTTATCTAGTTTAACCATTAAAACAAGTTAAAGTTTAAAAGGAAGAAAGTAACGACTGTGAGACTAGTTGTTTTGGTAAGCATCACGTGATTTCAAAATTATTTATAAATCATTAAAAAATTTGGTCATTTATTTGGATATTACATTACATAGGTACTCAAGCAATTAATACATTTTCGCTTCACCGTTCCTTTGAAATAAAACACATTTATGAATTAGAAACAACGTTATTACGGTCGTTTACCACAAATTCTTATCTTATTAACTTTAAGATATTGAAACTTCAAATAAAGTTGAATAGGTACCTCATGTAGAAATTGAACCCACATCGTCTTCAATGCGGGCGGCTGCGTTGACCACTCTGTCTAAGGCTAAATTCGATGAAGAATTGAAATATTTATGAAATAATCGTAATAATTCATATCGAAAAAGCGCTGCTCATAGTTAGGGGCAGCCCTGAAGCGGCTAAAGTGATTGGTCGTCGCAAAAGCTTAGTCAACTGCCGCCACACAGCCAGATCAAAAGGCGGGCGGGCTGTAGGTAGGTAGCACATGAGTACCTAAATACCCGGGTAGTCTAGTCTCAACTTGCGGCCGGCCGAGGTTGTGTTGTTATGTGGTGGGTGCATTTTCGTATGCGCAATTGAATTAATAATAGTACGTATTAGTTAATTAATGTAGTAATAGATTAATGTTCTAAGCTGAGTAAGGTAATAATCAGTGCAGTGACAAATTATGACTAGGTACCAAGCAATGCAGTGGGTGTAAAATGTATTATAAGACTTGTAGGTAAAATAGGTGATGAACTTGTAAACAAGCTGAATTAGTGTCGGTAATAATAAAAACGATGCGTCGATAATAATAAATAAGTTATTCTAGCTCCCTTAATTAATTTTAATTTAGTTACGTAATTATACCAAAGGTTGACTTTTATTTTGTTATTATTACATTAGTTTGACAGTCCAAAACCTGTTAAGTGTGATGGAAAGCTTATCATAGCCTTTGCTGTACGCGGATGACATAAACTGGAATGCTCTTTATCACCATGTAAGTACCTATCTACACCTATTCACCTATTCAGATGTTTAACTTTGCCTTTAATGCGAGACATTCATTTGTTTATTTAATTTAGTGTTATGTTATTACTTATTACTTTAGGCTTATTAGGTAAGACTGAATAATAAAATAATGCTTTTAACAACAACATAACATAGGTACTTAGAATAATAATAACGCATAGGTAATAGGTACTTTGTCATCGACCGGCCGTTGCCCTTTAGATACCTACATTTGATCTTTGATTTGTAATGAATGAAACTTCTTTTAATGTGTAATTTATGTGATTGACTTATTTTGCAATACCTACATAGCCTCGGTGGCCGAGTGGCAGAGCGCTCGGCCCTATACCCGAAGGTCCCGGGTTCAATTCCCAGGTCGGGCAAAATGTAATTCGGATTTTTCGATGCATAGCCCGGGTTTGTGATCACCAACCCGCACTTGGCAAGCGTGGTGATAAAGCCATAACCCATCAAATGTAGCGATGACTTGATATCAATGACGGAGGCCTTTGCCCAGCAGTGGGACAATTGTAGGCTGTTTACTTACTACTTACTTACCTACATAGAAGTGCGGTCGTTAGTCGTACTTTAGGTACCTATCTACATTTCATCATTCATTTGTAAGGAAAGATAGTAGGTAGTAACTTCTTTTGATGTGTGAATTGTGTGATTGACTTATTTTGCAATACCTACATGGCAGTTCGGTCGTTGGTCGTACTTTAGATGTTACCTACATTTGATATTTAATTTGTAAAGGAAAGATAGTTGTAACTTCTATTCATGTGTGTTAGACTTATTTTGTAATACGTAGATAAGAATTGGAATTGCGCTCATAACACACATATCATAACATAGGTAAGTAGATGTTATCGATAGTCGTTAGAGTTTCAATTCAGTTGTAAAGGGAAAATAAATGGGGTCTCACTCATTCCAGCCAGACTGTATGTAACGTAGGCGTAGGCATTTATCTCTCTCAGCTGGCTGGCGCTATGACGCGGCGGGTCGACGGCCGCCCCAGTCTTTCAGTCAGTAAATAATCGTTATTTTTTATTAGTTTTCTATTATTTTTTTAGTTCGCTTTAAAATAAATTTGATACCTAACGAATAACTTAATTTAAATGTACTAGATGCGTTATGTACCTATTTATTAAATTAAAATTGAAAAAAAAAACACTTTTTTTTTTTGGCCACTTTTATTTTTAAAAAGCTTGACTTGACCAACCCTTGTCGTTTTTGACATTGTTTTCAGTCACCTTAATAAGTGTATTGGACTTTTAACAGATTCGTTTCTTGCCGTTATAAGTCTAACTTCCCTATTACTTGCCATAATAGGCCACGTATAAGAAAAAAAAGCTAACTATAAAGCAACTATATGGGGGCCATAAGGCTATTGCCCCTTATAATTTGTGCCCAAATGCATACTTATTAGCGATAATACGGCTCTTATAAGAATATTATTTTTGGCAATATAACCCATTATAAGAAGAGTTTTTGTTAGTTGATATTTGTATGGCACTGAAGGAGCGCCTACTAGTGACAAACGAGCTAGTGGTTATTGTATCTATAAAATTTGACGCAAATTTTATTGCGATCAAATTACAATTGAAAAAAAGACAAAAGTATAGGGCTTCTTTGGTATACAGAGTAAAAGTAAGAGTAGATAGTGTTGATTAATTTCGGCGAGTTGGATTGAGCCACGATAGCATAGTTGGTAGTGCACCAGACCATTTCATGGGGTGCGAGTTCGAATTTTCAAATCTTTAAAAGGAAAGCGATATATTCGCCAAACTGTAACAACATATTTGCAAGTTATTTTTTTTATTGTTTTATTGCTGCTTCTTGGGGGCACCTCGATGACGGAGCGCAAGGCAGTCTGCGGCCAGTACCAAATGCAATAATAGCCAGACCAGTCTTAGTACACTGCTATGCTGATAAGTCGATAAACACATGTAACTCACCCTTTTATCCATCCTGAGCACGGTGAAGTGTTTCTTAGTGATAGGAAAGTACTGCGAGTGGAAGTATCTCTAAACTTGCAGTGCATCATCATGGAGTCAGTCTGCGTCCAGAAGGGCGTGCACTTCTTTATAAATAAGTAATTCCTCCCAAACAGGTTTTGCCGACTGCTGCCGAACTGCCATGGCCAATATGAAAGTCCCTCCGCAAGCGGACTTACTTTAGTTTCTCCAAGGAGAATCTTTGCAACTGAAAGGTTTCTTACAGGCACAAATCAATGCGAGTGTGGAGTCTTCCCGCAGTGGATGCAACACCTGCTCACATGTCTCTTATGCCCTACTTCCTGAACTATGGACAATTTGGCTGGGGCTAATCAGAGGGCTGCTGACGTGGTAGCTTTCTAGTCGTGCAATATGCTAATATCTCTGTCGCTGTCTCAAAAAGAATAAGAACGATAAAACTACCGTCACTCACCCCTTTATCCATCCTGAGTGCTGTGCAGTGATTTATCGTGATCAGGAAGTGCTATGACAGCACCGTGGAATCGCGGAATTTGCAGTGCATCATCATTCAGTCAGTCTGCGGCCAATATAAAGGCACCAGACCAGTACTAGTTCCCTGCTAAATAACTAGCTAAATAGCTAATAGCTTTCTAAATAGCTTTCTAGTCGTGCAATATGCTAGTGTCTCTGTCGCTGTCTCAAAAAGAAGAAGAACGATAAAACTACCGTCACTCACCCCTTTATCCATCCTGAGCACGGTGAAGTGGTTCTTCGTGATGGGGAAGTGCTGTGACAGCACCGTGGAATCTCTGAACTTGCAGTGCATCATCATGGAGTCTGTCTGCGGCCAGTAGGGCGTGCACTGCTGCGGCGCCAGGTCCATCCACAGGTCGGCCGCCTCGTTCTCCTCCATGAAGCGTAGGTGGCGTTTGGTGTCGTTGTACACCAGGAAATATGGAAGGAGGGTCACGATTTTCGTCAGTTGGGGACATAGCTCGGAAAGGGTTACCTGTGAACAATGGGTGGCTATTGAAGTTACTTTCTGTATAGATCATCATCTCTCTCTCTCTTCGCAATGTCACGTGTACGGAGAGGAGATAATATGTGCGGTAAACAACCAATAACATTTACTACCTATCTCATTGCCGCTTGTTGATATTTAACGAAGCATTATCTCTTGTCTGCGTATCAATTTTGTCAGATATCTACCGGTTTATAAGCTAATCAAGTCTCTTACAGAAGCCGCAGAATCAACGGCCGTTGCAGTAGACGAGCTCTTTGATGGAGTACCAACCCACATTCGGCAAGCGTGGTGATTAAGCTTTTACCCATCAATTATAGTGATGACGGAAATAACTAGGCCCGAGGAAGACAGAAGGAACTATCCTACCTATTACGTATAGACGCGTAGAGGGTATTATTCACCGATTTAAAAGTGCAATTACGTAAATCCAAAGGGCGAGTTCGTTAGTAGGTAGGTAGGTACACTGATACTTTCTTGATATGTGAGGGTGGTAACTGGCCGTCTACTTACAATAAGTAGCAGCCGGTAGTTGGTTCGCCTTTCCGTGTGCAGGACACCACCAGGCCCGGCGCGGCAGCTCGAGCGGAGCGGCTTTTAGTGGTTTGTCACGTGATAGTGGTCAATGGCGCCAGCTATCTACTTACCTACTTACATCAAGAAGAGGCCGGTAGTTATTCGCTCAGCGTTGCTCGTTCGTCCTTTACTCGGTGTAAGCAGGTGAAATGTTGCGTGGCGATACGGAGTCGATAGACAGTCGACAGACAGTAAATAGTATGCTGAGACCTTCGCGATACAGCGGTGAACGCATCAGCTGTCTACTTTTTCTTTATTTGGCTTACATTTTGAAAAATACAAATAGGTATATATAGGTATTAACCCGGCGAGCGTAAGGTTGGGTGTTATTCACCCAGCCTGTAATAAATCATTTGATATTTTTTATCTCGTACGTCAAAATGAGTAGTGCGTCTGAGTAGCTGCGCGGGGGGAGGTAAGTAAGCGTTGTATTTCACGACGCAGTTGACCGCCGACTGGCTAGGTGTTTAGACGGTGTCCAAGCTGCAGCTGGGTGAGTTTCACCCACCTTACGCTTCGTGTTACAAATTTGCGTAAATAGTTTTTTGTTTTATATTCGTTTTATTTAGTTTTTTTATATTTGTTCAGGTAAATAATTAATATGTCATACGAAGAAAACCAAAGAAGATTATTAAGTCTTTTCGAAGCAGCTGGTGACGATAGTTCTTGTGATGATTCCGGTAGTGACTTTGTAGTTGATAATGTTAGCCAAAGAAGCTCTGAAAGTGACTCGGAACAAGAGATAGGAGTACAAAATGAGGGAGAAAAAGAGTCAGCTGGATCCGAAGAATGTGAAAGCGAAGGTAACAGGTTATATTTTACTGGAAAGAATGGTACAAAGTGGTTTAGGGTACCAGAAAGGTCTAACGTGCGTACGAGGTTGGAAAACATTATAAGGGAAAGACAGGCCGTAAAAGATATTGGCAAAAACGCAAAGACAGCTGTTGAATGTTGAAATCTCTTTCTCACTGATGACATTTTGAGACCTAGGAATAGGTTTGGTTTCAGAACACTTGCAAAACAGAAAGGAGAATCAGCATTTACCTCGAGAGCTTCGCAAAAGAATTTTAGATCAAGTCGGTGAATCTTCACACTCACAACAACCTTCAAATAAAGTTTCTAAGCCTATCAGGAGATGTGAAATATGTCCCACTAAAAAAGACCGCATGACTAAACACACTTGTTATAAATGCAATCGTTATTTGTGTATGGAATATGCTGTTTTTACGTGTGGAAATTGCGCTCAAACTGAAGATGATTATGAGAATTCTGAATAACTATATAGTATAAGTTTAGATCTCATTTGTTTCCAAATTTTATTAGCTAGAAGGAAAAGCTTTTCGTTTTGTTTTTTTTTAAAGTCTACTTTTTTATAAAAAAATAATTCCAAGTGCCTTGCTATGTTTAAGTAAAAAATGTTGATTTTGTTAATTTCGTAAATAAAGATTAAAAAATATTTGTTTGTTTTATTTGTCCCTCTCAATCAGTTCTTGAATTATTAAATAATTACATTAGTAAATAAAAACATTTTTTTTTATTTTTTTTTCTCTTTATATAATTTAGGAACTTTGGTTAAAATAACATGTCAGTTCCATCGAACCTTATTAACTAGAGTAACATGAACCTTACTAATAATTAGAATAATAACAATATTAACCTTAATCCTATTTATATTTAGAGGCGAGATCATAGAGCACCATAGCGGAACTCGAAGATGGTTTCGCCAGGATGCTCTGTAATATGCCCACATCTAGAAGGTTTTGTCGTAGTTCATTACGCAGTGCAACTCTTTCAGTTTCAATTTTTTTACATTCCAAAAGAATGTGTTGTATATCATCTAACATGCCACATGCATCACAATTGGGTGAGTCTACTTTTTTCATTAAAAAGGCGAATTTTTTTGAGGGAAAGTGACCAGATCTTAGTCTATGAATTGATTAATTATGAAAAATTACTGTTTCTAAACTGAGGCAGCACTTCAGAATAACTTGGTAAGACATTAATCGGTACACCATGCGTTATTGCATCCTTAGCTATCCGATCAGCTTGCTCATTCCCATGTATTCCTATATGTGACGGTATCCACTGCAGTCTTAAGTACAGACGCCTTCTATTGCATTCATCAATCTTTTTTAGAATAGTATAGGCTAACGAAACACCTCTGAGCCCAGAGGCGCATCGAACCAAGTGATATAAAGCACTTTTGCTATCCGTAAAGATTACGATAAATCGCTCTTGCGTCGTCAATGCATAAGTTAGTGCTTCCGAAATAGCAACCAACTCTACTGTCATTATTGAGAGCCCATTATTTATTTTAAATGAATTTGAAGTCGGTATTTTAGCATCATAGAAGGCTGCACCCTGTCCACCGTCGCATCTGGAACCATCAGTGTATATTTTGTACCAACCAGTATACTTTTCGCTTAACTCCTTAATAACAGTACATTTAAGTGAGTTTTTTTCGTACTTAGTTTTGGCCTGATTGATTGATTCCAGCTCGATTTTAATCACACTATGAATTTCTATCCGAGTAACCCAAACATCCAACGAAAACATCTCCAGGATACGAGAGTGAGCCATATTTACGTCTTTGGTGTTTTTGTGAGCTTTAATCAAAATAGGTTTCTTTTTCTTAGCCCAAAACCTGCAATCACAAAGAGAGCTTAGAGAATCAAGCAATCTGGTTTCATTGTTAGTCCAGGATCGAGTTTTTAAGCAGTATTTGAAGGCAAGAAACTGTCTTTTGAAGAAAAGAGGCAAGATGCATAATTCACTCTCCATCACATGAATTGGCGAACTTTTGATGAAGCCTCCTACGATTCTAAGGGCCTGATTTTGCGCTTTATCGAGCTTGTAAATGTGGGATTTTGCACTATTATCATAAAGGAAACACCCATAGTTCATTCTGCTTCGGATTAAAGCTATATATAGCCTTCTTAAATGGATAGGATGGAGACCCCAGCCAGAACCCGCCAAGACTTTTAGTAAATTTAAAAACTTTGTAACTTTTTCATGCACCTCATTTATATGTTTTTTCCACAAAAGAGCCTTATCCAACCACATTCCCAAATATTTAATGCAATCTGACGAGCTTAGACAATGGGCATTGATTCTAAGCTCGATGTTTAGCGGTTTACGGCCTCTTGTAAAGACACAGAATTTTGATTTATTTGCAGATAATTCAAGCCCTAGATCATGAAGTAGAGCAACCATATCATTTAAAGCGGATTGAATAGCTTCGCTGCAAACAGATATGTTTTTATCACTTATGTAGAAGACGTAATCATCTGCGTACTGTGAAATTAGGACACTTTGTATTTGGCGGCAAATATTGAGAGTGATTAAATTAAAGATTAATGGTGATATTGGGTCACCCTGCGCTAGGCCCCTGTTTGTCCATCTCATCAGAATTTGGTCACCTTTCTCATTAACAATGTTTAAATGTCTTTCATTTAAGAAGGACCACAGATAGCGACAAATTTTACCGCCCACTTGCAAAGAGTCTAGAATTGTGGCCACCCTATCTATCTCCACGTTGTTGTAGGCGTTTTCTATATCCAAAAAACAAGCCAGAGTTGGTGAATTTCTAGAAAAGCCTATTTGTATGTAAGTGACTAGTCGCACTAGACTATCCAGACTCGAATGACATCTTCTAAAACCTGTGGTGCTGTTGCATAAATGTTCTTTGAAAAACATAAATAAAATATGATAAACACATTAAAATGGCTAGTCCGCCATATGGGTTTGCTGCACCCACCTTACGCTCGATGTAACAAATATTAACCTTACGCTCGCCGGGTTAAAAAAGCTCGGGGTGCCTAGTGTGAGTTTTGTTCACTGTCCGTACCTATTCGTTCGATTACGTTTTCGAAAACGAAAATCAGTATGGTATCGAAGCGGCGCGGCGCCTTCCGGCGACATAATACAGGAGTTAACATTTTGCCATACAAATTCTCGTTTTCGTTAACGTAATCGAACGGCGAACGAAACTCGCGCTCGGCACCCAGGCAAACATTTAAATGTAGTTCCTGAAACGAGCCGTCCACTCACGTTGAGCAGCAGCCGGTAGTTGGTCCTCCGCTCCCCGTGCGCGCACACCACCAGGCCCGGCGCGGCGGCGGCGAGCGGCGCGGCGCGCGACCAGGCGGAGTGGTGCGCGCGCAGGCGCACGCGCGGCGTCCGCCCCCCACCCGCGCCCCGCCCGCGCCCCGCCGCGCGCCACAGCAGCGGCTCGTCCGTCACCTCGTGCCACACGTCCGTGTGCTGGCCCTGCACAATTTATTTATTTATTTTACAAAAATACTAAATGTTGAAAAATTGCCACGAGCGGGATTTGAACCTGCACCCTTCTGACATACCGGGTCAGATGCTCTCTCAATTGAGCTATCGTGGTTCTAATCGACTGGGAGAGCACCTGACCCGGTATGTCAGAAGGGTGAAGGTTCAAATCCTGCTCGTGGTTTTTTTATATCATTTTGTGCTTTTGTAATTTGTTTCGCAACAAAATTTGCGTTAAAATTATGTAAACAAAACAAAAACATTTTATTTATTTAAATTAAAATACCCTCCTACACCAACAGTTAAAACTGAAGCGTCTAATTTAAAGTTAAAGCTTAATAAACTGGTAACAAATGAGTAAAATTTTATATTAGAAAAAAGATTAGCGCCTGATTTTTGAGCGATCAAGGCATTTGGGGTCATTGGCATTCTAAAAAGTTAGGCATGGCAGTAGTGACAAAACGATGCAAAGATAATTTAGAATCCTAGATTTAGAAAGATAAATTATAGAAATAACTTATAATTTTTTTTTTGTTACAATTACAATTGAAACTGAATGAAAGTATGCATTTAAATAGCTCCTAGTTACAATTTCATAGAGCTAGAATTTATGCTAAGAAGAGTCCAATTTGTCGTAGCTTTAATGTCAGACCTAAGCCCAACTGTGCTACGTCTTGAATTTGAAATTGAATTTGAAAGATTCTGAATCAAAAATTGGAAAAAAGCAATATATTAAAAAAGGAACGTTTTTATTATTGAGCATCCACTTAATAACTGTAGCAAACGTTATACAGGTCCAATCGGGTCCAACGGGTAGGTAAACTCTGGGTAGTATACGAAGGACTTATTCGCTTCACAAGGTACGTTCAAACTGGCCAAGCAGGAGCAGAGGGGAAGACTGGCTTACAAGAGCTGCAGACGTCAGCGGTGTCGAGGAAGCAGCTGCAGGACGGGGCGCCACAGCTGAGAGGGAACTGGTGTCGGTGCAGGAGCAAAGGTTAATAATACTTCAGGGTGTTGTCGCGTTAAACTAAAATCTACTCTAGGCAACTATACGGATAGAAAAAAATCATTAAAATCAGAAGCACAGGTATTTTAAGAGCAATAAGCAAGATATATTTATTGTAAAATAGGTTATATGATCTATATACATATAAATGGCTGGTAACTATTAAAAATAAAGCAACCCTAACAGCCACACAGATGAATTCCTTGCAAAATAATTGCACATGAAACATGGCCCTGTTGCAAACACATGCTGTTGCCGCCCCGCTCGCACCTTTCGTCAGTCCAGCTGTTTCGTTCCCGCTCGCACCTTCTTTTATCCAGCTATTGCCGTCCCGCTCGCACTATACCTTGAGCTGGAGTGGCAGGCCAGTCTTGTTGATGAACCAGTGCTGCGCGTGCAGGAACAGCTGCCAGCACTCGTGCCGCTCCACCTTCAGGCAGACTAGCAGCTGCCGCCCGCTGTTGCTATCCCGCTCGCACTCACTCGACATGTTGATGTTCTTCTCGGTCACATCTATGCGTCAAAGACAATCATAGAATCAGTCACTAACGGCTAGTTAACTCAAAACTGCTGATTTCGATGCTCGCTATCCCTTTTTGGGAGAAGTAGATGTATGTAGATAGATATGTGTGATGTTTATAGCGGTCCTGAATCATCCCGGCAGCACGGAGAGATAGTGCAGGAGCTCATAGTGGGTATACCCTCCTTCCCTCTTAAGGGAGTCGGAAGGAGAGTCCCACATAACCATCTGCTTCTCCCCGGGCGCTGTGGTATGCGTAATACATTTTATACTGTACCTATAAAAACAGTAAACAAGCTAGTGATGTGCACCACATAAGGTTCATCATCTCAGCCAAAAGACGTCCACTGCTGGACAAAGGCCTCCCCCAAGGATCTCCACAACGACCGGTTTTGTGCTGCTCGCATCCAGCGGCTTCGGTGGTGACCGCGTACCGGAAAGCGCCGTATGGGCAGGCCTTCCATCAGGTTAGATAGAAACAAACACTCCCATTTGGGAAATTAAAGAGTATATACCGTAAGTATGTCACGATGTGTGACTATCCCACTGCTGAGCAAAGACTTCCATCATTGAAGTCCAGACATCACTACAATTAATGGGGTTATGGTTTAATCACCACGCTTGCCAGATGCGGGTTGATGATCACAAACCCGGGCATCAAAAAATCTATCGGCGTTGATACAAACAAAAATAAATTATTAAAATAAAACAAAAAACACGACTGCTAAAACCACTATATCAAAAATAACTGCAAAGAGAAAAAACTGAAAAGAAAACAACAACCTCTAAGATACCAGAATTCAATTTGAGCAATGTTGAATGCAACGTGAAATATTTCTAAATACTTTGAATATTGATAGTTGTCGCAGACAGGGACAATCACCAACCAAAGAGAGTGCGGATTTAATTGAGCTAGTCACGGCCGCTTGGTTGATGATTGTCCCCGAACAACATCAGGTGAGATGCATAGGGCATTTTCCAATATTTTTGACGCTGAAAGGGAGAAAAGAGCTGGACACTTGCTGAGTTTCTTGCCGGTTCTTCTCAGTACAAGATCTCCCGCCCAGAGTAGACTTACGAACCGATGGCATAGTGACATTCACAAGAGCTACTTGTAGCCTAAACTGAATAAATGATTTTGAATTTTGAATTTTTTTGAATTTTGATGAAGCCAAGTGCTTTTACGCGTAAAAAAATATTATAGTAGCCGCGGATCGTGCTCAGTTGTGTGCAATTGGAGAGGCCTATGTATGTCTATCAGTGGACTAGTGTAGGCTGAAGATGATGCGAACTCGCTTACCTGGGGAAAGCGTGAAGCTGCCAGTCCATGGCAACCCCATGTATTGTATATCCAGCGTCAGCCTATGACTCTTGGTGAGCTGCAGCGTGTAGTTGTGCGTCCTCTCGCCCGCCTCGACGCGCACGCGCCAGTCCAGCGCCGCGCACGACAACTCCAGAGCGTATGGCAGACGGTTGTAGATTGCCAACGGCGGCAGGACTCGGATCAGATAGTTCGGTATCGCTCTGGTCACTTTGTGTGATTGACAACCTGGAAATATGAGATTGATTGTGGATCTCAATCTCTGTAATCAAGTTCCATTAAAGAAAAAACTTATTTAAAGCCACTAGATTTTGCACTACTGTCTTCCTATAGATTATGTAGTCATGTAGTAGACTACTACAGATTATGTAATCATGCGCTCTGCGAGCCATCGAGATGTTTTTGACACTGTATTCTTTCTCAGACGATGTCTTCGGTGATGAAGAGTGTGAAGTTTCTGGTTTCAGATAGACTGACATTAGAAGTCCTTCTCTAACCAGAGACTTAGTCTCGCAGTTAGTGTTCGCACATTGCCAACATATTTCCGCAGCTATGCTTGCATGACGTCGGTCAAGGAACATCCTTAACCTGGCTTCCTATCTCCTATGTTTGCTCGATGTAATAGAGCTTGTCCAGTTTATACAAGCCTGCATCTTTGTGTAGTAAATATGATCGCGTACCTTCAACGGTGAGTATCCTCATAGCGAAGATCCTGTTATCCTCTCCGTCCTTGGCAGGGCAGATCATGTCGCGAGGTGTGCCCAGGTCATTTGCTAGTTCCATCCACCAGATTCCTTGCGTAGCTGTCTGGTAGGATCTGGGGAAATGGCCTTTAAGTTATTAAACAATTAAATAACTTTTCCGTCCTTTGGAGGACAAACTCGCGATCACCAAAGCCTTGACATCATAACGTTTTTTAGTTCGGTTGTGAAAAGCAAACGATGCTCATTTTATGCAAATCTTTTCTATAATAACAATAAAACTGGCAATAGCGCTGAATATAATAAATGCCTGGTGTGATGTTTCACAATACGGACGAAAGCTCTTCCAACTGTCAACTACAGCTATCAACTACTAAATCATTGATGATAAGGCTGCTTTTTCACCCAAGCTGTGCGAGCTAGCTAAGCAGTGCGCGAGGAAAAAATCTACCAATATGATTGCTTCCTTTTCCGTGTGGTTTAAAATAGTGATAATCCTATTGGAAGTTTTTTTTTAAAACGCATTCGAATTCGGAGTTAATGAAGGAGGCGCCCAAACAATCTCAGGCATCCTACCCATTGGCGGGCAGTCGCAGGGTGGAAATCGGAGTCTGCTGTCCGTCGCGAACCATCCTCGAGACGTGATGGAATGGTACAAAGAGTTTAATCGAGTATGCCCCTTCTCCCGAATCCCTGTCGAAGCTTTGGACGACGAAGGACCTGGATTGGATGGCGAGCTAAGGGAGCTGGGGGGAGAGTCACCACATAACCAGCGGGATTCTTCAGGCCTGTTCGCATCCGTAAGATGGATTCGTCCTTGTACAAAAGGTGTATAAAACTCACTCGAAGTTAGAAGGCAGTAAGAACAGCTTGCAGTGGTACGCTATGAACAGCGGCACGTTGTAGGTGTCCTGGGGTGCCACGACGGCCAGCCGCAGCTTGTCGTCGAACGGGTTGGTGAGCGCGCCCACCGGCTCCGCGCCCATCGCCATCAGGTCCGTCTTCTTGTAGAACAGCTCTAGGGCGTACGAGGTCTCGTTGCGGATCTGGAGGGAAAGATTGTTTTATGTTCCAGTTTGCTGTTAGTCAATACGGCCTTTTCAGCGTTGTCGGACTGTTTTAGGGGTGGCGAGAAACTTAATGGGTTTCTCGAGCCGTTTGATCGAAACACCGTCTTAGGTTTTCTTGAGAGAATATCATCCATCAAGTGTTTCCACTTTCCCTATTAGATTTTCCGGGGGGTTCGTATCTTATCGGGAGCGGAACAACCCAAGGGCGCCTCTAAAGGATTCCTATCGTTTAGAGGTGACCCTTGGGTCGTGGGGGTGGGGAGAAGCGCCCAACAAGAACAGCAAAGGTAACTGATGATTTGTCAAGATTCTAAACATGAAATCAGTACGAAAATCAAAACTTTTCAAACGCATATCGAAAAACCTTCGAGTGTCTACTAGTACCTGCAGACTTTGACTGTAGTTATATAGAAAATACCGACTTACACTATCGAAACTTAATTTTGAATTCTAGTAAACATCATCTACTTTTGCTGTTGAGTGTACCTGGCATAAAGCGCGTGTGAACCGGGTCGTCGCACCCTTATTCTACGAGTACGGTGTCTTGGGCCTAAACGAGTGGTCATGTTTAATGAATCATGTGAAAGTGTAGTGGCATTTTGACTCGTAACAGTAAGGTCTACATCGACGTGGCACTAAGCTGCATGGCTTACTATTACTGTGCCATCCATATTGCCTTTTGCCACAGCTATACACTATAACCTTATCTCCTAGTTCGTAAGGTCCATATTAGCGGCATTGACTTGCAGCGGCGACCTAACAACTACCCTCTTGCTGCTGTAGCTGGAAGTCCGCTCCACAACGATGTAGTAGCGCGTGTTGTTCTTCTTCACTAATACGGTGGCATCTACATTGCCTTCCCACAGCTATACAGTATAACCTTATCTCCTAGTGTGTAAGGACCACAACGGCGTGACACTGACCTGCATTGTTTACTATTACGGTGACATCTTTATTGACTTTTGTCAGCCTAATGCTTCATGCTCTATAACCCGAGTCTCCTAATGCGTAAGGTCTACATTGGCGTAGCACTGACCTGAATAGTTTTAAGTGCCTATGGTGTTAATTATCTATGTTGCCTTTCGATATCCAGATGCTTGAGGAAACACTGAGGTTGACTGAATTGAAAAATATGTATGAAAAGTAGACAAAATCAACGATTCCTCTTTCAAAACTGGACCGATTTAATGATTTTTTTCATTAAAAATTAAAGAAAGGCTTTGACTGTTTCCTTTTTTTCATAAATTCATTATTAAAAAAGATATGAACCTTGAAAACCTTTGGCCAGATTTTCCGCTGTGTTTCCCAAATTTGACGAGATTATATAAAAAAAGGAAAACATAGGGACACAGCCAAAGCCTTTCTTTAATTTTTAATGAAAAAAATAATTAAATCGGTTAGTTTTAGAGGAGAAATCGGGGGCTACGAAACGTTAATTTTGTCTTCTTTTCTTAAATATTTTTCAATTCACTCGATCTTAGTTCTCTTAAAGCGCTATATCCTTATCTCCTAGTGCGTAAGGCCCATTTTAGCGGTACTGACCTGCAACGGTGACCTGACGACTACCCTCTTGCTGCTGTAGCTGGAAGTCCTCTCCACCACGATATAGTACCGTGTATTGTTCTTGCTGGGGTGTAGCACGTGGAGTTTGGACACGTTGCGTTGGGGACACAGGATCTTTAGCAGAGGGTAGAAAATAAGAGAGGTTATCACAAGGTGTGATAAATATATAGATACGATGCTGATGCAATGATGAGCTCAAGGGAGGTTGGTGAATAAAACCTGTAGGGTAAATTTTCTTATGAACGATATTATTGGTACCTTGAGGTCGAGATGGCGCATTCAGTTTGCAATCTTAACAAGATAAGCGTCTTTCGCACCGGATGGGTGCTCTAATGGAAAAGTATTAAAATTCATTGAGCTCCTTCGTACTTTGGAATAAGCCATTGAAGTTAGAAGGGCTAACCTGCGGGAAGGCCTTGGTCACGGGGAAATGCCTGTGCTAAGCAATGGGCTATTTATTGATTTATGATGATGACACTATTCGTGGCGTTATTTTTTTATTCGGCCAAGTCGGCATGTAGCCATACTTCACGCCTATTGAAATAAAGTTGCACCCCTTTTTTATTTTAATATTTTTTATTTTTTGTTTTCTATTTCTAGTAACAAAATACAAGTTTTACTAAAAAAATAACCAATCTCAGATAGCTCGAGTGGGAATCGAACCCACAACCCTTCGGGTCTTTGTAGCTTAGCGGCAGAGCATTCGACCGGTAATCCAAGGGTCGTGAGTACGATCACTCTTAACTTCCTAAAACGGTGGTGGTTGATTTTTTATAATAAAATATTATAATATTATTTGTTAAGTAATGGACATTTCTGCAAGTTATTACTACAAACTTTATGATAAGCAAAGGTTTGAAGTTTTTTAAGAGCCGGATTCGAATTCTCGCCGTTGTATTGTACGTACTACATGAGTAGATATGTAGTACCGTGAGGTGGTGCAGCTCGTGCACGCGCACGGAGAGCGTGAGCTCGGTGAGCCGGCGCAGCAGGCGCGCGGGCTCGGTTGTAGGTACGTACCGTGAGGTGGTGCAGCTCGTGCACGCGCACGGAGAGCGTGAGCTCGGTGAGCCGGCGCAGCAGGCGCGCGGGCTCGGTTGTAGGTACGTACCGTGAGGTGGTGCAGCTCGTGCACGCGCACGGAGAGCGTGAGCTCGGTGAGCCGGCGCAGCAGGCGCGCGGGCTCGGTTGTAGGTACGTACCGTGAGGTGGTGCAGCTCGTGCACGCGCACGGAGAGCGTGAGCTCGGTGAGCCGGCGCAGCAGGCGCGCGGGCTCGGTTGTAGGTACGTACCGTGAGGTGGTGCAGCTCGTGCACGCGCACGGAGAGCGTGAGCTCGGTGAGCCGGCGCAGCAGGCGCGCGGGCTCGGTTGTAGGTACGTACCGTGAGGTGGTGCAGCTCGTGCACGCGCACGGAGAGCGTGAGCTCGGTGAGCCGGCGCAGCAGGCGCGCGGGCTCGGTTGTAGGTACGTACCGTGAGGTGGTGCAGCTCGTGCACGCGCACGGAGAGCGTGAGCTCGGTGAGCCGGCGCAGCAGGCGCGCGGGCTCGGTTGTAGGTACGTACCGTGAGGTGGTGCAGCTCGTGCACGCGCACGGAGAGCGTGAGCTCGGTGAGCCGGCGCAGCAGGCGCGCGGGCTCGGTTGTAGGTACGTACCGTGAGGTGGTGCAGCTCGTGCACGCGCACGGAGAGCGTGAGCTCGGTGAGCCGGCGCAGCAGGCGCGCGGGCTCGGTTGTAGGTACGTACCGTGAGGTGGTGCAGCTCGTGCACGCGCACGGAGAGCGTGAGCTCGGTGAGCCGGCGCAGCAGGCGCGCGGGCTCGGTTGTAGGTACGTACCGTGAGGTGGTGCAGCTCGTGCACGCGCACGGAGAGCGTGAGCTCGGTGAGCCGGCGCAGCAGGCGCGCGGGCTCGGTTGTAGGTACGTACCGTGAGGTGGTGCAGCTCGTGCACGCGCACGGAGAGCGTGAGCTCGGTGAGCCGGCGCAGCAGGCGCGCGGGCTCGGTTGTAGGTACGTACCGTGAGGTGGTGCAGCTCGTGCACGCGCACGGAGAGCGTGAGCTCGGTGAGCCGGCGCAGCAGGCGCGCGGGCTCGGTTGTAGGTACGTACCGTGAGGTGGTGCAGCTCGTGCACGCGCACGGAGAGCGTGAGCTCGGTGAGCCGGCGCAGCAGGCGCGCGGGCTCGGGCGAGGCGCGCGGCGGGGACATGCCGCCCGCCGGGAACCCGCCCTCAAACACGCTGCGGCCGAAACACATTACTAAGATAGTATATTTTCTATGGGCCTTGTATTTTACCATTTTGTACATTGCTTGTTGGCTGAAATAAATAAATCTATTCTATTCCTAAACCTACAAATTTAATTTAATTAAATATTGTATAATAGTTTTTCTCAAGATGCTTGAAAATAAGGTCGATGTTTTAACAATATTATTCGAGCCAAAAATTACTGTATTGGCCGCGCCTACTCGCGAACGGCGGCTGAGAAAGTTAGTACGAAAATTCATATTCTGTCGACCATTAACGATTAAATAAAATACTTACTAAATAATTCTGGCGTGTTATTTCAAAATGAAACTACCTTTCTATTACGAAACATGGCAACTAAGGAGATGATCACCGAAGGATATTTATTTAAAATGTCTTGAAAACTGTCAAAGATAGAAATCATTAATTTTGAGAAAAGCGTAAACCTTGTTCAAAGCTAAAGGTGATTTGAGATCGAATCGTTCCAAAAAAAAAAACAATCTATCACTTACCAATCCCAATCTTCGCTGACGTCAGATAGATCGGGCTTAGTATCCTTAGCATCCAAAAGATCAGCTCCAGATATGTCGCCACCTGAAAGTTCAATTAATAGTATGTTATTATAAAATGCAATCTTTTTTTTGATTTTCTTTCATGCACTGAAAAGAAATATTTTTTTTCTGACCTGGTGTACTGGGTCTGCTGTTGTCAACGTCGTAATCCGCTATTGCTATTATCCTGTCGTTGCCTGCCAGATCTGTCTCAGCTGACGTCCGGAGATGTACCGTGGACCCAGGACCTAAAAAATATTATTATATTATTTAATATTTTACTTTTTTTTTTATTCTTGCAGCAATTTTTTTTCTAAACGAGGAATGTGTTCTTAAAAACTTCATCTAGTTTAATGCTAAGTGACGATAAGACGAAGGTTTGAGGGTAATTCGATGCTTTTAACCACTCCATGTTGTGTCCCGTCGCGGTACGTTAGGTAAATATATTTAACTTATTATTCCCATACGGTCACCACTCACCGATGTCGTTGACGAGCGAAAATTTCATTGAAGCGGAGAAGAGCTGTGTAAACATCAACCATAGAGAACTTTTATTTGAAAGGCCTTTTCTCTAAACCGCTCTAATATTAAAGGTATTGTATAGTAGGTAGATATCAACCCTATTAGTTGATATGTATCGGCGTTAAGTAGCGCTATAACTGCGACGGTTCTGTCGCTGCAAGCGGCTGTCAGCGCTAGCAGCACGCACGCTCCCACCAGATATGGTGATATTCAGCGCATCCCTTTGTACCTCATAGTTATTCACCGACGTCAATGACGAGCGTGAGTCCCGTGTTAGCGATGCTTTAGCGCACGCTAAAGAAATATCCCTTTCGATTCTCTTATCATATACTTACCAATGTCGTTGACGAGTGTAAGCCCCGAGTCAGCGTTGACTAGTATCGTAACAGCCGCTGCAAGTGGCTGATAGCGCTAGCAGCGCGAGAGTTGCCGTCGATGACCCGGTGCTATTCCGCGCATACTACATACACATCTATTTGAATCTCATAGACAGTAATTACTCACCAATATCGTTGACTAATGTGAGTCCCGTATCAGTGTTGACTAGTGCTGTAACAGCGGAGGTCCTGTCGCTGCAAGCGGTCGCGAGCGCTAGAAGCGCGCGCGCGGCCGCCGGGGTGATGGTGATGTTTAGCGCATGCCTCGCTTCAAGGATCACGTAGGTGCACATGCGCTCTTGGAAGCTGTCCGTCTCTAAGCCGGAGTCGACGCTGTCGTCACGGACTGGCTCCTATAGAAAAAGTTTTTTTTTTTTCAAAAATTACTGTAACGATAATATATTTACTATTTACTTACATTTTATGACATTTTTTATTAATTACCAATAAAGTATTATATTAAACATAAAAGAACACATACGAGAACCTATACGAGATTAGTATGGCTCTCAAACAGCTCAAAAACGGCAGGGCACCAGGTGCTGACGGAATTACGGCCGAGCTTCTGAAAGCAGGCGGAAGACCGGTACTCGTAGCTCTTCAGAAGCTATTTAATTCCGTGGTACTAGGGGGCAGAACGCCAGAGACGTGGCACGAAGGTATGGTGGTACTGTTCTTCAAAAAGGGCGACAAAACCCTGCTGAAGAACTACAGGCCCATCTCACTTCTAAGCCACGTCTACAAGCTGTTTTCGAGAGTCATAACGAATCGTCTCGCACGCAGGTTTGATGACTTCCAGCCTATCGAACAAGCCGGTTTCCGAAAAGGCTTCAGCACCATAGACCACATACATACGCTGCGGCAGGTTATACAGAAGACCGAAGAGTATAACCAGCCTCTTTGCTAAGCGTTTGTGGACTATGAAAAAGCCTTCGATTCGATTGAGACATGGGCCGTGCTACAGTCTCTCCAGCGGTGCCAAATTGACTATCGGTACATCGAAGTGTTGAGGTGTTTGTATGAAAGCGCCACTATGTCAGTCCGTCTTCAGGACCAGAGCTCGAAACCTATCCAGTTGCAGCGAGGAGTGAGACAGGGAGATGTGATTTCTCCGAAACTGTTCACTGCTGCACTGGAAGATGTTTTCAAGCTTCTGGACTGGAAAGGACTCGGCATCAACGCCAACGGCGTATACATCACTCACCTTCGGTTTGCTGACAATATAGTGGTCATGGCTGAGACCCTGGAAGACCTCGGTGCAATGCTCGGTGACCTCAACAGAGTCTCTCAACAAGTGGGCCTTAAAATGAACATGGAGAAGACGAAAGTTATGTCGAACTCACGTGTCGTACCCACTCCTCTGAAGGTTGGGGACTCTGCCCTTGAAGTTGTGGACAATTATATTTACCTGGGACAAACGGTCCAGCTAGGTAGGTCCAACTTCAGCAAAGAGGTCAATCGTCGAATCCAATTAGGGTGGGCAGCGTTCGGTAAGCTACGAAATATCTTCTCGTCGGATATACCGCAGTGTCTCAAGACGAAAGTCTTTGACCAGTGTGTGTTGCCAGTGATGACATACGGGACTGAGACGTGGTCGCTCACTATGGGCCTCATAAAAAGGCTGAAGGTCACTCAAAGAGCAATGGAGAGGGCTATGCTCGGGGTTTCTCTGCGTGATCGAATCAGAAATGAGGAGATCCGCAGAAGAACAAAGGTAACCGACATCGCCCGAAGAGTTGCTAAGCTCAAGTGGCAGTGGGCAGGTCACATTGCTCGCAGGACTGATGGCCGCTGGGGCGGGATAGTCCTGGAATGGCGACCGCGTACCGGAAAGCGCAGTGTGGGCAGGCCTCCAACAAGGTAGACCGACGATCTGGTGAAGGTCGCGGGAAGCCGCTGGATGCGAGCAGCACAAAACCGGTCGTTGTGGAGATCCTTGGGGGAGGCCTTTGTCCAGCAGTGGACGTCTTTTGGCTGAGATGATGATGATGATGAAAAGAACACATCACAATTCAGCTTTTGGTGCTGAAGGTATCCGGAATGAAAATGGTTCATCGAACCGGATGTGTAAAACATTTTATAAGTTGCCGCGTACTTGATTTTTAGGATTTTTTACCGAGCTATCAGACTTTTGTAACTTCTAAGCTAAGACAGTTATATAATATGAATTATAATATCGATTCTAAAAATGTCAAAGAGCTTAAACGACTTTTAGCGAAATGTCCATTAACATTTTAAGTCCTCAGTCTCACCTGTAGGGTGACAGTCTTGTGTTCCGTTTCTTTCTTCGCCTTGTGGTCACCGTCCGTGAAGGAGACCGCTTTGTTGCGGTCTTCGTTGTCGCTGCCTTCACCGCCGCTCTGCTCGGGGGCTGAAGAGTCATCGTCGTTGCTCTGATCATCGCCACTTGAGTCACTGGAGTTAAAGCAATATTTTTATGTAAATGTGCTGTTAGGTATTTATTTTATTTTTCCGACAAACGTAATTTATTTTTATTATTTTGAATTTTGCATTTAGAATACTATTTAAAAATAGATAGATAGATAGATAATACTTTTATTGCAACACTATAAAACATAAACAAGTTACAACAACATATTTATAGTTAAAAGATAAAATTTTACTAGAAAATATCGAACAGTCTCGGGAAGCTCGAGTGGTAATCGAACTCACAACCTTAAATTTATTTATCAAGACTTTTATAATTATTTATTTGACTGAGCCTATAGTGCTTTAAAATCTTTGTATGCCTTAAAGAAAAAGGAAAATGAAGAGATATTAACAAAATGTCAACGTCTCACATTGCAACGTTAACCTACAATTCACAAAGAAAGTTATTCTATAACAGTTATTTTTTTTAATATCTGACATGACAAGTGACCTTTACCACCACCCTGGTCACAGTTTAAGTTAAATGGAAATGGAGTTCAGACGCGAATCCAATTTGTGCAGCGTGGAAACAACGCTCGTTTTTAGGATTTATTTATTTATTTATTAGGTTACACAACAGACATTAATCTTAACAATGTTATGAATACTTAATAGGTTTAACAACATTTTACACTAGACTAATGTCCTAAATGTTTTAACACACGTAGTTTATGTGTGCTTAACATGTGTAAAATTAGATTTAGCTTTAGATTTAAAAAATAAAATAGAACTAGATTTAGAGAAGTAATATTTCCAAATAATTTTAAAATTACTTAAAACTATTTGGAAATACTACACTTGGGTCGTTAGCCATTTGGGTCAATTAATAATGTCTTGATGAAATTTTTGAATACATTTGTGTTTCTATTGAAAATATCATAGGAAGGAGGGAAAACAAGTGCTGGTAGACTATACCATCTTTTGGAAGTGCGTTAAATAAACGAATCAGTAAACTTCTGTGTGTGCGATGGAATTTAGAGATTGTAGTATTCAGGCAATGTTGTAATTACCCATTGAACAAGTGGCCAAAGGCAGTCGCCAGCTTATCCATCAGCCCGTTCTCGTTGTCAGAGTCGGAGTCTTCAGCATCCAGCGCTGCCAGTAGCGGCATGCTGCCCGCGTCTAAGCCCACGCTGCGAAACATAATACACACATCACATCATCATCATCATCGTCATCTCATTTTGTGTCCCCACTGCTGGGGCACGAGCCTTCCCTATGGATGGATAGGGAGAACGGGCCATAAACCACCACGCGGGCCCAGTGCGGATTGGTGGTTGTTAACGACTGCTAATGCAGCCGGGACCAACGGCTTAACGTGCCTTCCGAAGCACGGAAGAGCTCGAGATGATAAATTTTTGGTCACCCATCCGATGACCGGCCTTTGCGAAAGTTGCTTAACTTCAGCAGTCGCAGACCGAGCGCGTTAACCACTGCGCCATCGAGCTCCACATCACATCATCTGCTCATTTTTATGTCCCCACTGCTGGGGCACGAGACTCCCTATAGATTTTGATACAGACACTTGGGCTTCGTCTCACCTGATGTTACGTGATGATAAGGCGAAAGGTGGAAGCGCACTTCACCCGGTATCCTCAACTACTGAGGCACTGGCTATCTTATCTCTAGCTGCCGGAACACAACAATACTACAAACATTGCTGTTATGGCGACATATTTAGATAAGATGTTGGTAGCTAGCCAGGGACAAACAAGCCTTAGCACCAATCAGACTGAATGCACAAACATGTACCCCCCGCTGGGAATCGAACCCGGGACCTCTGGGTCTAAACTTAACTTAACTTAACCAATAAACTACACAGGCGGTCAAAAGAAGGAACAAAGATAAGAAACTACCACGTGCCTTCCGAAGCACGAAGGACCTCGAGATTATGGTCACCTATCCGATGACCAGCCATTGCGAAAGTAACTTAACCTTAGCATTCGCAGACCGAACGCGTTTAACCTTTTCACCGCCCAACTATCCTGCACGCGATGTCCCTCTGTACGCCAACGTATAAATGTATTTTAATAAAGTAGGTACAAAGAAGAACTTCTATAGAATCGCTGGCGTGGACGGCATGAAAATCTCGAACTTCTATAGAAGTTGTTGGCGGTAAAAAGGTTAATATAAATACTATTAAAAATAAATAAATAATTGGTATAATATTTACAGTGATTTCACAGATCCTACCAGTGCTTGGTGTCCCCGTTGGGGTTCCGTATGAAGGTCATCTCGTTGTCGGTATCGCACTCGTCGGCCGAGGTCTCGGATTCGAACTCGTTCTTCTTCTTGGGCTTCCTGGGTTGGTGGTCGGTGAAAGACACGTCCTCGGTCTCTCGCTGTGTGGACGTTTCGAGGCGCGACGACATCGGGTAAGCTTTGGCCTAAAACATGATTAAAGTTAAAATGAACCTCAAACGGCGCAAATATACTTCTCTAAGCCTTGGGCACATATTTGCGCCGTTTGGGGTTGAAACTTTGGGACCATGGGGACCGGCAGCTCGAAAACTTTACCAACAAATTTCCGCTCGACTTATAGAGACCACTGGTGACCCTCGAGCTGGCGCGTATTTTGGCCTACGCCTATGTTTGGTCATCCAAAGAGGAAACGCCGTTAGCGTCCTGGGCACTCTCCCGCTTGGCAGCGATTTGGAGTCCCTTTTTTATTTGTAATAATTATGTGTAAATTTCTTTATATATATATTTTTTAACTTCTCTTAATTATAATATTTGTACTGAATTAATAAGTAAATAAATGAATCTAATTTATCTTTATGATAAGAGAGTTTTTATTAAACGAGCTCAATGATTGAGCAATGAGCTTGATTTGGCCTTTGCCCAGCAGGTAGGAAAGGCTATTTACTTTTCTTACTTTACTTTATCAAACGAGCATACGGTCAGCCTGAGGCGGAAAGCGGATGCTTGCGACATCAAAGGCATCACGTACGCGTTGCCGCTTCCGAAGCCTGAGTTCTTATATTTCTATGCCTTTGCCCTGTGATTTCACTGGACTTGATCTATGTATACCGTATCTATTATATTAACGTCTATCCTTAGAGATTGCACGACTCATCATTTATTTATTTCCAAAAAAGCACTTGTAATACAATACAGACACGTCCAAAACGCAAAACAAGTTAATCCAATTACAAAGTAAAACAGCAAACCAATTAAACTTAAACTAAAAAAAATAATAATAATATCAAATGGAACAATAAATAGCAAATCAATTATAATGTCAAAAAAATTCAAATTAAAAAAATTTAAAAAGTCAAGAAAAAATTAAAATTAAAACAAATACAGTCATGAATTAATGTCAGTATATAATAATTAAAAAATAAATAAACAATAACTACATAGCCAAGAATTAATGACAGTCAAATAAAAGACATGTCATCCATCCATAATACCCTGAAAACGTCAGGAGATGCCTCAAACAATGGGAAAATATGTCAATGTCATCGTGCTGCGTGAGAACGTCCCCTATCTGCTTCAACGCGCGATTCGTGGGCGCGTGAGCTACCCGTTCGGTGCGTGTAACAGGCCGGACCAGGAGGCGGTGCTTTCGACGCGAGGCCACCGTTCCCGCCTCGTCCCGCGGCAGACACCTGGGTACTCTAAATCCAATCTTTGCTAACACTGATGGGCTGTCGAGCTTATGATGCAATACGGATAAATAATGCTTTACCACTGCCATAATTCGCCTGAGTTTAAGGGTTTCCAAATCTACCATACCCGAGACAAACATGGAAGGATACAAGTATGGGTAATAACCATAACTTTTCTTGTAAAGCCATCGAGCGAATTTACGCTGGACCCTTTCTATCATAACAACATATTTTTCTTGGTACGGATGCCAGACAACCGCAGCGTATTCCAACCTACTACGAACGTATGCATTATATAAGGTTTTTGCCACCCTTACATCTTCAAAATCCAAAGCAGTTCTAATAACAAAGCCTAATGTCTTACTAGCAAGTTTACAGATTGATATAATATGTTGATGAAAGTCTAATTTAGTATCTAATATTAATCCTAGGTCACGTATGTCATTTACTCTATCCAATGGGGCGTCGAATAATTTATAAATTACATTAATTGGGTTACGTTTTAGCGAGAATGTGATAATTTTACATTTACTCTCATTAATAGGAAGGCGGTTGACCTTACTCCAGTCCGATACAACATCAATATCACGTTGCAGAGCCTGAGCATCGGCTTCATTACCGACCCCCAAACTTAATTTTAGGTCATCCGCGAACAGAAGACATTCCGCATATTTTACATTGTCTGATAAATCGTTTATAAATATCAAGAATAGCGTTGGCCCGAGAGTGCTACCCTGACTTACTCCAGACCTTGTGTTATAGTAATTTGACTCAAAGCCATCCAATCTTACAATTTGGCTTGCTTAAGGCACAAATTAAACAAAAATAAAAGGGGTGTCTGAAGTGCCGTTACACAATCTTTGACCAGAAACCCCGGAATGCCATCAGGACCACCGGCTGATTTTGGCCTAAGACGCCTTACTGCTGACCTCAAGTCTACCTCGTCAACTTCTACTAAAGATATAAAAGTAGCATCTTTACATGCATTAGCTGCCTGTGCGGCCTCCACAGCATCTAATTGGGGCTCTTCATCATGAAATACCGAACCAAAATATTCAGCAAATGCATTAGCTGCAGCCTGACCGGTCACTTCACTACCACGATACGTATATGCGTCAACATGCCGTCTCTCCTTCTTTTTATCCTTAATATATTCCCAGAATTTAACCGGATCGGAAATTATATTTTTTTGTGTTAATTGGAGGTGCTGGCGATACGCAATATCTATTAATATTTTTACTCTCCATCTGTAATACCGAAATAACTCCTTATTAAACTCTTTACCCTCTAATTTAAACCTTTTTAAATGGAAATATTTGTTTTTAATATTAGTTATAATCTCAGCTGTGTACCATTTTGGGTAATTATATTGCTTATTATGTGTAACACACTTTCTTTTTGAAACAAACTGGCTAATGACATTATTCAGCTAAAATAACCAACAGAAAGACCATCATTAAGCCATGGATCACAACAGGCCCATTTAGGTACATGAAATGGCGAGATAAGCTACATATCAAACATAAAAAAGATCCTAACAATATGATTCTTGCTATCACTTATAAATATAAGCTATACAGATTTTTATGTAACCGATTGCTTCAGGTCCTAAAAATATCAAAAACATAGTATCAGAAATAAAAGGAAGACCATGAATTTAAACATTTAATGTAAAATTATGTTCAGAAAAATGAAAAGCTGACATTGTTGTAAGGACATAAACTAAGATTAATTTTAAAGTACCTATTACTAATGAGTACCCACTTGAAATAAAATAATAAAGAGATTAGTAGGTACCTGGTGGTATGCAACAGTTTTGTCCATCCTTAAGGCAATGTCAGCTTTTCATTTTTCTGAACATAATTTTACATTAAATGTTAAAACTTATGGTCTTCCTCTTATTTCTGATGCTATGTTATTTAGCAAAAAATAATCCTTATGATGAAGCCTTCCGATCTGTATGATAAAACAGCAGGATGATTTTTTCTCGTGTAGCGAGTTCGATTCCCGGTTCAACCACGCAATTATTTAAAAATGTATGAATGCAGTTTAAATTGTTTTTAAAATTAAAATAAAGTCTTCTTTCAGTAAAATGTTCCATCTACAATAATTAAGGTACTTTTCCTCCATGTGGCATGGCCGTGGGACGCCCTGTATATTGCTACAAACTATGTAGGTTTAATAGATAAATTGTCCTTAATAAGTATAAATTTGGTTTATAACATCACACATCGTGTGTGCATATTATCATAATATAAATAATGATAAATCTATGATAGTTAGACTAGTCTTTCTTCCCCCCCAACACCTCTGTACTTAGAATATGGTAGCGGCGATTTCCCAGGGTCGATGGGTTTCTGGTGCAGCAGTTCTGGTTCTAGCAGCGGTTCCCAGGCGTCCAGGCCCTGGTTGTAACAATGATGGTGTATGATACAGGATTATTGCTACAACCAGTGCCTGGACGATAAGACTCTTTTCCTTCCCCTAAACTAACTTTCGTACCTGGAATATAGAACAGCTGTCTTCCAGGGCCGCAGTTCCAGCAGCGGTTTTCCAGGCGTCCAGGCGCTCTTTGTAGCAGTGCCAGTGGTGGCCCTGTATCATGTGAGACACTTCTTCTTTCCTCCAATTTACCCCCTTCTTGGAATTGTTCTCGTGCAGTAGAGGCTAGTCTGCTCTTGCATACTTACTTGTCTTATTTTTATTATTATTTACTGCAGTTTAACTTTGTTTTTCCTTAGACAGGTTTTTTTTCTTTTTTGTTTTTTTTACATGTTGTGATTTTTATATTTTGTGTTTTTATTTGTGATGGAAAGTGTCCTTTTATGATGGGGCATTTTCCAATATTTTTGACGCTGTAAGGGAGAAATGAGCTGGACACTTTCTGAGTTTCTTGCCGGTTCTTCTCAGTACAAGGTTGGAGACCAGAGTAGACTTACGAACCGATGGCATAATGACGTTCATAAGAGCTATTTGTAGCACAGAATAAATTATTTAGATTTTTTTTAATTTCAGCAATACCTGGTCCATCAACGGTTCCCAGGCGTCCAGGCACTCGTTGCAGCAACTGACCAGTGCTAGTGGCGACCTTGTATCATTTGGAACTCTTCTTCATACAAACAATTATATTTTTTATGAAATATATTTTAAATCAACACATTGTGCAATCATATAATTGGACCTCGTTTAGCTAAAAGGACTCAAACCACAAATAGCTAGTTTTAACTGGCTTTCGTACCTGGAATATGGTAGCAGCGATCTCCCAGGGCCGGTGGGTGTTCTCGTGCAGCAGTACGGGTTCCAGCAGCGGCTCCCAGGCGTCCAGGCGCTCGTTGTAGCAGCTGGCGGAGCACGCCAGCGAGCCGCTGCCGTGCAGCTGACGGGACCAGTCGTGGAGTGTCAGCTCGCTCGACAACTGAGGAATAGCGAGTTATCAATTTAAGAGCTAGTATACATACGCACAAACTAAAGCCGATTCGATCCGAACCCTTCGGAGAATCTAGTAGGGTACGGAGACACGCACTAGTGCGTGTTGCCGTTCCCTCTAGAAAACCTCCGAAGGTGATTCGTTTCACACGGCTTGAGGAACCCTTTAAGTTTCTCCCCGCCCCCAAAAAACCCGGTGAAATTGAAAATGCCGTTTGAGGCAATCAGCAAATTCTGTAAAAAGAAACCAAACTAAATGTTTCTTAAGAGAAATCTATTAGATTTAGTAATACGTAAAAGACACTTATCATCACAAACAAAAACGAGTTGAAATTAAATATAAATAAAAGATTTACTAATTGTAGTATCATAAGGACGGTCCCCAGAATGCTGGAATTTTGTCTTTGGCTAATACGAGTACGCTGCGGATGTTGCAATCGTTCTTGTCACCGGAGGCATCAGTAAGGCGAGCTTTTTATTTCATGAAATATTTTTTTAAGAGCACTTTTATAAAAATAGACAAGTATTGTTTGGTAACCGATAGTAGTGACAGAAATGCTTATAAAATATGAAACGCTTAATTTAATTACTGAGAGACTACCCATCAGTAATTCAGCGTTTTGAGTGAAATGCACTTCTTCTACAGCTTCTCCAGCAGCATATCACTTATCAGCAAAAAATGCCTTCCCTCTCCTAAAATAAAAAGCATGATAAGTATACCACCAACCTTTATCATGAGCACCGGCATGCTCGCTCCGTATGCTCTACCTTCAGCAGCAAAGACTCGGTACCACCACCAGCATACCAGCCGGCCGCACGCCAGGGTACTGCGGTTCCTAAGCTGCCTTCAGCGTAATAAGTGAACCACCAACCTTCAACATAAGCACCGGCATTCGCTACGTACGCTCCACCTCCAGCAGCAGCTTAAGACGGTACCACCACCAGCATAGTCTCAGCTGGCCGCACGCCAGGGTACTGCGGTTCCTAAGCTGCCTTCAGCGTAATAAGTGAACCACCAACCTTCATCATGAGCACCGGCACTCGCTCAGTATGCTCCACCTCCAGCAGCAGCTTCAGACTGGGTACCACCACCAGCATGGTCTCAGCCGGCCTCACGCCGGGGTACTGCGGCTGCGCGTAGCTGCCCTCAGCGCTGGCAGCTACCGGAGGAGCCAGCTTCTTGGGCGCCCACAACTCCTCGTCCTGCCTCTCCATCTTAGGGTGGTAGGTTGCGAAGTTGAAGGGTTCCTTGTCGTCCGGTATCGTCAGTTCTGTTGTGATCTCCTCCATTATGTCTATAAAAAATATTAAAGTCAAATAAAACTTGGATAGTAATAGTATATTGAGGTCCTTGTTTATTCTTATGGTTCTTGTTGGATCTCGCGTTTGATTTCATATATTAGGAAAAACACACATAGAACTTTTTTTCAGATAGGTTTCGAATAAGGGGACTTCATTCTTTGAATCAAAATCAATTCAATTTTTCCTTAGTATTTTGCACTGTTTTAAGTTCTTAAAAAATAAGGGTATTTTATTATTGTGCATGTTGTGTTTTTCTATAAGTGTTAGATTATAGTTTTTTTTTATGAATGTAATGTATGTATGAATCATCATCATAATAATTTCGGCGAGTTGCATTGATCCACGATAGCATAGTTGATAGTGCACCTGACCCGGCATGTCATTGGGTGCGGGTTCGAATCCCGCTCATGGAATTTCTTCAACACTTTATCTTTTTCAAATTGTAATTTGTTCGCAACAAAATTTGCGTAGAATTTGTTTAATATGTAAATAATTATAAACCTACTTTTTCATTCCGGCACCATTGTACACCTTGTCATATGCTACCTACAATATAGTATGTTCACTCACCCATGACAGTATGCACGGTGGTGGCTGCGACATGCACCTCCACGTCGGAGACGGCGAGCCTGACCCGGACGCCTTCCTCCGCGTTCTTGAAGCTGCGGGAAAACTCCACGTCGCACGGCTTCAGCACCGGCTGCGGCGGGAGGTCCTTCAGCTTCGATTGGAGCTTCGACATCACCTAAGGATCATTGACAAAAATACTAATAAGTTTTGAAAAAGCAAAAGCAATTAAAACAAGGCCATGTGTAGACGCACATCAACATAACCAAAGCTGTCAAAAACACAAATGTTGAAAAAAATTCCAAGAGCAGGATTTGAACCCGCACCCTTTTGAAATACCGGGTCAGGTGCTCTCCCAATTGATGTTAATGACGGTAGTTGTTGACATTGAATGGGCGCCTTTGGCTTTCAAAGTAAAAAGTAAATAGTGTTGAATAATTTCGGCGGGCTGGTTAGAACCACGATAGCTCAATTGGGAGAGCACCTGACCCGGTATTTTAAAAGGGTGCGGGTTCAAATCCTGCTCTTGGAATTTTTTTCAACATTTGTGTTTTTGTAATTTGTTCGCAACAAAATTGGCGTTAAAAATAATATAAACATTTCAAAGCTGTCAAATTTGGTCAATACATTTTTAACCCTATGGTTCAATACATAAACTGAGGAAATTTGACAGATTATTTTAGTGTGGCGTGCAGGCGTGTGTACAGTAATTCTTTACTCATAAAACTCTCAATTTCCGAGATTTAGGTATCTGTGGTTAACGGTGTTATATTCTTATTAATTTTTTGATGTGTAACATCTTTCCGGTGACTTTCTATATAAGCAATTTGTAAGATTGATTTTGAAAAATGGGACGGAAGTATGTGTAACAGTGTAACATGAAGTCGGGGAAGCGCGCAAGCACGCGCCATTTTGTAAATTTAAAATCGATATCAATTATGAACATGATTATTGTCATTATATGTGACATTGTGTCATTTGACTATCAAAGGTCATTTTGATATGTCTTCTAATAAGTATTTACTGCATTTATTATAAAGTTATAAAAATTAAATGATGTAATGATAACCTGACCCATTTTCAGAATATAATGTTAAAATTGCTTTGGCAATTTGGCCTTTTTTTATTGTTAATAATTTATATAACATGTCATTTCATTACATGGACATAAAATTACATTAGTCTCACAATAATTAGGTTACAAGTTACCATAACAAATTCAAATTCAAATTTTCATTTGCTATTCTTGGTGTAACTGTTGCTTATTTGTATCTTCACTTAGGTACATTATATTGTAATTTTGTATCAAAACAATATTTTTATCTTTATCTTATGTTATAAATATTCGGAAACCGTTTGTTTGACCCAAAAATAAAAAAATAAAATGTTATTATGATCGCACAGTGTCAAAGTATTGCTGCTGTTTCTTTAATATTTTAGCCATTGGGGTATCATGTAGTCACATATAATATTACAAAAGATCCCGATGGATCGAAGTGCTGCAGGAAAGGGCAAGGCCTCAGTGGACCTTACTAAGATACATCTAAAGTTATTGGTATTAATGAAAGATTGGAGTGGACTAGTGTAAGTTGATGATGATGATGATGAATGAAAGACTGTCCCAACCTGTAATCCAGCCAGGGAGACCACCAAGCTCTCGGAGCTGCAGTGGCTGGAGTAGTCTACCATCAACTCGGCCCGCAGTAGGAGCGCGTGGCCTTCGCTCTTCGTCAGATCCGTGAAGAACATCACCTCGGGCTGCCGGAAGTGGATGGAGATCGATAGGCCGGGAGACTCTTCGGCTATTGACGTCGCTGGAAAAACGGAATATCAATGAAAAATCACAGCTTAAATAACCAATAATTAAATTATTTTCTATTTCAAAACGGAAAAGTGATTGGCCTTCATTTTACTTGATGGTAAGTGACGAGGAGAAGCTCGAAGGCGTAGGTCTGCAATTGCTAATGTTAAGCAACTTTCGCAAAGGCCGGTCATCGGATGGCTGACCAAAAATGTGTTATCTCGTGCTCCTTCGTGCTTTGGAAGGCATGTAAAGCCGTTGGTTTCAGCTGCATTAGCACTCGTTAACAACTACCTACATATCCGCAATGGGTCCGCGTAGTGCTTATGGCCTGTTTTCCCTGTTTTTCATTCATTTTCTAAGGCTCGCGCCCCAACAGTGTACATAACGTGAGCTGGTGATCAATAAATAAGCTGATGATACAATCGATAATCGGATAATTTTTCTATGTAGAAACAAAACGATGCTAATAACGATGTTGTTATTGTGTCAGGCTCGGATTAGGCTTCGGAAGCTGGTCAGGAGAATAAAGACAGTTTTACCATGAACCAAACCATCCACAATAATCAATATCTACGCTTCTACCTGTACCTTGGCGTCTCAAGCTGGTGGCAACCACTACAACACAAAAACGTTTGGACTAAAAATGCAAGTGGGCGTATCCTCACCGGCGGAGTAGTACCCGCTGGAGTCGCTGCAGGAGGGCGGGCGCGCGGCGGCGCGCGGCGCGGGCTCCGACACGTAGCCGTGGTTCACCAAGCCACCCTCCATTGCTTTCTCGCCTGAAACACCGAAAGCAAAATTTAATTCTAATGGTCCCTCGCGGCTTTTCTATCTACTGACCCTGACAGGTAGGGTATGGTAGCTGGAACTACGGGTCCGGCTGTCTTTTCAAGGGTACCACGGGAGTTCCGGATCCTAGGCCCCCTGCCGGTTATGCCTTCGCGGGCGTCTCCGGCAGGCCCCGGACATGGGTTGGACTCGTGGTGGCATGTGGTTAGCTATAGAAGTGGGAATGTTCGTCTGCCTGGTTGGTCTGGCCAGGCTTCCATTTCGTGCATAGCGAGCGGGTCTTAGTAGCGTTCCGGTGGGGGCCTGAAGCGAAAAGACCTGCGGGGTACGTGAGATACCCTTAGTTGGTTGTGCTGCTCGGTGGTTTTCATTGAGTATTTACTCCAACATCTCCGACACTAGTCTGGAGAACTAGTAGAGGTGCCCGCTAGATGCAAAGGCCTCCGGTTTAATCAGCCGCATAGAAATTTGGAATTGATCAGATGCCTGGATGGGTACCGAGAAGTGAGTGTGCTTACAACTCCGGTAACCTATCTGGATATTAGGTGGTGGACTATACGTGTCCACGGGGCAACTAGCTCGAGACACTAGTCTTAAAAGTACCGGATGAAGGATGCGTACCGGCGTGTTCTGATCTGGCGTTATGACCTGACGTAGATGGTCCCTTGTGCTTGCGCAAGGATGTCTGACACCTAACTTTATAACCGTAATGTTGGTGGGGGGTGTCAGTATAAACTTTAAAGTAGATAGTGTGAAGCAGGGTCCCTTGCGGCTCTGCTCGTGAGCTCATATTTCGGCACTACACACTAATACAGATATTGAGACAGACAGGGTTTCTTATTCTCCTATGACACGGTCAACTCGAATTCAGATTGTAGCCTTAAAAGATGTCCTCTGATTTACTAATTTGGTTAACACGTTAAGACCAGGGCGTCAGTGGCACACGGAATACTCGCTGATACGGCGGGGTGTGGCCAGGGGCCACGTCACGTCGCACTGGACTTTGAATTAAATAAGAAATTCGCGCCGCCTAGAGAAAAAGTGTTGTACTCACCGTATCCGCCCCGTATTTTTAAATGTACGACTCACAAGGGTAAGCCCATACTTTGACCAAATTTGTAGGGGCTAAAGAAAACAACCTATGATTGTTCGGTCGCGTTTTGACGGTTTGGCACAAGGAGCGCGTGCGGTGACGTCACGTCCAGCTGTGGTCTGTCTATGTGTAGGAGCAAGCTTAGTCCTCGCCTGGCACGGCGTCCAGCAGGCTGCGGGCCAGCTGCAGCAGGAAGGCGGGCGCCAGGTTGGAGCGCGTGCGGTCGACGCGGACGTCCAGCTGGGTGGCGCCGGCCGCGGCCACGCGAACACTGCAGTCGATGAGCGGCGGCCGGCGAACGCAGATGCCGCCCGATTGACGGGTGGCGCCGCCTTGGCATTGGAAGATCCTGTCGGGATAGCATTGTGTATAGATATGACCATCGGATTTATTAAAACGAACGTTAATAAATAGGAAACTCAGCAAATTTTTTACGTCATCATTATCGCCAGCCTATTAACGGAACGTTTTCCGAATCCAGAATAGGGATTACAGAAGCCAGCTCACAAGATGACGTATAGGCTGGAGTCGCCCCTTAAAGCAGTATTTTAACCTACCCTAACCTATCAATTCTTTTCATTTAATATGCTCTAAGTTTCATTGCTTTTCATTGTGACGACCTCCTTGCTCGAGTGGCTTGCACACCGGTTTTCATGGTGTCGCCATCTCTGAGGTCTCGGGTTCGATCACAGTATATTTATGAAAATATCATTTATGTTTATAAAAACTTAGATAAATTCGAAAAAAAAAGTAATACCCACAATTTTAACACAAGAAATAAAAACAAACTTGCTGTTCCAAAACTTAGACTCAATAAAGTTGGTAATTCATTTGTTGGGAAATGTATAAAAATATACAATAAAGTGCCTTTCACTCTAACAGAATTGCCACTACACAAGTTTAAGACAGAAATAAAACAAGGTCTAATGAAAAAAGGTTACTATAAAATTGATGATTATTTTAATGATAAGAATGTGTGGTCATCTTAGTCTGCTCGCCTGCACATGTTATTTCACATTGTAAGTAGTTACACTTTTTTTATAAAAGGTTATTATTAAAGTCAAAGAATAATTGGATGATAAAACAGCCTGGTTGTAATAAAAAACACATTATACTCTATTTTATCAATATACATAATAAAATTAATTTATATAATTTTTATACTGATATGATATTTTTGAACAGTGTCCTACAGATAACAAACAGCGTTGCGTTAAATAGATCATTAAGTTTTTATTTAAAGTATCTTGAGTGTGTCATGCTCTCTTTATTTTCTCTGCGGTGGTAGCGTGTGCGTCGGGTCGTTACGTTCCCTAAAATATGGTTGAGCGAAGCGATGGCTGATTCATATGTCATACTCGTGAACGGGTGCCACCTGTGGAGGCTGGTCTGCTCTTGCATACTTATCTTATTGTTAGTATTAATTACTATAGTTTGACTTTGTTTTTCTTAAACAATTTTTGACTTTTATTAGAGTACTGTAGTGGTACTGTATGACATTGTGGAAATTGAAACTTATACCAAATGTAAATTTGATATATTAGATTTGTTTATTTTTTTTGTTTTTTTTACATATTGTGGTTGTCTTCTATATTTTTTGTGTTTATTTGTAATGGAAAGTGTCCTGCTATGATAGGGCATTTTTCAATTTTTATTTTTTTTGACGCTGTAAGGGAGAAAAGAGCTGGACACTTGCTGAGTTTCATGCCGGTTCTTCTCAGTGCAAGATCTCCCGCCCAGAGTAGACTTACGAACCGATGGCATAGCGACATTCATAAGAGCTACTTGTAGCCTAAACTGAATAAATGATTTTTGAATTTGAATTTGAATTTGAATTTGAATTTGAATTTGAATTGAATTTGAATTTGATCCCCGGTCTGATCAACTTAGAAATACCTGTTTTTCTAAATTGTTTGGGTCTGGGTGTTTCCTATGTATAATAAGTAGGTATATATTTAAGTATATTAAGTATGTTTATCCGTTCTCTAGTTAACCATTTCTCAAGTTTCTTAAGAAAGCTTTGGGGCTAGATAATTGTGAGTGTGGGAAACATTTATATATTTTTATTTATTTAATTCTTAATAACTCCTAATTGCAACCAAAACGCTAACACAAAATGGTTATGAAGTGGTCTCTGCCTACCCTTATAGCTTAGGGCGTATATGTATGTTGATGATATTAAGAATTTTTCAACTTATTCGTGCAAATAAAACCAATAAACAAAAAATCCTACTTACTTCTTTATAACAATAGTAGGGTCCGGTCTAATATCTTCGATCAGCAGACTCTGCAGGCTGGCGCGGACTTCCGTGCTCCTATCAGAGTAGTAATCCAGCTGTACGGTCGTCTCCCCAGCTGTCAACTTAGCCAGACCGTGATTCAAGTCGCGAACAGGAGAGCTGAGTATCTCGTCCATGTCGGAGAACAGTTTGAGCTCCACGCCATCCAAGGTAAATCTGAGGTAGAATTGTTATTGCATTATTTGTGCAAATTTTAGCACGGGAGAGTAATTTTTGGGTTCTATTACGTTAATTAAACATTAAATCCTAACTAAAGTAGTGGGGATATTTATTGTATTTATTTTAATATTATAGAAAAGTATGTCATTCCTTATTATCAGGAATTTATCATCAGACACAAGGTAAGTATTAAAAAGTTTATCTCAGTCTGTATTAGTAATTCGTGTACGTCATAAACGAATTTGCAAAAAAAGACATCTGTTTTGAGAAATAAACATTCAAATAAAAAAAACTTCTAAAGGCACTAATGAATTATAATAAGAAAGTGACCTCAGAACAGCTTCCTTTCTGATGGCTTCCCCTTGCGCCAGGAATGCTTGCAGCTTCTTTACTGCGACGTCTGTATGCGCGTTCTCCACTGGAGAACCTGGAACTATGCTCCCTGAAATATTATAAATTAACTGTACTGGCTACCTTTAAGCTACATATTATACCATGCAATGACACCATGTTTCCGTACAAAAGATAATATTTTTTTAATGTTAACCCCTCCAGCTCAAACTTCATCTTATAAGTTTGTATAAGAATAGTAAGGAATGTATCCACGTCAGTATTCTAACAACTGTGACTTAACTGTAACTTCCCTATGTGGGATAAAGAATTGCACCATTGCTCTTCCCTTGGGTGTCGTAAAAGCCGACTAAGGGACCATTCCAGAGGATGGTCAGCAGCATCTCTCTGAGGTGACCCTCAACCTACTGCGATCACCAACCCGCCTGCCAAGCGTGGCGATTACGGCAAATACCCCTCATATCCTTGGGGGAGGCCTTTGTTCAGCAGTGGACGTCTTTTGGCTGAGATGATGAGATGATGGTTCTAACGAAGTTATGGCGATTAAACAACGATTTCTCGTTTTCTAACCGAGCATATAACGACTACATTAAGTGGAGCACGATCTTGATTCAATTAATTTCTATTTCAAACGGTAAAGCAAGTGCTTTACCGTTTTGAAATAGAAAATAAGTAAGTACTAAGTAGCCCTCATTTTACTTCATGATAAGTGATGATGAGGAGCTCGATGGGACAGTGGTTAACGCGCCCGGTCTGCTAAGAAAAAACCGGCCAAGTGCGAGTCAGACTCGCGCACGAAGGGTTCCGTACCATTATCTATAAAAACGGCAAAAAAATCATGTCTGTTGTATGGGAGCCCCCTTAAATATTTATTTTATTCTGATTTTGAGTATTTGTTGTTATAGCAGCAACAGAAAAACATCATCTGTGAAAATTTCAACTGTCTAACTATCACGGTTCATGAGATACAGCCTGGTGACAGACGGACAGACAGACGGACGGGCGGACGTTACGGAACCCTAAAAAAGCACTTATCGCAGAGGCCGTCATCGGATGGGTGACCAAAACTTTATCATCTCGAGCTCCTCCATGCTCCGGAAGGCAGGTAAAGCCGTTATATTCAACTGCATTAGCAGCCGTTAACAACCACCAATGTGCACTGGGCCCGCGTGGTGGTTTATGGCCCCTGCTCCCTATCCATCCATAGTGAAGGCTCGTGCCCCAGCAGTGGGGACATAAATGAACTGATGATGACGATGACGATGATGATGAAAGGCGACACTCCACCATTCGTCGCATGGAACGCGAGCACATTACAGACGACTACTCACCGATGTAATGCGCCTCGCTGAGGTTGTCGCTCCACACGGCGAGCGCGGTGGCGAGGTCCTTCTGCCCCACGTTGAGCAGCACGCCGTCCAGCAGCACGTCGGCCTCCAGCGCCAGCAGCTCGCGCCCGCCGCCGCCGCCGCCCGCGCCCCCGCGCCCGCCCCCGCCCACGGCGCGCTTCATGTCGCAGCGGGCGGAGATCGGCTCCAAGATCGGCTCCTACATCATATATGTTTATCTAAGTATACTTACATCGCATACTTTTCTAAAGTTTATGCAAACACTAAACATTTAAATAAAATATTTCCCCTCCCTGTCCCCCTGCGACCACGGACCCTGCGAAGGGTTCGAAACGTCAAGATAAAATAATATAAACACGAGTAGATCCTTAAAAGTTGTTTTATTTAAATAAATAGCATACGTTGTTTCATGTACATTTGCTAACACCGCTGAACATAATTAGATCATGTTATTTACGTTAGGATTCCTTGCACAGATATTATTTAAATTTACAAAGATTAAGACGTTGGCTATAAATTAGGCCGATATTGGCTCTAGGATCAGTTTCTCTGCATGATGTAATACTTTGTTTAATCTCTAGATTACTTTAAATAATCGCTCAAGGGAACATTATAGTTTACGACATAATTGCGTGCAAAGATAATGTAATCGGCGAAAAAGTTAAAATAAAGAATATTTATATTATAAGATATAGTCACACAGGGTAAATCAGATACCTACATAATAAACACAAATAATAACGGCCCTAAGTTAGCGCCTTAAGGGACGCCTTATAATAAAGGAGTCCCTGTATTTGTGATAACTGAAAATAGCAAGACGTTTATTATGTTGATATAAGTAAACAAATAAAAGTTTCTCCAAAAGTGCTTGCGCCGCCGGCGCCGCACCGGGACTTATCGTACGATGGCAGTCGTTTTAAACCACCAATCCGCATTAGGCTCTGTGCCGATATTGTTAACGTACCAAAGCCCGACCAATTTCAATATTGCTATTTATAAGAGATATTTTTGTTTGCACTGTTGTCGCTTCCTCTTAAACATGATGCTGCCATTCCACCTTAGGTTGGCCGGAAGAGATATTTTTTAGAGATAAGTCCACCTTTGCTTACCATTGTTTATTATTCTCTGTATGGGTGTTTTTTGTGCAATAAAGAATATATATATAAACCTGTACTTCCAGCGTGCCCGCGAGGGTCATGACCGCGCGCGACAGCGTGACGTTGACGAGTTTGACCAGGATGTTGTCCACGACGGGCCGGCCGCCCGGGCTGCTCGCCTCCTGCCCTGAGTGCACTTGCTTGAAGAAGTTCTCTATGGTCAGGTCGCCTGGACAATGAAGGTGGACATTACAATTAGTAAGGAGTTTATAGCGCAGTAGTTCAAGTTAGTAACCAGTGTTCGATGCTTTAAGACCAATTTTCGACACAGTTATCGTCGCCAAACAACCCACTTGGCTTAACAAGGTGTTGTATAACTCGTATAGATGTACTCTAAAATTTAACCGCCTCTGTGGTCTAGTGGCTAAGACCACCGGTTTAGACCCAGAGGTTCCGGGTTCGATTTCCAGCGGGGCGTACGTGTTTGTGTACACGGTTTGGTTGGTGGTAGGGCTTGTCAATCCGCCTGGCTAGCTACCACCATCTTATCTAAATATGTCGCCTTAACATTAATGTTTATAGCATTGTTGTGTTCCGGCATCTAGTGATAAGATGCCAGTGCCTCACTAGTTGAGGTTCCTGGGGGAAGTGTGCTTCCATCATTGGCCTTATCATCACTTTACATCAGGTGAGATAGGCACTATGCTTAAAAAATAATACTTTTAGAGGTTCATTCAAAACACAAACGCCGGAGGCTCAACCGCCTAACCGATCGCTTTGACTTCGTGTGTCGTTTCGTGCCGCCTATGAAAGCAATATCGAAAGCCTTTAGCTAGAAACGACAAGATGACGTCATAAACCACACACGAAGTCAAAGCAATCGGTTAGGCAGTTGGGCCCCTGGTTGGACTCAAATTTAAATTCAAATTCAAAAATCATTCATTCAGTTTAGGCTACAAGTAGCTCTTGTGAATGTCGCTATGCCATCGGTTCGTAAGTCTACTCTGGGCGGGAGATCTTGTACTGAGAAGAACCGGCAAGAAACTCAGCAAGTGTCCAGCTCAATAAAATAACGCTATAGACTATAGCTTTATTTAAAGAGCTCATAGGCGGTACGAAATGACAAGATGACGTCATAAACTATACAAGTAGCTAAAGCAATCGGTTAGGCGCTCGGCCCCTAGGCTGTATCTCATGAGCCGTCATAGTTAGACAGTTGAAATTTTCACAGATGATGTCATTCTGTTGCCGCTTTATCAACAAATACTAAAAAACAGAATATAATAAATATTTAAGGAAGCTCTCATACAACAAACGTGATTTTTTTGCCGTTTTTGTAGATAATGGTACGGAACCCTTCGTACGCGAGTAAGACTCGCACCGCCGGTTTTGTAATGTCAGGGCAGTCAGGTAGTGGTACTATCAGATCACGGAATAGATAAATAACTGTTCTGTGTGTACTATAGTTCACGAGAAAAGGTAAGTCCAGCAGTGTGTTCATAAGCTGATGATGATAATGATTAGAATAAAGACAAGGGTGTTCACACACATCATCATCATTCAGTGCCATCTTCATACTGAAGTGTCGAGATCTTGAGAGGCTTGTTTTAATTGGCGATAACTAAGTCCAGTCTACTTTTTGATATCGTCCAGCCATTGGCGTCGCGGACGTCCCGGAGCTCTCTTTCCTGGAATTTTGCCTTCGAGGATTGGCCGTGGGAACTCGTATAAGAATCCTCTCTGCATGTGTCCGAAAAAGGCGACCTTGCGTCTCATGACTGTAGACATCAGCTCTCTTCTGCAGTTGGCCTTCTCAAGTACCTTGGCGTTTGAGGTGAAACTAGTCCATGGTATCTTGAACATCTTGCATAGCAAGCCCACATCTCAAACGCTTGCAACCGGTCACATATTTCTTTCAGCAAGTCCCACGTTTCGCAGCCATATAAGAGCGTAAACCAAACGTAGCATGACAAAACGTGTTCACACTTCTCCTGTCTAAATAACAATCTGCGTTTCCCTCGGATGAAGGGAAACGCGGCGGAACCTAAAGGGATTCCATAGCCAAGGTTACGTCTTTCAACTTAAAAGATAGTAATAGTTTAGATAGGCTGTTTTTGTTCAAAACTGCTTTTATATTCGTCCAAATAACATGAAAAGCAAAATAGTAAACCTTTGGACCAAATTTGGACTGCAATAAAAAACTATAAAAGGAGTTTGTATACTAATGAATACTTGCCCATGTTTAGAACCAACAGATTGGGAGACGAAGGCTTTTGGGGAAGTAATAACACGGGAGCATGTATCTGAAACAGAAAAATTACACTGACACACGGTAACTACCAAAGACGTAGTTTTACTGTAAATTCTGTAATGTATTAAAGTTACACAAAATTGTCCTTTCTTTCTTTCTTTGAGGAGCTCGATGGCGCAGTGGTTATAGCGCCCAGTCTGCGATTGCTAAGGTTAAACAACTTTCGCAAAGGCCGGTCATCGGATGGGTGACCAAAAATGTATCATCTCGAGCTCCTCCGTGCTTCGGAAAGCACGTAAAGCTGTTGGTCTCGGCTGCATTAGCAGTCGTTAACAACCACCAATCCGCAGTAGGCCCGCGTGGTGGTTTATGGCCCGTTCTCCCTATCCATCCATAGGGAAGGCTCGTGCTCCAGCAGTGGGGACATAAAATGAGCTGATGATGATAATGTCTTTTCTTTATTTTAGGGACCTCTATATTTTTTTAACATTAATTAATACTTTATTTGTTTTATTCTTCAACTTTTATTTCGCACCTCAATGACTAAATTCAGCCTTGCCGAGCACGAGCGCAGTCCCTCAGCATGCTTGTGCGCCGTTCTCTCGGCGACGGCGGCTGCTTCACCAGCGGCGGAGCTCGGCACGAGGGGCTCCAGGAATTGCTGGACGAACAGTACGTGTGAATCATCTATTACTTTATGGTAGCAATCTGAACATATCATAACAACGGGTGTGAAATAAAATAAACAGTGTAATGTAATGGGGTCTCGGTAGTTCAGCGGTCAGAGCATTGGACTGGTTATCCAAGGGTCGTGGGTTCGATTCCCACTCGAGCTTCTTGAGACTGCTTGGTTTTTTGTAGTAATTTTTTTATCATGTAACTACATATTAAAGCATTATAAATGCAAAAAATAAAATATGAATAATGTAACTTAAACAAATATTCACACCCATATGTACGTACAAGGCACATGCCTTCTGGAAACTGATCTTCAATGGAGACCATGTATCAAGAAAAGACTCATTTTTATAGTGTATTTAGCTGAAAGCTTTTCTGGAGTATCAACAAGGCATTTTTTGTCATGATTTCATGATTATTATTATTATTTTCTTTTTTTTATTTAATGTAATACAGGTGTTTGATAAATACATGTATAATCCCGAATATGGCAGATTGGTTACAGTACATCGAACCCCGGAAAGTTTTAAGCATGCCTGAAAAGCAACATAAGGCCGAGATATTGAGGTTGAAATAACATTACAATGTGACAACCGTAGGTTCAACTGATACACTGATTTTAGGTCGTTAACCTCATGGTCCAAACAAAACAGAAGCCAAAACATGTTAGGGTTAATCAAAAATAAATACGAGTAATAAACTAAATTTGAGTTTTGTATGAAAAAGTAATTTTCGTAAATATTATTTTCATGGTGTTCTTTAAAGATGGCTATTTTACGGGATTATACTCCTATTACAAAACACCCTGTAAACCATCTCTTCGCTTAGTCTTACCTGCAGATGGTGCAAGATGCAGTAGAACAGCACGACGTGCAGCCTGCCGAGGTAGACGCGCAGCTCGCCGTGTGCCTTGAGCTGTTTCTCGTCGCCGTAGTACCGCGGAGCAGCGCGTACGTACTTCATCTCCAAGACCTTGTCTTCGTCCGGCCATACCAGCTGAACAGAAGTGTGGGTTACTTAAACGATTTCCAACTCTCTTGAAGTTATGGTCCTTCGAGCCGGAAAGACCAGAGTTTTATTGTTTGAAAATAATATCTTAGGCATTTTAAAATGAGAATATTTTGGTGCGTTAGGTAGTTTTTGATATTTCAAATCCACAACAGTGTTTGTCTGCCGATATACGAGACTTGAAATGATTAGTTTTGTTGTAAGGCGAGCCGTTGTAAATACATAATGCGCTTGGTCCTCACCTCGTCTGATAAAACTTTAAGAAATTAGGCCTTATGTAAATGGGAACCACTTCACCCAGAATCCTAAACTACTAAGGTTCGCCCTCTCATATTACGAAAATATTCGATGTTTTTGAAAAGCCCAAAGCTGAGCATTGGTAGCCAAACGAATAGATGCGAGGAATGAATGCGAGGAATCGTGGTTTATTCAAAAAATAAAATAATGAAAGTATAGTCGACAACGAAGTTGCTTTACCACCTTAGAAGTGAATTTTGTTTGCATAAAATAAAACAACAAGTTCTATTTTTGTTTAAAAGACCAAGTGACATATACGTTGTCATTATTGACAATGAGCCTTAGCGAAAATTTTTTGTAATGGAAGTTTTTGTCAAAAGTGATAAAGCAATTTCATGGTCGACTATACAGTCTCCTACAGCTTATACTGCAAGGGAAAAATACAAAGCCGGAGAAGACCAGGCCGTAGAAAGGTGTAATGGCTACAGAACCTCGCCGGAGTGGTACAATCTGAGTACTTCAGAGCTTTTCCGAGCCGCAACATCAAAAGCCCAAGTGATAGTGAAATAGCACATGAAGAAGAGGATAAGCATGAAACTGGACAAAGACTAACCTTAGGATACAGAGTGGCTTCAGACATGTCGTCGACGTGCAGCGAGCTGAGGTACATGCGGAAGATGCAGCGGTCGTTGGCGCGGAACACGCAGTCGCTCTCCAGCCCCGCCAGCCGCAGCTCCAGCAGCGAGCGCTCCAGGTGGCATAGTTTTAAGGATATTGAAGATGCCCTAGGACAGAACACACGAACAATTGGAAACTATAGATCACTTTGCCACTAGTTCGTAATCTATGACAGTAGATTCGCGTGTTAGCGACGCTCCTTGTATTAATTCAACAACAATTAAGCTGCCAATTTTTTCGACCTCAGCCTGCAAACTTCTTCGAAGAGACCAACACGCCAATACACGCGCGCAGTTTATTGGTATAAATTTGTTATTATCGAAAAAAAAAACAATTAACTAAAGGCATGTTACCTGACTGAGTAGCTAAACTTGGTAGCTCCCGACGGCACGGGAGGATCAGCTTCAGGCTTCATCAAGTAGTTCCATAAATAATTAGTTTTGGGCAGAACAACCTTCTTCAAGTTCAGAGCGTGGCGATTTTGTATTCTGTAAGAAAACAGGCAGCAATGTTTATTGTTCTTTGTTACTAGCCGCCAAACAATCCTACGGCCAGTCGATACCAATTATTTTACACATTAATTTATCCTGATGTTTTTCCGTGGTCACAGGGAGACGCCAAGGTAGTTTCATTTCAATTTGTAACTAGTGTTCGCGTAAACTTTAGAAAACAAAATATAGAGAGTTACTAAATAACGGAAGATTCCCATATAGAGTTCTGTGTCGATATCAACTAATGAATATATTCCAAACTCACTTGTCGCACACGTACTGCAGGTACTTGGCGAGCGTGTTGGCAGCTAAAGCGTGTAGCAGCACGCCCACGCGGCCCGTGTCCAGCACCAGCGACTGCTCCACGCTGTGGAAGTGCGAGCGGAACTCGGGGCAGTCGGCGCGCACCTGAGGGGGTGGCTAGTTAGACTACTACCAAACAATAGGGCTCTTTTTGAATCAACTGTTACACTTGATACAAGAGTAGCCCCGTTCTATTATACCTACACTTTAATGTTACTACAGACAAACACAACGCTTCAACCATGAGCACGAGTGCCGTTGCACGTTATTATACATCAGACATAGTCAACGGTAATAAAAAGAACGCAATGTACTAGAAGTCCACTCGCCGCAACGACGTAATACGACAGTAGCCATAGCCGCGAATTCGTTACAGTGAAAAGTTCGAGCGTACAGCGTTGCATGCAGCGTGCACGCAGCTATTTTGCTGGAGCGGGACACTAACACCCGTATTCTAAGACGTTTCCTCCAAACCACCTCGACTCTATCTTGACTGAGGAAGCCTCAAGGAAAGTTTCGAGGGTCCCTCCAAATCGGTATTCTAAGTCAGTAAACAGCGGGTTTCTTGAGGTTGCTTCAATGAGGTTGAGTCGAGCGTGAGTTAAGCAAAACGTCACAAATTACGTCATAACACATTTTGTTTTCTTGAATTTTGTAGGCTAGTATGGTAGACAAAGTGACATAACTGCGATATTTAAAAATAATATTTTAACCTTACATGAATGATAGGTCTCACTGCACTCGACTGCAGCGAGACCTATCATTCATCTAAGATTTTAACTTTGGCTTGCACCCGTACAATATCCAACTGACCCAGGAGCTTAAATTTAATGACCATAGGCCATTGCCTATGCCGTTGCCATTGCCGTTTGTTTGCTGACTGGGCTTCGAAGCGTTTGGAAGAGGGCCCCGATCTTGGCCGAAAAATTATCTTTGCGACGAGGCGCATTTTCGGATGAATGACTGTGTTAACAAACAAAATGCCGTATATGGGACAACGTCACCCCACAGGAGGGTGCGGATTTTGGGCAGGCGGCGTCATTGGTCCGTACTTTTTCGAAAACGACGTTGGTGAGGCGATCACCGTCAACGGCGAGCGCTACAGATGATAACCAATTTCTTTTGGCCCGAATTGATCAATATGGACGTGGATGACATGTGGTTCCAGCAGGACGGCGCTACGTGTCACACAGCGAACACCACAATGGACATTCTGCATGAACGATTTGAGGGCATGGATATCTCTCGCGGTGGTGACGTGAATTGGCCACAAAGATCGTGCAATTTGACCCCGCTAGACTTTTTCTTGTGGGGTTTTCTGAAGTCGCAGGTCTATGCCAATAAACCGCAATCAACCGATGCCCTCAAAGTTAACATAACCCAGGCCATCGCTCAAATTCAGCTGGATCTTTCCGGCAGAGTAATATAAAATTGGACATCTCGGATCCTTGCCACCGTGAGAAGCCGCGGCCAACATTTAAACGATATTGTCTTCCATACATAATGGCATACATGGGCCTTTCAAATAAAAAAAGGATTTTGTTAATATCTCACACACAGCTTGTTTTATTACATTTCAACATCGACCCGTCCTTATTAAAAACCCTTTATATTCTATATACTGATAGAAATCCATTTCCTAATGGTTTATTAAATATTTATATTTAAGAAAGCACTTGAAAAGCCGTTTATAACGCTTGAGTTTTCCTTAAGGTAAGTCGCGAGGTACCTTGAGTTTGACACTTGCCCCCTCAAATTCTCCTCACCTCGACTGAGGAAATTTTACGAGTGGAGGAATTTTCTTTCCTCTATGAATACCGATTTACCAGAGGAAGGTTGAGTCGAGTGTGAGGCGAGTTGAGGAAACGTCTTAGAATACGGGTGTTAGCCACTCAAGAACAAACTCCAATTGTTCGACTCTAAGCGACTCTATGGCTATAAACTTATTGTTAAACTCAATAAAGAATGAATAGCTTCCCCTCGCTGGTCAGTAATTCAAGATATCACCCGGTGCCCGGTGCTGCTGTTGTGTTGTTTGTTGGTGAGCAGGACTTGCCTAATAGAGAGCTAAAGGGCAACTGCATCAGTGCCACGTCCAAGCATATTGGTTGATGACTATGAAGAATTCATGGCATATGGACTTACCTTCCTATACAGCAAGTTGAATAGCTCCCCCTCACTGGTAAGTAGCTCGAGGTACTGCCCGGTACTGCTGTGGTGTTGTTTGTCGGTGAGCAGAACTTGGCAGATGGACAACTGGACTGCGGGACCGTACTGCATCAGCGCTACGTCCAGGCAGACCTTACTGATACTGAGCATGATGTATGGACGGTCCACTTGGTCGGCGGAGCGCGACATGTTGATCACTATCTCCCCTGGATATGAACGAAGAAGATACTTAGCCTGTATATTTTTATTTAACTTTGAATAAACAGTAATTGACATAAATATTTATAAAATTTACAAAATACAGTGAAAAAATTAAACGCCTACCTACTTTTTTTTTTTTTCACTGTATTTTGTAAATTTTATAAATATTTAATTTAGCTTCAGTGCAGCAATTAGCACTTGAAAATAAAAAGTAAAAATTTAGTAATTGACATATTAGAGACAGATACAGAAATAGTGCTTTAAGGAGGCTGGTCATTTTCTGTGCTTTGAAGGGCACATAAAGCCGTTGGCCGGTTGTAATGTAGCCAGATTAGCAGTCATCCAACAACCACTGGGCCCACGTGGTAGTTTATAACCCGTTCTCCCTGTGATGTTTCCATCCATATGAAAGTAGGCTCATGCCATGCCCCAGCAGTGCGAACATTAAATGAGCTGATGATAGTGATAGTCTCTTGAAGGGATCCTGTGGAAAGTTCCACATAACCATTCGCGTCTTCCCAGACGCAGTGGTATGCGTAAGGCATTTCCTCCTGTATATAAATTTAAAAAAGGCCTACTAAGACAAGATGTGGTCAACTGGATTCATCATAATTGGCCCACTTCAGAGCAAAAGCCTCTTAACTCACACGCCACTTTGACCACCAAACTGGAGGACTGCCAATTGATCGACGACCGACTCTTTTCCACCACTAGAGCTGAAGTGAAAAGCTTACCTATGATGAACCGCAGCAGCATGTTGATGCAGTTGCTAGGAGAGACGTTATCGTCGAACCCTGGCAGGTCCACGGAGCGCGCGTACACCTCCATGTCCTCGTCGCTGTGTTCTGATGAGACGAACACCTGAGTGGTCTCAGTGAAGCCGAGTCGGGCGCCTGCCTTGTCGAACGTCGATTCGGCCGCTCTGTACACGATAGGAAAATCACACTCGGACACACTACAATATGTTTACTAGAATCACATGAACGATGTAGTTTTGAAGCTTATGAAATTAGGAAATTAATGTTAGTTAGTTAGCTAGTAAGAGATCTCTTAATCTAGACGACACACATTTTTCAAAATTACATTAAGCAAAACTATATGGCTTGATCAAATTGTCAAGAAACCCTATATAACTGTCAATCGAACTCAATTTATTATCTATACTTATATAATAAAGCTGAAGAGTTTGTTGCGATGATTGGTCTCGCTGCGCTCGACTAGATACTGCCGGCGTACTTGTTAAATGCGGCAAAAAATACTACGCCGAAGTCGGCGTACCCGAGTCAGTCGCCTGCTGTCAGTCGCGTTGCAAACTGTGTGTGAGGCGCGCGTATCGAATGTTTTGTTAAATTTTGGTCATAAACCGAAGTAAAATACCAGTTTGCGTAGTTCAACTGTGTAAAAATAGTACTACAAGAAATAAGAAGGACATACCGTTCTTACACACACTACAATATTGAGTTGCCGCATCCACGGAGCTATTGTTTCTAGGTAGCGCGGTATCTAGTCGAGCGCAGCGAGACCACAATCAGTCGAGCGCAGCAAGACCAATCATTCATCTAAGATGTACTGATTACAAGAACAGAGACGTAATTCGCGCGCTTTTGTTTCTTTTTTAGTTAGCGCGGGTCTCCGCGCCGTTCAGCCAACACGTACCAGCCAATAATTCATACAAATCTCATTTCCGCCTGCTAAAAAGTTCATAACGGAAAAGAGCTATTTTGCTCCCTCTTATAGAGGAACAAAGCGACACTTTTTTTTCGACACTTTCTTTTTGCATTTGGTAGACCTATTTTTGTGGTTAGGTTATTTAACATCACGCTATGAGAAAAAAAAGTCAGAAAAAATGCTGAGCGAATACGAAGTAGGTACTAGCGCATTCGTACGACGTGATGCGACTCGGTGGGTCGGGGAAAAGCTAGCCAGTAATAGAAAGTGCTTTCAAAATTGTTAAAACGTGTCTACTTACTTGTGTCTACTCAAGTAAGCGCTGACGATTTTCTGCCTCAACTTCACCAGCTCCTCATACCCAGGATCCGCGTTCACTGTGTCCAGTTGGAACTGCTCCATCAGCTCAGGGTCCTCTGTATCCTCTGCATAGTCTCCGGAGTCCATGAATGACACGGGAACAGTGTTGGGAACCGGAATAGGCAAGTTGTCGCAGAAGTCTAGGAGGAGACTGATGATGCGGTCCGAGAGATTGAGCTTCAAACTTGACAGCGATATGTTAAGTTTATATCTGGAATGAAGAAGAATGAAAATTGGTATACCTTTGTACTAAAGGGGGAATACTATATTAGGGTTGAAAATGAAACCACTAGTAGCTTCCTTGATCTGATTCAACAAGAACAGCAATTTAGCTTTTTTTGCGAAGAATTTGCTGATTACCTCAGACGGAGTTTTTAGCGACAACGGACTTTTTAGGGGGCGACTTCAAGGGTTCCTCAAGCCGTGTGAACATCAGCGGTTTTCTAGAGGGAATGGCATCACGCATTAATACGTGCCCCATTTCCTACTAGATTCACCGAGGAGTTCCGATCGGATCGGGTGAGTTTCAGCATGTAGGTAAGTGTTTTTTTTATTATCTTATTTCTTTGGAGGCTTTTGTCTATTCATAGATATTAGAATTTAATCTCCTTAACATAAATAAAAGACAGTCCACCAAACATTTTGCAGCTTTCGAAGTTGGTTCTGCTAGAATACTTGTAAATGCCCCTATATCATATCTATTAATATTAAACTTTTGCATCATTGAGTCCCTTTCCCTTCGATATTTCTTACATTCCGTAAGAATGTGTTGAACATCTTCAACTGCACCACAGATATCACAATTAGGTGAAGTGTTACTTATGTACATGAGCGTTTGGTTTCCATCTCACACACATGAGGCAGAGCGCGGTTACTAAAGATATTGCCAGAGAGATTGAGTTAATGTTATACCACATTGGTTATTAATTGTATTACCAGATAATAAGGTTAATAGTATATTGTTTTTCTTTCACAACTGCTAACATAGAATCAGTTTAATCAACTACAATTGTTATGGCGTCAGGCATTTAAGCAGCTCCACCTAGTGTCAAGTTGGTAACACACGTTCGTTACCTTAACGTGCACAACAAGTTGACATTAGTCCTAAATCTTATGTCAAAGGAATAAAGTTAAAAAAAAGGGTGTCGAATATATTGCTAAAGCCTTATACGGGGTTAATTTGATGGAATAGTTAAGAAAACGCCTGCTCCACACACTTTCTCTTACTCTCTCAAAGCTCAAACTCGCACTCCTCATACCTGGGCAGCAGTTTGTAGTCTTTCTTGATGCTGTTGGAGAAGACGACCTGCGCTTTGATCTTCGGCACCAGGTGTAGCTCCGAGTCGCCGTGCCTACGTTGTTCGCGCCACGAGTCTTCCCACTCGCAAAACAATACCTATATAGACAGTGGAGTGACAGATATAACAATGTATGTTGTGCTACTTAATGTTCTTACACATTGATATTTAATGTTCTTACAGTTCATACAATGTTCATAAAATTTTAAGTTGGTTCTCTTATATGTATGCTAAATAAGGTTTAAATTAGCTGATAAAGCTTATTAAATAAAATTGTAGCCATAGCTATAGGGATTATGTTTTTAAATGTTAGATCAGACAATTTCGAGTAGGCACTAGGTAGGTACTCCATCCAATAAACGTCAGCGGAAGCCTCTGATTTTTTTTTAATATATTGAATTCTGCAAACAAGCAGTCGGGCCACCTGATGGTGAGCGGTCACCGCCGCCCATAGACATCAGCAACATCACAGATGTTGCTTTTGTGTTGCTGACCTGAGAAAAACCTCTTTACACCCCTTTTGAAAGAATCCGTGTCGTAGATCAATGGGAAAACCTCGGATAACAGCTCATTCCACAGTTTGATGGTACGTGAAATAAAGTTCCTCTGGAAACGAACCGTTTGAGAGAACAGCGGCTCCAGGAAGTACTCCGGATGAGAAAAGCACAGCAAAGACCGGATCTTATGAAAACCCTTCCAAATACCAACACTACCTTTGTCCAGAATTGGAAGTCTTTCGGCAGATATGATGATAATAATTAAGAAGGGCCGTAGTAATTCCAGTGTGGAGTTACCTGAAGGTTGCACTCGGCATGCAGCCGGTCGTACAGCCTCTCCTCCAGCTCCATGCACGTGGCGTCCTCCAGCGTCAGGTTGGATGGCTGCAGATCCGACTTGACGATGATGCGGCTGATGTCCAGTACCATCACGCGGCCTGACCTGAAAGGTATGAATGGATTAAGTAACCAAGCGGTATTGTACCTTTAAATGCAAATTAGCTATAGCAATATACTGAAAAAACTAAAAATCTTGGCCTCGTTTTTGACCGTTCACTGTCCTGGAAGGCGCAGGTAAATGAAGTTAGTCGGCGCATGCACTACTCCTACCATTCTCTCAAGCGACTCCAGTTTTTCTTACCGTACAATACCAAAATTATGCTCGCTCAGTCGCTTCTACTTCCCCTTCTCGACTATGCTGACGTTTGTTATCTGGACGCTACTGAAGAGCTGCTTAACAAACTAGAACGACTGCAAAATCTGGCAATCCGGTTTATATTCGGTTTGCGTAAATTTGACCACGTTTCTGAATTTCGGTCGAAGTTAAAGTGGCTCCCAGTTCGACTTCGTCGAGATATGCACATCCTTTCCCTCCTTTTCAAAATACTTAACTACCCCCAGCTCCCTCATTATCTGCGTTCCCGTTTTACGCTCATACCCGTCTCTTCCCGTCCCAAACGATCCTGCGACACACGAACCCTTCTATGTCCCCAATGTAATTCTAATTTTTACCACAAATCATTCACAGTATATGCCGCTCGAATGTGGAATAGACTGCCTGCCAGCATTCGTGAGAGTTCATCGGTAGAATCTTTCAAACACAAGCTCAAAGAGCATTATCTGTCTAACGGCTAATCGGTTACATACCGTTGTAGTAACATAATTAGTTTTTTTTTATTAATATATGTATGTATGTTTATATTTATAATATAATATTTTATTTTCAATTATATAAATCTTTGGTAATTAGTGTATATATGTTTGTTAGTATAGTATTATTTATAATTTATTAGTCCCGCATACTTGTTTATTGCACCACAGCTAGGGTTAGCTGGAAGAGATCTCTTCTAGAGATAAGCTCACCTTTGTATATGTCCTGTGTAACGTGTATTTAAATGTAATTTATTTGTACAATAAAGGATTAATCATAATCAATCTATTGCTCTCAGACGCCTGTTCCCAGGTTCGATTTCCAGCAGGCAGTACATATAACTGTGCTTGATTTAGTGAGTGGTAAGGCTTTGTTTTAAGTTCCCCTGAGCTAGCTACCACCACCTTATATACCATGTAGCAGTGGTTAGTCTGGTGAAAAATCGCAAACGTTTGTCTGCTCATAAGATCCACCCGCAATAACTTCAGTAATCCGTGGTCATGCCGCATGCAACTGTGCCGAAATATCGGATACCCACAAATCGTAAACATGGAAAGAATCTAATCGATTAAGTCGCAGAAAATAACTGGTCTAGAATCGCTAACAAGAAAGATGGCGTAGCTTTGCTTCTCTTTGCGAAAACCCCCCTTCCCATGATTGCCTGCCCGTCTCACATAACCACCGCACCGTATTACTCAGGGTTCAAAAAAAGGCTGGCAAAGATTGGTAGACTCACTTGTGCACACAGCCATGCTCGGGCACCACCACACACGGCCCCTTCACGTCCACGTTGACGTGGAACAGCTTGCGGCGGCTCACGGCGTACGCCAGCACCGAGCGGCCGGCGCGGGCGGCGTGCGCCCCGGCCGCGGCCAGCTCCGACGACAGCTCCGCAGCCGACATCGAGTGGGTTTGGAACAGGTTGATCAGCTCCGTGAACGCGTGCTGTGGACGGTGTGTAGTGTTAACGCCAAAAACGTATTGAAGAATGCTAGTGTCCGTAGAGGATGGGGTAAAACTTGGCGTCTGAAAAATCACGAACTCTTCTGTGCTATGAAAGGCATATTAAGCAGTTCGTAACGGATGTTTCTCTGAAATGTCAGTCGCTAAAATCCACTGACCGACACTGGTTCAACTTGATCAGTTAACTATAGCCCCATCTTCCCTTAAAGGTACTATCGTTAATGTGGAAAGACCTGAAGCCCAACAGTGGGTGGTTAATAGGCTTTATGATAGACATCTTGCAGCATACCAGAATACACAGCAGCGACCACAAAGCCCGTAGTCAGCAGCACAGCACTGCAAGAATTCCTCTCTAAATCAACCGCCAGGATGTAGACACAGGTCGGTGCCTGGCCCTCTCGACGTCAACTGCCAGGATATTGGCGCTGGTCGGCGCTTGGTCCTGTTCTGCACTTTAAAGGGGACGTTTATATTCTAATGTTGAACAATTTCCAGCATACCTCAACATAGAGCAGCTCAACCGGCTCCATGAGAACACAAAGCCCATAATCAGCTTCCACAGCGCTGCAAGGGTTCCTCTCGAAGTCAACTGCCAGGATATTAGCACTGGTCGGCGCTTGGCCCCGCTCAGCGCTGAGGAGGGGTACCAGGTCGCCATCGGACGTGGCGCCTTCGATCACCAGACTCTCTGCCCGGGCTGATAGCTGCAGAGGAAATAAGTGACATTGAAAATATTATCATGATTTTGAGAATATATCGTAGGATTTATATCGATCGTACCATAAATATCCAACCGTACTTATTTTGTTTATAAATATCTGACCATATTTCAATATGGCAACACCAAAGAACGATTAACCATAGAGCAGAAGAAAAAAAAAGAATGGATGGAATGGCGGGAAGCGTGAGCCAGACGCGAAGCGAGGAAAGGGTGGTACTTAACTTTTACGGCGGCCACCAAACGAGACGGAACTAAGAGCAAACGTTGGCAGTAGTAGTATAGTTCATCATAATATTATGAAATGGTACATATTGGATCTGTAAGGCAGTGATAACTATGTTGTCACTCAATAGTGAACTTTAAAATTTGGAATAAGTTTTATGATTGAAATGCACTAAATAATGTACGTTAAGTGTTCTTATGAGCGCTTAAATTGATTGGGCCAAAATTTAAAGAATGCGCACGACCTTTACACGACATAGAATTGTTTGTAGGTATGTCAATAGTTAATATCGGCTCCCGAATTAAATGATAGTAAACTACTTGCATGAACTTGCAACATGGATACTGAAATGAGAACTGATTTAAGGCGACGCACCGCTAAACAAGTAATCTAATACGGAGCGTTTGCGTCCCGTACTATAAGAAAAACTGTTTTTTTTTCTTCAAATTAAAACTACAAATTATTTTAAAAAATGCACTAGCATAGGTAAGTGTGTGTTAAGACTAATCTACTAAGAAAATTTAGATGCTTAAATCGGTCTGGTTTGCCTGTAAAAGCAAATCTATGTTTTAAAAGAGGTTACTTTGATATTTTTTCTCTGTTATAAAAAGTTGACAAATCGTGTTTCTGCAACTAGCAAAATGTAGTCAGTTAAATGAAAAATCATGTCATCAAATATCAATTTCATATGTTTTGTAATTGTTGGAAAAAATCAAGATCCCGCCACGTAAATTTTCAATGCGTCGCCTTAAACGGATAAATTTTTTAAAAATTACCTTAAAAGCTTTGGCAGAAGGTCTAGTTTCCAATGATGCCAGAAATTGCGTCAAAGTTACAACCAGAACTTCCTTACTTCGATTCATCAGCGTCAGTGAACAGTTTGCTAGCGTGAGATTTATTTTGTGCTCTGGAACAAACATGTTAAATAGCTTTTATTAAATACTAGCTGACCCGACGGGCTTCGTACCGCTTTGACAGTTTCCATGACAACAAAACAAACAAATCATTTTGTATTGGAAAATTAAATTGTCGTTTTTAGTATTTTCCGTTACTGTATCATTTATGTTTCTCACCGTTTAAACCTTCCCTGAACTTCCACAAATATTACAAAATCAAAATTAGCCAAATCGGTCCAGCCATTCTCGAGTTTTAGCTACTCAAACGAACAGCAATTGATTTTTTTATTTAAATATATATGATAAATAAAATAAATAAACTTTCCTACACTCACACCAATTATCTAGCCCAAGAGAAGCTTCGTTATGAAACTCGTTAAAAATGGTTACTAGACAAGGGATAAACATACTTAAAATACATACTTATTATACATAGAAAACACCCATACCCGAGACAATATAGAAAAACAATAATTTCTAAATTGACCCGACCGGGGATCGAACCCGGAACCTCAGAGATGGCGACACCATTAAAACCGGTGTACAAACCACTCGACCAAGGAGGTCGTCGGGATAGGGTGATAAACAGAGTTTACATTTTACAGAATCACAACAGATTCCAAGTCTTAATTTACTAACTATCTGCTCCGTAATCCGTGATCATAACTCGTGCAACTGCGCCAAAATATAAAAATATCACCAGTTTATTTTACGTCCCCACCGCTGGAGCACAAGCTTTCCTTAAGGATGGGTTGGAAAAACGGGTCATAAACCACCACGCGGGCCCAGTGGTGGTAAAGTAGCCGGGACTTACGGCTTTACGTGCCTTCCGACGACCGGCTTTTACAGACCGGTTGCGTTAACTACTGCGCCATCAAGATGGCAACCAATAAAAAAATTGGTAAGAAACCTGTTAACTAACGCAATTGCCTCTAATGCAATTCAGCATAATAATTTTAAAAAAATATAACGTATTAATAAGAGTATAATTACCATATGTATGTAAACAAGAAATATTGGTACCTAGAACCAACATACCGATATACTGTTTGGACTTGTCCGGCCTCGCCTCGCCCTCCACAAACCCGATCAGCTCGCAGACCCTCTTCTTCTCGGGGCTGGACAGGTGGCTCCACAGACTCTTGCAGCGCTCGCTCTTCACGCAGAGCTCCACGCGGCTACCAGCCTTCTCCTCCGCGTCACTCTCGGAATCGGAGCTGTTCCGCTTCCACCAGTCGAACTCGCTTTCCACCACTTCGATTCGCTCCGGCTCTTGAGATAGCAGCTGAAAAGTGAAAAAACTACATAGAATTTAAGTTTTTGTTGTACCTACTGATATTATTTATTGCTTTTATTGTACTTATATGGATCTTTGTTGTGTGATCAATAATTTTTTTTTGTAAAATCACTTTTTTTTGTATACTCACTCTTAGCTATGAACAAGAAGATTTTAATTTACTAACTTAACTAAACTAAATTAGTTATTTAACATTTTGACTAAATTAAACATTTAATTTATTTACAAGTTTATGTAACACATAAAAGATAAGATAAGATAAGATAATTTTTATTGCCATAAAATTGTGAAAATACATAGCAGGTGTTAAGCATATTATAATTGGGAACAAACAATTTACCCTAGTCGGGCATGCAATTTTTAGTAGATGTACATGTTACATAGAAACAGCCACTATGCTGTTTTTGTACCGAAATATTCAGTCAAAATGTAGAACGCCTTATCTATAAGCCATCTCTTTAATTTAATTTTAAAACAGCTTAAACTTACAGAGGCTTTTTGATCAGTGAGCAGATGATTAAATATTTGGATACCAGTTACATAGGCACTCTTGTGATAAAGGGCATTATTAATATTTGGTAAATATAAGTCATATGCATATCTCTTCCGCAAATTACAATTTTTTGAGCTTTTACAAAAAGGGTAACAACATCTACGTGTGAATGTACTCGTAGTACAAGGGCGCTGCTTATTTCAGTTCTGAAATATCTTCCAGTAGGCCCGCAAAATGAAACGTTATAAATAATGGAATGATTATAATGTGTACCTCCTGCAAAAACTAAAAAAAACTTACATAAATATTTATAATACTCATACATACTAATAATTGCATCATCATCATCATCTCAGCCAAAAGACGTCCACTGCTGGACAAAGGCCTCCCCCAAGGATCTCCACAACGACCGGTTTTGTGAGTTTTATACAAAACAAAAATAAAAGGTAAAAAAGAAAGAAAAGAAGTCAATATACATAGGACGACAGAATCAACTGGACACCTAGTGTTCCCTCAATCGCTTTTTAAAAAGGCTGATGTTAGGAGACTTTTAAACATTAGGCGGCAGCGCGTTCCACAAAAAATCGGTTTTATGGGGCGGAGTTTTCAGTTGGTGTAGGAGGTGGGACCTGCAGAGAGCACCAAGAAGATGAGCAAAGGAAAAACGTTCTTGCAGATAGGATGGATAAGAGGGATTATAAATAACATTGAAGAAGAGACATAAAAGCCTAGTATTCCTGCGTTGGCGAATTGGGAGCCACTTGAGCTTCTCGCGGAATCTTGAAACGAATGCATAAGTTTTAAAGGCGTTCAAGTTTATCAAGAAGCTAATTTAACTAGGTAGGCATAGTAAAACAAAAAAGAAGCCTTTCTTTACCCCACTGAAAGTAAGTATTCTCCAGCAAGTATGGGTCTACAAAATGGTACCCGGAAACTTCGTCAAACACTACAAAGACCTTACTAAGCTAGCTAGTAAGTTAGTAAAAAAATAAGAAAAAAGTTATGACTGTCACACCGCTGGCCAAACGTCTCCATCATTGAAATCAAGTCATCACTAACAATTAATGGGACATAGGTGATCACAAACCTGGGCATGCATCGAAAAATCCGAAACGCACTTTGCCCGCAATTCCCAGGTCGGACAAAGTGCGTCATTCGGATATCAGGCGAGCACAATGCCACTGAGCCACCAAGGCGGTCAGGAGCTGCAGAATCTAGTTTTACAAAAGCATGTTCTATCACAAAGCATATTTGCGACACATAATCGTCAAAACTTACTTCAAACTTCGCTTGTTCCCTCGCTATAACCACCGAGATGATCGGCAGACTGTCCTCGCATTTCTGCAGGTCCAACTTCAGCTCCGTGTCGTTGGGGCTCCGCAGGGTGCTCTTGTACACCATTTTGTAGTTCTCGTAATTCTCCCGGTGCTTCTTCACAGCCGCCCAGGTGTATGGCCGGACTCTCTGCTCTACCACCACGTTGTAGGCATAGCGCCATAGCTTCTTTAAGTCCTTGGATAAAGGAACGCCTGGGTGAAGGTGGCGGTATTTCCTGAAATTTCCTTAATAGTTCACAAACGGATGCCTCAATCACAAAACTGTTTCCACAAACCCGCAATATTTTTGAAATTGCTATCCAACGACACCCCACAATACGGTGTAGACAAGAAAAAAAATTACATCCCCACTTTACGTGTAAGAGGGGGAGGTAATATAAAAAAAATATTTTTCAAAATTTTACTTCACCGCTGCTGCGACTAATCCCTTTGTCGGCAGACCGAAATACCAAATTACAGCTTTCTAGTACTAAGAGTCTATGAGCTAGGTTAGAGACGGACAGACAGACAAACAGACAGACATGGCGAATATTACAGTACAGGTTCTTGACTCTTCTCTCTTACCTATTTAGTTTTATTCTAGCAAAAGACGCCAAGAGGTTGTCTATGGAAAGGTATTGCCTCCTAGAAAGCTGCAAAGCGCTATCTTGCAGCACAGCATCCAGTAGTAGTCGAGGCACACGAGCCTCGCCAGACCGGTTGATGAGGACCTTCACTTTGCACGTCACGGGTTTCAGCACTGTGAAAGAATAGTATACATAATATCTTCTTAAGTTTTGAAAGTAAATAGTGAATTATTTACATATAATTTCACGCAAATATTGTTGCGAACAAATTATTGAAAAAAGACAAAGTGATTAAAAAATTCCACTAGACCGCACCCCATGACATGCCGGGTCAGGTGCACTGCCAACTATGCTACCGTGGCTTAATCCAACTCCCCGAAATTAATCAACACTATCTACTTTTACTTTATAATCCAAAGGAGCCCTATTCAATTTCGACAACTACGTCATCAACATACGATCTTAATATCGTGGATTTTTTACAACACTTTCTTTTTTTTTCAAATTTTAAATTGTGTGAAGTTAAGCACCTATACATTTTAGCTTAACGACGATATCATCATCATCATCATCAGCTCATTTTATGTCCCCACTACTCCAGGGCCACGAACATTCCCTATCCCATAAGGATAGGGAGAACGGGGCATAAGCCACCTAAGCGGGCCCATTGCGTATTGGTGGTTGGTAACGACTGCTAATGCAGCCGGGACCAACGGATTTACGTGACTTCCGAAGCACGGACGATAAAATCCTGGTGAAATATGAGGCAATTAGAATTTACTTACAAAATTCGAAGTCCTCGTGATGCATCGAGAACTTGTCCAGCCCAGTGAGCATGTAGTGCTTCCAGTTGTAATACTGGATAGGCGTAATGTGAGCTGTTTCGGTGTCGTCCAAGGCAGTAGCTGTGGGGTTCCAGTAGAAGGACAATGATTCTATGCGCATCATCTGGTACACTGTCGACGCGTTCACAGGAGTCACGCATGGCTTCCATTTGCTAGAAAATAAATAATCAAACAATTAATAACAATACAAAAACATATTTCAAATATATTCACCATAGCTACTTAGAAATTAATGTCGTTACGCCATCAGCGGGAGACTTGTACTGAGAAGAACCGACTCAGTATTTCTCATTTCTTTATATTTCGCAGCGTCAGAGATACCAGAATATTATAAAAAGACACGAATACGGGTAACAATATGAATGAATAGAAGATTGCATTATTTAAAAATATCAAACTCACCTGTTAGTAGTCTCGATTGAGAGGCTCTGGAGACAAAGGCCGCAAGCCAACGGCCCATCTTTCGAGCTGATTGAATCCTCGTATCTCACGTGAACATTGCGTACGTAAATTTGAAGGTTATCGACTATAGCCGTAAATAAATTCTCGAAGAAATTCTGTGGCCCTTTCAATATTTCGCTCTCAGCTTCTAAGTCTTGTAATATCTTTCTCTTAGCGGCTCTCATAAGTCTTTTCTCTCTCTCTGGGTCGAAGTAGCTGTTGGAGATAGCTGGGCCTACGAGGACTAGGACATCTTCGATGTGGACGACCACGGGCTGCGTGTACAGGCCAGACCATGGTATTTGGAGGTTGATACGACCGATGGTGCCAATCTTCACATCGATTGGCAGGTCCAACTCGTACTGTTGTGAAAAAATATGTGAATCAGTTGGAATTGGTGAAGATTAGGTTGTATCTTAATGTGAGATTGAAGAGTTTTCGTAAGACTGTCTTCAGCAGGACGAAATGCGTAAACCTAAGAGTAGAGTTGCTCGATGGCATTTCATTGTTTAAAGTACCTAGGTACTTAGAAAGGAGTAATGTAAAGAAAACCAAACTAAATTAAATATTTAATGTGAACAATTATGAAGGGATAACGGGTAAGACTCAAAGCAGGAATTCGTTAAAAACACAATTAAAGGAAGGGACCTAAAAACTTTTAAGGGAAAATTAAAGAGCAGGCGAACGTCGTGTCTTGGAAAGAAGTAAAAGAATCAGCTTATAATAGGTAATCAGGTAGAAATGAATAAAAAAATATCAGGGATCGGAATGAAGGGGGCTAAATTACCTAAAGTTGCCGAGAATATAAATATGACTAAGAGTGGTGAAACCCACAAAAATATTGTTATTGTTGTTGTTTTAATTTATTTTATCGAAGTTAAATAGAGAGAGAGAATAGGAAATCGTCCGACTCAATCTTCAACTAATTGGGACAAATGCAGTAGAATTGTTCCAGTAATATTTCTAAGTCCTCACCAGGGCTTCAGGTTTGAGCTTTAAGTCGGTGAGGTTAACGTTCCCGGAGAAGATGCCGACGTTGAGGTTCTCAGTGTCCAGGTCCTGGACGTACTTGCCCAGCAGCCGGTTGAGGATGCCGGCGACTGCGCCCTCGAACATGCTTGTGAGGGTGGTGGAACTGCTGGGACTGCGGAAAAATATACCACATTGTAGCGGCTACGGCTGATTGGGCCTGGAGGTTAGGGATCCTGACATTCCATCCGATTGTCAGAACGATATTTGAATTCCACAACACAAATGCATATTGGTTGGTACGTAAATATCCATACTTTTTGTACATGAGTAGGGCATTCTTTTCCCTTCTATTTTCTCTCCTGATTTCCTACAACAATTCGACTTTAGTTTTTTTAAGACTTTCATAATCAATGATATACATAATAAAACGTTTTATTAATGTCAATACTTAGTAGTTTAGTTCCTAGATTTTCTGTATAGGATACACTTTTAACGAGCAACAGTGATATTACTCGGCAGTTCATAACTCGTAAAAGCTGTTTATGATATTACAGCTTAAACAATTTTGTGCGAACTTAATATGCTGGGAGTCGATGAGCTGATCGATCCAAGTGAGTCAATAGATTTTTCAGCATTTAAACGTCTCAATATTGGGCTCAGGCTTGCCCATATAATTATATGAGGAGATAAAGCCATAACCTTCCACGCTTACCCATTTAGATTTCCAACGGCCTCCCATCTTTCTTCAACGAAGCATGGAAAAGCTCGAAATATTCGATTGTGATAGAAAAATATAATATATCGTAATTTTTTGTAATCTCGTGTCGTGTTCCAACAAAGTTTCGAAAGTCTTTTTCGTTTTGAAACTAGCAGATGAGAGAAAGCGTGGAATGGATCAAGAATTTACCAAAGAACATCAAACCCAGATCAACCTCTCTCCACACACATTGTTCATAATGCTCGGGTTCGGCCACTGCCGGTTCTCAGTTTGTTCAGTTGGCACCATACTCTTGTGGGAATTGACAAACCAGGAGCTTAGTGTAGAGCTACACTAAAAGCGTAAATGTTCCTGGTTTAAAATCCCAGATCAGGCAAAGTGTTTCAGATTTTTCGATGCACAGCCCGGGTTTGTGATCACCAACCAGCATTAACTTCTCAACGCCCAACCGATCATATATGATCAGTGAAAAACATTCCGTCAACGCCCGAGCGATGAGGGTCTGAGGGCCCCTCAGAGGCCCTGAGGGCCCCTCAGATGCCCCCCGCACTATATATACTATATATATATATCATATATGATCGCTCGGGCGTTGACGGAATGTTGTTCATTGATCATTTATATGATCGGTTGGGCGTTGAGGGGAAGCAAATAAGCCATTACCCATCAATTGTAGTGATGACTTGATTTCAATGATGGAGGCTTTGTACAACATTAGGATAGTTGTAGGCTATTTACTTACACTAAAGCTTTTAGCATTGCATATGTGTAAATGTGGATGAAGAAAGTCACCAGTAGCGAGTGTAAAGCTTATTCGCAGAATGTGGAGCATATCATTAGTGCCCGCTACCTATATATGGAAATATGAAGGGAAAATAGCAGACTTATTCACTCTTGTGAACACACCGCGCCTAGGCGCAGATGGTCATATGGGGAAAGCATCCTCCAGCTCTCGCCTCCCTGCCCAGACCCGAGGGTCTCGACAGGGACTCGGGAGGAGGGGCCCACCCACTAAAAACCACTGTACATCCCCTTTAGGTGCCGCTAGGATGACTGGGATCACCGGTTCGGCAGTCGCCAGTGTTCACCCTAGCGGCAGACTTGTTCACCCTAGAGAATGACGCTGTCCAATGGAAAAAACAACTGAATGTGTATTTATAACTTGAAACTGCCGAACGATTGTTATGCCATATACGAATAAATAAACCTACTAAAATCATCTGTCAAAAGAGAATTCGTTAATATTTAAGAACCCCATATTTACGTCATGGACATTTACAGTTAACGATACAAGGTAGGTAATACTAGTATAATGATATCTACGCAATTTCATAACGTCACGAACGAATGAACAATTCAACTCGGTTGTTCCACATGACCTTTAGGTTACCTACTCTTGTAAGTTGAAGAAGTTCGATGGTCATGCTCATTAATAACCTATATAGCTACTGTTGGCGACAGAAAACCTCTTTTGATATGTTTTATATACATTTTTATACTTTTTAGAATATATGTTCTTTTTACGTTTTTTAGAAGAATGATTTTGTCAGATTATGATATGTTGTTGAAGTAAATGCCAATAAAAATATATTATTGTTTTAATAAAGAAAAGTAGCGACACTTCGGTGCTCAACAAATGGTCCTTCGTAAGTATTGAACTAGTTTAATTGAATTTTGTGTGGTGCCTACTATATTCTATTAATTTATCCGTAGCGTCATATTAGAACTTTTTTTTTTCTTTTCGTAATTTATGATGCTAACTAGAAGCAAATGCGGTGCTAGGGGAATACCAGAGCAATCCGCTACCGCCCTAGAACTGGCTGCTTCCATTTCGTCGGCACAGCCGCCGGAACTGCCCAATGCGGATAGTAACCAACGATCAGCAGTCTCGGATCGCTCTGCCCGCTCAAGTCGTTCCAGTGCAACCATCAAAGCGCAAAAGCTTGCAGCGCAGGCTGAGCACGCTCGCCGCGTCGTCGAGCTGGAGCGCGCCGTGATGGAGAAGGAGCGCGCTGTGATGGAAAAGGAGCGAGCAGCTGCAATTTTGAAATTAAAAGCGGAGCTGGCTTCGATAGAAGCGCGCAGTGGTTCTAGTAGTCAGAATAGTAGAACAGCGGATTGGGTAGACTCGTGTAGTAACACTGTTCCTAATTTATAGGTGCCCAGGCCTAATAATGATGATGTTGATGAGTGTGTACATTTACCGTCAGTGCCGATACCCAGGAGGGTACTATTGTCCGGCGCTGCAACTACGGTTACACCTCCATTGCATCCTGTCAATGAAATGCCACACCAAGGGTCGCCGCCGCGTATGAAAGCAATGAAAAGCGTTGCTGCTGCGGCTACCGTGTGGCAGGAGCCGCTTACACCTACCGGACCTCTACCTACTTCAGCGCAGTGTCTACCTCCACGGGAACAATTTCCTAAACATGCACAGCATTTAGGTACACACACACAACGTGAACTATGTAACAACATTAATAAATTAGCTATAGCCAGGGTACACCTACTGATATTCAAAAACTAGCAGAAGCTATCACGAGCCTGGCCGCATCGAAGCAGCAGTCGCCGAGGGTGAGTGACCTAAAGCTTCCTTTATTCGATGGGCGTATCCAGGACTGGCTACTATTTAAAAGAACTTTGGATTTCACTAAAGCTGGGTTTTCTCCTTTAGAAAACCAAGCTAGGTTAAATTTTGCTTTGCGGGGTGTAGCCAGGGACGAAGTCGGCGGCCTTTTAGCCTCTGCGCAAGACCCAGACGTGGTCATGAGCGCCTTGGAGGCTAGATTCGGTCGTCCCGAGCACATTATCCTGCACGAGACAGCTCAGGTCAAAGCTTTGCCTAGGATTTCGAATATTGATGGGGGTAAGGATTTGTGCCAGTTTGCCTGTCGAGTACGCCGGTGCGTAGAAACCATTCGCGTACTCAACCAAATTGAATACTTGGCCTCTCCTGAATATATTATATTCGGTTGAACCATCGGTTCCGCCTGCCTTTGCTGATGAGATAGGAGTGCGGAATATAGTATTCCATCCCTAACACTATCTTATCAGCAATTGCAGTCGCACTAGCTGTCAGGTACTTCCCACTGAAGCAGCGCTGCACCCAAGGAACGGATGCGAAATAGTCCCGTATACCATCCCAACCCAATCTGCCGACGAGTAGTGCCAAATCTGGCGTTTCGATACCGCTGAAGGCGTTAGTGGGACCAGAGGCACTTTACTGAATACTAAGCAGTGATCCGAAGATCCTAAAGGAGCTCGAACCTCCACTCGATAACCAGCTGGGCAACTCGTCAGCAGAAGGTCCAACAAAAAGGGCGCGTGACCGACTATATCTGAGATCCTGGTGGGCTGGTTCACCAGTTGAGTCAGGTCGTGTGCGAGAGCGAATGTGTGGGCAGTTCTACCAGCATAGTCAGTTTTGGAGGAACTTAACCACAACTCGTGGTGAACATTGAAGTCCCCCTAAAACACCAATTCCGTTTGTTAGAGATAAGCCAACAGTTCGGAGCCGTGTCCACCGGGCTTATAGAGTGGACAACCAAACTGGCAATGTGGTATCTCGGTCTAGTTAGGTGATTCACCGATTTACACTTTTTCAAGTTCGGTTCATTGCGGGCCAAGCCAGCCAAAATTAAACATTAAAAACCTTAAAAAACTCACCTGGGCTATCCCAGTAGAACCTATACCCTATCAAAAGGAATAAAAGAGGGCGGTGGCGAGGAAGGCCAGGGAAAGACGGGTTCCCTAGATATCCGGCCATCACGGGGCTCGATCGGAGCCTCCTCTCCGCTTGTCACGCCTGCTGGCGCTGCTGAGGCGCTGCTGTAGTATGTATTGCCCGGATCGTGCCGCTTCACGCGCAAGCACGATGTCACCACACACCAATACGAATCACTCTCCCGTGAGAGGTTATAACGCGGACACAAAACTCGCGATTCTAAGCTGGGGTTCGATTCAACCACGCAGCCGGATTTGCCCTCGCTAGGACATTACAAAATTAAGGCAAACTTTACAAAATTCTCTCTCGATAGAGGTTTTATCAAATAATATTAACAACAATAAACCGCGCGGCCACAATATTCAACGTGTCTCAATGTGACATCCGAACACCGCTGATGGAAACCGCTCCTGCGCATCATCTAGTACCCGACTAAGATGTTCCATAAGTCGAGTTGTCTCTATGTCGCCTTTATGGGATCGGTAGACGCAGGCGTAGACACAGCTATGAGAGCCCAACTTGACGTGTACCACAAAAAGGGAAAAGGAAGTGTCCTCCAGCAGACAGACAATTTCGTGATCCCAGAATCGCAATCCTGCTTTATAATGCATTCGTGCGCAGTAAGTTGGAGTACGGCTCGATAATCTGGGATCCAGCCACTCAGAAATATACACAACTTATTGAAAAGCTCCATAAAAAGTTTGCTCGATTTGTGTACAAGAGGAAATTTGGCTATTACCCGTATCTTTATCCTTCGCTGTTTGTTACGGGTATGGTGGGCTTGGACACATTGCAGCTTAGACGGAGGTTGCAACTGTTAATTCACTATTGTCTACTTCTGCGGAATGAAGTGGACAATCCGGTGGCTGCTGAGCGTATAGGACTGTACGTTCCGCAAAATTATACGAGAGGTGGTGGTCGGCGTCGGCACCAGTTGTTCGCTCCTCTAAAGCTACGCACGTGCCATGGTAGTAATTGTCCAACAGCTCGTGCAATGATCACTTCCAGGATGCTGACATATTTGCAGACACTCTACCTAGTCTTATAGATAAATGCAGGATGTACTTATCTCATCTATAGTTTTATAATATACTAGCTGTGCTCGCGACTTCGTCCGCGTGGAATAGTGACTTTCGGCAGCATTTTTAATTTTTTAGGCTCTTTTCCCGTTTTTGCAACATTTTTCACTGATGCTTCGCTCCTATTGGTCGCAGCGTGATGTTATATAGCCTAAAGCCTTCCTCGATAAATGGACTATCCAACACAAAAAGAATTATTCAATTCGAACCAGTAGTTCCTGAGATTAGCGCGTTCAAACAAACAAACAAACTCTTCAGCTTTATAATATTAGTATAGATATATAGTTATAGTTTTTCAATGTTGCTGTTATTGTTTTTATGTTTGGCTACATTTTTTTCTATGGGTATTTTTTTTGCAATGTGTTTTTATGTTATTATTTTACATTTAAGTACTTGTTTTTGTTACTAGTAGATTAGTTTATATAGCATATAAGCGCGTTGGCTGAACAGGCTGTAAGTTTATGTGATGAATTTTAAATAAATAATTAAATAGCAGACATGATTTTTTTGCCGTTTTTAAACTTGTTTTTTTATAGATAATGGTACGGAAGTCCGACTCGCACTTGGCCGGTTTTTTTGTGTTAATCTATATCTGCCCGAATCAAAAACGGACCACGCACAGCCTCATTAAAATATTAGGCAAATAGTTTACTTACAAAATAAGGAGACAAGCTTCATACAAGCGCGGTCGAGCAACGCACCATAGACAACCTCCCACCGCCACGGATCTCAGAACAGCTCGGAACAGTCCGAGTGCAACTATTGCGTGATTCCGGAATTCCGGAATCGGGACAGACCCGGGTCTGTATTATGCTTACCTTCCGTCCTGCTTATGTTGTGGTTTCGGTACAGTAGACACTTAATAAACTTACTAACGTGTTTCATTTCAAATAAAACATTTAAGGCGACGGTTTCCAAAAAAACGGTGTTTTTAAATGAGTTTTATTCGAAATCCAAAAAAACATGTTATTCATTGTTTTTTTTTATCTAGTAATTTCGGCTGGTATTTTCACGATATTTTACAATTTCCTGCATCAAATATAATATCAAACATACTTACGTCTTATTATTAGACTATATATCAATTTATTCAGGCTATACACCGTTTCAGACAAAGAAAAATAGGTATACCAACCAATTGTCTCTGAGTATGTAACAGTTGTCGGCCATTATAATTTTAATAATAAGTAAACGTTCAATTAAATCCACATTATTGCATAATTCGACGCTCGCGCCATCATTCAGTCCCGAGCGGAACGCCTTGGAAATCTCACAGTCGGAAACACTCGCCTTAAACGATTTCACAACGTAAACTACTGAGTCCTAGAGTTATTTATACCTTTTTAAGTATCAGGAATTATGTTCGCACAATTTCACAAGACAATAAACAACACTAATTGCGCTTACAAACATTGTTCGACGATAAGCGGTCGCGCACTAACCAATATTTATTAAAACGTTATCAAGACTATCTGTGATAAGTAGTCGTGTCGCCGTCGATACCCTCCACCCATAACGCCTGTGGAATGCGTAATTTGTATCGACAGAAACGCCAGCAGAGATACAAACGACTATGGAAAACCTTGACCGTACCTACATAAAACCTTTTCAAACTTCGCCTGATACAAATGAAACACACCAACCAGAATGGTCAGTGTGGTAGGTTATGGCTTGGTTTTCCCAACAGTAAAACGTTTTTAGGCCGATGATGAAATGATTATGAATAACAAACGAATTAGCAATTGCCTACGAAACACCGAATTACTTTTGCGAGTAACCTTTGGTAAATAAATAAATAGATCGCAACGACTCTATCAATAAAAGTATTTTATTGATATTATTAACTATAGTTTAAATTTGTTTTTCTAAACAAGACCATTTTTGTCTTTTGTTAGTACTATATGACATTGTGAAAAATAAAATTGGATTAGATATTTTATTTAAACTTTTTTCAATTTTGTTTTTTTTATCATGTTTTGATGGTCCTTTATCTTTTGTGTTTTTATTTGTAATGGTAAGTGTCCTCTAATGATAATTTTCCAATATGTTGACACTGTAAGAGGGAAAAGAAATGGCCTTGCTGAGTTTCTTGCCGGTTCTTCTCAGAACAAGGTCTCAGCCCAGAGTAGACATACGAACCGATGGCGTAATGAGTATAATGACGTTCGAGCTATTTGTAGCCAAAACTGAATAAATGATTATGAATTTTTGAATTTTGAATGGTTGACTGAATTTGATATTGTCTTCATTACGATACTCAATTCGCTTTCGAGTACCTTTACCAAAATAATTTACAGAGTAATGGCACCCTGTGTCCGCACTTTAAGCCCAGCGTTCGACAGAGTTATCGTCGCTAAGAAATAACATAGATTTTCATGATTATTTACATACTAGCGGCCGCTCGCGGTTTCACCCGCGTGGTTCCCGTTCCCGTGGGAATATCTGGATAAAAAGTATCCTATGTGTTATTCCCGGTTATAAACTATCTGTATGCCGAATTTCATCTAAATCCATTCATTAGTTTTTACGTGAAAGAGTAACAAACATCCATCCATACTTACAAACTTTCGCGTTTATAATATTAGTAGGATAATTTTACGCAAATATTGTTGCGAACAAATTACAATTTGAAAAAAGACAAAGTGAATAATCATAAATATAGCCTTGCCTAATTCTTAACTAATCTTTCGATATTTGTAAAAATATTAAGATCGGATGTTGATGACGTAGTTGTCGACATTGAATAGGGCTCCTTTGGCTTATCTACACAGTAAAAAGTAGACAGTGTTAATGAATTTCGGGGAGTTGGATTGAGCCACGATAGCATAGTTGGTAGTGCACCTGACCCGGCATGTCATGGGGTGCGGGTTCGAGTCCCGCACGTGGAATTTTTTCAACACTGTCTTTTTTCAAATATATTGTCATTGAAATATTACGGGATGACAGCGTAAGTACCTAAGTGGTCAGTACTCAATTGCTAAAGATTAAAATCAGTTATTGACCCCTATTTTCAATGATTATAGGACAATAATGTCGATCACTAGTTCAAGCCAAACACGCGGTGCCACTCTTATTTAAATATCATCAACAGCTCGTTTTATGTCCCCATTTCTGGGGCACGCCTTCCCTATGGGTGTATAGGGAGAAGCGGCCTTAAACCACAGTGCGGTGCGGTGGTTGTCAACGACTGCTAATGCAGCCGGGACCAACGGCTTTACGTGCCTTCCGAAGCACGGAAGAGCTCGAGATGATACATTTTTGGTCACCCATCCGATGACCGGCCTTTGAGAAAGTTGCTTAACCTCAGCACTCGCAGACCGGGCGCGTAACCACTGCGCCATCGAGCTCCTCTATAAATAATTTTAGAATAAAATGTACAGTTATGTGACGACAGATCCCCATCAGAATGCTTATATAAAGTCGGCCTAGGCATAAAGAGTTAGTCGTTTGCTAGCTATGACCTTTACCGCGTAACCGAGTTTATTGGCAACGAGAAACTTATGATTTCTAAAGTCGTATTGCCCGAACAGCACCCGGAGGTTTTCCAAGGACTATTAATCACGCAAGTGTCCATATACCTACACACGCATGCACAGCAGACTTCCACAAACAGTCAAGTTTTCTCCATTGACATTTGTTTGAACTTTATGTATATTATTATAGTTTTCATGGTGTCGCCATCTCTGAGTCCTGGGTTTGATCCCCGGTCGAGTCAATTTAGAAATTATTGTTTTTCTAAATTGTCTCGGGTCTGGGTGTTTTCTATGTATAATAAGTATTTAATTAAGTATTTTAAGTATGTTTATCCGTTGTCTAGTAACCATTTTTAACGAGTTTCATAACGAAGCTTCTCTTGGGCTGGATAATTGGTGTGAGTGTAGGAAAGTTTATTATTTATTATTATTATTATTCAAATAATTTCTTGCACATATGTGGTATAAAATTTATTAAGTACAATATTTTTTCCAGTACCTTAATACATAAAACCTGCTAATAGGCATAAGGCTTAAGTTGAACATTTATTGAAGAAATTTGTCAGATTCAGATTGGTTGATTCTACCGATGAGTTCAAGCTGACCAAGACCGTGAATCCAAGAGCTCTTTAGGCACTTTGAGGGGGTGTACCAAAGCACCTTAATGTTTGCGAATGATAGGCCTGACTGTCCTATAGGCAAGCATTTGGATCCAAATACAGATAAGTGGATCCAAAAAATATTTATCTATATAATTATATTTTGAGTGGTAGAGCCACGCTGCGTTGCAGCACGAAATGGGCCGGCTCGCCCGGCGTAATACCACCCTCTCACAGAATATCGGCGTGAAACAACGGCACTCGTTGCTGTTGTGTTTCGTCCGGTGAGTGAAAGTATCGGAGGCCCATCTCTCACCCCTCCCCCCTCCCAATTCCTACTCCCTCCTCAAGATCCAACTCCTTCCTCAAGGCCGGCAACGCATCCGCGATTACTTTGGTTTTGCGGGTGTCCATGGGCGGCGGTGATTGCTTTCCATCAGGTGACCCGCCTGCTCGTTTGCCTCCTTTTAACATTAAAAAAAAAAAAAAAAATGAATCGCTAAATGTGTTGCTAATCGCAAAACTCGAGAACGGCTGAACCGATTTGGCTGATTTCTTTTTTGTTGTGTTTGATGAAGTCTGAGGAAGGTTCTTATGGAGAGAAAAAACGTAAAAAAACGTGGAAAATAGTAAAAACAACAATTTTCTTTTCCCATACAAACCACTCTGCCCCCTCCCCAGCTGTCAAACATTTGACGTCAATCAAAACAAAACAAAGGCGCGTTAGGATTATCCACAGAACAGTTAAATATTCCGTGGGATTATCTTTGGTATGCCTTCAAGTTGATCATTGGTCAGATTTATTTATTTACGCTCCCAGTAATCAAACAAAAAAATATCGTGTTCCTTAAGGATGGCATTACAAAAAAAATATCATCTCATTGTATATTACTAAAGTCTTTCAATGTTATTTTATTTCTATTAGACTGCGACAGGCCAATGATATTTGACAGAACGAAATCTGTCGGGGGAGATATTATCATAAAAAAATCAATGTAATTGTTTTAGAGAAATAGTCAGAACAAGGTCTGTCGGGACAGCTAGTATTAATTTTTTTTTATGTGCACCTCAAAATTCAAAATTCAAAATCATTTATTCAGTTTAGGCTACAAATAGCTCTTATGAACGTCATTTTATGCCATCGGTTCGTAAGTCTATCTACTCTGGGCGGGAGATCTTGTACTGAGAAGAACCGGCAAGAAACTCAGCAAGTGTCCAGCTTTTATCTCCCTTACAGCGTCATAAATATTGGAAAATGCCCTATCATAAAAGGACACTTTCCATCACAAATAAAAACACAAAATGTAATGGACAATCACAACATGTAAAAAAACACAAAAAATAAAAAATAATAACCTCTTTACTAACATATTGTTATTACCTATTCAAAGTACTTAGGTACCTGATAAAGCGCTTAAGATTTCAATTAAGGGTGCCTAGTGTAAGTTCTCTTTACTATCCGTATTCATTTGATTACGTTTACGAAATCAAAAATTAGTATGGCATTGAAGCAGCGCGTCCTGACGACATAGGCACATAGAAGAGTTCCATACAAATTTTCGTTTTCGTAAACGTTATCATCATCAGCTCATTTTATGTCCCCACTGCTGGGGCACGAGCCTTCCCTATGGAAGGATAGGGAGAACGGGCCATAAACCACCACGCGAGTCCAGTGCGGATTGGTGGTTGTTAACGACTGCAAATGCAGCCGGGACCAACGGCTTTACGTGCCTTCCGAAGCACGGAGGAGCTCGAGATGATAAAGTTTTGGTCACCCATCCGATGACCGGCTTTTGCGAAAGTTGCTTAACCTCAGCACTCGCAGACCGGGCGCGTTAACCGCTGCGCCATCGAGCTCCTCAACCGTTACACGTAAACGTAAAGGTTAGTATAGCGTAAACGTTATAGTATAGCGAATTAAATCGCACAGGCATCCTGATATCACCAGGTAAGAGCACAAGCACATCTTTTGTGATGACATTACGTAATAAACTAAACCTTTACAAAATGCAAAAAAAAAACTACAAATGTTGAAAAAATTTCCACGAGCAGGATTTGAACCTGCACCCTTCTGACATACAGTTTCCAATTATGCAAGCTTTACAGTTGTTCAATTTATGCAAGCTTTGTAATAAAAATATTGTAACTAAGTAGGAGGTAAGTATAAGTTTTGTTTTTGAACAACCTACTATCATACGTAACTTTCTCTGACAAACGTAGATGGAAACATTAACTGAGGCAAAAAAGTTTTTAAGTTGATATAGAAATACGTTCATAAATTGTATTTTAAAGATACAACCAGTCGCCAATAACGTTCGCACAACACAGTTGTGTATGAAAACTGCGAGCGGCAAAATTATCGATTTTCCGTCACTATGATTAGTTTTTAGCTCATTATTTATTTGTAAGGTTAAAATTGGAAAGTTATTGGCCGTCCCGCAAGTCGAGTATAAGACTACAAACGACTACTTGTTACGTAGTTATCAGTTATCAGTTTAGTCACACTAATATTATAAATGCGAAAGTTTGTGTGTATGTGTGTATATTTGTTGCTTCTTCACGCTGCAACGAATGGATGGATTTGGATTAAATTCGGCATACAGATAGTTTATAACCTGGATTAACACATAGAATACTTTTTATCCCGATATTCTCACGGGAACGGGAACCACGCGGGTGAAACCGCGAGCGGCCGGTAGTTGAAAATACTATGAATGGCTAAGTCTGCTTCAATTTGTTATAAGTAGATATTTTCTTACTTTGCAATTACCTATGTATTTCCAAACTTTCAAAAGCATCTTATATTATTTAAAAAGGCTTGCTTTAAAGATTTTTTGAACAGCAATTTTTTTTTTTAAATGCATTTATAAAAGCTAGTTATAGTTCTTCAATATTATCAATAACTGAACATAAAATATACAATAATATATAACTTTAGGCTAAAAACCATTTACTGAGCGAACCCGTCTTACATACTTAGCTATTCTTTATTCGTCTCAGCAACAGGCGATAGTAAGCAATAAAATCACTCCCGCATTTACACCACGGGAATACTTACAGTTTGCACGTCGTCGCCGTCGCCGACTTGACTTGGTTATACCTCTTCAATGCACTTTACAGACTTTACACTTTAATTTAGTCCATCGCCCTTTAAGCCGATACATAAATAAGTAAGAGGTATCCAGATGGGAGTCAAATGTGCGGAAACACTAACATACTGGCCACTTTCTGCACCAACATCCATTGATCAGTTAAATTTTAAACTTGTCTTAACATAATTTTAGGGAACGATTTTGTAAAACTGTATATGAGTATATTGAAATGATTACACAAAGCTCTTTTTCTGTACAACGTCATACCAATAAATTAATTAATTAACACACTTATACCATCAATTCATCAATAAGCGAAAACCCGAGATGTTACCGTACAGAGAACGAGATTAAAGGTCACGAAGCAGGCGCAATTACACCAAGAATAATTGATAAATTCCATCAAGACTCATCAGTGTTCTATAAATAGAATGTAGCGAGGGCGCCCGATCTTTCTACTGAAGGGTAAACTACAAAACCGAAGCATCTTCAATTGAGCCTAACTAATTTCCGAAAAGAATATGAAACGCTTTTAAGAAAATTGCAAAGAAAAACGTCTGTTAAATCGGCAAAAACTATCAACCTTCGTTGCACACGTAAAATTCGAAATCTAATTCAAACAAACGAGCATCAAAACATCTAACGCATACTTAATTCTTTTTTCTAACATAAAAATTACAAAAGAGTATCGTTACCTGAATTTCACATGTTTTTTTTTCTCCAGAAAGTGCACTAGGGTGTTCCAAAGTTTGATTTGTGTGATGACGTCAAGGGTGCCAGGGACAGTACTGACTGTTTTTGACAGATGACAGAGATCCCTTAGGGCGCATGCTCGGGGTAGAGGCATGCGCTGTGTGCCTTGAGAGCGAAAAATGTTGTTGTGGAAAACCGTGGGTGGAAAACAGGCGCTCGATAAACGCGCGGATGTGACGTCAGCCTGAAGGAAATGTCGTTACGTTCCCTATTCCGGTTGCAACGAGGAAATGTTCCTTCCCGAGATCGGTAGATCTATCCACAGACTATCAAGGATTCGAATAGAATAGAATAGAAATATCTTTATTGTCTTTCATTTCTTTGGTACAGTTTTGTTCCTTGTGAGGGGTGTGTGCTTAAGATCATTGTCCAGTGTAGAGCTAGATCTGAATCTTTATTTTATGTAAGGATTCGATTCGGCTTTTTACTTCCTCTAATTTAAAATTTTCTATAAAGTTTCAGTAGCCCGATTTTAACTTTTAAACTATAGAATCGGGCCACTAGGGCACGATTGTGGGTGTTGTAAAAAACAGAATCGAAGTCAAAATGATAGTCAATGTTAAAAGTCAATCTATCAGGAAAATAAAGAGTGACTTTTAACTAAACGTGACCCGGGGCATTTTTGAGACACTAGTCTTATGAATTCTGAATGAAGAATGCTTTCCTGCGGTTTCTACTCGTATTCTGGCATTATTATAATCATCTAGGTGCCTAGTGCGAGTATTATTTGCCATTTGAACACGTTAACGAAACCGAGATTTAGTATAGCTATGGCAAACATTTTTGGTTTCCTTTTTTGCCACTAGGAGGCGCTGCTTCAAACCCATACAAATGTGCCAGTAAAATAACATTTGAGAGTTGTCATCACATTTTGAGGAAATTTGGGTTAACAAACAAAAAAACTACAAATTACATTAATTAATAATATATTTTGACATTAGTAATTAATATACTTACTTGGTGTATTATAAAAGCGTACAACAGTATCTACCATTTTATTAGTATCGGCGCTAAGTCCTTCCTTCCTTGTGTGAGGTCGATTGTAGTGATGTCGGACTATCGATAGTCCCGTTTTCGTTAACCTTGAAAATCAGTTAGAATATCGATAGTAGCGATACTATCGAGAAGTCTCTAGTACTATTGATATCTTTACTTTTGCCGGTCAATCGATAAAAAACTATCGCGTGGCATTACTATCGACTACGGTGATGGGTGGTGGGTTACGTTATGGGGTCCTGGGTAAGGCGAGGCAGGCGTTGCAGGAGCCAGTGGGCACGGCGACGGCGAAGCACTCCCCCGGACAAACGGGGCACGCGGCTGCGTACTGGTGGGCGTACGCACATTTGTCTGTGGTCTGCCATTGCGCAGGCGGCGCGTTCTGGAAGCGAAATCAGTTCTTAATTATGAATATAGGTACCTAAAATAAAATTTACGTAAGTTTTGTTGCAAACAAATTGCAATTTCGAAAAGTTGTTTCCACGAGCGGAACCCGTACCTTTTGACAAGGTTTTCAAGGTACACTACCAAATACGCTATCGTGGCTCAGTACAACTCGCATCGTATCACTATCAACACTATATATATAATCTTACTTTGTAAACCAACCATCTCATCTCATTGTAAGCATCTCGCAACTAGATGTTTCTATAAAAAAACGCTTAAACAGTTTTCAGTTGCTGCACTTAATGATAGAAACAGTGTTAAATCGTTGCTAAGATCAACTGCAAATTTTTTACGATTATAGTTGTGTTAAGTTTAAATTATTATATGTATATTGTGTGTGTGTATGTATGTATATACATTATGGTTATATGTATAGTTTAAGTATGTATATGTATCAGTAATTAGTTCGTAGAATAGTCCCGCAAACTCTCGTTCCACACCAGAGCCAGGGTTGGCTGGAAGAGATCTCTTCTAGAGATAAGCTCACCTTTGTAAATGTCTTGTTTAACGTCTTTTTTTTATATTAGAAGGAGGCAAACGAGCAGGCGGGTCACCTGATGGGAAGCAATCACCGCCGCCCATGGACACCCGCAAAACCAAAGGAATGAAACGTCTGTTTTAATGTGTGATTTATATGTGCAATAAAGGATTAAATAAGTTGCTGGTAGCTGGTTGCTGGATTTTATTTGTCTTTTTGTTGCTGCAAATGGCAACCTACTCACTTAGCTCGACCAGGTGCTATAACAACTCTATTATAATAATACTAATCTAACCTAAATATTAGGATATTGTGATCTAAATACACCGGTGCGGTGCCCGCCTACGCGTCAACTTATACAAAACTGTCAAATTTATTTTCAATACTTTATTAAATAATGAAATTTAATTAATAAAGTTTTAAAATATATTGAGAAAATTTGACAGTTTGTAGTAGTCTGATATGCAGGCGTGTGTATATCATACTAATATTATAAAGTGGAAAACTTTGTATTTTTGTATTTTAATATTTTAGTACTTATGTGGTTTTGTATATTTCTATTTTTGTATTTTAGTATTTTAATATTTATGTATTTTTGTATGTTTGCAACGAATAAACTCAAAAACTACTGGACCGATTTAAAAAATTCTTTCACCATTAGAACGCTACATTAGTGCTTCAGCACTAATGTAACATATTAGGCTATACTTATTAAAAAATAAATGTCCACCCGTGCGAAGCCGGGACGGGCCGCTGGTCTGTAATACTTTAGAGGTGCATAACACCGGCCGGTGAAAAAAAAGATAGTTTAATCAACTACTACTACCATTTATTTTACTTTTATATATTTAATGTATTCTGTAACTCAATTACCTAGTTTGTTTTTTTATTTCATTTATTTATTTTTTATTTCGTTTCTCGGCGTCGATGTGCGTCTTCACTCGTCTCCCTCCGGCGGCCGTGTCAGAATAACAACGCTCCTACGGTACTCGGCCCATCTTCGAGTGTCGTGGGGGGGGTATTATGCCGAGACAGAGTCGATGTTGGCCTCACACACTGCTTTTTGTTTATATTTTCATTTAATTGTTTTTTTTTACTTTTTCTTCTATTCTTATTAGTTCTTGCTTTGTTTTGACTGTATTGTATTTTGTGTGCGTGTGTGTGTGTCAATAAATGATTTTATTTCTTTCTTTCTTTCAATTAAGTTGATAGTTTCTACGACTAAACTTGCTCTGTCTGCGGCGCGTCTTAAAAAGTCGAGCTAAACTGACCTTTAACATTGTGGCGAAAGTGCACGTCATAATGTCGTACGCTGGGCAGTTTAGATGAACCCCCTGCGGAGGAAGCCCGTCCACCAGACAGGCTTCCTTCGCCCGGCGGATGGCGGTGTCCCAAAGCGCCTGCTCCACGGCGAACTGCTCGAAGTGCTGCGACAGCTTGGTCTTGTCCATCTTAGTACCGTTCAACCAGCCCGACTCTTCAAACAGGCATGTCATCTTCTCACACTGAAATAAATTATACACAGACTTGAAAAAGAGATAAAGTGTTGAAATAATTGAACGAGCGGGATTCGAACCCACACCCCATGACATTCCGGGTCAGGTGCACTACCAACTATGCTATCGTGGCTAGGGTGAGTAGGTGTAAGAAGATTAATTTACATAATACTCACCCTCTCACATACATCCACTCATTCACACTCTTACTCACCGAGAGGACTCACAAAAAAAAATCACAAAAAAATTTATTGCTACATACTTAAATATCTGTAGGTAAATTAATAATTTTAATATTGTGGCTTATAAGTGATGTGTAAAACTTACTCCGAGGATTGAGGCGCTGTATGCTGAAATACGGGACTGACATCCCAGTTCGGTAGCAGATGCTACAATTGTATACAAAATCTACATACCATTAGTTATAGGCTTTAAGTTGGTGTTTATATTTTGTAAATGTTTCTGGTAAATAAATAAATAAATATAAAAAATAAATATAGGGTTCTACACTATACTGATTCGCGTAAAAAAATTACAATCTATGATCTGGAAAAGCAAATAGACAGATTCTATATTTTATTTTGGAATTAAATTCCGGGTTCTCTGAGGTACCGCCGCATGCACATCAAACTGTAAAACACTGTTTCTGATCGCCAGCGCAAGTGCGGGCCGCGCACGTCGTACTTGGCCATGTTTATCGCTCGCTCGTTACACGTTACAATAACGCAATGTACCCCATCACTATGGATTATATAGGCTGTTTGGATGTACAATCCCGAAACACAGTCATGCAACCAAGTATAAATAACACCGTGATAATATGCAAAATCATATTTATGAAGATTTAGGTAGGTACTATTCCATAAAAAACTCAAATTTATTTTATTACATTATTTTTGTTCAACCCTGACATGTTTTGACTCCTGTTTCGTTAGGACCATGAGGTTGACGAACAAGAACAATGCATCAGCTGGACCTAGGGTTGTCACTTTGTAATTTTACTTAGTTTCTACGCCCTATGCCCTATCTGTCATATTCGGGATTATACAGGTATTACAAACACCCTGTATAGACTTTGCTCTTTATGTCTTAAGGAGCGTCCTCACTGAGAGCATTCTTAGCCGAGCATTTGTAAACGAGCAATCGCCGGCGAGCACCCCGTGTGGTGCCGGGGATAAAGAATTGCACCACCCCATCTCTTCCCGTGGGTGTCGTAGAAGGCGACTATGGGACCATTCCAGAGGATGGGCAGCAGCGTCTCTCTGTGATTATTCTCACCCTACTGCGATCGCCAACCCGCCTGCCAAGCGTGGCGATTATGACAAATTCCCCTCAAAGTGATTTATCCTTGAGGGAGGCCTTTGTCCAGCAGTGGACGTCTTTTTGGCTGAGATGATGATGATGATGAATCGCCGGCGAGCAACAAATTCTGCCCAGCGAACTAAACATTCACTTTCGTGCAAAAGTATGAACGTTCGAGTCTAACATCCGAGCTTGGAGCATTCGAATACTAAATGTCATTCATTTTAAAATGACGGATAGATAGATAGCTAGATGTTCAGGATTCTTCGGATCCCACAAAATATTATGTGGTTTATATTTTTCTATTAAAAAGAGAACTTTGTCGTTACTCCAACGCATTTCAATATAAATATAATTATTTCATTTAAAAGTCGTTTATTTTTAATTGATAGTAGAATGCAGAGAATAGTCAAAGCAATATATATTTTTTGTTAAAATAAATTGACATTGATAAAAATTAACACGATAATTAAAGATTGGCGTCCCTTCTTTTCGCCCGGAAGCGGAAATAGCACGCCAATTTTGTAAATACTTTTTACATACAAAACCTAATTGTATTTTAGAATAATAAGTTACCTATAATAAGCTTCTTTTTATTATTTTTATTTTTTTTGAAGTGAAAACTTCTTTAGCGGCGTTGTACATTTTTTTTGTAATGGGTAAAAAATGTTAAATTCGCGTCAGGACACGTGACCGTCAGGACACGTGGCCTGATCGAAAATTCGTAAGACGGATGACAGCCGGCGCGGCGTAGGAGAGAAAGTATACCCCTCTCTTTCTACGGCGCGGCGATAATGTATGCCTGCTGTTTCGTTTAGGTGGCGCAGGGCGCTTGCGCGAATGTTTGAGTGCTTTTTAATGTAATATAAATTGTCATGTTTGTGTACGATAGCGCAATAAATAAATCTTGTATTCTACCACATAAATGATAGTACTTTTATACTGATAATTGAAGCAATTCGTGCAAAATTATTCCCTAACCATTTTTTACTTTCCTACACTCACACCAATTATCTAGCCCAAGAGAAGCTTCGTTATGAAACTCGTTAAATGGTTACTAGACAACGGATAAACATACTTAAAATACTTAAATACATACTTATTTATTATACATAGAAAACAGCTAGACCCGAGACAATTTAAAAAAACAATAATTTCTAAATTGACCCGACCGGGGATCGAACTCGGGACCTCAGAGATGGATACATTTGTAATATTTAACATATTTTAGTTATTACCAAAAACCATATAATACATTTAAGTATGTATATTACCTATACATTAGCATCAAGAATAAGTGTAATAAAATAATCTAACCTAACAGTATGCACACGATTCGTCTATCCTTTGCCGGTGTCACCGAGGTGTAATCCCTCAAAAATTAAACAGTTGTCATAATTATGTCATATATTAAAGCTTGCCGGTCAGGGTCAGACGGGTCAGGGCCACCTGGTGTATAACCCTGAGTAGGTATTATTTACCAAACCTTCTGATAACTTTAAGATTCTACAATCACATATAGGACGAATACTTATGTGCAGCCATCTGTTCTGTACTTCTTCGTCTTCAAGTATTCACCACAAAACTTATCATAGTCTTAATAGCACAACAAAGCTTTATAGAAAAGATATTTAAATAATAAACAATATTTACTCACAATTGTATTATTCTTACATTTTCTGGTGATCGTCACGCTCACAAACCTAGGTATACCGACACAGCCATATATCTGAAAGAAAGCACAGACAAATTAAACTACATGATAATTCAGAAAAGTATTTTTTTTTTAATCTATAAGAATTGGATTAATGTAGGTAGGTATGTACCCGCGCCTCTCATTATAGGGGCAGGTTTTTTTATAAGAAGGATAAAACGCGCCAGCGGATCTCCTGATGAAAAGAAAACACCGCCACCCCTGATCCGCCAAATCACTCAGAGAAACTATAGCAAGGCTATTCCGTCTATATAGAAACCATCAGACGGTGTTTCGATCACACGGCACGGCCTTTAAGTTTCTCGCCGCCCGGCCCCCAAAATGTCCGGTGACGTTGTAAATGCCGTTCGAAGAAAGAAATAGGGTGCAACACCGGAGGAATCGCAGATGCATTGTCGGCCTTCAAGGATCGTTTCTTGAAGGGCCTCAAGTCGTAACGGTCCGGGAACGCCGCTGTAAACTTGTTTTTTTATATATTTAAGCACTTGCTGGCCTTCATCTCACCTGATGTTATGTGATGATAAGGCCGAAGTTGGAAGCGCACTTCACCCGGAATCCTCAACTAATGAGGCACTGGCTATCTTATCTCTAGCTGCCGGAACACAATGCTACAAACATTGATGTTATGGCAACAAAACTTAGTGGCTTTATCGCCATTCGTCAAGATGACAATGATTGAATGACAGTCTATTAAATTGAGGTCAGGTAGGTACCTCGTTCGGTATTTCTCCACAGTAAACAAGCGGGGGTGATGGTGGCGCGACTGGTATATCCGCCCTGCAGGCCTGCAAACAGTGAATTCAAATTCAAAATTATTTATTGCATGCCACATTGGTGTTTACAAAGTAATTAAATAAATAGGTACAAAAGGTGTTAAAATAAACAAAGTAGCGCCCCGTAAGGGCATAGCAAACAGAGGGGGTATAGCTAGCTTATTTACTACTTAATTATACATTTAACATTGAATAAATTAAAAATTTAAATTTGTAATACATGTAACGCCCTGTAAGGACATGGCAAAGTTTAAGAGGCTGTTAGGTACATTATTATGAATTATTATATCTAGATACCATTCACATCACATCATTAGCCTGTAAATGACCCATCCCATTACCTACTACTATTTAATCTATAAGTCTATTTTGTTTTCCATAAACATTAAGGACAAGGGGATATAATAACTTCTTCCCATTGGTATTATCCTAGATAGAAAGAAAGAAAGAAAGAAAGAAAAAACATTTATTGACTCTCACAATTAAAAATAGAAAAAATAATTTAAAAAAAGACATGAAATACAAAAACAGAAAAACAAAAAATAAATAAATCACAAACAATTATAGATAGGTAATAGAACTAGTAAGGATGCAAGTAATAAAAGCATGCACGCGCAGGCGCACGCATCTTCTAAAAATACGCCACCAGGGGACGCCACCTAGGGGCGAGAATAGGCAACATCCGTTGATGCTGTAAAATCAACGCAGTCAACAGCACAGATTGTCAACAGTAAAAGAAAAACATGTAACTGACTATAATTTATAGGACACAATGATTTCCTACAAGAATGGAACCTTAGGGGTCTTACAAATAAACAAAGAAGAAGCTTCGAATAGTTCCCAAGTAACACATCAAAGCAGTATAACGGCCGACTTACAGCATTTCTGTATCTTTTTCGCATTTTGAGTTTGTTTTTTAGTAGCATTACAAACGTTTATACGGCTACTGTAATGCTTATTTGGACACAAATTATACGGCTTTAGATTATAAATAGGTTCACATTAGTTGTTTAATTGCATTACAGAGATATTATATTAGCATTATTGTGGTCAAGGAAGGTAACAATTGCATTAAAGAAGCATTATTATGATCAATGAAGTTGCTAATCGCATTACAGAAGCACTAAGCTAGCAATATTTTTGATAATGAAGATGTTAATTGCATTACATAAGCATTAGACGAGCTATTTAAGTGTTAACAGTTAGAACTTAATCAATCCTATATCATTGCAAAGACATCTCTAAGACCACGGTACAAATGTTTATAATAAATTGATGTTGCAATTAAACTACTTTGACTTGCAATATAATAGTGGACGAAGACTGTCTATGTCAAAACGCTTGATTGTGAAAACAATTTATAATACTGGTTAATAGTTTTTGACTTTTTGTTGTTTCATGCCATTAAAATTAATGCGCAATGTAGTTTACTGTAAATGTCTACTTATGTTTCATTGAAAATTTTCACGCGCCTTCTATATTTTGTGGTTTTGATCTAAAATGTTAAATATAGATATGTGTGGAATAACCAAAACAATGATGTATTTTTAGTATATAACGTATTTTGCATAATTAACATAATTGTATTGGTTGGGCAGAATATTTAATAAGGTTTTATCCTTGTTTTATAGGTTTATTGCTTTTATAAATAGGTCCGAATGATAATATTTTAGGTTATAAAATATTTACAAAATGGTGTCTGTCTATAGAAGCCCGGTGAGCCTTTAAAAAAGCAAATTAGTGCCACCTACAGTGTAATTACTCACACGTGAACAATTATTAAGCCAGAAGCCAGAAGAGCAAAACAATTAAAGCCATACGCATTACAATAAGTCACGTGTATTTGATTAAAGAGCTGTTGGCTGTACAGCAGAACTCAGTTGATCATTAAAAATGCAAGCATTACATTGATTCACGTTTATGCTCTTCAGCAGTACTAGGCTTTTACTTACCACTTAAAAGTGCTATTATACAACAAAAGGCACTAGAAACTGCTCAAAACTGTATAATGGATTTACGGTGCATTAAAATGCAACATTTTTATGCTATTAAGCAGCATTAAGCATATCCTTACTACTTTAAAATGCTATTGTACCTCCTAGGGCACCATAAATAGCTGAAAGCTGTATAGATGCGTGTAGATTTGCTGCACTACAACTAAAGGCTTTACAAAAATTTTTTGTAAAGCATCATAATGGTTTTGAGATGCCAATATGAGGCGTCAAGATGCTCGGTGAACTTATATGAGTTTACACGGACCTTAAGATCTACATAAGTTTACTATTCGTTTCTTAAAATGCTTCCTGTGTTACTTGGGTTATTTCGTGTTTCGTCTCTTTTACTCTTATTTGAAATGACGTTTACATGACCGGAACAAAACACGGAATAACTTACTCGGAGCTTATTCTTTGTTTATTTGTAAGACACTAGAATGGAAACGCTCACTTAAAAAACCGTTCAAGTGTGTGTCGGGTCGGGCCATGCGCAGTGTAGGGTTCCGTAGCCCATCTCAATAATGTGGATACTACCGGTTTCACACACCTGACAACGTTATTTAAGTAGAACCCAATGAGGAATTTGTACTGCGCCAAGTACATTTTATAAGTTGGTCGACTGTTACTCGTAAACTTGTAAAGCCTACTTAGCTGTGATAGTTTTCCTTTTAATGTCGTCATATATACAACTACCGCGAATTTTTTCACGTATCCAAAAACAACCATTTGGCTGGCAGAGGGACACTTGACTCTTAACAAAATTTTGCACTTTCAAGCTTAATAGTTCACAAACGGATGCCTCAATCAAAAAACTGTTTCCACAAACCCGCAATATTTTTGAAATTGCTATTCAACGACACTCCACACTATGGAGTCGGCATTAAAAAAAAATTACATCCCCACTTCACGTGTAGGAGAGGTAACCTAAAAATAAATATTTTTCAAAATTTTACTTATCCGCTTTGTCGGCGTGATTAATATGTATATCCATGCCAAATTACAGCTTTCTAGTACTAAGAGTCTATGAGCTAGGCTGGGGTCGGACAGACAGACAGACGGACATGGCCACAGAATAAATAAACATGGCGAAACTATAAGGGTTTCTTGTTGACTACGAAACCCTAAAAGAAGAAGACACAGAACAGAAATAACAATAGGTAGGTATTGTATGCTCTTTTAACAATTTATGCCTGTCATGTAGTGTAGATAATAGTATAATCTAGTTTAAATTCAAACCATTTAATTTGTTACTCTATAAAATTTTACTAAAAAAACCAACCAGCCTCAGGCAACGGGAGTGGGAATCGAACCTTAGTTTGTTTAAAAGAACGTTAAAATGTAAAATCAAGTGATAGTGAAACACACTGTATTTGAATGATTTGAATAATTTTTACCATTAATGAAAGTCAATGGCTACTATGATCACGAGTTATTATCATAAACAATTGTCGCATCAAATCGTACCTATTACCTACCTATTCATTGTTTTACGAGATTCAATTTTGTGGCACATACAATACAAAATCATAACAATTATATGAAAAAAGACAAAGTGTAACCCCCTTACTCATAAAAACTATTTAAGCATTATTTAGATAATCATTGTTTTGTCTCTTTTTCTCAAATAAAAAATGACGTTTGTGTGACGTTGACAAACCAATATTTTACTAAATAATGCATAAATATAGTCATCCTCAGAGGAGTGTCAATCTTTTGTTTACAAAAAATTCTATTTACAGACTATAGATTCCACGCCAAAAGAAAAAAATAAAATACAACACTAAAGCATAATAAAAGCTGAACTTCCACTTACCACAACGAGACAAAGGGTCAAGACAATGTATTGAATCATAGCGACGACGACGTCCAGCGCAAATCCGGTCGCGTCAGTAATTCAACAGTATGTGAGCATAACTGCTCGTCGAGATAGCCAAGGGTCAAATGCTGGCATAGGTCAATTGCCGTTTAGTTAATACGTCCATATATACAATATTTAAAAGTCTTTCTGTAACTACAAAATTAAAAGATAGGTAATACTTTTGTTGTTCTTCATTTATGATAACATTGATAGGTACGTTTTAATTTGGTTGTTTGTTACTAAGTATGCACTATCGAATACAAAATAAGTAAAACAAATATGTTTGTATGTATGTAGGCATTAGTATATACAATTGTATTGGTATATTTACTACTTTCCTCCCTCCTCCTACCCACTAAACCACTGAGTTACCCTCGAAGTATATTGGGTCTGCGTCGCTGAAGTTTCATACTGAAGATGATCTCCGCCTGTAGCCCGTCCAGCTGCTTGAAACACTAAGTCCATTTTTTTTCTCTTCACTTATTAATATACAGATCATCATCATCATCATCACCTCAACCAAAAAACGTCCACTGCTGGACAAAGGCCTCTCCCAAGGATCTCCACAACGATCAGTTTTGTGCTGCTCGCATCCAGCGGCTTCACGCGACCAAAATATACAGTTAAAAGTATTATAATTTACGAAGCAAGCGATGATTTATTGATTTGCATTCGTTTTTGCGGCAAAGATACAAAGACGGGGCCAAAAACTATAGATGTCTATTCTATAAATTCCATACCGGTTCACCTTGATAAACAACATTGAGTTTACTGCAAGCAAATAAAAAAGGCCCAAAGAAACTATTGCTGCGATGATTTAATTAAGTAGATACGAAGAACTCTGATAAATTCTCTTCCCGTGGCTGCTTAATAGATGAACGGGATAAAGGATTTAAGGTAAGTAATGCAAAAATACAAAAATCCCTTACCGCTCGACATTTTTACCAATACATGACATGTGATGCCAATAAGCCGACGTACGGTGAGCGTTTCGCCCGCGCAATGGACATAGAACTCGCTACCGCATCGCCCGCCGCCGCCGGTCTTTTAGATTCGTGGCTCAGCGGTTATCCAAGCAGTAGAAAGCAGTGTTTTTCCTGGGAGACGCTCAATTTATCCCGGACTTCTAAATTGGCGGATTCAGTGCTTGCCGCGTGGTCCCTAGCGCTAGCCATCGTCATCATAGGCCATAGCAAAGAAGGGAGGGGAGTGTACTAGTGCATTTAGTAGTCGTAACATATATATCGATGGTAGTCTCCTCCTTTGACGAGATTTTCCAAGCTAAAAATCGTCGGGAACTAATGAATGTGTATGTGCTGACTGGGAGTTTTTTTTTTCACCTATCGATCAGGTTACCGAAATCAAGAATTTTTATTTATACTTTATAGCAAAAATACAGCAAAAGGCGGACTTAATGCCCTTTCTTTAATTTATGGCATTAACTCATCTCTTTGTCACCAACTAAGGTGAAATAAGTTGATATGTCGCCAAGGTAACGAAATAAATCATGGTAACGAAAAAAAAATATCTCATTTGTCAGGCAGGAGGCTCTGCTTCAATGCCATTTATGTTCGTTTTAACGTGATCAAATTCAAAATAACACTCAACTTAGCACAGCCTTACAGCCCAGAAAAGATGATATGTTAGATAATAGATATAATGTTGTTTTATGTGTGATGCTGATGTATTGTACCAAATAAAGGTTTTTTCTATTTGTAGATATAAGACCTACAGCACTTACTGTGGCCAGGAAAACAATGGGACTCCTGGGATCAGCCTAACCGAAACCTAAAGACTTTACGCTCTTCGATCTCAAGGACGTTGCCCAACTTGTGACAGTCATCTTTACACAGGAAGGAGAACCAAAGGATGGGATTGTACGAAAGGTCCCGACGACGATGGGTCTAAAACCTCGTCAGGCCCCTGCCGAGGTATGGTGATTGTTACTGGCTAGTAACAATCACCATACCTCGGCGGACAAACAAGCCCTACCACCAACCAAACCAAGTAAGTACACAAACATGTACCCCCCGCTGGGAATCGAACCTGGAACCCCTAGGTCTAAGCCGGTGGTCTTAACCACTAGACCACAGAGGCGGTTACGTATTGCTATACTTACTAGTGGTCGCCCAGTGATTTTATTAAGGCTGCACGTATTATATCCTAAACAATGAAAAATTAAAAAGATAGAATGTGAGTTTGGATTGGCATTGACAGATTTCGGCCGCTCCTCGTCCACTTTTGAAATTTTTGAAAAGAGTAAGTATATGCGTGTGTGTCAAATACATAGTAGTGTGCGTAATGTTTGTTTTATGATTTAATGTATTTTTATGCATAATTTTAAAAAAATATTAACATTCGGATAACCTTCTTTAAATAAACCTTATGTGTGCGAAATTTCATACTCTTCCGTCCGCGCAATTTTCGTAAAAAAGGTGTACAAAGTTTTTGCTTCGCGTATTAATATAAAGACTAGTGGTCGCCTAGTGGTCGAAATTCGACCGTAATTTTATTAAGGCTGCAAGGATTGTATCCTAAGCAATGAAAAATTTAAAAAGACAATGTGATTTTGGATTGCCATATGATTGGCATTGACTGATTTTTGCCGCTAAAATTTTTGGTGTCAAATACATGGTAGTGTGTGAATGTTTATTTTATTGACTATATATTTTTATGCATAATTTAAAAAAAAAAATAACATTCAGGATGCCTAGTGTGTTTTGTTTACTATCCGTATTCATTCGATTACGTTTACGAAAACGAAAATTAGTATGGCATTGAAACAGCGCCTCCTGGCGGCATACGAAGGGAGTTAACATTTTGCCATACAAATTCTCGTTTTCGTTAACGTGATCGAATGGCGAATGACACTCGCACTTGGCACCCTTCTCTATATAAACTATAAGTGTGCGAACATTTCATACTCCTCCGTCCGCGCAGTTTCGTATAAAAGGGGTACAAAGTTTTTGCTTCACGTATTAATACTTATATAGAATATTGTTAATCTCCTTAAACCCTCCGGTAAGTAAGAAGTGTTATGTTAGGCCAAAGAAATGTAGGTTATCCTTCTTCTGTGAGCAATTTATTCTCTCTCTATTCCCTTCATTATTTTTATTTTATACAATTCTTGATTACAATGTCATAGTTATCATCTAAAAGTTGTTCCCAATTCAAGGGAAGTTGCTCACTTTTCTTTTGTTTCTTAGTTGTATTCTTTTAAATTTTCTCAAAATCTTTTTGTTTTAACAATTCAGTAAGAGCGGCATTATCTAGAGTAGCAATTGACTTTCTCAGCTTTCTTACAACTATTGGAGCGTTTGCGCAATCGTCAATTGTAATATCTGGAATCTCATACAAAATAAGAGTACTGTGAGTAAGCTAAAAATAAAAGTGGGGGGATTCCCAAGATTCTTGATATAACTCAGAAACATAGAGTAAGGTAAATATACCAAAAGGAACAGAAGGATAACTTTGTTCCATAGACAAAAGTGAACACAGATATTCCAACTAATGTCGATTCTTGCATTTTTTTTAAAGTTTGCTTACTGGGAGCATCTGCTGGGTACGAATTATTATTGATTATAATTAATATTTTTCACATAGCCTACACATTAAAAGATTTAAAAAACCTTCGTGACGGACTGTGATATGGAAAATACGGCAATTGGCAACACTGGTCTACATTTACCCTTAATAAAAATAAGAAAGCAAAGGGATCTTGTCTATGACGCCGTCCGTCATTTCGTCAGTATTTTTCCTCCCGCCCGATCCTCTAAATGCCACTACACATTTACAGAATACACTAAACATGCACACTAGTTTAGGCCCAAGACACCGTACATAGAACAAGGATACGAAGAACCGGTTCACACGCGCTCTATACCAGGTACAGACTTGTACCTGGGCGCTTCTCTCCTCCGCCACGCCGAGCCGAGGTTCGTGCCTTTAGAGGCGCCCTCGGGTGGTTCCGCTTCCCGATCCGATCCGAACCCTTCGGAGAATCTAGTAGGGCACGGGGACGCGCACTTTTAAGTGTGCAATGCCGTTCCCTCTAGAAAACCTCCGAAGGTGATTCGTTTGAACACGGTACCCTTTATGTACCTCGCCGCCCCCAAAAACGCCCGGTGACGCTGAAAATGCCGTTTGAGGCATTCAGCACTCTCTCAAAAAAATAAATTGTTTCCTGTTTGATAGGATAATATGGATGTTAAAGGATATGATAATTGATAGGATGAATGATGGATGATTAAGATAATTGATGAACGATGTTCAGGAGGAACCCATGAGAAACTTCAGAGCAAGAGGTTGCTCTGAAGTTTCTCATGGGATTCTCCTAAACTTTTATCATTCAGTTTTAGTGTTGGAGTTAGACATTTGTAAAAAATGATCCTTACTACATCATACATGTAATACGAAGTACGCTTCGTGAAGATTGCTGGCCGACTAAACTAAGTATCACACAGACACCGGGCTGGTATGAGGGTGGTGGTTTGTGACATCCAAGTCAAAGAATTATTGGCAACTAGGTTGTTTGAAACGGCAGGGATCTAATAGAGTCGTCGAAAAATACAACACAGTAACAACAATCAAAAATATATTATTTCACAAGTACTTATCACATATAGCTTTACCTACTAAGTCTTAATCATTGAATCGTCACTAACTCTTAATCTTTTATCAATCATTTTCTAAAGAGGTAAAGAAATCTTTCTTCAGCATTGGTAAGGCTTCCTCATCCCTCATGTTTGATGGCAACTCATTATCGAAATGGGGATATTTAGGATGCCACCAATCAAATACAACAATGCTTACAACAGTGTCTATAATAACTGTGCACTCCGGCAGTATATTTCTAGAAACGTTATGGGAGCCTGTGTTGAAGCCAAGATGTAGCCTGTGGTGCCGGAATCCTTGGGAAAGCAGCACACTTACAGACGAGAGGGTCATGCCCATTAGTGGAGGAACTTCATAAAAGCTCTGACAGGTCACCTAAAAAAATTACAAGTGTAAATTTCTTGCTACATACAGGTATGCAAACTATAGCTTAATTTGTCAGTTGTCCTGACTTTACATAATTGTTGTATAATATATACAGGGCGTTTGTTAACATCTTTTTTTCTATTCTCTTTGACTTTGACTTGTTACCCCTTACTACAGGATCTGAGAAACTCATGCACTTTGGTTAACACAAAAGAAAATGTTACATAATATGAACATACCTGCAAAACTTGTGAGTTCTCTTCTGGATTAGCGTCCACCCTACCCAACTCTTTAATAAAATCTGTTTCCAGTCTTTGTAGTAGACTTAATTTTTTTAACTTAAAATATATAGTCCAATACTGTGGACCTTTGTGGAACCAAACATTGACGCAACATCTTTTGACGAGCTGATGAGGCTTGCTGTCATGTACAGCTTGTTGAGCAATCTTTTTAACAAAAACATCATATGTATGAAATAGAGCTCTTATAACTCTCTGACGGAGACCATACGTTTTGTAGCTATTCTCTAATCTTAATCTGTGTGGTAAGTTTGGATGGTTATCACAAAATTCTTTATAAAGCAATCTCCAGAAAGACTCCTGCTTTGTAATTGCATATGTTGCTCTATTTATACCGGCAAATCTTCCTACATCCTCTGGTTTTATAAACTTAGAGACCAAATACCACACTATTTCAGGGTAAGCTATGCCACAATTGTTGTTGATAATGTTTTCGTTCTTGGAATTGTTCTTATTCTTTTTGTATATAAAGTTTTTTGTTCCATCTTCATTAGTTTTTTCAATAATATCAAAACCTTCATCTTGGAGTTGGTCCCAGGAAAGTTCAATGGGAGAAGCAGATTCTACGGGCTCATTGATTTCATCAGCTTTGTCATGCTCACTTCTGTTAGACAATTCAGAAAGAGCAGCATTATCTATAGTAGCAGCCGACTTCTTAAGTTTCCTCACTACTTTTGGTGCATCAGCACAATCATAAATGGTAAAGTCTGAAAATGGATGAAAAGTTAGTAGGAATCGTATATCTACATAATAACGGAAAATGTATCGTGAGATATGTATATCTCAAGATAAGATTGTGGATGTATATGTAAAAGTAAAAATTGACTGTTATCAAATTTGTGGTATATCATCTGCAAAGATGAATCTGCATAGCCATCAATTGCAATTACCATTGGATAGATGGCGCACTGTGCCGCTATTAGCGCTCAAAAAAATTTAAAAGGGCAGTGACAAAATTCGGCGTTTACGTCAGCCTTCTCGGTAGCATAGCAGCGGTCAGTGCAGCCGCCCAAATTGCAGAAGACCCAGGGTCGATTCTTGGCTGGGTCGGGTAGGCGTTTAATTTTTTCACTGTATTTTATAAATTTTAAAATAAATATTTATCAAAAGAGAAACTATTTTTTTTTTAAGTTGTAAAAAAAGACAAAATTTTCCAATGATTTTGTACTGACTCTTACCGACACTTAGAAAAATTTGCGATTATTTTTGTATGGGAGTTTGGACTTGTAAAATAAACAGAAATACTAGCTGCCCTACCCCTGTAGGTCACGTGATAGGTTAGAAATTTAAGACTGTCTTGAATTTCGAGGTAATTTTTTTTTATTAAACATCAGAAATTTTGCTCAATACAAAAAAATATTTTTTTATAGCTCTTGTTGGGGGGTTAAAAAATTAATTTCTCTTTTGATAGTTTTTCATTAGCTATGATTTTCGTCATTTTTGTGAAAATAAGGGGGTTGCTTTAGTATTCGGCGGCAGTCGGAAGGGGTGGGGGGAGGGGAGGGAGGGATCTGCCCCCTTTAAAGGGGGGGAGGAAAAACCACGCACCTTTGCGGGGTGGGGGGGTAATCAACCCCTATAAAAACCTACCCTTATCAATTTCTAATTCGTGCCGCCGATTACTAAAGCCCAATCCAATTTTCTATTTTTTTTATTTTTTGAAAAATTTGTCTAAGTATATTTTTTTTTCGTCATTTAGTGAAAATAAGTTGTAAGTATTTTTGGTGCACCCCTTTGAGACACCCAGACCAAGATAAACAACAATGTTCAACAAAAGTAGCTGAACAGCAGGACTTTTTTTTATAAGTGGCACATCTCTCTTGTGGTTGAGACACATGAGTAAATATATGGTAAATATATATTTACTCATGTGGTTGAGATGTATTTTGGGTTAAAGTTGCCATTGACAACTTTTAAAACAATATAACTTGTTATTCTTTGTCCTTTACTTGAAGTTGACATGCGTTTGATAGATTCGTCTGAGTAAAAACAGCAAAAAAAGTTAAAATGCTTTAACATTATGTACCTACCTCGATTACAACTTGTGTTATTTATCTTTACGTTACTATTGGGTTGTCGAAGTTTCTTCTTCTTCGGCATTTAAATGTTTTGGAAGCTGAACGAGGTGACCGCTATCTCTGATCTGCATTCAATATTATGTCTTTGACTATCTGTCTGTATTCATGTCTTTATTGATTAGGTACTAATACTATCGCATCTTTGCCTCGGGGGACCTTATTGTCTATATTGTATTGAAAATAAAAGTAAAAACATACCATCTCCAAATGAAGATGTTGGTATTGGTATTTTTAATTTATAAATATAACGGGAACAGGAAGTAACGCAAACGGATCTAGCTACTACAGCCTAGTCTTGTTAATTCTATGAAAATGAAATGTGGTATATTATGTAAAGCCATCAATGGCATCTTAATTGCGTAACGATGTCTACTTGTGACGACCTTGAACTTGAGTTAAGCCTGGAGTTCTCTAGAATTTTGTCAGCCATCATGCGGTCGTCAATAGAAATTGTTGCTATCTCCGGTGTTTCTGTGAGAAGACTGCTCCTGATGCCCGTTGGTAGTGTGGGAGCCATTGTGGAAAATAGCCAGAAATGTTATAATTCGTACCAGTGATGTAGTTGTTCTTCTTCCGGGCGTGACTTAAGCCGGGCGATTCTTCCGGGCGTGACTTTCGTCGGGGTCACCAATTGTTGCGGGCTCCGTAGTTAAATAATAACACAACTGGTTAATGTATCGGAGTATAATTTCTGACTAGTTTAATAACTAAAAATACAGGTAAATATATTAATCTATAAACAAAGAAATTGGCGGGGGAGATTTGTTGATAGTAGAAAAATCACGAAACAGGAACTAATGAGTTTTGCTTAATTTACATAACATGTTTCTCTATTACATCACGTTATTAACTATCTACCACGAACGCTACGTGCTATGAGTATTGTGCTGACGGCACATCCAACTCCACCACCCGAACGACTCCATACTTTCTCAGTAGTGTTCGGGTGTAATACGCCCCATTCTCCACTGGAGGGCGGGAAGGTTGTCCTGCTTGACGAGCACAAGTTCTCCAACTCGGAGGGGAGGAAGGGGCCAGCCAGCAGGTTTGGAGGGTGTGGAGGTAGGATTGAGTCCACAACGTCCAGAAGCGTTGAGAAAGGGCCTGTATGAGCTGAAACCGTTTAGGAGCGGGTACCGGCTTATCTTCCAGGGATAGTTCGGGTAGGGCCGTTAGTGGGCGGCCTATGTGGGCGGTCTATTTTTAATATATATAAATAATATCCCGGAGGTAACGGACCACAACTGTGTCTTATTTGCTGATGACATCTCTATTACAATTAGCTCAAATAGTAAAATAACTGACATTAATATGAAGGAACATGAAACAGATATCAATAATACAATATAAGCTGTAGGTAAATGGTTAGATAATAAGAATTTACAAATGAACTTGACTAAGACTAATTACATTAATTTTAATAGTAACACATCAATGTCATTTAATATCAAATATAAAGATTCTAGTATTGACGAAATAAATGAAACAAAATTTCTTGGCTTAACAATCGACAAAGCTTTAAACTGAAGCATACACATTGAACATGTTTGCCAAAGAATAAATAAATTAGTCTATGCACTAAAGCGTCTCCGAAATATTACCGATATGAACACGGTGTTGTCGACCTATCATGCATACGTAGTATCTGTACTTCGTTATGGTCTCATAGTGTGGGGTAACGGTTCTGCGATACAGCGAGCGTTTATTGCACAAAAGAAGTGCATAAGAGCAATAACAGGCAATATGCCGCGTGACTCATGTAAGCCATTATTTAAACAACTTGGTTTGTTGCCGCTACCATGTTTATACATTTATGAAGCTTGTGTCTTTGTAAAACAAAATCCTCAATATTTTGTTAAAGCAATTGAGCTATATCCACGAACTATTCGGAATGTCGGTAGACTTGTATTAGATGAAGTACCTAAAACAGAAAATACAACAGGAGTTGTCTGTGTATGTGTGTAAGAATATTTAATAAATTACCGAATGACATTAAAGTATTAAATTTAAAATTAAATAATTGGCTAAATGTATATATAATTTCTATAGTATGAAAGAGTTTCTGGACTTGTAAAGTAATATAATAATTAATGTAATTTAAATAAATGTAATCTGTAATTTTTTTTAATACTGTTTTAGAATTTATTTAAATAATTATTATGTATTTGCATGCTATCTTAATGGCAAAACACGCTGTACCGTTTTAAACATTGTGATAACTTAAATACCGTGTTTTAAGGCAAATAAATGATTTCTATTCTATTCTATTCTATTCTATGATGAAATGTTCGGCTGTGAGCGGCTTGAAGTCTGAAGGATCAGACGAAAGTGGGCAGAGATTAGAAGCGTAGAGAATTCCTCGAATGTAAGGTTTTGATCACTAATTTACACGATAGAACAGTTGCTTTGTTGATTTCATGTAACGCACCGAACCATGGTCCCTTAGGGACATTTCGTAACCACGAAATGTGCTGACCAGCGACCTTGCGCGCAATCATATCATTATTTGAGGCAATAAATTTTTGTACTTCAATGAGCTGATTCCTAGCGCCTACATAATTTGTACCGCAGCCTGAGCGGATGAGAACCAGGGCACCACGGCGTGCGATAAAACGTTGTAATGCAGCGAGAAACGCTTCTGTGCTGAGGGCCGAGACTGGCTCTAAATGAACTGCCTTAGTTGAGAGGCAAACGAATTTACCATAAATAGGCTTTTAAAAGTTTAGCGTTACATAGAGTAGATTAAACGAGAAATGGGCCGGCAAAGTCGGTTGAGACTTGACTAAATACGGGATATGGCGTGACTCTATCGGGTGGCAAGTCGGCCATGAGGCCATTTTGACAGAATAGATATTACTTTCAGAATTTTTTTTTTTACCAATTCCGTATCCGTATCGGAATTCCGGAGTTGTGTACCCAGTATCGTTAGTCAGTTCCGGAGTTGAAAACTGTCCGATATTGCAAGCCCTATTCGGAAGGCACGTGAAGCCGTTGGTCCCGGCTGCATTTGCAGTCGTTAACAACCACCAATCAGCACTGGGCCCGCGTGGTGGTTCATGAGAGCCCGTTCTCCCTATCCATTGGGAAGGCTCATGCCACAACAGTGTATATATATTTTTTTAATATTATTATATTAATTGTAATAAAGTAGAACTTCACCTTAAAACTACTACAACTATTTTATTCAAATTATTTTTTATATTAATAATAAACTGTAATAAGTCTCAATATAACTTTTTAAAATATTCACAAAATTTATTGAAGGCTAAGCTGTATGGGGTCAATTCTGTTGTTTTTCTTAAATGGAAGAAGATAATTTAAAAAGTTTAAAAGTGACGTTTTAATTCAAGATGGCAGACATGCCGCTTGATGAGCCATGATAGTATGGAATCGTAGGAGAACGAGTTTTAGGTGTGTCTTTCCAAATATCGAACTAGAATGTCTCCCGAATTGTTGACTAAATTCTTATTTGAACAAATTGACCATGTGAAACTACGTATTTGTGTGTCGTGCGCTAGATTTAGGTAACACTTGTGCCGGAACATATGTAATAAACGGTGATCGAAATTGTGTTGATCGGTGTATCGTGTACGTTTGTATTCTGCTTTGATGGTAAATTAAAATGTGGAATATGATGTGCGACGTGATGCCCACGATATCTGAGGACAGTATCAGCCAGAGAAGTTCACAGTTATCTGGCGAAGATGCGAACTTCGAGCAGCTCATGGTATCGATGCTCGATGAGCGAGATAAGCTGGTGGAGAGTTTGCGGGAGACGCAGGAGCGCCTTGGCGACTCGGAGCTACGGCTCAAGGAGGTGGAGAAAGAACGAGACTCATTGCAGAGACAAATCGCCGCCAACTTACCTCAGGTCAGTGACACTAGTTTTGTTTTCTTGGTGGGTTTTATCAATAGCGTTAGCTAATGTTCGCAAGTCTCAAGCATAATACGCTGTCCGTTGTACAGGTATCTGTACCACAAAAAAACAACCTAACAAATTTTTTGGTCAGCCAAATGCGCTGTTCAAATACCTGCCTATAATTTTATTCTTACTTGTTCACAAACTTCTGACTTTTCAATTAACTGGGGATATCAAAACAAACCACAGCAAACCCTGAGTGGTAAAACTCATGTGGCAGATTCAAACTTTTTTTTTTTTGTAAAGATCGAATACTATACAATATATTTCAACAGTCAATAAGATGATTTTATACTTTCTATCCTAATTTCCCACTTAATCCTTTATGTTTCCCAGAACCCATCCCTCAAGTTGGTAAACAAGAAAGTCAAGACTCGTTATAAAGGCAAAATAAAATAAGGAAGCACTTGTATGTCAAGCAAACATAACTTCCCCTATTTTTAAACATAAATAGTTTTTTTTCTTACAGACAGTTACTGCCTTATAGTGATATTATTATGGAAATATGTTTTAACTTTCTGTACAGAAATTTTACGGAATCAATCCTTGGGTTAAACCTTCATAGACACTAGCAGAAAAAGGTGATAAACATAACATTGCTCCAATTTCCAAAGAAAATTTCTGGAAGAGATATTGTAGCATTAAAACTACTTTCCCCCCCATTAGCATTAAGATTATGTGTAACAGTTTTTGCTAATGTTGTGAACAATAAAGCGTTCATCTATATATGTTAACTTTTAATAACATTTAACTCAACATGATTGTGTCATGCGGTTTCGCAGTGTGAATTGGATTCTCAAGCAGATTTACCAGTACGGCTGACACTTAACACGGGAGAATCCTAACATTCACCCATAAGATCGCATAACATTTGACAGGTTAAGAAATTAAGGTACTACAGTTAAAGCGATAACTAGGCCTGATAACAATGTGGCCTTCTACTGATTACAATAAGTCAAAACTAAACAATTAGGCATTAAAACACACTTTATCTGCCATTATCCAATTTGCAATATTAGGTGAAGTAGCTCCTAACTATTATGTTTTAAAACTATTGAAAAGTATAAATATAAAAATAACATTTTAAATGAAATAAAAAAATTGTATTTTAAGTGCAGATAACTAATATCTATGATAACTTTAATAATAGAGTATACACTATGAGCTCTTTAAATTTAGAAGTCTGAAGTCCAGCACCAAATAGCTAAATTGGAAAAAAATTTGTTGTTAAGGCATACATTGCATTGCATTGCAGTTGGTATTGTGTTTGAATTATAAAAGAAAATTTATGACAATGTTTTAAGTATCTATGTATAATTTTCTATTGGTTTCGGTCAAGGACACACCACAAATGCAATTGTTACGCCAGAGTAACATCTAAGCATTAAGTATTGCTACTTTTCGCAACAAAGATTTTCCTTGAACTACTTATTGCATAAAATTTATTGTATTACTTAATTTGCTAGGTTTTTAGACTAAAGTGTGCTCTAGACAAAACAACCTTGATTTTTCTTAAAATTATTGTTTGAGAATTATGTTGTATAGTCACGGGCAACTCTTAATACAATGGAATAAGAGTCAAAACTGACTAGTTTCAAGAGCATTAATATAGATACACTTTTGACTAAAAGTGTATCTATGTTAATGCTCTTGACTGTACTTATCATTGCAGAAAAATTATGTCCATTACAAAAAATAATAAGAGCTAAGGGTTTCCCTGACAACTAAACATGAATTAAATACCTATTATTATACAACAGTTTCTTGAAACTGCAGGGCTCCCAAGGATTTTTTTTTTTAAAAATTGTGCATCAAAGAATTTTAAGTAAGAATTCGGGCTAATATCCATATTAATTTGTCTATTATAGAATCAATGTCACTAATTAATATTCATAAATTTCATTAATTTATTACATAACTTGACCTAGAGTATGAGTCTGTTTACATCCACAAGTATTCAAGCTAGACAACACACACACTTTTTTATAATATAGTAAAATGTCTTCATGAATTAATTACTTATATGACAATGAGCAATAATCTTTTATAATGCATTAAGTATTTAAAAAATTATTTACAACTGAATTTTTAAATATTTTTTATCATTCATTTATTTATTGAAATTGACTACTTAATTAATCATCATCATCATCAGATCCGCCCTCGGGTGGTTCCACTCTCGATCTGATCCGAACCCCTCGAAGTAGTAGGGAAGGGGACGCTTGCCTGGTGGCATTCCCTCTAGAAAACCTCTGACGGTTTTTCGATCACATGGCTTGAGGAACCCTTTAAGTTTCTCGCCGTCGGTGACGTTAAAAAGACCGTCTGCGGCCAGCAAACTGTCTAAAGTGAGGATTCGAATCGTAGTAACTTGTGGACGAGACGTATACACATGAAGGTTAATACAGTAAGACGCTAAAAAGCAGTCAAAATCAAAGTAGTGGAAAAATTCAGTGCTTACGTCACGTCAGCCTTCCCGATAGCATAATGGCCAGTGCAGCCGCCCGGATTGCGGAAGACCCAGGTTTCGATTCCTGGCTGGGTCAGGTGGGCATTTAATTTCAGATTTAGCAGCAATTAGCACTTTAAAAAAAATTACAGTATGAGATACATTTGCTACACCTCCACGTCGCTGCATAAGGAGACATTTTTTTTCTTTCTCCTCAATGCCTTTAGACTACCTACTTGATAATTATAAAACACTGCCACTGAGTTGTTTTGACGTTCATTCGGCCAATATGGAACCCAAGCTAATTGATTTTACACCTTTCTTCTTTTTGATGTAATGTCGTCCCACGCACAACTAACTGTCCTATCTCATTTTTGGTATTTTTTCAGGCAATCACGTTGCTAACACCGCCGAGATAAGGTGCAACTAAGGTGTAGTAACTTGATTGCAAGTTGTTGCATAGTACCTTCTTCGCGTGAAGTTGAGTTGCAAAGTGCCCGTTCACTCTCATTATCTCGCCGATGTTAGCAACGTAATTGCCTACGCAATGACTGGGACAAACTCCTTTGATTTATGACTAAAAACATGCTTGTAACTTATATGAAATTTTTTTGGGTTTATTTAATTATATATCAAAATATTTGTACATAAATATGTGCCTGAAAGTGGCGGGACATAAAGGCAAGCAGGTAATTTTATAGACTGTTTTTTTTTCTAGACTGATGAACTGTAGAAGACCGACGTTTCTTGATAGTCTGTCTGACTCTGTCTCTCTGTAAGCGGGCTTACAACTCCGCCACCAAAGAGGACATTTGGTAGTCGACTTTAGAGTTGACGACCCGAGCAGTGGAAACTGCGAGTTGTACTCTTAGTGCAACGACAAGTGAGCGAGCTTACAGCTCCGGTAACCTATCTGGATATTAGGTAGTGGACTATACGTGTCCACGGGGCAACTCGCTCGAGACACTAGTCTTAAAAGTACCGTATGAAGAATGCGTTTCGGCGCGTCCTGATCTGGCGTTATGACCTGACGCAGATGGTCCCTTGTGCTTGCGCAAGGATGTCTGACACCTTTAAAACTTAACGGTTGGGGGGGCTGTCTCTCTTTATAATCAAAGCTTAAAACAGGCGTTACGATTAGTTTTGTGACATGGTCTGTTAAATGTCTACGACTGTAATAATATTTATAATAATATAGTCAGGCAGGACTTTAGACTTAGGATCACCTACACATTTAAAAAAAAAAAAGACGGCAACGAAATTTTTTAATAGTATAAGAAAAAAACATTCAAATTAGTGCATAGATGTCGGAGATATGCGCGAACATGCTATAAAAAATATCATCTGCATTGATAACCTCCTTTTTTTAAGTCGGTTTAAAACAAATGCTTGCGATCGTCCATCTGATTCAAAGCTCTATCTATTTGTAAACTACAAATTCGGAGTCATTATAAAACGTACCAACACTAATTTATAACTTGTATACGAACGAACGGCTGATGCTTTGACAGCTGTTGAGGAGCAGCCATAAAGTAACTTGAGTAAAAGCAGCATAAAACGAAACATATTGCTATTAACAGGGATCATGACCAGTCCAGGCCTTCGTCGATATTTTGACAAGTGACATGAAACCTTTTAACAATATAAATAAAATTCTAATTTCTTCAGTGTTCCGGTTCTATTTTGGTCGGCATAAACGACTCGGGTCCTATATTTAGATCTCATAGAAATTTTATGAAGCGCTTTCTTTAGTACAATGAGCTGCAGTATCGGGCTTCGGACCTAACTTTTGTTTATTTGTTTGTACTTATTTTAAGTTCGCTTCGACATGTAGGACGACGACGACAGGAATTTTTACTCAGAGGAAGCTGGAGGACGCGAGATTGCCATATTTTTATGCTATCATTATCCAGGCCAAATAAAATTGATCTCCGGGACACGTGATAATTTTTTTGACATTACCAGAACTCCTTTCTAGAGTACCTAGTTAGTTTATTTATTATCATTATCATCACATTATTTGCATACTTCAAAGTGTTCCACATTTCCCCCTTGATAGTATCTTTTTGAGGAGGTCGATGGCTGACGCGCCCGGTCTGCGATTGCTAAGGTTAAGCAACTTTCGCAATGGCCGATCATCGGATGGGTGGTCAAAAATTTATCATCTCGAGCTCCTTTCTGGGTCTGAGACTGTGGTTTAATTAGACCGCAGAAACGGGTAAAACGAGATAGTGTATGCAAAAGTTTTCAGAAAGCTTTCAAAATGATGGTTCTAAAGTCAAAATCAAATATTTTTTATTCAAATAAACTTTAGAAAAGTGCTTTTGAATCGTCCAAAATTTTTGTTACCTACTACTACCCCTTCAGGATGTCTATTTTTTAGCTGTGGAGAATAATAGGCGCAAGAAACTTCACAGCTTTAATATAATATGTAACGACATTTACAAAAAGATATGCCGTTACCAAGTTATACAAGTTTAAAAAACCTTAACAATATTTTAAATTAGAAATACCTGCTGGAGTGATTGGAGCATTTTAAACCCATGCTGTTTTGTCTTCAATGTAATCAAACACTTTATAATAAGCTTTTCATAAAGCTCTTCTTTAATGGCGATTTAAAATTTATTGATATCAAGTTTTTGGATATTACTTGGAACTTTCTTGTAAAAACGTACACACAGGCCTCTTAATGAATTATTTACTTTATGGAGCCTAATATAAGGTACTGCTAGTTTGTTTTTATTTCTTTTTAGAAAAAGTTTCAATATTTTTGTAAACAAACATTAGGTTCTCGTGAATATGATGTGTGCAACTGACATTATATTAATATCTTTAAATCTCTCCCTGAGAGAATTACCAGCTTTTAGGTTATAAATTGCTCGAATAGTCCGCTTCTGCAGCACAAAGATAATTTTAATATCGGCAGCATTGCCCCACTGTAAAATGCCGTACGACATTACGCTATGGAAATAACTAAAGTAAACAAGTCTAGCTGTTTCAATGTCAGTGATCTGACGAAATTTCATTACTCAGAGCCTCAGAGCTCAGTCTACTCGACAATTTATCTATATGTGGGCCCCACTGTAGCTTTGCATCCAAATTCCAACGTAATGCCTAGAAACACTGTGGTTTCCACAAGGTCCACATTTTTATCTTTAATTTTTACACTGGTTTTTACCTCCTTAACATTGGCTAATACAAATCTTATACATTTGGTTTTTCGTTTATTTAATAGCAAATTGTTAACACTAAACCAATGAACTATCTTTGAGACAGCATTGTTCACATCGTCATCAATCGGCAGTCGTCGTTTCACTTTGAATAAAAGTGAGGTATCATCTGCAAACAATACTATGTTATTGTTATATTTTACAAAGTAAGGCAAGTCGTTAATATAAATTAAAAATAAGAAAGGACCAAGAATTGAACCTTGTGGAACTCCCACTGTAACCACCGATCCCGGAAGTTTTTTACCGTTAACATCAACCCTCTGAACTAGGCTTCTATATCACTCAAATATGAGATAAGAAGATTCAGTGATGCATCTTTGATTCCATAGTGGTAAAGCTTCCTGACCAGGGTTTTAATGTAAAACACCATCAAAGGCCTTGGATAAATCACAAAAAAACCCCTAGGGCATCGTGTGAATCCTCCCAGGAATTAAATATTTGAAGTAAAAGCTCGACACCAGCGTCAGTAGTCGAGCAACCCCTAGTGAAACCATATTGTCTAGAATCTAAAAGTTTATTTCTATAAAAATGAACTTGAATTTGGTGTAAGATTATCTTTTCAAATATTTTACTAAATGTTGGTAGCACAGAAATTGGTCTAAAGTTAGTGGGGTCACATGTGCTATCTGATTTGAATAATGGAATTACTTTACTGTGCTTCAGGATTAGGTCAGGAAAAACACCACAGTCAATGCATTCATTAAATATGCAAGCTAAAACTGGAGCTATTGTACGGAATTGTAATAACAGATTTAGTGACGTCGACGGAATTACCCCACAGATCAGCAGTCTTCTTTTTATTAAGAGTGTTAAAAGTTTTAATTATATCTCTAAAATTAATTTTTTTAAAACTAAAATAGTTTTCACTAGGTTTGATATTTTCCTTTAGAACCGCTTCAGCTTCAGTGGGGGAGGAGTCTAAAACCTTTGTAGTTGAAACTGGAATACCAGTAAAAAATCTAATGGGACAGATAAAATAAGCTCAACTAGGTGTGTCAAACGAGGTGTTAAAAAGCAACTAGTGGGCAGGCAAGTAGACGACTGCTAGTGAGGCAGAATCCTGCTTCTTCTAGATGTCCTCACATCACATATGGACTGGTGAACATCAGGCAGAGTGAAGTCATTTGCCTAACTTAATATATAAACCTAACCGCCTCTGTGGTCTAGTGGTTAAGACCACTGTTTTAGACCTAGAGGTCCTGGGTTCGATTCCCAGCGGGGTTACATGTTTGTGTACTCGGTTTGGTTGGTGGTAAGAGCTTGTTTGCCCGCCTGGCTAGCTACCACCATCTTATCTAAATATTTCGCTAATAGCATGTAATGTTTGTAGCATTATTGTGTTCCGGCAGCTAAATTGGATATTACTTGGAACTTTCTTGTAAAAACGTACACACAGGCCTCTTAAGATAATATAGCCAGAGCCTCAGTAGCTGAGGATTCCGGGTGAAGTGCGCTTCTATCATTGGCCTTATCATCACATAAAATCAGATGAGATAAAGGCACTGTGCTAACCCGTAAGATAGATAAGATAAAAAACAATTTAAAATTGTCCACTAATTCATTGCACGAGTAACCTTACCACCGTGTGACTATCCACCTTCCCCAAAGACTTGGGGGCCGTCTAGACAGACGGTGCACGAGAACCTTCACCTTGAAGGGTCAGCGCGCGTAACCGCGACGTCTCCTCGAGAAAGGTCACCTGGGTGCCTACCCTAATGCGGGTTTTATTGTCTATTCCCTTTCGCTTACATTTACAAAAATGTCAATTTTAACTCTTCTCCTATGCCAGTAGGTGCATCTTCAATGCTATACATTCTCGTTATTGTTAACGTGATCGAATTGTAAATAAAACTCGCACTCTGCATCATCTTGGCGGTACGCGAGGGGAAGTGCAGGAGTTGTTGAACGAATGAATAAAATAAACTTAAACTTTCCTACGCTCACACCAATTATCTAGCCCAAGAGAAGCTTCGTTATGAAACTCGTTAAATGGTTACTAGACAACGGATAAACATACTTAAAATACATACTTATTATACCATTGAGTATTTAGGAATATGCTTGGACAGACATCTAAACTGGAAGGCCCACGTCGATAGGACTTGTAAGAAACTTGATCGTTTTGTATTTGCTATCAGGAAACTACGACAGACTGTTTCTGTGGACGCTGCTTTGACAGCATACCATGGTTATGTCTCATCAGTCCTCAGCTATGGGCTTATTATTTGGGGAAACTCCGTCGAATCTGATCGAGTATTTAAACTGCAGAAAAGATGTATTAGAGCGATAAACAAAGCCTGGTATTTAGACTCATGCAAGCCACTATTTAAAAAATATAATATTCTGCCTCTGCCATGTCTGTACGTAAGGGATATTTGTCTTTTTGTGGCAAATAATTCAGAGTATTTTAAGAAACGATGTGACGTTATCACAAGGCAAAAGAGAGCTAAGTTTAAAAATTTATTGTTTCAACCACCTTGTCATAAATATATTTATAAGAAAAATATTGTTAATATGAGCATAATCATTTATAATAAGATTCCAAATGAAATAAAAGAGCTGCAGAAAAATAGTTTTAAAAGAAAATTGACTGAATGGCTCATCTCAAATTGTTTTTAGTGTTAAGGAATTTCTGGATTTTAAAATTGGACATACTTAGCTTTATCTTATTTGATTGTAAATTTTATTGTGAATTTTAATAATTAATTTCATTCATACTATTACTTTTTTTTTATAATTTTAATCACTTATATTAACATTTTGCACGTCTGCACGCAGGCTGACTACAGTGAAACAAATATTAATCTTAAGATCACAATTATATTGTACTTTACCTGTAATCTGGCAAATAAATGATTTGATTTGATTTGATTTACGTAGAAAACACCCAGACCCGAGGCAATTTAGAAAAACAATAATTTCTTAATTGACCCGACCGGGGATCGAACCCGGGACCTCAGAGATGGCGACTCCATGTAAACCGGTGCACAAACCACTAGACCAAGGAGGTCGTCAAATAAAAGTTTATTTGCTATAAATATACAACATTCAACACTTTTTTGAAGAGAGTTTGCTGATTGCCTCAATCGGCATTTTCAGCTTCACCGGGCTTTCGACAACATACAACAACAACTTAAAAAAGAAAAAACAAAGCCAAATAGGTCCCGACTCAGCTTAAGCCGAAGCACCGAGTGCTACGACGCTGGTGTTCTGCGGATACCTTAACGGATGGTGTCCGGTTATGCACAAACATCAATAAACCAGCTTTCTTTGCTGCATATCAAACAATGGCAATAACAATTAAGGGACTTAATCTTAACAATAAAATCTCTAAAATATTTAATATTAAAACTTTAAACATAGCAATACAGTACTTAATATTTAGTTGGATACATAATGATCAAAATTCGAAATTGAAATTAAACTGTTAGTGGGTGTTCGCACCGTCGTCGCCGATCCAGTCAGGCCGCCCCTCAACGGCCGGGTAGATGCTGATGGCTGGCGGTGAGAGCCTTACGGGAGGTGAATAGGTTTGGGCGGTGTCAGCAGGTCCATACCTTCTACTTGCCGTCCCGCGAGTTGTAGGCCGGTCGCGAGTTCGGGTTTTGGGGTTCCTGAAGGGAGGCAGCCAATAGTGCCGCACTAATGAAAACCACTGCTACAGTTTCAAGTTATATTTAAAAACTGGTTTGATTTAAATACAGTATTCACACTTAAACGTACACTTATAATAGGGAACGATTAAAATGGCGTCTACGCCCTCGCCTCGCGGTTAATTGTGGTAGGTATAACTACATAGACAAACCTCTATTATTTTTTCGAATTTAATAAGTTATATTGAGCAGTATAACAAATAAGACTTATTCGTCTATTCTGTTATATTGTATAACTAAAAGTATAACTAGATGGACTAAACCTGCACTTGCACTCTTCAACAGGGTTCTGCGTTGAACCGAAAGTCATAGACTTACTAAGAACACACCATCATAACTTTAGCTACTATGATTACGTAAACCTTCGAAATTACATTAACACCAGCACACGTCGCGTCGATTCGTATAGCCGTTTCGAGTTCGGGGTGGCAACAGGATGCGGAAGCGTACCCGGTCCGCCCGTTTTAACATTAATAGTGTTGCGCCACACACATCGCGCACTAGAGATGCGCGATACATTTACATACATTTTGCATGAACAGCCCACTACACACGACTTTAAATTTTATACTGACACCGCCCACAAACTGTTAGGTTATAAAGTTAAAGGTGTCAGACATAAGCGCATTCTTCATCCGGTACTCAGTGCATATGCCCTTACAGCGGGCGGGGGTCGGCGAGAGAGTTACATATAACCTAAGACGACCTCCGTAGCCGAGTGGCTTGCACGTCGGACTTTGGGCGGCACTAACTCTGAGGTCCCGGGTTCGATTCCCGGTCGGGTCAATGTCGAATACGAACTTTTCGATATTGTGTCGGTCGGGTCTGGGTGGTTGTGGTACCGTCGTTGTTTCTGATTTCCATAAAACGAGTGCTTTGGATACATACCTTGGGATCGGAACAATGTATGTGATGTTGTCTAATATTTAAACGCAGTGGTATGCCCAATGTAGTACCGCTGCATAACCGCCTATGTGGTCTAAGTGGTTTAGATCACCGGCTTAGATCCAGAGGTCTCGGGTTCGATTTCCGGCGGAGGGTACATTTTTGTGTACACACGGCGGCAGATCAACCTACCCAAACCTATAAAATTTCTCCAATGAATATTGATCCTTACAACCAAAGTATAAAGTTCAAAATTGATTGTAGAACTTTGACAGATTTGGGTAGGTTGATCTGCGGCCGTGTGTACTCAGTTTGGTGGCATGGCTCGTTTGTCCGCCTGGCTAGCTACCACCATATTATCTAAATATGTCGCTATAACATCAATGTTGGTAGTGTTGTTGTGTTCCGGCTGCTAGAGATAAGATAGCCAGTGCCTCAGTACCTAGTTAAGGATTTCAGGTGAAGTGCGCTTCCACCTTGTCATCATTTAACGTCAGGTGAGATGTAGGCCAAGAGCTTACGCGAAAGTTAAAATCAAGTATTTCTCCTGTATAAAAAAGGCTCCATGCTTCCTTATAAACCTTTAGTCCTAGCTGTTTTGAGATAGCAGTTATTATAACAATCTTCTATGCTCAGCAGATGTTGAGTTGTTGGCTACCATACCACTGGTGTGATTATTTATTACAACAAACTTAGTACTACCATTGCAGATAAACAGTAGTGTTCGCGCCATCATAACCGCAATCTTCTAAAGTTATTTTAAAGCTTGTTTCACAAGTCTTAATTTTAATTTACTTATAAAGAGGAGAGCTTTGTATTTTTGTTTGTAACGAATAAACTCAAAAACTACGGACCGATTTAATTTTTTTTTTACCTATATATAGAATGCTTCTTTAGCGCTAAGTAACATAGGCTATATTTATTACTAGAAAAAAAATTGCTTGATTAATAAACAGAAATACGATTTGTTTGTTTTGTTGTCATAGAAACTGTCAAAACGGTACGAAGTCTGCCGGGTCAGCTAGTCTTATCTATAACATAACAACAATAACACTTACTACTGTAGATAGTTTTATATATAAATCTGTAGGTATCTGTAACTCAAGAACGGCTTGACCGATCTTGATGAAAATTTGTATGTAGTAAGAACATGATGAACTGCAGGCAGATGCTGGATGCGTCAAGCTGAGGACAGGGCGCTATGGCGCTCGTTAGGGGAGGTCTATGTCCAGCAGTGGACTAAGATAGGCCGATGATGATGATGATGAAGAACATGAGATTGTTGCAAATGATAGGCTATAAAAAAAATATTCACAAATTTTCGCACGGCGAAGCGGGCGGGTGACGGCTGGTCTTAAGTAGGTAAATAAAAGCAAGAAAACTATGAATGGTGTAGCACAAAAAAGGTTTGTTATCAAAAAAATATTAAACCAATTCAGCCTAGCAGAAAGTAACATTTACCACCTTCGGTAAAATTGTGGTTAAGACCCAGAGGTCTCCGGTTCAATCCCCAGCGGTTTGGTTGGTGGTAGGGCTTGTTTGAAGTCCGTCATGGCTAGCTACCACTATTGTATCTAAATACGCCGCCATCGTAATGACATCAATGTTGTTTTGCGACAAGTTAAAGACAACAACATCAGTGGTTGAGAATTCCGGGTGAAGTGCACTTCCACCTTCGACCTTATCAAAAACGTCCGTCAGACGAAAGTCAAGTGCTTTATCGTAAGAATTAAAAAAATAAAAAGTTCAGCCTCCTTTCGCGTATAAAAAAGTCCCAGTAAACTGTGTTATCAACTCAACACATTGTTCAGACTATAAACTCACCTGTCACGCCAATTTTGTACTTGAACCATCAACGTAAGTTATTCATCTCGCGAGCCGTGAGGACGCGTAACGAGCCGCCGCCCGCGCCCGCCCGACCCAAATTGAAACTCTTTGAAAAATGTCCTCAATACGCTGATGACGCTCTCAAGATCATTCCTTTATGGAGACGGGAGCATTTCAGGCCTTCTACTCAGCAACTCTGAATTGTCATTCCGTCTCACAAACATTTTGATGGAACGCAATTAGTGAAGGTGCGAATGTACTAGTGATGTGTGCTTCCTGTGTGTGACCTAGGTCTCGAGTTCCGATTCCTAGTAGGGTATTGTACCTTCTGGGTATAGTTGGTTTTAGGGCTTGCTTTCAGAATCTGCAATCTACAATATTATAAACGTGAAGCTAAAACTACTTGCCCCATGGTAAGCACATTGCGCGCACGCATGGAAGTGTGTGAAATGGAGGTGTACGGTTAAAGTTTTTTATGGAGTAAATAAGTAAGTAATTTATTTCCATTTCAGTTTTACAAAGACTATTTACAAGCCCACACACTAGGCATCGCCTGACCTGTGGGGGGAAATAAACGATTTACATATGATTTTGTGACCAAACAGAAAACAGATTAAAATTAAATTAACTAATTTACAGTTTAAAAAAAGTATTGGAAGAAAAATATACTTATCTAATTTGCCAGTAACAAAGAAACTTACAATAAAATAATCAGTGGGGAGTCCCGAAACATAATCTATACTACTATATAAATCTGTAGGCTCTGTGTGAACTTGCAATTTTTCTGACAAATTTTGGGATAAATATTCATTTTATGACTCACTAACACCAATTCTACGATTTTTGAAATTTTTGTCTGTCTGTATGTCCACTTTTAACTCAAGGACGGCTTTACCGATCTTGATGAAAATTTGTATTGTATGTAGTAAAAACATGCGATTGTGCAAATGATAGGCTATAAAAAAAAGAAAACAATGTTTACGCTTAGAATTTGTATGTAGTAAGAACATGAGATTGTGCAAAAGATAGGCTATAAAAAAATGAAATTTTATTCACAAGCTTACGCTCAGCGAAGCGGGCGAGTTTGAACTGGTTTGTGATGGCTACCAACAGAGAGAGATGGCGTGCAAAGGGAGAGGCCTACACTCAGCATTGGGTGGCGACGGTCTGAAGAATAAGAAGAAGAAAAAGCGGGCGAGTGACGGCTCTTGATGACAATTTGTATTTAGTGAAGCGGGCGAGTTTGAACTGGTTTGGGATGTGTTATGTAGGGAGACAACGGGACAAGTGAAACACAGAGCTGCCGTTTACGCACTGCGTGTATTTTCTAATGAGCGCTGTTACACACACAGAGATACACCGTATACACACAAGCAAACATGACAGGATGGCTACCAACAGAGAGAGCTGGCGTGCAAAGAGAGAGGCCTACTTACACTCAGCCTTGGGTGGCGACGACCTGAAGAAGAAGCTGGCGAGTGACGGCTCTTGATGAAAATTTGTATGTAGTAAGAACATGAGATTGTGCAAATGATAAGCTATACATGGTGTTGGTAAACCTAATAATTATTTTGATTAGCATTGACTGACCCATTATTTTCGCACAGCGAAGTGGGCGGGTGACGGCCAGTTCATGTATATATGTTACGTTGTATACTTTGTGTGTTACGGTGGAATTTCGACCACTGAGCGACCACTAGTTTATATCATCATCATCTCAGCCAAAAGACGTCCACTGCTGGACAAAGGCCTCCCCCAAGGATCTCCACAACGACCGGTTTTGTGCTAGTTTATATAATAGTGTTAAAACTTAAGGAACCTTCGCACTAGACAATTTAAATATACCCTGACTGTAGCTTTTGGCGTGGCCTGCAAATAATCTCACCGATTCGACTGCTAAGACGTCCGGCATGATAGAAATGCACCGCCCGCCGCTTACCGTTTCTATAGCAGGAATTCCGTTGTGGAAGGAAGCACAATCGAATTATGCAAGTGAATGAATCATTCATGAAATACAATAAAGGGTGTGTCAATGGTCAAGATAATCTGAATTAAAGACACAAAAGAGTTCCGATTACAATGTCACAACCGACCAGCGAGCGTGGGAACTGCGTCCGCGCAGTGATTGTCGCCCGGTCACAGTGGTGGCGCATGAGATATCCAATACAACATTTACTTAGCGGTGTCAGGTTGCTTTACCGTTAATCTATACGTTTAGCAACTCCAACATATTAACCAATCCAACTAAAAGACAATTCCAAAAAGTCTGGATAATAAAAAAAACTTTAAAATTATTATAAAACACAAGCAGATATGTTTTCTATCTTCTCTCCGGTCTCAGACCCGGAGGTCACGGTTTCGATTCCCAGCGGGGGGTTTCTGTCATATATTATAAGTACTAGCTTTTGTTCGCGGCTTTACACACGTGGGCAAATTATGTTTGTTGTGTTTCTTCACACGTGTAGGAATTCAGTAAACGCGTGATGTTTTGCGCGCGATTTCCATACAACTTTCCACCCCTATTTCAACTCTCTAGGGAAGGTTTTTCGAAAAATGCTAAAACACGTCATTCTTTATTTTTGTTGAAAATCTAAAGATCGATTAAAATATTCATTTTGATAGTTATTACTTTAAAAAAAATAACGATTTCTCCAAAAAAAACCTTATTCCCTTTTTTACTCATTTAAAGAAAAATTAACAAAATTTCTGAGACATGTCATTCTCTAATTCTTTTCAAGAACCCAAATACCAATTTTCATGTATTTTACTTCAAAACTGACGGACTTTCATACAAACTTTCACCCCCTATTTAACCCCCTTAGGGTGTGATTTCCGTAAAATTCTTTCTTAGTGGCTGGTCACGTCACTCAATTAACTTACAGTCCAAATTTTATCTAATTAGCGTCAGCTGTTTAGGCTCGGCGATGATGAGTCAGTCAGTCAGGACAAGTCATTTATGTATGTATATGTAAAGATCAACAATGTTAGCATTGCTCTATAGTTAAAGTGGGAAAAACAACAGAATCTTAAAATGACATATCTCGATAGCTGAAACAATTGTACAACTTAGATAAGATGGCGGTAGCTAGCGTAGCCACCTCCCTACTCAATCTTCTAGACTTTGTTATTTTAGTAGATTCTATTCTATGTGACTTTTCATTTCGTTTTAAGTTTCCTAGCAAAAGGCGTAAACCAACTGAAGTTTACCGCCGCTGGCGTCGAGGACACATGTTGTGTCGAGTGGAAATAAAGCCGAGACATAACGCGCACCGTCTGAAATGTTGCGTGACAGGAATATGTTACAACTATTCGGAGTTAGACAACACCGAAAAGATACGGTTTTGATTTCTAATACAGAATTCAGGGTTTGCGGTTCGTGAAAATAACGTCGAATCGATCATTTGTTTGAGAATCGAGTTACAAATCCAAACAAAGTTTATTTGTATGCAGTCGACATACATTTTAGTGATAAATTAAAATGGTACATAAAACCTTACGTTTTCCATCTACTAATATGTTGAGGGTTAAGTAATCTAGTATTATTATATTAAGTCCTTACCTATGAAATTCACGTTTTGTATGAAGATTTTTTATAAAATTATATTATATTTATACTAACGTTTTTTTTTAATTTTCTTAGCATCTATTTATGTTAACATTATAAAAATTGTAGTGGAGTGTGTTTGTTTCACTAGCTAAATATAGCAGACATTAAAAATAAAAAATCAAGACCCATCAAAACTACAATGAAACAAAAGATCAATTCCGCGAACAAAAAAGAAGTCAATTAAAAAAAAATTGGGCGATAAACATACAAAATGAATAATCATTCATTGTTATTACTGAAGCCTAAGTAACATAGTCCTAATTAAAGGTGTATTATATTACTAGCTGTGCTCGCGACTTCGTCCGCGTGGAATAGTGACTTTCGGCAGCATTTTTAATTTTTTAGGCTCTTTTCCCGTTTTTGCAACATTTTTCACTGATGCTTCGCTCCTATTGGTCGCAGCGTGATGTTATATAGCCTAAAGCCTTCCTCGATAAATGGACTATCCAACACAAAAAGAATTATTCAATTCGAACCAGTAGTTCCTGAGATTAGCGCGTTCAAACAAACAAACAAACAGACAAACAAACAAACAAACAAACAAACTCTTCAGCTTTATATATTAGTATAGATTAACAACCGGTATTGACTTTTAGAAGTAATACACCTATTAATAAGTGAGAAAAAAACGTCAATTTCATAGGTAAGGACCCAATGTAAATGGTATTGGTTTAGTACACATTCTTAACTTAGCAAAATCGTGACAATAGAGGACAAAAAGTTATAACAAACAATAAATCGTCTACCATTGTTGAATACAGCGCTCTCAGCTTGTTTTTTCTGACCATAAAATAAATTGGTATGCTGCAAGTAAGATAATGAAGATAAAAAGTAGAGGAAAAAATTGAATATAAGTTCAACAAAAGTCAGCAATTAATTATCTTTGTAGATAGATCGACTAAAGACAGACCTATACCTACCGTACGCCGGAGGCCGAGAGGCCGGGATGCGGCAGGAACTAATCAGGACGCGGGCCGTTACTGGCTGATTGTCGCTGCTGACTGGATCCCAGTTTGATAGCTAATCTCGCCCGATGTCACGGCAGAGGTGGCAAACCTTTTTACACTCACGATTAGTTGTGGTAAAGGATTCCAAGTCAGGTGCGTATCATCTTCGACCTTATTACCACTACGAATAAGATCAAGGCCTATAGGGTGCAAAAACTGCGTCGGAAAAATAAAAATAAAAAGTATTACCGAAATCATTTTTTAAATATTTTGTTTGGTTAATTTAGAGTGACTTATAAACGTGAGTCTAGAGAAGCGCAGAATTAAATGTGCTTTCTTTACATTTGGTGTATAGCGCTAATTTTATTACACATTCGATCACATTTTGACGACCTCCTTGGTCGAGTGGTTTGTACACCGATTTTCATGGAGTCGCCATCTCTTAGGTCCCGGGTTCGATCCCCGGTCGGGTCAATTTAGAAATTATTGTTTTTTTAAATTGTCTCGGGTCTGGGTGTTTTCTATGTATAATAAGTATGTATTTAAGTAATTTAAGTATGTTTATCCGTTGTGTAGTAACCATATAACGAGTTTCATAGCGAAACTTCTTTTGGGCTAGATAATTGGTGTAAGTGTAGGAAACGTTATTATTATTACTAGCTGTGCTCGCGACTTCGTCCGCGTGGAATAGTGACTTTCGGCAGCATTTTTAATTTTTTAGGCTCTTGTTCCCGTTTTTGCAACATTTTTCACTGATGCTTCGCTCCTATTGGTCGCAGCGTGATGTTATATAGCCTAAAGCCTTCCGCGATAAATGGACTATCCAACACAAAAAGAATTTTTCAATTCGAACCAGTAGTTCCTGAGATAAGCGCGTTCAAACAAACAAACTCTTCAGCTTTATAATATTAATATAGATTTACGAAACCCAGAATTTGTAAAAGGCATTAAAAGAGCGTCTCTTGGTGCCAAACGAGAAGAGTTAAAACTTTTCTATACAAACTCTCGCTGTCGTTAATATTCATCATCAACTCATTTTATGTCCCCACTGCTGGGGCACGAGCCTTCCCCATGGATGGATAGGGAGAACGGGCCATAAACCACCACGCGGGCCCACTGCGGATTGGTGGTAATGCAGCCGGGACCGGACCAACGGCTTTACGTGCCTTCCGAAGCACGGAGGAGCTCGGGATGAAAATTTTTTGGTCACCCATCCGATAACTGGCCTTTGCGAAAGTTGCTTAACCTCTGCACTCGCAGACCGGGCGCGTTAACCACTGCGCCATCGAGGTCATATTATCGAATGGCAAATAAAACTCGCGCTAGACACCCAGATTGCTGTGTAAAAAAACGACAGACAATTCTCTTGCCCTCAAACAAACCGCAAAATCAATTTTAACTTGTTTATCACGTTTCAGTGCCAGAAATGCTCCATCTTAGCGCCCTTTATTTAGTTTGACGACTCTTCCTAAACACCCTAGCACATAACATGTAACCTTGAGGAGTTCTTCAAAATGTTTTGAAGCGTTGCGAAATAATCCTCGTTTATGAAAACGCGAAGCTCCACGCGCCGCTTGAGTGAAGCGAATTTAGGCGGGGCGCAAACGTACAGACGGACGCCTGCACATCCACCTCCATCCAAAACAAATTTCTTCAATAAATGTTCAACTATATGCCATATACATAAAGTTCAAAGTCTATTAAGGAATTAAATAATTATAAAATATAATGAAAAATTTAAATATTTTACGACCCAGTAATTTTTTTTCTTTATTTTATACCTATTTATTACATTCAGCTTTAGTGCAGCAATTAGCACTTAAAAAAACGAGCGAGCTTTATAGTAGTCGCATATGAAGTGTAACATTTGACATCTCACTTAAGGGTGCGCCGACCAAAAAATGCCAAAAATGCAGTTACGGTTAAGTAGATATAATTGAAAATACTATCGTATTAAATGAACAAAATATATATTTAGTATCATAGGGAACGTGTTTACAATTTGTCAGAACCATAAATTCATAACACGCTATAGTTTTTTCTACAATATCATTTAAAGTTGGGCAAAAATCATGAAAACGAGTGGCGGCGTTTAGTAGATTTCTTATAGTTTATCTAAATTATTGTACCTCTGATTTTGTCTAAACAATCATCAATGGATAAACTACAAATTGCTAGACTACATTTTCGATTCATCAAGTGGTTATTTAATTAATTATTTTTTATTAAGCACCTTAAATTCCCCATACAAAATTAGTATGGCCGCGCGGCATCAAATAAATATGGACGACGACATTTCAAATAAAACATATGACACTTGTCACTTACGGACGGCGCACCCTTAAGCAATTTTAACATTATTATTCTGAAAAAAATGGGTCAGGTATTACATTGCAAGCATTGTTTTTACATACCTTAACTTATTTTAGTAGGTGAAACAATGCATTTTATTCATTTTAGACATCATGTTTCATAGAGCCATTTACTGCTTCAGACCTATACAATCGATATCTAAATAGAAATAGTGTAAGTTTATTTTTTTCAAAACAACCGGGTTCGATTCCCGAGCTGAGTACAGGTTTTTTTAAATGCATGAATGCAGTTTTTCTTCTTATTAAAATCGATGACATGGTTCCTAAGAACAGATCTTCGTATGTCTTATAGTTTCCGACTTTCCCATACTGACCGACTTAAATGAGACACCCTGTATATTATGCTTGGGCTCGCTAATGCTTATTCAACTAATGTTTACTTACTACGACTTATGATGCAATAAATATCTATGACTATGACTACTTCTGACTATGTCGTTGCCATCCAACACAAAAAAAAAGAAAAAAAAAAAAAGCGTTGAGATTGTTTTTTATATTATTTTTATTAAGAGAATCCCTAAGCTCGGGATCCTTATAAGTATATTTATAAGTCATAGCAGTACCAGAGCGGCTACCGTATAAGTGTTTGGCGAGTCAAGTGGTAGCTACAGGATACCACGGTGGCTGCGTCTGCGTATAAGTGAATTGATTTTATACTAATTAAATGTCAATTAAATGTTTTTCAACAAAAATAAAGAATGACTTGGTTTAAGCATTTTTCGAAAAACCTCCCCTAGAGAGGTGAAATAAGGGTGGAAAGTTTGGAAACACAGGTTGAACGCCGCTGGTCCCAGACACAATAGAAATTCAATTGTTTGTCGGACATATGGCGTTTAAGGTGTTAAATAGAGGATGACAATTTGTACATGAGGTTGCAAAACGGACCAAACTGATCTTTATTACGTTGGTTTATGTAAGACACTTTTTTTTACTAATTCTATTTTGCATGGATGAGCTTTTTAACGATAAAAAATAAAAATCTTAATGTTGAATGACGTTACATGTTTAGTTGTCTAACTCTTATTACTTATACCCTTATGATATTTCCTCTAATAAGTTTGGCTTTTATTACGAATAAACACAAGCCGTGTAGCCCCCGCCCCGTGAGCAAAGCCGCGAACAAAAGCTAGTTTCGAATAAGCTTATTTCATACATTAGCTATCTTTCGGTATTGTGTACAAGGTGTTGGCATTTTCTCCGTACAAAATAAACATCTAATTTGTACTTGTTTGGCAAACTGACTGTTGACTATGAATTTAAAAAGTTTATTTAGAGTTGCGGCAACTGGCCACCTTAAAAAAAACTTTTTAAAAGTTGATAGTTTCGGCAACTAAAGTTTCTTTATCCGCGGAGCGCCTAAAGTGTCTCCGTTTGCGCAGCCCTTAAACGCGACGGTGCTGAGGACGTTTATGGCGACACGTTTTATGCGCGTTTGCGTTTTAAGCGGATGCTCACACCGACGTGGGCCAGCGTGCGCGATGTGGATTAAGCGGATCACGTGCTGGTAATAAGTACTGAGCAACAGGTAGGTATTATGGAGCCTTATTGTTACGTTAGGAATGGTATTCTATTAAAAACTTCAAGGAAGTTGTAATATGCAAAGATATAAAGTTAATAAAACTTTCAAAAAAGAAAATAAATCAAAACTCGCCCTAAGCACTTAGTTAAAAACTTTAAAATCTCACACATAGTGTAAATTTTTTTTGTTCACTAGTACACAGAATGCGATCGAGTAACAATCGCAGAACCTTGTCAATTGTTCAAGTTAGTTTAGTAAATAGTAAGTAAATAAGCCTAGTGACTGTCCCACTGCTGGGCCTCCATTATTGAAATCAAGCCATCGCTACAAATGGATAATGGCTTAATCACCACGCTTGTCAAATGAGGGTTGGTGATCACAAACCCGGGCTATGCACCGAATAAATCCGAGCCACACTGCCTCACATGGGAATTGAACCCGGGACCTTCGGGTATCGGGCCGAGCGCTTTGCCATTCGAGGCGTAACTTAATTTGGTGAATTTAAAAAAAACATATTAGTTAGCGTGGTGAGTTTTGGGCTAAACCCTCCATGGGCTTGTTACTGATCGAAATTCTCCGTAATCATTTGTCTTTTTCTAAGCTTGAGTTAACGCATTACATTTTCAATCATGCATCGCGCTAAAGCAGCTGCCTTCTATATAAATAATAGCTAATTGTTATGCAACCAAACCATCACCATGGGAGAAATTCCACCGCGCCTGCGCTTGCGCATCGTGGCTAAATATTGACCGAACAAACCGCTCTCTCGTGCTGTACGCTTTCTAATAACTCCACTAATCATAGACTACAGACAACTAGTGTTTTTGTTGCCTGCTTAATTGTGCGTCTGTGGTGGAGATGTACTAATAACATTAGGTAGTAGACCGACAAATAGATTTTTTTTTTTTTTGCTGCGCTTTTTCTATCACCGATTATACTCAATTCAGTTGTAATTTTACATCAATGGTAGTTTTGGAGGTTCTTGTGGGAGGCTTTAGTCCAGCAGATGACATCTTTTGGCTGAGATGATGATGATGATAATCATCATCAGCTCATTTTATGTCCTCTCTGCTGGGGCTCGTGCCCATCTATAGGGAAGGCTCGTGCCTTCCCTATAGATGGATAGGGAGCACGGGCCATAAACCACCACGCGCGCCCAGTGCGGATTGGTGGGTGTTAGAGAATGCAGCCGGGACCAACGGCTTTACGTGCCTTCCGTAGCACGGAAGAGCTCAAGATGATACATTTTTGGTCACACTTCCGATAACCGTCAATCACCGTAATTCATCGTAATTCGTCAGTATCGTATTGTTTTGCGGTCTGGCCAATTGACATAGTTGTCTTGTTTTTAGGTACTATTTTTGTTGTATAATTTGACGTCATATCTACTAATTATTGTTTTCTGTTTTTTATTATTATTAATATTATGTAATATTAGTGACTAAATTTTTTTTTCTCTCTATGTCTCTATGTGTCTAAAAATAATTTTATTAGCACCTTGGATGACTCATCTGTAAGCTTGTAAGATGTTTGATTTAAATAAATAAATAAATAACCGCCCTTTGCCAAAGTGGCTTAACCTCAGCACTCGCAGATTGGGCGAGTTTTTTTTTTTTTTTTTTTTTATACTTAGCACGGCAAATGACTCCATACCACCTGATGTTAAGTGGAAATGGAGTCCAGACGCGAAGACAACTGGTTAACCACTGCGCCATCGAACATCTATGCTGATTGATGATGATGATGATATTATTAATCAAATTAGGAACATGATAATCGCGTTTGTAAGTATTTATACATATAATTACGTCTTCTTTTATGCAACAATTTTGACCCTCAAGCTTTATTGTCTTTGCAATGAAGGTCACAATATGACAAATGTGGATATGCTTTTTTGAATCACTACCTAAATTTAATAATTATTAGTCTCGCTAAAATGTAATCACCCCTCGATTTATAGCAATGACGTGGAGCATATCTAGCATATTTAAAATGTGAGGTTGTTAAAACGTTATTCGATAAACCACGCTCGGCGCCGCCATGCACATGTCATGATGACTTACGGCCAACTGGGCCGGGATTCCGCTATTTTTAAATGTCCACAATTGTGCATCAGTGGTTTGATTCTGACTGTTATTGATTCTGCTACATTCTCTCTACAGTCCAAATGTCATAATCCACTGAGTCTTTTGATTTTTAACGTGAAGTTACTGCTTTATCGAGACCCTGGGGCTTGGGCCTCAAGTCTGCTAATTCAATAAAGTCTCAATAGTGTGTCGGTACGGTAGGCTTATGCCCTACTTCTTGCACTATGGACGATTTATTTATTTTTTATTTAATTATTTCTTCGAGGCTGACCAGAGGGCTGTTGATGTGGCAGCTTTTTGGTCTGGAAGATGATGTCGATGTCTCTGACACGAAAAGAAGAAGTCGAAGGGTGTAATAAGTCTGATCTTGACTATGGGAAAATTGACAAAAGCAAGCTACACAGTGGTCTATCGCAACGACAACAACGTTAACGACTGGCGTTTGATAAATGCCGAAATTGAGTGTTGATTTAGTTGAACTAGGCACACTAGTGAGGTGAACAATATCGATGCTTAACCTCGGCACTTTAAAAACCTTACCTCTTTGCAATCGTCATCATCACAGTTAGACTGTATCAGTCCAATGCTGGAGGCTTCGTTACTTATGCCACGTACTTAGATCTTCGTTCTTCTTATCTGACTCAAGACATGTATTTACGAATATCTTCATTTCACCTCTTGGGTCCGTGACTACAAATTAAACAGGTATCTTGTAATGTAACCAATGTTCTTCTTTCTAAAAACCTCTTTTCAAAAGTGTGACAAACCAGATAGTTAGTGTTAGCTATAATAACATTTATCCATCATAATCATGACTAATAAAAGTCTTAGTTAATATCTTGGCTTGTAAAAAAGGTTCGGAAGAATCACACATTACAAAAAATCCCGACTTATTCGGAAACCTCTGTGCAAATTTTATGCTTTTTAGGTTCAAAGGCTTGGAATGGGCGTAAGTATCTTATTGTCTTGTCCAGTAACCTCTCTTTTGTCGATAGTATTTTTACATTTTAAAAGATATTTTGTCGATAGTTACCTTACTCTAGTTAGTACGGAAGCATGGGATATTTGAGAGCATGAAAGAGAATCGCCCGTCGCGCGCTGATTATCTACAGCTCCAGCGGCGCAACTCACGAGAGCATGCGGGCAGATGTCTATCTATATGTTTAAACTAGCTGACCCGGCGCGGACTTCGTACAGCTTTGACAGTTTCCATGACAACATCATCATCATCATCATCATCATCATCTGGTGTGCATGGGGGGTATTTGCCATAATCGCCACGCTTGGCAGGCGGGTTGGCGATCGCGGTAGGTTGAAGGTAACCTCAGAGAGATGCTGCTGCCCATCCTCTGGAATGGTCCCTTAGTCACCTTTTACGACACCCACGGGTTGAGATGGGGTGGTGCAATTCTTTATCCCCGGCACCACACAGGGAACAAAACATCAAAACATGTCCATGATAACAAAACAAACAAATTGTGGAACACTTTGTATTGGAAAATAATATGTTTAGGGTGGACCACCCTTATCACTTAGGGGTATGAAAAGATTACAACCGATTCTCAGACCTACCGAATAATATAAAATTTCATAAAAATCGATCGACCCGTTTCGGAGGAGTATGGCAACTCACATGTGACACGAGAATTTTATATAAATAGATCTTCTGTGCGTGTGTTTGTAATTGAACTCCTTCTAAACGGCTGGACCGATTTAGATGATTTTTTTTGTGTGTTCAAGTAGATTCGAGAATGGTTTAGATTACTTTAGATTTACAATAATTGGACCCAGTAGGTGGCGCTGCTATAGGGGTCCGTCATGGGATACGGGTGTTCTTAAGCGCCACTAGTATAAGTATATAATCAAAGAGGCACAGATTATACAGCTTATGTAATCCACAGTTTTTAGAAAAAGGTAAATAAACTAACAATAATTTCCAAATAGTTATTCCGTGTTTTGTTCCTGTCATGCAAACGTCATTTCAAATAAGAGTAAAAGAGACAAAACATGGAACAACTATTCCAAGCTTATTCTTTCTTTATTTGTGACCCTGTCTACAGGTCTGAAGAAATATGCCTAAGGTAAAGTCAGTCCAGAATTAAAGTGACACAAGTCCCTCATTAGCTTACAAAAGATACTAATTAGTATATTATAGGTGCTCGCTCATTGGGTCTAATTTTCACATTTAATGGTGAGATATGTTCAAAGCATTATAAATAAACAAAATTGCCCGAAAATATTATCAGACCGAAAGAAAGCAATTTTTTGGAAAATCAAAAGTGCTTATTAATTTGATTGAATAACGACATTTGACTTTGCCTTTGACATTTGTTAAATGGACATTCTACCCGCGACCTCTTGTTGCTTAGTTACCCCGATAGTCCGCTCAGATTTCGCAGCTGTTGTTCAACAGTAAAATGCGATTACGTCACATTAAATATTGTTGTCTTACATTTTGTAACCTTTTTGATATTATGTGACGACGAAAACTCTTTCAGTTTTTTTTTCAATTTACTTCGTATGGAAGCCACTGCGCCATCGGATTTTAGCATAGGCTTTTCTTTTCTAGTCTTTCTTTTACATATTTATCATCATCTATCTATACTTTTTATAAAATAAGTTTTAAATCACTCACTAACTGGCTTAACTCAACTCAACGCCCGCCCAGCCCTTGGACCTTTTTTGACCTTGTGAATGCTCCTTACAGAGATCAGGAGCCCCTGTATAGTGCCCGATCCTCTAAATGCCACTACATATTTACTGAATACACTAAATAATGATCTTTTGGTTTAAAGATGACGCCCACAGAAGACTTCGTGCTGCCACACAAAATCTGATAAAGATTCCTAGCCATAAAACTACCCAATACAGGCGTTGTTTCAAGTACACTGCTGCAAAAATATGGTATGATCTGCCTCCTCTTTTAAGGAAAAAAACTAACTAGTGGAGGACATTTCAAAAATAAATATAAAATGGCTCTATTAAGAAGACAACTTGCTGCAGAAAACTTGAGACACGCTTGTTGGAAAGAGTTACCTCTTACAAAATTCTTTTTATAAATAAATTAAATGGACGCAAAATATACTCTCCGCTTCAACAAGCACACACACATACCACATACACACACACACATACCACATACACACACACACACACACACACACGCACGCACGCACGCACGCACGCACGCACGCACGCACGCACGCACGCACGCACGCACGCATGCACGCACTCACGCACGCACGCACGCACGCACGCATGCATGCATGCACGCACCATGTTTTTTTTAATTGTAATTTCTTGAGGCAATAAATTATTTCATTATTCATTATTCATTAAATATCACACTAGTTAGGCACAAGATACCGTACTCGTAGAACAAGGGTACGACGAGCCGGTTCACACGCGCTCTATACTAGGTACAGACATGTACCTGGACGCTTGCCCCACCACCACCGCCCGGTCAACCCGAGCCATCTATTAAGAGGCGCCATCGGGTTGCTCCGCTCTCCGATCCGATGCGAACCCCTCGGAGAATCTAGTAGGGCACGGGAACACGCACTAGCGCGTGATGCCGTTCCCTCTAGAAAACCTCCGAAGGTGATTCGTTTCACACAACTTGAGGAACCCTTTAAGTTTCTCGCCGCCCCCAAAAAACCCAGGTGAAACTGAAAATGCCGTCTGATGCAATCTGCATACTCCCCCAAAAAACCTTGAATGGTGCCCAAGTAATGTGGCGGTTCTCCCGTCCCTCTGTCTAACCTGGAGCCTGAGAAATAAGCATTCTGGGGAAAGAGAGAAGGGCCCACTAAACGCAGGGGGGTCGAAACCAATACGCGACCGCGAGTGGCGAGTGGCGGGCTGAAGGAAATACAGGCGACTACAGTACCAATCCCTTGGAACAAAAAGCTTAATTTTTTCACAGTGGTTTCTTACGGGATACGAGTATTTAGGCAGACGAAGTCACGTGCGGCCGCTATTAGCAAGACATAAAATAGCTCATCTAGGATTTTAAGTGAGTACATTTCAGGCTAAAATTATAAATCAGTGATTTATAATCAGTTAACTGTTACAGAATATTTTATCCCGCAATTATCTCTTGAGCAGATAGGCAGGGATCCTAAGTCCACGTGGGCGTACTCTCAGCCCACAGCTAACTAGTAAACAAATAAAATCTATTAATTTCCGTAATGACGAAGACCGCAGCCCCGGCGGCGGCGCGGCGGTGGCGGCGGCGCTGCGGCCCTAAAAGCCTGCAATTAGTTCCCTTACGTGTGAATAATTGATGAACCACGAAATATGGGTTAATGCCGCCGCCAGCCATCAAATATAGAAGCCCTTTGAAGAAATCAATGGGATGATACCCGATTTGTTTGGATGAGAAAAAAATCGTTTATTTTTGTTTATATTTCTTATGCACTGAAATAGGTATTAGTTAATTCTGAGTCTATTGTAACTCTTTACAGTGCAGAGATAATAATCGTTTTTATTATGTTTAGTGTTTTTTAATGTTCCTACAAACGGCCTTCTTAAAGGAACGCCGCGCCGCCATCACCACCCACAGCTCGTAGAATCTTGCGTCTATTCATTAATTAATTATTATCTATATCTATTATAAAATAATGAAAATATTTTACTTTAAGTATCTCCCTTATTTTAATATTGCATATATGAGTAAACCGTATCAAACCATTATTTTTAAAAAGAAAAAAGTCCAAGTAGTACCCTAAGTACTAAACTTTGGGGTCTCATTAGGATACCGAAATATCGTCATTGCAAATTTAAAATATCTTATGTGTCTTTGGGGTCAAAAGAGGCCTCTAAATTATTTGTTGTAATATGTGGCGGCCTGCGGTGGCCACATAATTTCTTATCTTCACGTATGGTTAAAGAGTTTGTAAACGCATTCCTAATCGCGTGTAGATCTGATTAAGATAACACACGGCATCCTCCCTCCAACACCTACACAGTTTATATTGTATAAATAGTCTTGTAAGGTTTAGATAATAAGTCAGTCACAATGTAGTCGCTGTAAATATACAACATCACATATAGAGACGCAGACGTTATTTACCATCGCCATGGACCACTCCATCATCATCACCAACGTCCCATCATCGACCTACGAACATAATACATGATAATATTTTTTTCTATAAGTACATATAATAATGTTTATATCCCTCTAAAAAAACACAAAAATATTCTCTAGAAAATTTACAGGAGAAAGTTTATTCTTTTTTCTATTTTAAGTAAATACTTTTTTCACATAGGATTTACTGAACAAGGGCATTTACTGAAGAATTATTAACCTTTTCACCGCCCAACTATCCTGCACGCGACGTCCCGCTGTACGCCAACGTATAAATGTATAACAGATTCTACAGTACGAAAGCAAGGATGTATTTTAATAAAGTAGGTACAAAGAAGAACTTCTATAGAAGTGTTGGCGTGGACGGCACGAAAATCTCGAACTCCTATAGAAGTTGTTGGCGGTAAAAAGGTTAAGTCTCCTTTTCGTCTGTAGTATTTGGGTATCGTTTGATACTATTCAATAGCTATAAAGAGATTTGCGATTTAGCGATTCGAATTTAAATCGGTGCCGCTAAATAATTGTACTATTTATTATTTTTCTGTAATTCAATCCCCATTAAGAATATGACGGCTGTAAGACGTCTGGCAGTTTCTATAGAACGATTAATGTTTTCATTAATTTATATTAATGATGATGAAGTATTGAATGAAAGAGTGTATAACTGAATTTAATACAGGTTACAAGTTTATATTTATACAGTGGCCGCTCGCGGTTTCACCCGTGTGGTTCCCGTTCCCGTGGGAATATCGGGATAAAAAGTATCCTATGTTTTAATCCAGGTTATAAACTATCTGTATGCCGAATTTCATCCAAATCATTCCATCCGTTGCAGCGTGAAAAAGCAACAAATATACACACATACATACACACAAACTTTCGCATTTATAATATTAGTGTGATTTTGACGACTTACGTAGCCGAGTGGCTTGCACGCCTTATACAAAGAAATTACATTTAAACACACGTCACACAGGACATATACAAAGAAATTACATTTAAACACACGTCACACAGGACATATACAAAGAAATTACATTTAAACACACGTCACACAGGACATATACAAAGAAATTACATTTAAACACACGTCACACAGGACATATACAAAGAAATTACATTTAAACACACGTCACACAGGACATATACAAAGAAATTACATTTAAACACACGTCACACAGGACATATACAAAGAAATTACATTTAAACACACGTCACACAGGACATATACAAAGAAATTACATTTAAACACACGTCACACAGGACATATACAAAGAAATTACATTTAAACACACGTCACACAGGACATATACAAAGGTGTGCTTATCTCTAGAAGAGATCCAAAATCATTGCTAGCAGCTAGGGTTGGCTCTTCCAGCCAACCCTAGCTGTGGTGTAGTAAACAAATATATTTATATTGAGGAGTTCTATGGCAACTTTCGTAATTGCTTGTCGTTGGATGGACGATCCAATTAAAATTAAAAACATGGTGGCACAATCTGCCCATGTGCTATTGCTATGTGGGAAACCTTACAGTAAGCCGGACGTTTATACCTACTAGACATGATTATGATGATGATGAAGATAATGAACACAGGATGGTGATGGATGATAATTAGGAGTTCTTTTTAATTAAACCAATAAAGTTGACTTATTTAAGTCTTCACTATAGCAAGCAAGTAAGAAATTATGAATAAGATTTTGAACGACGGCGATAATGATGATGGTGATGATGGTGGTGATGATGATGATGATGATGATGATGATGATAATAAGTTATTTTAACACTTATCCAATAAAATGATTCGTATTGCAATGTAAATCTTTACCACCATGCATAAATTACACAAGGAGCGTACAGGGCCCTACGTACCCAGTATAATAATGCGTTCAGGGAGCTGATGGGGCTGCCGCGAATGCTAGCTACAGCAGAGGTTGATAGCCTCTGCTATCATCAGAAAGCGCATTGCGTCCCTGATGCGGCGTGGCAGCACAACAGCCTCCTGAAGAACGTCGCGGCGATACTGGACGTAGACAGTGCTATAATGCAGCACTGGACTCGCGTCCAGGTCGTCAAAGACAGTAAAATTACTTTTAACCAATTTTTGTACTAACATAGCTTATAAGATTATTGTTACTATCTCTATATGGACCCTGTCCGAAATAAATGATTTTTATTTTTATATTTTTATAAATTACAAATTGTTTTTATAGATTCTTCGATATCTTCAATCAATTAAAAATTACTAGACATTCTTGGAATCGTAAAATATTTTTGTCAACATCAAATATCGATTACCGCTGCCCCAGTGCTAACTGCAAGGTCGTTATGGCAATCACGGTGGAGCAACAACGCAGTTTGCACTTAAAGTCAAGGACGTAAGAATGTGGGTCGCTTGCCGCCGCACCATTTGTTTTCAGCCCGAAATGTTATACTAAACGGTTTGAGTGATTAATGAGAAGTTGTGGCGATGATGTGGTACAGTCAGCGACGAATTGATGCAGAGCATACGTAGGGTAGGCACCAGTGCTCGACAGAACCAATGATCCTACCATTCCATTCAAATGTAGTTCAGCAACTGATTTTTGAATTTAGCAACCATCTAATTTTCTACTCATATAGAGAACACATTTATACATATACGAGTAATAATTAAAGCTAAAGAGGGTCGAAAGTCTGTGCATGGAAGATATTCGAAAAAAGGTTGGCTGGGGATACTTAGAATTGATAACAGAACACGTTCCGACAGTTTTTAGAAATTTTGTCTGTTTGTCTGTTTATTTGACCGCGCATCACGTGAAAATGGCTGAACGGTTTTGGATGAAACTTTGCACATAGACAGACCATGACCCGGACTAGGGTATAGGATACTTTTAATCCCGGTAACAGGTTCCTGTGGGATAGTGTAGTCTTCGCGAACAAAGTTGCGGACGACAACTAGTAAACAATAAAAACAAAAACCTTAAAGCTATCCAACATCGCTTCGTACCTGACAGTGTCTGTCACAACAGTGTCGCACGTACTAACGTCCGTCGTCGTCGTAATCTACCCTGCCAGCGATCATGTTCAAGACGGCATTGGCGCTTCTCCGCACTCTGCGCACGAGAGACGCACTGCGCTTGCGCATGCGCAAGCGCATAGAGCCTCGGCGCTACAGTAACGGGGCAGCCCCCGCAACGCCCTGAGTGCGTTATTGAACGCATTCAGAGCGTTTAATAAACACATTATTTAATAAACTCATTATTTAATAAACACATTATTTAATAAATATTTAATAAACACCTGCTTCCTAGCTGTGATCCAGTAAAATTTCAATGAAATTCTGTATAATTTTTTGGCGACGAAACCTAGTGTTCAACACTGGTGCAACGCATGAAAGAAAATTAAAATATTATGATCGGATGTTAATGACGGTAGTTGTTGACGTTGAATGGGAATTGTTGAATAATTTCGGCGGGCTGGTTAGAACCCCTATAGCTCAATTGGGAGAGCACTCCCCGATCCGATCCGAACCCTTCGGAGATTAGTAGGGCACGGGGACGCGAACTTTTAAGTGTGCAATGCCGTTCCCTCTAGAAATCCTCCGAAGGTGATTCGTTTCAACACGGCTTGAGGAATCCTTTACGTACCTCGCCGCCCCCAAATTTTTTTTCAACATTTGTGTTTAATTAATATTGATATGTTGAATATTCATGAATCCATAGATTCAGAAAATAATTCAAGTACCCTTATGTCATAACAAATATCAATTTACAAAAACGTTGAGTGAGTGTACATATTATGAAATAATTATGAAGTCGGCATAAAGGAAGCAAACTCAAAGAAACTTGAAAATTCGGCATAAGGGTAATCGTTGTATGATATTTCAGTACAGTCGACAAACAGGGAAAGTCGGCACAAGGGTCAGCACTCAATGTTAAGTAGCTGTCAGTGCATTTATCACACTAGTTTTGCCTTGTTTTTATTGTATTTGTTTACTGTATTTGTCTGTTTTTTCTCTTTTGTTTTTTTTTAACATATGTGATTGTCCTTTATTTTTTGTTTTTTTATTTGTGATGGAAAGTGTCCTTTTATGATAGGGCATTTTCCAATATTTTTTAATTTTTATTTTTTTTGACGCTGTAAGGGAGAAAAGAGCTGGACACTTGCTGAGTTTCTTGCCGGTTCTTCTCAGTACAAGATCTCCCGCCCAGAGTAGACTTACGAACCGATGGCATAATGACGTTTATAAGAGCTATTTGTAGCCTAAACTGAATAAATGATTTTGAATTTTGAATTTTTATATATATTTATTTAGTCCAGTTAATTATCAAAAACTATGATTAAAGTGTATGACAATCAGTAAGTACTAAGGATTCTACAAAATTTCCGCCGTTCATTTAGATTGAATCGGCGAAAGTGTTACACTGGGTTACTTGGTAGAACACCGGTGCCCCTACGATGATTGTCGAAAATATACAAAATATCTTAGCTTTTCAGTGAAATAAGTTTTACGTATTTTTTAAAATTGTAGGTAGAATAGTCAAATGACTCCTACATATCTACCTGATGTTACAAAAGCGGAGTCTATAAATTCAAACAACAGCTAATGGACGACGTTTACGGTGTTAGTCGAAAACTTACTTTACAAAAGAAGTCAGAATCAAAGCAGTAAAAAAATACAGTGTTTACGTTTAGTCAACCTTCCCGGTAGCTTATTGGTCAGTGCAGCCGCCCGGATTGCGGAAGACCCAGGCTCGATTCATGACTGGGTCGGGTAGGCATTTCATTTTTTCACTATATTTATATAAATATTTAATTCAGCCTAAGTGCAGCAATTAGCACTTAAAAATAAAAAAATAAATTTACTTTACAACTTTTTTTTTATTTTGACAAAATTTATTTACCACCAATGTAAGTCCCCGTAGACAGGATTACCTACTTTGGGGACTACTGTCATAATGTATACCGTACTGTTAAACTGTTGTGCTCTTTTATTTAATAAAAGCATTTTTTTATTTGTACTTTTTTTTATACAAGTACATTTTGTGATGGTAATGATGGTTAATGACATTGAATTGATTAATTTGATGCTGACACGTGTAGATGAGCCAACATTTACTGTAATTTGTATTTCATTTCATTTTATACCTAGATAATTTATGACGCTGCTGATCATTTTTAATAATTTATTTAGATTGATTATTTAAATTACATTTAATTAAGTTATTATTGCTTAATTTTTATTTACTGATTACTGACTCAATTTAGATTATTATTATTATTTAACAATGCGCGGCAGCACGGCGGACGCGCGCTTTACATAATACTATTTAAAAGTACAGTGATATAAAATAAATATGAGCACATATTAGTTTCAAAATATAATAATTGTTTTACTATTATTGCGAATAATAAATAGCATCGGCTCAGTAACAAACCAAGGTAGGACAGTGCCTCTGCAGCACTCGTTCGCATAAAGCCAAACACCGTGAGTGCACCAAACAGCCCTGACCAGGCTAAAGGGGCTACTACGGAAGTCGCAGCATCGCACTACCGCGAATAACGATTACGAATGTCAAACAAAGTTTGCGCTGGCCGGTTCTTCAATCCACTGGGTACCTAATTAGAATGGGTCCGTGGCTTACGCCCCCAGTGGTGGACGCACCCGTGGTCGACGCCCCCAGTCAGTTTAATTTACTTTAAAGAAATTTTTAATCAAATGTACTGGCAGGCATAAAAGGCATAAGATTTTAATAATATTATATCATAACGATTCTTATTAGAAATGAAAATTATTTATAAAATTATTAGAATCGGGGGCGTCGACCACGGGTGCGTCCACCACTGGGGGCGTAAGCCACAGACCCATTAGAATAACCTTTTCACCGTGCACTCAACTCTCTGAATTTTGACTTTGTGCACGAAAGGCATTATCATAAGGTCCTTATGGCGTTGTTAGTTTTGGAACCAATTAGTCTACACTAATATATAAGTCACAATTAAAACTTACTCACTCAACTCAACAAGGAATAAATTATAATCATCATCAGTTCATTTTTATGTCCCCACTGCTGGGGCACGAACCTTCCCTATGGATGGATAGGGAGAACGGGCGATAAACCACCACGCGGGCCCAGTGCGGATTGGTGGTTGTTAACGACTGTTAATGCAGCCGGGACCAACGGCTTTACATGCCTTCCGAAGCACGGAGGAGCTCGAGATGATACATTTTTGATCACCCATCCGATGACCGGCCTTTGCGAAAGCTGCTTAACCTCAGCACTCGCAGACCGGGCGCGTTAACCACTGCGCCATCGAGCTCCTCAAGAATTACAAAAGGCTTGTACTAATGAGATACACTGCATCCTATAATTTGTGAGAGGCTAGTGCGGGAAAGTAGGTTTCATAAGAAACCTGCAAATACTGGTCTAGTAACTGGTAAATCCCTTGAACTGCTGGTCGAAAATACGTCGTTGTTGTGCTACATTTGCTTTCCCGAACTCATACTAAATTACAAACTGAATCTTAACACACACCCAATGTAAACTGGACTCAAAGATCCACTATTTTATTCGATCAATAGAAAACATATTTTTTTAAGTATTTTTTAAATGGTGTTAAATTTTTAGCTGCAAATTTTAAAGTTTCCTTCAATCATTATTAGTCCATGCTCCAATTAAGTTTTACTTCTAATCAGCATTTATTAAATGGTACAACTATCTCATTTTCCCATGACACTTGAGTTTTTTTTTTTTTTTAAAACAAAGTTTTATTACTTGTTAAGTAGGTAATAAAAAAAGAACTAAAAAGTTAAAAATAATTTAAACCTTTAATTTAATAAGAAGATTTTTTTTCTAAATAAAAGCGTGTTACATTGTGATTGCAAAAGAAAAATAGGTAATGAAGGTGTAATATGCTAAATGTTCTTTATTGTTCCATCAAAATGTAACACGCTTTTATTTATAAAAAAATATCTTATAATCAGGTTTAATTATTTTTAACTTTTTAGTTATTTTTTTTATTACTTCACAAGTAATAAAAGCTTGTTTTTAAAAAGTAATTTTTTCTTTTAATTTTATTTTTAACATTTTAGTTTTTTTGTAGGGGGATAAGGGCTTCAATACAACAAGGTTCGCCCTGGTACTCTGAGGCGCAACGTTAACGATATGACATGTTTATACACCCTCATACCATTCAGCCCTCGGCGCGTGCTCACCTTGTCATCCATCTAATCAAAGACAGAATCCACATTCATAACAAACGGAACGAACGAACTCATTTTCCCGAGTTCCTATGGCCATCTTCCAGCTCCATCTGATGCTTACTTTGGTGATGGTAATGGTAGATGGTAACCAGGGTCTGATGACCCTGGTTACCATCTAGCACCAAAGTACTCGTCAAGACGGATCAAACGAGTCTAAACTCGATGGGGTTGTGTCGTTTAACACCGAGTTCCTATGGCCGCCTTCCGGTTTCATTATCAGATCAGCTCCATGTCATAATAATTTTGCATTGTCATCCGATTTACACATGCATGCAAAATTTCAGCTCAATCGGTAACCGGGAAGTGGATCAAATGTAACTTGCAAGAATTGATTACAGACAAACGGACAAACAAATAAACATCGGAACAGGTTAAACTAAATAAAAGTTTGTAAAAACAGTTACTATTTATTTATTTATTTGTTGCAAGTTGCAGTTGCAAACATACCTTTATAATGACTAAGCGAGTAGCTGTTTTTACTATTCTTTTTCTATTTATCTTGGATGATTTAAAAGTGATTGACAGGTAAGTTTATTTAATTAAAGAAATTTGACTTTGACTATAAAAGAGTGTAAAGTTTTCGCGGTTCGATACTTCCATTCCCATAGTAGACCTCCTAGTTATTGAAGTGCTCTGGCTCCGAGCGTCTGTAAACACTAGGAATGAGCAGAGACGCGGAGGAAACACTTCAAAGTGGGTTTAAGAAGCATTCAGGCTTTTCTACAGATGTTTAAGATGTTTTCATAATTGTTTCTGTTGCTTGATAGTCAAGTGTGTTTATACACACTTGACTATCAAGCATGGTTATCCATGCAATTAATGTTGTCTTCGCCTGCACCTAGCTAATAAAAGAATAAATTTACTATTATAACCCTTTTACAAACTACTACTATACTGCTATGAAGTTCAAGTTGTAAACGACAACATAGAAACGAAAAATTTTAATGTGTAATGTATAAAAACAAAACACCCGTGACAGTCTCAGATAGTGAAAGAGCTTCACATTTTTGACCACTGGGCGGGTGATCACTACTTTAAATTATGTCAACTATGATTGTTTTCCGGTAACCTATCTTACTTTCGAAACTCTTTTGTTCGAATTTCAAAACTTCGAAAACGTTTTAACGAAGTTTTGAATTCCAGATATATTTTTTTACATTATATTGTAAGTAATAAATTTATTTTACATATGTTTCATTTTCCAGAAAAACTAATAGCCATAACTAATTATCAAAACCACTTTTTTCTTTTTACAGTTGTTTTGCTTACAATAATTTTCTTTTCTAGATGTATTAAATAACAAAGTAATCTTTCCCCTATTCTTACAAACACACTTATTTATTTGTCAACATTATTCATCGAAATATAAACAAGTATTTATGTATCGTCTGATTTAATTTAATTGAAAAAAAGTTAAGGTTTAACACATTTATTTATTTAGTGTGACAATAATATTGTGACATAAAAAGTTTTGCGATATAGGGTAGATTAATATTGTGCTACAAAAAATATTGACAGAAGCGAATCGCTGCAAAACCGACTCCACGTAGTCTTGTCTGCCCTACGCTAGAGTGTAATTTAAGCCTGCGTAGGCGCGGAGGGGCGAGGCGGCCCGCGAGCTGAGGAGCAGGTGGCTTTAAAGCTCGCCGCCGCGGCTGCACTGGCCGGCAAGCCAGCAAGGCAGCAAGCCGAAGCTGCGGTGGTGAGCGTTAACCATCTGCGACGATACGCTCGCGTGGGACCGCTGGAGCCCCGTAGTGCCGGAGCCGTGACAGAAACCATGCATGCTGCATGTCTGCTTACATGCTGCATGCCTGCTTGCGTGCTGCATGCCTACTTGCAGGCTGCATGCCTGCTTGCATGCTGCATGCGTGCTTGCATGCTGCTTGTCTGCTTACATGCTTGCTTGCTGCATGCCTGCTTGCTTGCTGCATGTTTTCTTGCATTCTTCAACGTCACTACCACTGCTGCACTTTATTAGTTTTATACACTTCTGCGAATTTATCAGACATTTTAGTACAAAATGAAATAAAGACGTTCTGATACTTGTTATTAACAATTATTGCTACTTATTGATGTTGAGTTTATTGGACATACCTACAAAAGCTGACGTTTGAAATTGTTATTATAGTTGGAGTAATGCGACAAAAGATGAAATTGCTATTATTTTTCTGTTAGACGTTAGCGTGTGTATAAACTTGATGGATTGTAAGTATTTGTTATTTGTAATATTTGTCTTTTTATAATATAGGAAACGTTTTTCTGGAAACTAAATCGTCTAACATTAATATATTTATCAAAGGTTGAGTAAGATTTCAAAACGTATGGAATTTAAAAAAATATATATTTGAAGTTCGGATTATCAGCAATATGTTAATCGTATTTTCGGTAAAATGAAACTATGGAAAACAAAAATGTGGCCAAACGTTTTCGGGATAATGAAATTCGTACTAAAAAAAAATCGGTTTTAGAATAGGTAACCTTGTTTTCCACATGCAGTGTCTTGGAGCTGCAACACGTTTATGCTGAGTGGATTATGCCTATGCGACGTAGGGTAGTGGCCTTTTTTTACCCGACTGCATCAGAAGGAGGGCTATTTGTTTACTCATTAGAAATCGGGGTTAACAACTGATTTTAGTCTATAACAACAATTGAATACAGACCACTTGCTTTCTAGCTGTTGTGAATCCCGAAATCATATGTTATTTTTTGGCCATGACAACTAAGTACTCTTATGTGACAAACACTGGTGACACCACGATAGTATTCCGTTTAGAATCTAAACCAAATAGTGCTACGTCAAATAAATGCTTCGACTTTTACTTCGAAATATTAATATTTTCTGCTTTATCGTTTAGCTGATATTCCCACATAAAAGCAGCTACAGCAGTCGGTATAACATTATCCACATTAAATGTGCTGCAGAAATATGCGTTCAGTAAATATTTTGTTGTTCAATAAAGTCTTCGAGTACAGTGGTGTACTGGGAAAATAGCGGCGTATGATCCCGGCTGATTGGCGTTGTAACTACTTAGCTGGCTGATGAGCACGGATGTGATCAATACACTGTCTCTTGGGAGGCGTGGGCGGCGGAATTGGATGCTGCGTACTGGTTACTAGGTGCCAATGCCGAAACATCCTATGATCTTGAGTCGACGATGTTGACGAGCTAGACTTGCCGTGATATCTTTTTGAAACTTTGCCCCACTTAGTAACGTTATATTTTGAAGCTTTGCCCACTTACTGTGGTTTAAATGCTTTTTGAATTCTAAAGAGTAAGATTTAGGCAGAATAGTAGTTAGTAAAATACAACCCTGTGAACTTTTTTATTAATTTTGTCCGACTTGTTGGGCCCCCTCCATTTTCCAATCGTTACATTTTTCTTAATCCCTGGAATATCGAAAAACATATATTTATTTTTTGGATTTTTTTATTGCGTGCAATAGTTAGTGTTTGGAATTAAACCCTGCATTCTTTTAACAAGTTGGGCCGGGCGCCCAACCAATTATGCTATTGTGGCTTGGTCCAACTTGAGCTAATTTATCAACACTATCTAAAGTAAGAGAAAGCTCTTACTTTAGGCCTTGATCCCACTCATCATCATCATCATCAGCCTATATACGACGTCCACTGCTGGACATAGGCCTCTCCAAGTGCACGCCACTGAGCACGATCCGCATCTACTCTCATCCAGCTCTTGCCAGCCACCTCCCTGATCCCACTCGTGGAGAAATAAATAATTCGACTCTTTCCAATTGTAAATTTTTCATGATTTGTCACGTCCAAAAAGTAAAACGCCTACATAACATTGATATGAAAAGAATGAAGCACTACTACTTACTGCTTTGAATACAATCATCACAAGCGAAGATATAATATAAATTTTTAACCTCCGCCACAGTTGACACAAAGAAACCTTTAATTATTATAATTAAAAATTTAGACCTTTTCAAAAATCTTTTTCGAACTTTTCGAAGAATAATTTTAATGATGATAAAAATGTAAATTAGTACTTCAATATCTGAAAATCGAATCCATTGAAATCAATCCATCGCTACAATTTATAGGTATTACCTATTAGCTAACTACCATACCACGCTTTGTGCTTGCTTCAGAACAAAACTAACACACATTACAAATAAATAAATAAATTTTTCAACATACTGTTTAGTATAAGATTGTTATCCAAGGTATATATTTTTAAGACTCGTGGCTGTTGTTGCACAGGCTGACATAAACTCAGAATTTTTTTTATTACTAACACAGATCTATATGTATAGAGATCTGCCTAGGAAAGAAGCTTACCTTAATACCCGTTAATACCTACTATTAAAATGGAAAGCGAAATTTTAAAACCATCATAAATAACTTTGACCTTTTTAAACAAGATTATTCTCTTAGCTGGCATTACATATAAAGTTGCTTGAGAATAATTTGTATATAATAATTAGAAGGTAAATAGTGGTTTCCCGGCAGCACCGGGAATAAAGATTGTTTATTTTTACATCTGGATAAGGGCAGAGTTCGTGCGTTGCTATGGCATCTGAGTCCGTGGAATGTCGAGGTACATTTACAATTCTGGTCTGCGCCATTTTGTTAGGATCAAAATAGAGTACTGTTACTCCCCTGTTTTTTCTCTCATCTTTTCTGTCTTCAACTTCATGATGTGGAAGCACTCTGCCTTTGTCTAACCTGATGATTGGTTACAAATTAAGTTAAGATAACAACATAACGAGGCACTCAATAAGATAGCAGTAGTTATCCAAACGGATTAACAATTAACCACCAAACAAATTGTGTACAATATGCAATCCAGCTGAGAATCCGGACAGGAAAAAATTCATAAAGCATACGCAGATAATTATATTAAGGGCGTACCCACTACAATCTCCTGACCTTCCCTTCACGTGCCGCCATCGCCAGGGTGATTCGCGACCGCCATCATCCTCGTTCACAAACCACCTACAAAGTCTGAGATCAGTACTCTTATCACTAATCCTCTAAGGCGTATTTTATTTGCGATTTTATTTTAATGCTTATGAGAGGCCTCTTCTAGTTTTTAATTTTCCAGTCTCCATATCATCATCATTATTTAATTCAGGTGTTATTTGTCATAAAGTTTAGTTTAAGTATTGAATTTTAAAAAAATCTCTTACGAAATTGTTCTGAATGACGACAATACTTAAGATGGTGTGTCTTTATTTCTCCATCTTTGATCTGTGTGAAACACAAAATCCCTTTATTGTGGTAACTTGAGGATCGCAAAGCCGCGTGGAGCGCGGTTCCCGTTCACTGTAATGAATAAGCCCCTCCGGGACGGCAGCAGTCTGCTAAAGCCAGTAAATTAGTAACCGATATGATTCTTTCAACAATATTTTTAATGTTGTATTCCTTGAGTTGTTACTTGCTTTACAATTCTAAGAAGTGTTATGACAATCGATTTGTTGCGTCGAATTTGTATGGCGAAAATTTTTCTAAATTAAAGTGTTATCTTAAATGCTATTTTAGCAGTTAAAATACGTCTTGATATAGGCCCTTCGGAAGCCGGTGGATGCGAGCAACACAAAACCGGTCGTTGTGGAGGCCTTTGTCCAGCAGTGGACGTCTTTTGGCTGAGATGATGATGATGATGATGATAGGCCCTTCATATGTTACTTTTCTTTGACAAATGGAAGTAAGATTTTGAGAAGGAAGTTTATGAACTTGACATGAGTGGTAACATTGCAGTCCCTAAGTTGTAACTTGAGGCCTGTGAGCTCTAAGATTTTCAACTTTATGTTTATATGTGATGTGAGATGTGACATGCAATAAATGTTTCTACGATGAACATTCCTGTTCAAAGCTAAGCTAAGTTAGAGCATTCGTTGCTATGAAATACCGATGAGTTTTTGATCGTAACACATTTTATATTTTATTAGCTGTGCCCCCGGTTTCACCCGCGTTCTATTAGTCATAGCGTGATGTAATAATATAGCCTATAGTCTTCCTCTATAAATGGACTATTCAACACAAAAATATTTTTTCAATTCGAACCAGTAGTTCCTGAGATTAGCGCGTTCAATCAAACAAACAAAAAACAAAGTAATCAAACTCTTCAGCTTTATAATATTAGTATACTCGTAGATCTGCTCAATCGTTCCTAAGTTCTGTTTTAAAATCGTGAATAATAAAGTGTTTCCTACAATCATCGGTGACAGCTGTCAGTAACATCAATCCGAGTGACCAATAAATCGTTCGTCTCAACTCCGTTCATGGCTCCGTTGATGTATTACGTGATATCGTTACAAACTGACAGGTTTAATGCAGTGCAGCGGGCATTTACGAGTATTACGACATAGTACTCACTTAATACAGTAACATTTTACAGGGGTAAGTAAAATCAGCCATGTTGGGGACGCCGAGTTATAAAAAGACACGTAGAATAAGTTTATTTGTAAATGTTAAATCAGTAAGAAATGCGTGTAATATCAGTAGGTATAAGTTAGAGTAGGGCGAAATAAATTGTTGTCTCGCTCGCACAAGTAACTGGTTTATCACGCTGCTAATTGCGATATATCAAGTACACAAGTACTATACTTAAGCGGCAAAGTTTGTATGCAGAGCATGTTGTCATGATTTTTGTGTTGTTATTTGGTTCAATGTTCGAGTTTTGAAAATTCCGAGAAATAAAGAAGAAATACATATCATCAACAATACAGTCCACCACAAGCCAATTCAAATTCAAAATAATTTATTCAGCTTAGGTTGCAAATAGCTCTTACGAACGTCATTATGCCATCGGTTCGTAAGTCTATTTGTACCGAGAAGAACCGGCAAGAAACTCAGCAAGTGTCAAGCTCTTTTCTCCCTTACAGCGTCAAAAATATTGGAAAATGCCCTATCATAAAAGGACACTTTCCATCACAAATAAAAAGACAAAATATAAAGGACAATCACAATTAAATTAAGTACCGAGGTTGTCGCCGTAAAATCATTGTTATTAGCATTCTTGTGTTTCGTCCGACAGTTCCAGATAAAATAGCCCGTTCCTCAGTAGTGGGAATACCAAGTGGAGTGTGCCACCTTAGGCCTTACCGGCACTTACGTGAGATAAAGGTTTCGCTAACGCTAGTGCTTTTGGGAAAAATAACAAATTAGAATGGTGTAATCATCATGATCGGGCAATCAATCTCACCAGCTGTAACGCAAGACATTATGGGAGCCATCCGTTTGTCCTTCCGATCCATTGACGAAATAGTAGCGTCGTTCTGTGACCGCAGATGCTGTAAAAATAAAACGTCAGCGATAGGATTAGCAGCTTCTAATACCCAAAGCATTGGAGAATTAACAATTACATATTCCGAAATAGATATGTCATTTTGGATCCGTTTTAACGTTTATTCGGAATTCCAAGAAGTTTAACATCTCAATTAGTTTATACCAAAAAGGTCATTCAGTGGGTTTTGATAATCAGTCAGTGAGTGGGCATTTTGAGGAACGTTATGTACGAAGACAGCTGTTAAAGCTAATAATTACGAGTACGAGTATATTCAAGCGTATAAACGAGTAATTAACATGAATTTTTGGGATGTTTAACATTAAAACAGTTGTTTTCTAAAGTTTACGCGAACACACGCGTTGAGTAGATCCGTAAAAGTTGTTTCATTTCAATTTAAACAGTTGTTCCGCTCCTGTGATTTCTAATGCATAGGTTACTGCCTAAAGGGCGGCAGATAATCTGTGTAGATGGTAATTTGGGTCCGCGTGGGGGCGTCGATGTTACAAAAACAAATCCCTAATTGGTTTATTAGTCTTGAAACTTTTATGGCGGCTCTGTGGGGATGCGGATACGTCCAAAGTTATTGCGCTATGAGCTTTGTATCGCCGATGAATTTTTTATGTCAAATTTTCGTAAGTCCCAAATGAAATTGCCGCATTAGAGCTGCTTACTTTTTATTTTATTATCTTATGCAGGTTATTATAATTGGACGTTATGACTTGTTAAGTTACAGTATAGGCGTGTCTCTATATAAATTGTATACAAACAAATTATTCTAAGTTTTTTTCGAGTTGGAGCTGGATAGAGTGAGCTATTTGTCCATGAGTTGCGGTATCTTCCTTCTCAGTGGTCTTGTGTTCACCAGTCTCACACCAAGTGGTCGTTGGTTTGTTTTCTAGGCAAGGATAGTTATAAGTGCATTTGCTAGGTACCGCCATGTTACAATCGTAGTATCGTTAAGTCCCTAGCGTTCAGGGAGAAGTGCGTTTTCATCATTGGCATTATCGTTACTTTAACATCAGGCGAGACGGAGCTTATTTGTTTCGAATGAAAAAAGCACTGATTTAGTTACCCCTGCCCTGGCTTTCTATTGTATATTTTGTAACGTTTCAACAATTGTAAATTGTGACAATTCTTTATTTATAGTGACATAAGTATAGTCTTATTAAATTTTTACTTTTTATTTTCAAGTGCTAATTGCTGCACTGAAGCTAAATTAAATATTTATAAAATTTTATAACATACAGTGAAAAAATTAAACGCCTACCCCCGCCCAGCTAGGAATCGAACCTGGGTCTTCCTCAATCCGGGCGACCGCTATGCTACCGGTAAGGTTGAGGTAAGCGCTGAATTTTGTCACTGCTGTTTTTAATTTTTTGAGTGCTAATAGCGGCACAGTGCGCTATCTATCCAACGGTTATTGCAACCGATGGCTTTGCAGATTCATCTTTGCAGATGAAATACCACAAATTTGATATCACAACGCTATAGTAAATTATTACTTTTTATTTTCAAGTGCTAATTGCTGCACTGAAGCTAAATTAAAAGTTTTATAAAATTTTATAAAATACAGTGAAAAAATTAAACGCCTACCCGACACAACCAGGAATCGAACCTGGCTTATTTCTAAATAAAAACTGCCTACGAGAAAGTAGGCAGTTAATCAAGTTAAGTCAACGCTTAAATACAGCCTATATAATACCGGAGCGGTCCCAGGACACGTTTTACGGGACCGGCCGCACCAATCCTCACCCTCTGGAATATTTAAAGAAGTGTTCAGCGCTGCGCCGCGAACGCTTCCACGTCTATTTATGTGAATGTTTATTAAATAAAGCACCTTATTACTAAGGCTATTCACACAAGTTGACGGATGTTGGAGCGACACGCGGCTACGTCAATGCGAATTTTCGATGCGGCGGTCGTAGTATCGTGCGTCAGTGCGACTTGCCGTCCGTCAGAAGTAGTCAGAACGATACCTGGGTGCCTAGTGTGAGTTTTGATTACTATTCGAATTAATTCGATTACGTTTATGAAAACGAAAATTAGTATCGCATTTTAGCAGCGCCTCCTGGCGACATACGAGAAGAGTTAAAATTTTTCCGTACAAATTCTCGTTTTTGTTAATGCGATGTCAAAAATAACTGGGTGCCTAGTGTGAATTTGTACGGCAAAATTTTAACTCTTCTCATATGTCGCCAGGTGGCGCTGCTTAAATGTCATACAAAATTCTTGTTTCCGTTAACGTGGTCGAATGGCGAATGTAACTCGCTAGGCACCCTGTCGACTACTGTCGTACGACCAGCATATTTCCCTCACAAGAAGCCGCACGTCGCCGTCGTCACAGTGACTCCCGTGTGCCATAACATGCCATGTTGCTTTCTCAACGGATGAAAGTCCGGCTGCCGCATGTTTGCTGCATTACCGCGCGTCAATGCGTCACGCGTTATAAAAGTCGCATTGACGCACTCCAAAACGACATCAGTCATCGTGTGTCAATCGCCTAAGGAAACTCTGACCTCCTTTATCGTCTGTCCGACGGCCAACTTTGTTTAGTACGTAAAAACAATTCAGTTCACTTTGAGAGAATCTCTTGTTGGTTGTGTATTCGTCGCGCCAGATCTCAAGGGGTGCAAGATGAAAGCGAAAGGTTTCAACAACTCTTAAGCCCCGAAGTAAGTTTCAATAGTCTTAAAAGCCGGAGAGCGTTAGAAGAAATACGACAGGTCATTAATGCGGGCTCTTTGGAGCAATTTGACTCAGCCATCTGGACACAAAATAAGGAACCTACATACAAACGCGCACACATAGACAACCTCACACGGACACGCAATCTCGCGACAGCTGCGATCGGACTGTTCCGAGTTGTTTCGAGATTCGTGTCCGTGCAAGGGGTCCATGTGTCAGTTGCTTGAGTGCGGTTTGTACTTACCCTCATGGTCTCCTTATGTTGTAATCTGGAGGCCTATTGCGCACACGGGCCGGCGCCGGCGGGCGGCGCGGCGGCGTGTCGAGCTTCGTTTACCGTTCTTGTTAATATTATTGTCTGGTTCGAGTTTTATACGTTCGATCTCGTTAAAGAAAACGAGAATTATTTTTATTCTAAATTGTATAGTCAACAAATATTTTTTTTATTTCTTGTTTAATCCGTGATTTAGGAGCTTATTTTTTATGAAACACTAATTGGCATGTTGTATGTAAATAAGGCCATTTAACCGACTTGTATCCTACTGGATATTATTAAGACGTTATATCATATTGTAGAGATATCTTTGAGTTTTTAAATTGTAAACTTAATGAGTTATTAGAGTATTGTATGATTTGGTAACGACATATTTTTTTTTATAAATACTGTCACTTCTATTAAATCTGTGCATTTTTACTTCGACTTTGATTGATGCTGTAATTAAAAGATTGTAAACATGCAAATTAAAAAAATAAAAATAAAAGAAGCAGCAGGCGCTGCTGTTTTTCTCCTTGCGACAAACAAGGATAATTAAACATTTTCCATACAAATTGTCATTTTCATTAACATGACGAATGCCGAATGGAACTCGCACTTGACACCCTGATCTTGCCGAGGATAGGTTATAAATACCACCAGTATACTTATTCTGTACTAATACAAAAAAAAAGTTATACGAGTACCATTCAAAACTCCAAAAATACATTTTTCAATTATTATTTTTATGTTTTGTTTTATTTAATCGCCTCTGTGGTCTAGTGGTTAAGACCACCATTTTAGACCTAGAGGTCTCGGGTTCTATTCCCAGCGGGGGGGATACATGTTTGTGTCGGTCGGTTTGGTTGGTGGTCGGACTTGTTTGCCCGCCTGGCTAGCTACCACCATCTTATCTATATATGTCGCCATAACATCTATGTTTGTAGCATTGTTGTGTTCCGGGAGCTAGAGATAAGATAGCCAGTGCCTCGGTAGTTGAGAATCCAGGTGAAGTGCGCTTCCACCATTGGCCTTATATCAGCACTTAACATTAGGTGAGATCAAGGCACTGTGCTTACCCGTAAGATGTTTAAAAAAAACGTATAACTGTGTGTTTAAATAAATATATTTCAAAGCTTTGTAAATCCAGACGTGATAAAGGGCCTTCCACTGCACCAACTGCCGGTAAAAATAACAGGGTCGATACACGCCGCGTCTGGGATCTGCCTAGTGGGTAGCTGTTATGGCCCCCATTCACGGACACTCCATTCCCGCCACTCCATCACTCCAAATTAGAGATGGATTTTGGGGTGAAATCCAACTCTCGGAACGATGCCACGCAATCAATGTAGTTTTCACGGGCACTGCTTCACGTCATTCCATCACACCAAATTAAAGATGGATTTGGAATGATCATCACTCCAAATTAGAGATGGATTTTGGAATGTTTGGAAACCCAACGCTCGGAGCGATGCCACGCAAAACATGTAATTCTATGGCCCCTTTCCAAGCACTCCTTCGCGCCACTCCATCACACCAAATTAGAGATGGATTTTGGAATGTTTGGGAATCCTACGCTCAGATTCATGCCACGCAATCCACGTAGTTATAATAATGATTAAATTTGAAGCGACGGAGTGTAGTATTGCCAACGAATAAGGGCCATAACGCTATTCAAGTAGTTATATTAAGGCCTATGTCCAGCTGTGGATTCATTTTATGACGCTGTAAGGGAGAAAAGAGCTTAGCACTTGCTGAGTTTCTTGCCGGTTCTTCTCAGTACAAGATCTCCCGCCCAGAGTAGATAGACTTACGATGTGGGCTGATTATGATGATGATATGATAAAAAATAGCGATGGAGTGCAGTGCCCTTGAACATGGGCCAATATGATTAAATTTGGAGTGATGTAGTGAAGTGCCCGTGAATGGAGGCCGGTAAAGTTAATTCGCCCCTAATTGTAATGTGAAAGCGTCCGCCACGCTGCGCCGGCGGCCAGCCGATGTTGTGCAAATAATTCGATTGCTTTGAGCCTGCGTCACTGTGATTGGTCCTCGGTTCGTTGCCTCTGGGTGACTTTTAATGAGCAATTATTATGGTGTTTGGGAGGCGGCTGTCGTTTGTTTGTCGCGCAACTGTGCGTGGAGGCAAGGATGCGTTCTGTCAATCGCGAATGTTAAGCTACATTTTTTTTTTCTCGTTTCAAGTCCGGTTTTTGGCAGTTCATACAACTGAGCTTCCGGTTCGATATAAATAGCATAGCATTGTGATTGTAACTATTTAAAAGGTATTTTCTGTTATGTCCTCTAGTTACACAAATAAATACTTTTTGAATTTTAAATTGACTGTCAAGCTTGGTTCTCTTTTACGTTAATAGAATTAAAAGGTTCATTTTAGATTCCTACAATTTTTTAACGTCAGCTGGTGACAGTAAATAGTCGTTTCCAAAGTAAAATCTGCTATCTGCACTATTTGAAATTACTAGCCTAACCGTTGCTAATCCGCAGTTGTAAACCATACTGTCATAGAAAAAACTCTTATACGCTAATAAGCACTAAACGATAAACAGTAACGCTACAAAAATTTGTGCTGCTGCCAGGACAATGCTAATTGCTATACTATTTATTAAACCATCTCAAAGCATGCCTTTAGCACTTATCAGAATATTAGATTGACAAACATCAAATGTAACTGCTGTTTGCACTGTGTGTTTGTAGATAACATCCCGCACATTATCGGTCAAGTGAACCACGAGTCGTTCGATATAAAAACGTGTGATTGTACTCGTAGTTCCCAGCTCACTCGATAAAGCGTACACAAAAAACACCAGTGAATGAATGAAGAGTGTCGTCTCGTAGAGATTGTGACGGGCCGGGTAGGGTTGCCAGGCGTCCGGCTTTTATCGGACAAGATTGGCTCTTTACTGTTTTTTTTTTTGAGATTTTGCTGATAGCTGCTGGCGGCATTTTCAGCGTCTTTTTTGGGACGGCGAGAAACTTGAAGGGTTTCTCGAGCGTGTGAAACGAATCACCGTCAGAAGTTTTCTAGAGGGAATGGCATCACGCATTAGTGTGTGCCCCCGTTCTCTACTAGATTCTCTGAGGGGTTTGGATTGGATCGGTTGGCTCTTTAAGCTAGTGGCCGGCCAAATAGTTACCTCTTGTCTGGCTTTTGAAAGGCTTCACTGTAATTTAACTTATTTATTTATTTTTTTATTTTTATTGTTACACCAACAAAGTAAACTACATGCATACAAAAGTGCTACAACAAAAATCACAAAAGTATGCTAAGAATAAAATAATAAAAATTTGATTAACAATAAAAAGTATAATTTAATTTAACAAAAGTAATAATAATAATAATTTAGTAACTTATAGTTACTAAGTTAAGTGGTTAGTCTATTTACTGTCCCACGGTTAGGTAAAGACCTCTATAATTGAAATCCAAACCATTACTGCTATTGATGAGTGATTAATGGCATAATCAATCAATTGTAACTTAAGAAACAAATAAATACTAAGGTATTTTTATTTTAACGTTCTACGCGGATTGGCCAAAACGCATTGAGTTACGAAAAAAGTAACAATAATTGTACTAGATAACGTTGCTTAATTATAATTATAGCGTAAATTTTATAATGTTAACAAGCCCTGCTCTAGAAATGCATTGTGTGTGTGGGACTGTCCCCCTTGTGTTGTAGGGCCTGGCAACCCTAGGTGCGGTGCGCGCGCGCCGGCCTTGTCAAGGCAATCCACTTGTCGCGCGGGCGACTGACACCGTTCTGTCTCCGCAGCTCCGCGTTGAGTGGTCCCTGACAGAATTAAATATTGTAAAGACACCTGTTGACGTGTTGTTTCTTCTATTAGTGTTAGCAGATGGATTAGATCTATTCAATGCAAGGATTAAATAGATTAAACCAAAATTTTATGATATAAATCTTCTGTGCGTGTGTATGTTATTGAACTGCTTCTAAACGGCTTGACCTATTTAGATGAAATATTTTGTGTGTTCAAGTGGATTCGAGAATGGTTTAGATTTACAATTGTACCCGGTAGGTGGCGCTGCTATAGGGGTTCATCATGGAATACGGATATGTTATATTCTTAAGCGGACGAATGATTTGTTTATTTTGTTGTCATGAAAACTGTCAACGTCTTGTCTGTTTTGTTGTCATGGAAACTGTCAAAGCGGTACGAAGTCCGCCGGTCAGCTAGTAATAATAGTTAATTTCTTGTTTATCGATCTATTAAATCAGGGCTTGGGTAGCACTTTGGCCTTCATCGTATATCTAACGTCAACCATATGAAACCGAAGGAAGCGCAATTTAACTGGAATCCTCACCTACTAAGAGTCTCTACCTAGCTCGTATAACAACGTGTATCAAAAAAGTTTGGTCAAAATGAAATTATACAAAGTGTATCCCATCTAGAACTTGTATGTGTTGTTATTAAGACATAATTATGAATTTTAATTTGTCATGCAATGGTTAATGAAAAAAACGACGGGTTGCACTCCGGGAGTGCCGGCAGAAGTGAAAACTTGAAATTAACGATGTGCATTTTTGATATTTTGGAATGGTTAGGGAATAATTTTGCACGAATTGCTTCAATTATCAGTATAAAAGTAGGTACTATCATTTATGTGGTAGAATACAATATTTATTTATTGCGCTATCGTACACAAACATGACAATTTATTCGCGCAAGCGCCCTGCGCCGCCTGAACGAAACAGCAGGCATACATTTTCGCCGCGCCGTAGAAAGAGAGGGGGATACTTCCTCTCCTAAGCCGCGCCGGCTGTCTACTCTCCATCCGTCTTACGAATTTTTGATCAGGTCACGTGTCCTGACGCGAATTTAACATTTTTTACCCATTACAAAAAAATTGTACAACGCCGCTAAAGAAGTTTTTACTTCAATAACTATATTTGTGAAGTGATGCGCGTCTGGCGCGTATAAGCAATCAGCGGTGATCATAAATGTTAGTACACAGAGGTTACTAAACCACTAGGGTTGAGACTTGTTTATTATGATGTGACGTCACAATAGAAATATTAATTGAAAATTGCATCACATTAAAGTTAATAATCATGACTTAGTAACTCTGCATGCAAGATCTAGACCGGATACACTTTAGATCTTTTCATTTTGACCTCACATTTCTGTTACACGTTGTTTACTGTATTTATCGTAATAGATTTATCTATCTACTAAATTAGCTTTTGAGTAAGCAATTAGCCTTCATCTCACCTGGTTAAGTAAGAAGGTGGAACCGCACTTTACCCGTATTTCGCAACTGTTGAGGCACTGACTATTTCATCTCTTACTATCAGAAACAACAGTGCTACCTTAGATAAATGATTGGTCCCGCGCGCTCGAATAGATACCGCCGGCGTACTTGTTAAATCAAAGTCAAAGTTAAAGTCAAATATTCTTTATTCAAATAAACTTTAGAAAAGTGCTTTTGAAACGTCCATAATTTTTTTTACCTATTACCCATTCAGGACGTCTATTTTTTAGCTGTGGAGAAGAATGGGCGCAAGAAACTCCACAGCTTTAATTCAATATGTAACGACATTTACAAAATGTTAAATGCGGCAAAAAATACTACGCCGAAGTCGGCGTACCCGAGTCAGTCGCCTGCTGTCAGTCGCGTTGCAAACAGTGTGTGAGGTGCGCGTACCGAATATTTTGGTTAATTTTGGTCATAAGCCGAAGTAAAATGCCAGTTTGCGTAGTTAAACTGTGTAAAAATAGTACTACAAGAAATAAGGACACCGTTCTTACACACACTACAATATTGAGTTGCCGCATTCACGGAGCTATTGTTTTTAGGTAGCGCGGTATCTAGTCGAGCGCGCGGGACCAATCATTTATCTAGAGTGCTACTAACTAACATTGATGTAATCGCGACATATGTCTAGCCAGCTAGGCCTTAACAAACCCTACCACCAAACTAACCGAGTACAATTCTGTTTCCCCCCGCTGGGAATCGAGTCCGTATATAACAACTAGACCATAGAGGCGGTTGAAAACTGCCCATGGATACAGTGAATGTGAGGTACAGTCGCGCTAACAATTAATTGGTATTCCACCTACTGTCAATTCCGCCCGCGTAGTAAATTGTACCGAGAACTGGATACAAGTTATACTTAATTGATTCCGTTTAAAATGTACAAAACGTTAGATTAAAGAATTTGTAAGAAACACGGAGCTTTGTTATGGATATAAAAAAGGAATTAGACCATTTAATATATCTATAATACGTGAAGCAAAAACTTGGTACCCCGTTTTACGAAAATTGCGCGGACTGAGGAGTATGAAATTTGGCACACTTACAGTTTATATAGACGACCTTGTAGCCGAGTGTCTTGTACGCCGGACTTGGGCGGCTCTAACTCTGAGGTCCCGGGGTCGACTCCCGGTCGGGTCAATGTCTAAAACGAACTTTTCGATATTGTGTCGGATCTGGGTGGTTGTGGTACCGTCGTTGCTTCTGATTTCTATGAAACTAGTGCTTTAACTACTTACCTTGAGATCAGAACAATGTATGTGTCTAAATATTAAATATTTAATCTAAATAATAAATTTCCAAAATGGAAGAGGAGCGGCCGAGATCTGTCAATGCCAATCCAAACTCACATTCTTTCTTTTTTAATTTTTCATTGCTTAGGATATAATCCGTGCAGCCTTAATAATATTACGTTCGAATTTCGACCACTAGGCGACCACTCGTTATATTAAATGGTCTATTTCCATAATAAAGCTCCGTGTTCAGTTTAGGTTAAAAAAACAGTTTTTGCAAAATTGTGAAATAAATGGACAGAGACGCATTTGGTCCATTAGCCTGCCTTGAAATTTGCCGGAGACACGTGGTGCGGACCCAGAATACCAGATAGCGATAGCGATAGATTGACGACCAGCGGGTTATACTGCTTCCGCGGTTATCAGTTGTATTAATTAAATTGTCAATTATAATATTCTGGAAACAAACCAACACTGTGTAATTATAAAATACCTACTTTGCTAAATATAGTAAGTATAATAGAAACATAGGATATCTTAGACAAAAATATAAGTAATTTTTAGAATAATTAAGAAAAGTATGTATAAATCTTTGCGTATTGTATACTCGTCAATCAAAGATACAGGGTGTCCTAGAAATCAAAGTCAAGCCGGAAATGGGCAATAGGCCAAGTCGTGTTAGTTGTTAGAAAAATATAAAAAAAAACCTTAGTCATGTACTTCTCAAAGTATAAGGATTAAAAAATAAATCCTAAAAATTTACACCCTGTGATGATCTTTCAAGTCCTGTGACTACAAATATTAACTTTTGGTCAGTTAAAAGTTAAAACATATCTGCCTCAGTTTTAAATAAAATATTAGATTTGTGCCCAACATTGATTCAAAATAATTACATCAACTTTAAACATGTTTTTTCATAATTTTTCTAAAAACCAACACTTCTTGGCCTATGGCCCATTTCCGGCTAGACTATGATTTCTGGTAGACCCTATATGTCTATATCTTAAACATATCAACATAGTAGGGTCATGGGTCAATAATATTATTTGTCCATGGTGCCATTGAGCCATTGCTCATAGCCATGTATGAGCTATTTTTTTTTTTTTATACTTAGCTCGGCAAATGACTCCATCCCACCTGATGTTAAGTGGAAATGAAGTCTCATATATATCTCTATAGCCTCAGCTCAGCTGAGCTATGAGCTATGGCTAAAGACAAAAAGTGCTTATGGGCCCCGTAAAGTTTGGGGACCCCTTGGTAAGAGATAACATTTTTTTTTCTTGCTAATCTAGAAGATAGTGAAGCTCGAAACATGCAGTGCCTAGCTCATAAGCTAGGGGCCGATAGGCACTTTTTTGCCTTTAAGTTAGTCCGGTACTGCGCTTGGCTAGTTGCCACCATCTTGTCTTAATCTGTCGTCATAACAACAATCTTAGTGGTATTGGGTTCCGACAGTTAGAGATAAGAGAGCCAGTTCCTAAGTTAACGAGGATTCCTTGTGAAGTTTGTTTCCAACGGCCTTATCTTATCACTTATCACCAGGTGAGAAGAAGGCCGAGCGCTTGTAAATAAAAGGTGATGAATTGACTTGCACTAGTTGTAGTCGCCGGGCCACGTATGATATTTCTTGTATGTATTTGCCGTCATTAGTTATTTTAATAGTTCCTTGCTCACGTGTTGTTTTTATCATGTCATATGATGTGGTTGTTCCGTTGCCGTCATTCGTGTTGTATCCAGCTGCTGTCAAACTAAACTGAAGTTAAACGTAATGGTGTAAGGTGAAAAATGCGTTTCGCTCGCCGATGGCGCGTCGCCAAGCCGCGTTTATAATCGACATTTGATTATAGAGCGGAGTTGTCACTGTTGGTTTTTGCTTCATGAATTTCTGAGCAAATGTGCTTTTGGGGCTGTTGAATAAATTTGGCTATTTTTGAAAATGTGTCTGTTCAGAAATAGCTCTTGAGGTTAGTCAATAGAGACACTTTTAGCGACTTTCATAACATTTTTTGCAATAGAAATTGTATGGGAATGGAAACTATGACGTCACTGGTTTTCCCCGTCAATTTGAGTGTTAGGATTTGCGCCCCGTACCATAAGAAAAACTGTTTTTTTTCCTTCAAATTAAAATTACAAATTATTTAAAAAAAATTAACTAGCATATAAGTGTGTGTTAAGACTAACCTACTAAGAAAATTTAGATGCTTAAATCGGTCTGGTTTGCTTGTAAAATGCAAATCTATGTTTTAAAAGAGGTTACTTTGATATTTTTTTCTCTGTTATAAAAGTTGACAAATCGTGTACCTGCAACTAGCAAAATGAAGTCAATTAAATGAAAAATCATGTCATCAAATATCACTTCCATAGGTTTTGTAATTGTTGTGAAAAATCAAGATCCCCGCCACGTAAATTTCCAATGCGTCACCTTAAGTCAAATTAAAAGTAGGTTAATCTTTTAAAGAACTGTTACGTTCTTTACTGTTAGGTTGTTTCATGTTCTGGAAGTAATTATTGATGACTTCAACTTCACTATTGACTGAAGAATCAAAATCACGAATCCGCCATACAGCTGGACCCACGTACGCTGAAATATGCGCTGCATGATGTCTAAGACATGTAGGCAAAACATCAAACGGGACTTTCCGAAATCCTGTCGTGATCGCGAAATACGGGTATTTAATTAAGAACCCGCGAGCCGTCGCTAGTGGGTAGATACGAGTAAATAGAGGTTTTTGTGAATCACAGTGTGGGATACAAGTTGTAGAAATCCCACATAAAATATCGGGGATCGAACCCGATGATTAATTGTATGTAACGGCACAACACAACTCTGTAGACAGGAAATAGAAAGCACAACACATCGGAGAACTAAGAACATTAATTATATTGAGAAAGAATTAATTACAATACAGCACAGAACAAGAAATAATAGCAATTAATTACGATGAGCTTAAGCAATGTCGAAGCCTCGCTTTAGACAGCTTTTAGCATACTTAGTGAAGAATGCTAAATCGCCTAAGTACTTGTCTTATAAAATTATTGACAACAGCCTCAAAGAAATAAATCCGGTGATACTAGTTGTTATCCCGGATTCGGTCCTCGGTTGTGAAAGTGTTTAAAAATTTATTAAATACAGTTTTATTTAACTAATGTGTTTTTTATGTTTTACTATCGGTTGCTGGTTCAGATTTGGACTTCCCAACTGACCGATATGGATTGCTCATCACTAGATGACCAATCCATATCGGTCATAGGTCACAGTACAGATATATAAACGCACCACATATACAGAGTGCCTGTGCGAGTTTCATTCGCACTATGCACCCTGTATATGCATTTCGATCACGTTAACGAAAACGAGAGTTGGTATGGCAAACTTTTAACTCTTCTCGTATGTCGCCAGGAGGTGCTGCTACAATCACATACATACTTTTTTAGATTTAGATTAGATTTTCGTTTTCGTAAACGTAATCGAATGAATCGAATGTTTCTCACCCCTCCACCCTCCCAATTCCTACTCCCTCCTTAAGAATGTAGAAATTTCCCTGTGTGGTGCCGGGGATAAAGAATTGCACCACCCCATCTCTTCCTGTGGGTGTCGTAAAAGCCGACTAAGGGACCATTCCAGAGGATGGGCAGCAGCATCTCTCTGATGTTACCCTCAACCTACTGCGATCGCCAACCCGCCTGCCAAGCGTGGCGATTACGGCAAATACCCCTCATATCCTTGGGGGAGGCCTTTGTCCAGCAGTGGACGTCTTTGGCTGAGATGATGATGATGATGATGATGATGTAGAAATCCTATTAGAAAATAGTCCCACAGTGGGATACGGGTGTTTTCGTTTGGTTTCGTTACCAGTGCAAGTCGCTAATCACTTTATCATTATGTAATAACAATAGCTTTGCTAGAAGTTCACATAAGCGCCTCATAGATTATTTAGTTTGAAAGTACTTACATTATTTTAAAATGAAGTGTAATGTTAAGCAAATGTATAGAGGATGCATTACTTGTAATTCCGGGCTCATGAATGTTTTTAATTGTAAATGTAAGTACATATTAAATTAAATATTGTATGATATGGTAACGACATACTTTGTTTTTTGTAAATGTCGTTCTTTACTTTTCTATTAAAGCTGTAGAGTTTTTTTTTATATTGATGGCTTCGTGCGATTAGCACATTTAGCCAGTGTCAAAGTAATTTAACTTTCAAGCAATACTTATATAAACAATATTGCCATATATGATGATGATGAATGATATTAGAAATGGGAAGTGAGAATAGATGATATACCCTCCAGCCCCTCGAGTATCTCAGTAAAGATGTGTAGGGCTTTACTAAGTCCTCACGCGAGCTTCTTGAGAGAATTTGAAAAGTGACGTTGCACTGTTTTGTTTCATTTGCCAATACTTATGCACACTCACGAACACTTAACGGTTAATAATCCACCATTATTTCACATTAATATTCGACATAACACAAATTTTGGAAAATAAAGCAAAACCGCAGACATGACGCTTCACTTTCCCGCCATAAAGTCCAGCTGTGGAGTTTCTTGCGCCCATTCTTTACCACAGCTAAAAAATAGACGTCCTGAATATGTAGTACCTAGGTAAAACATGTATGGACGATTCAAAAGCACTTTTCCTAAGTATATTTTTTTTTACTTTGACTTTGAAAAGTGCTTAATTGTTCGACTTCTTTTGCTGCCGACTGTACATTAACTAGCTCTCCTTATTCATCTTGCTTTCACATAGTTCACAAGGACATAGGCCGCAAACTGGGCAAGAAACTAGTTTTATCCGGTTAGTAATTCTGTGATCCGGACACCGGATATTGAATACCGGCACGGCGGACGCAAAAGCCTGCCACCTGGCCATGCTATGTTATACGGCATACATGTATGTATGACATAATTATTAGTGTTAAATAAACGGCGATTGTTTGGTGTATTTATGATTTACCTGTGTATGTTTGGTAAAAGATTTTAAAAGTAAATAACATAAAAATTGTCACGTAAGCTGCGAATAACAGTTGCGTAAAGTGCTTTTTTGCTTAATCAGTCGTTTTTTATGCCTCCTATATTAATTAATTTAATTAAAAATGTTTATGAAAATGTATGTAAAATGAAATTTTACTTATTCTAATAAACCAATGAATGCGAAAACAGCTGTCATGTTGTAGCCAGCGCCACAAGCGGCAGTTTGTAGCATTAACTGCTATAGGAAAAGCCTCACTTTTCGCGGAAGCTTGTTCGTGAAAGCAGTCGGGGTAAGTCAGTTTCATAATTCTGCCACCCTCCGTTAGATGGCGCTGACTGTCTAAGCATTTTCGAATAGGGACGTTTTAATATATTTTATTCCCTATTTTCTTACAAATTATGTTTTAACAAGTATTCGTGTAACTGAAAATCAATGATTGAATTCAACATCATCACTATACGAGTATTAGACTTGTTACATAATGAGTCTGAAAACAGCATATTCTCATACAGTTTATAATAACGTTAAAATAAACATTATCGTCATGGTAATAACAGCGCAGCGCTCTAGTCGTTCACATTTATAAACGTGACAGATGCTCTACGATTATGGTGCTTATTACAGCGGGTTAAGACATGAAGTGTAGAACTGTAAAGACAGACTCGGTACCGACAATGTACGTCATCGCCAGTTTCCCATGCCCGCCGGGTTTACAAACTGTAATGTGTTAAAATAAACATTATAATTATATAATCAGATACGGCTTATTACATATTTTTTTTAATATATATCGCACCATTATAATACTGTTTTAACATAAAATATACTGATATTTGAGATAAAACCGTACTTTATTAGATTACGGTAAATGCTTTCCTTTATATAAACTGCTAGCACATTCAAAGTAACGTTAAAAGAGTATCTGTTGGAGTTACAGGTTTCCAGCGCTTAAGTGGTCGTGTTGTGTTGATATTGTTATTACTTAATAATTTTATGATTTATTCTTTTATTCCTTTATATATTATTGTTTATGTGTTATGTGTAGGTTATGGTGTGTATGTTGGCTGTATGTTATGGTTAATATTGTATACATCTGTCACTGTGTAAAATTTTGAAATTTATGTCTGGAGCTGCGCCTCCTCCCTCTCTTGCTGGTTCCACAGAATATCAGCGCCTTGGCACGTCAATGTCATGGCACAAGCTGAGTGGTGACCATTTCGGTTGCATAATTATAAATTTAAAATGTCCATTATGTCAAGTTGTCATAGATGCTCCGAATAAATATTTTTCATTTCATTTCATATATAATCCCTTAGTGGTAACCAAAGGCCTGAAGACAACACTTGGAAAGTACTACTGTCTCAAACGAATCTCTTAACTATTAACTTTCGAAAGCCTAGCCGAGAATTTTATCGGTGATCTTGAAATGACATACATATTTATGCCTATATTTATTTATTACAATGAATTTAGTAAATTTTAATACCTAGTGGCGTAGCTACCGGAGGGCTAGACGGGGCAGTGCCCCGGCTCGGACACTGACTTACAAACTATAAATTGACCAAATGAAAATTTCTCCCAGATTCGGAATATAAATAAACCAGATTTAAGGAACGCGACTTTAATAATGGCAACTTATTTGAAAATATACAGGGGAATTCCCAACAAGTCTCTGACATCTTTGTTTGAAACTTGCGGGGAACTCGCCTGTATTCTTAGGCTGGTTTCACAGTCGCGCCGTCGAACAGCGCGTTTCAACAGCACGCGTTTGACGCAAGGCGGACCTTTGCGAAACGCGGCGCGCTTCAACAGCGTGACTATTTGTATTTGTATTTATTTATTTGCATATCACACGGTATTACAAAGGTAACAGAAAAATAATAAAGTACATAAGACATGTGATACCCTGTAAGGGCACCAAGAGCACTACTGTACACTACTGCATCCTTGTAGACACTTCAATTTATAAAAAAGAAAACATTACAAACATTGCGCTAACAAACTAATTTACACATACATATTAATTTATTCTAGATATATCTTTATATAAATATACTATAAATACTACTAGTGAATTTACAAGCGACATTTATCACTTATAGTAATCGAAAACAAAGCCGCAGCAAGTTTAGATTTAACCGAAGTCATTCATACATTTGCGAAAACTAAAGCTAGGAAACGATTACAAATAAACTAAACTTCCGATTTCATATAATAACTAGAGGAGATGTTTTATAAAGATAATTTACCTTTGTACATGACATCGCTAAATAAATTGTTTTTGATGTTTTGTGTAAGTACAATAAAGCAAAATAAAAACTTTTTGATTTAGTTTTATTCCTTAATACCCCTATATATTACGACGAATCGGGATTGCTACAAAACGTCGAATTCGGAACACGACGAATACGGAACAAACGATTTTAAATAAGTAGTTCAGTTGGGGCCCTAGTTTATTTTTTGCCCCATGGGTCTTTGGTTACCTATATACTTAGCTACGCCACTGTTAATACCCTAACCGCCTTACAAATAAACAAAGAATAAGGTTCGAATAGTTATTCCGGATTTGGTTTCTGTCATGTAAACATCATTTCAAATTAGAATAAAAGAGGCAAAACACGGAATAACTGTTCGGACCTTATTCTTTGTTTATTTGTAAGGGGGTTAATGTTTTTGCTTTATTTGCTAATGTTTTTATTAAATTAAAAAATAACCTATGCCACCTGCAAGGAATGTAGCATTCTATCAGTGAAAGAATTTTTGGAATTGGACCAGAGCCCCGACATACAAAGTCACAAACACAGAACACAAGAAAGAGCTGTCACAAATATTACCTCCTTATTAATATTAGTATAGATAGAACGCATCATCATCATCAGCTCATTACATGTCCCCACTGCTGGGGCACGAGTCTTCCCTAAGGATGGATAGGGAGAACGGGCCATGAACCATCACGCGGGCCCAGTGCGGGTTGGTGGTTGTTAACGACTACTAATGCAGCCGGTACCAACGGCTTTACGTGCCGTCCGAAGCACGGAGGATATATAGATAGAACACACGCCGTTCGACAATTTTAAATGTCAGAACAGTCACCGGCGCCGCGCCGGCGACTTCTAATACGAGTGTTTCATTCGTAATCGTTTTATAACTCGTCAAAAATCGCATCCCTAGTTCCTCAGCCATTGATAGTACTGAGATCTATGTGAATGCGCTACTCCACCTTTAGCTTTAAGGTCTTTAACAATCATATGAGATGCAGTCGAAAGCCAAGCGAATATATATACATACGAGTAATATAATATATCTGTTGAATTGTTGTGTTAACAATCTCTTTTGTCTTACAGGTATGTCCACATGAGCTGATGCCATCGCGTTTTCCCGTATGTATACGAATTTTCACATATTCCTACACAATAGCAGGGGACGAAAATCCTTTCGTTTCTATTATCAGAATTATTATCACGATAATTATCATGATAATAATAGTTTGCTAATTTTCAATTGATAATAAAAAACTTGTCTTTTCTGTATGTTAAATTTAATCGAACGACGAACGTGTATTAATAGTAGGTACTGCACTCATACGCTTGTGATTGCGTATCTCCGCGTCTTTCGCTAAACTATTTGAGATCTCTGTAGTACTGCATTGGTTGTCAAAGTAATAAAATACTAAATATATTTTTTATTTTGTTAATATCGCCAGAAATAGATGCATTTCCTAATTTGTTATATTATAATACCGCTTTTTATGCAAAATGTGTACCAGATTTAATGCAAAATATATTCCATTAAATACCAATATTAATGTGAGACAAGGGGATGTAATATCCCCCAAATTGTTCACAAATGCATTGGAGGATGTGTTCGAAACGCTGGACTGGAAAGGACGTGGCATTAACCAACGGCGAACACATCTCACACTTGCGATTCGCGGACTACGTCGTCATCGTGACCGAAACGTTGCAGGATTTACGGTTCATGCTGAACGGCCTAGCTGATTCTTCTCAACGCATCGGTCTCCGGATGAACTTGGACAAAACCAAGGTTATGTTCAACGAACATGCCATTCCGAAACCGATTGCAGTACAGGGCGGTGCTCTCGAAGTTGTTAAGGAATATGTCTACCTGGGGCAGATTATGCAAATGGGTAGAAACAACTTCGAGAAAGAGGCTAACAGAAGGATACAGCTAGGCTGGGCAGCATATGGGAAATTACGTCGGGTCCTTACGTCGCCTATTCCACAAAGTCTAAAGATGAAAGTCTTCAATCAGTGCGTCCTACCGGTCAACATGACATACCGAGCCGAAACGTGGACACTCACGGTTGAGCTGGTACACAAATTTAAAGTCGCTCAGCGAGCTATGGAAAGGGCTATGCTCGGAGTTTCTCTAAAGGATCGACTTCGGAATAAGGTGATCCGACAGAGAACTAAAGTAATCGACATAGCCTATCGGATCAGCAAGCTGAAGTGGCAGTGGGCCGATCATATTAGCCGCAGAACCGACAACCGTTGGGGTAAACGAGTTCTCGAGTGGAGACCGCATATCGGCAAACGTAGTGTATGACGTGCTCAGACTAAGTGGAACGACGATCTTCGCAAGGTGGCTGGCAAGAGCTGGATGAGAGTAGCCGCGGATCGTGCTCGATGGCGTGCACTTGGAGAGGCCTATGTCCAGTTGTGGTCTAGTGTAGGCTGATGATGATGATGATGATGATGATTAAATACTTATAACAAATAATGACAAAGTCAAAGACAAATCATTTATTCAATATAAGCCTTCACACGTATATGACGTCAAAACTATAATATTTAAATAATAATTAAAAACTAAAAAAATAGTTTAGTTAGACTAAACTACTGAATCTACCACTAGTTCGGATTTTGGGGGAGACTTCGACCGAGAAGAGCTGGCAAGAAAGCAAGCTTATTTCTTTTTCTTCATCTTTTCAACCAAATTACAATCATGTAATTTAAGTACCTATACAAATTTTATACAATTTTGTACACTTAATAATAAGATTCAAGCCAATGCAGCCGAATTTCCACACGCATTTTTCTGCAATATTGCCATTTACCTTTTTATAACGCTGACTCTGACTGTTGATATTATCAAGCTTTGTAATAAGTAATCTTGATAATTTTGATCCCGGCATAATACAGCTTCTAGACTCATCAATTCTTTACGTCCCTGAATGTCATTATTATTAGTTAAAGATTATCAAAACTAATATTTTGTACGTTGTACGGACGTTCATGCATCTGTTGAAACGTTTTAACTAGCATAGGTAATTATTATTATGTCCAAGTCACCGTATCTATTAAAAATGCCAGCAGACACCAGCTCCAGTTTGTTGTAGGACAACCTTGATACACGTCATATTGGTTCCCGGGAGGTTTCAGTACAAGGTTCCTCATTATGATGACACTTCCGGGCTGAATACCAATTATCGTGACATGAGGTTGACAGTGCAGATACAGGCTAGCTGTAACACTAGTTATAAGTTATTATTATTAACACTCATAATTTCTATAAAGTAAACATCTGATGGTACTGTAAATACGAGGAAACAGCAAATCATATCCATAACCACTTCCAAATGAACAATATAGCACATAGGGAGGTCGGGCTATTACCCACCACGATGGCCTAATGGCGGGTTAGTGGGTTTTATTAACGCTGAGTAAAATAAAAAGTAATAAACTTCACAATTGTAAATTGTAAAATATTTGTCTCTTTAAAATCTTGTCAAACGCGAAATATGAATGAAACATCATTGGCCCGTATCCACAGATTCCACAGCTTACAACAAAGCGTTTGATCGCCTCTCCGCGGCGGTCGCCGTTCTATTTATATGCGCACGCGCATTTAGAGTTCATTCATTCGTTCCTGTTTATATTTAGAACACGCATTAGTACACACCGGCTCGGAGTCTGGTCTGTTAGATACAGAGTGGATTTAGTTCGAATTAGTTCGGTGGAAGACGTGGGTGGAAGCTTTAAATATCATGCTGTTTGGATTAAACCGAGTTATAAGTTTATTATGCCGTTATTAGCTTGCGGTATTGTTTATTTAAATTTAGTGCAGTCTGGTGTAAATGTACCGTTCAAGTGACAAATGTTGCCAGACAGATGACAGACAACTCTAATAATAATTTCATGAGGAAGGATAGGGAGAAGAGAGAGGGACCAAAAGGTTCTAAAAGTAATAGCGCAGCTGGTGTTTTCGTTGTAATCGTGCAAGTAGAACCATTTTTGTAATGGTAATTCACTGGATGGGTGATCACGAGAGCCTCGGTAATAACAATAATAAAATAATTTATTGTAATGGTTCGCGGGACCTAATAATTTATTGTAGACTATTGGATCCATTGGGTTAGTAACAATTGAAATTTTTAAAAAGCTATGTCCAGTTACAGATTTAAAAAATGTGATCTTATGTTTATTTTTTTAATTCCCTCTTTTGTTACGAACAACGCTATTTATTGTTTGTTGCTATGTCCCAGGGTGTAAGAATAAATGGCGTTCGTACGAGTAGCAAGAAAGTGTCTTGGTGGCTTTTTTTGGTAGCATGACGATTGCTCTTTTAGAACAGTTTCTTATTATTACCTTGTTGTCCCTACTAACAACAAAACCACTAACTGCTGTCTTTGCATCTTAACTCTGCTTCTGCTTAATATCAAGTAGAGCGGAATCATTTGTTTACCCGAATAAAAAAAAAGAAAAGCAGAGTGGTTCATGGTCGGAAAGATGTTGGAAATCACTGTTTTAAACAAACGATCGGCAAGTAAAAAAATGCGTGGGGTTCTTCAAAATTCAAAATAATTTATTCAGTTTAGGCTACAAGTAGCTCTTGTGAAGGTCACTATGCCATCGGTTAGTAAGTGTACTCTGGGCTGGGAGATCCTGTACTGAGAAGAACCGGCAAAAAACTCAGCAAGTCTCCAGCTCTTTTCTCCCTTACAGCGTCTTTGGCATTTTCCAATATTGGGAATATTGGAAAATGCCCTATCATAGCAGGACACTTTCCATTACAAATAAACATAAAAAATATAGAAAAAACCACAACATATAAAAAAAAAAAAATATATTTTGAGTGGTAGAGCCACGCTGCGTTGCAGCACGAAATGGGCCGGCTCGCCCGGCGTAATACCACCCTCTCACAGAATATCGGCGTGAAACAACGGCACTCGTTGCTGTTGTGTTTCGTCCGGTGAGTGAAAGTACCGGAGGCCCATCTCTCACCCCTCCCCCCTCCCAATTCCTACTGCCTCCTCAAGATCCAACTCCTTCCTCAGGGTTGGCAACGCATCTGCGATAACTTTGGTTAACCTATTCTAGTAAAAGTCAAAAATTGTTTAAGAAAAACAAAGTAACTATAGTGAATAATACTAACAATAAGATAAGTATGCAAGAGCAGACCAGCCTCCACAGGCGGCACCCGTTCACGAGTATGACATATGAATCAGCCATCGCTTCGCTCAACCATATTTTAGGGAACATAAAGACCCGACGCACACGCCACCACCGCAGAGACAATAAAGAGAGCATGACACACTCAAGACACTAAATAAAAACTTAAGCGTTTTTATTACTTATAAGTAATAAAAACTTTACATATTTTTGCAACTTATCTAAAGGTAAATCTAGTACAGTACTTGGTAGTTTATTGTAATACTTAGTGTATACTTTGCCCCAAGAAAGAACCAAAAACCTTCTGTAACCTGAACAGTGGCATTACAAGTTTTGTCTTATTTCTAGTATTGAAATTGATTCAGATACGCAATCGGGTTTCCCAATTCGCATGTCGTACAAATTAATCGTTATCGTGTTTTCCCAGAGCGCCATCAGAAGCCCATCAATCTCCCGATCCCCACTGATCGACGATCTACCAATCCTATTAGACATGTCACTTGATAACATTTAAAAGAAGCTGATTCTGATGGTTTTATCTATGAAGCAATCACAGAATCAGCTTTTTTAAATTAAATTATCTATATTACTTATTATTAAAATTATAATATATAATTGGCTTTAACTGTTCGTCTTATAAACTAAAAGAAATACTGAAACTGGCATAATGATAAATAATAAATAAATAATATAAATAATAGCCCAAGAGAAGCTTCGTTATGAAACTCGTTAAAAATGGTTACTAGACAACGGATAAACATACTTAAAATACTTTATCTACACTAATGTTGTAACATTCTACTTATGTTTCCGATACTTGACTTATAATTACTACTGTTATAGCGCAGACAACAAAACACTCAATTTAAGCAATTTCACATGATGGTATAATATCCACATCGATATCGTAAAATCTCATTATAACATCAATAAAACGCGACCAATTAACCTGGCGAGCCTTATGTCAAAATCCTCATACAAGTTGTATAAAATTTTGACATTAGGCTGGCTTTTGAAAACAGTTGGGTTATACGTGAAAACTTCGTCGAAACTACTAAACTTACATACACAAAACTCTTTGGTAAGATCTTGTGCCAATTAAATAAAAAAAAAACAGCGCGCGCTCGCTCCTGATTGGCACTGCGCGCGCAGCTGCGCTCTCATTGGTTAGATTTTAATGGCGGAAATTTGAACAATTATTATAAATAAACTATTGTCAGCTTTTACTCTTTTGTTTGACTAATTGCATTAGTGAAGATAAAGTAGTGTATGCAACTGCATATAACACGGGTATTAAAACACTCGTTACTATTATGAAACTCACACTCATGTTTTAATACCCTTCATTATATGACAGTTGCATAAACTACTATAAATACATACTTATTATACATAAAAAACACCCAGACCCGAGACAATTTTGAAAAACAATAATTTCTAAATTAACCCGGGACCTCAGAGATGGCGACACCATGAAAACCGGTGTACAAACCACTCGACCAAGGAGGATAAATAAATGCAAATAAGTCTTTTATTTTTTAATGCCTCGTGTAATCCGCTTTTTGCTTTAGATCTTAATTGTACGATAGAATATTTACGACTTTGGACAAAAAGCTTTGGACTTGAATAAACCCTTTATTTTTATTAATTATAAAAACATATTTTTTGTGCCAAAAATCGGTTTCTAAAACGTAGCTAAAACTATAAACTTCAATTGTCCAAAGTCTTCCCTAAAAACCATTTATTCTTTAATCGTAATTTTACTTTAAAATCTCCTTCTAAATTCTGGTAACATAAATGTGATGTTAGCATAATAGCGAAATTCCGTCGTCAAAACATCGCCCGCCCGCGGTTCAGTCATTCAATTTCGTTCAGCCAAATTAGGATTCTGTCACGCAACATAAATAATGAAGATATAAGATTCTACTAAAAAAGCTTACATTTTTGAGCTAAATTAGTAAAATTACGACTGTCTGTTTTAGGGTTCCGTACCCAAAGGGTAAAACGGAACCCTATTACTAAGACTTCGCTGTCCGTCTGTCCGTCTGTCACCAAGCTGTATCTCATAAACCGTATTAGTTAGACAGTTGAAATTTTCTCAGAAGATGTATTTCTGTTGCCGCTATAACAACAAATACTAAAAAACAATAAAATAAATATTTAAGGGGGCTCCCATACAACAGACATGTTTTTTTTGCTGTCTTTTATAGATAATGTACGGAACCCTTCGTGCGCGAGTCCGACTCGCACTTGGCTGGTTTTTTTTTGAGTGAGGTTGCTGATTGCCACAGATGGCATTTTCAGCTTCACCGGGCTTTTTTGGAGGCGTCGAGAAAGTGTTTCTAAAGCCGTGTGAAAAAATTACCTTCGGAGGTTTTCTAGAGGGAACGGCATCACGCACTAGTGCGTGTCCCCGTGCTAGATTCTCCGAGGGGTTCGGATCAGATCGGGACCTACTAGATTCTCCGAGGAGTTATTTTCCGTGGTGCACCCACCAACCCACCGGTTACCCGGTTACATAGGGTTTAATCTCTTCATTTGATATACTGTCCATTTGAAAGGGCTGTGCCCAGTTGTGGGAAGTCCGTACTTTGGGCTGATGATTAAAAATAAATAATAATAATAACGGGACAATATTGTAAAACGTTTGGTTTTTAACCTTTATCTCCCCTGATGATAGGGTAAAGGTGGAAGCGCATTTCATTCACCCGGTATTCCCAATTGGGGCTGGCTATCTTATCTATAACTGTCGGAAACTCGGAACCCAACAATCAGTCGACTAACATTGTTGTGATGCGAAAAATGAGGAACTCTTTTTTTTAGAAGTACAATGAAAAGAGTTCTTACAAAGTATTATAAAATGTAATGGCTGCCCAATTACATATACTATTTTGGTAACATTACAGTGATGATGGGGCGCCAAAAAATCTGTCTTGTCTTGTAATGTTAATAATTCTATGGTCCTAAAAATTTTACTCGAGTTTGTGCATTGTATGAATCTTTTGTACATTATTTTTCTGTGCATTACTTATTCATACTTTGGTCCTTTGATGGAGAATGAATAATAACCTTGTAACAAGACGGAACCTGGTTTGTTTTTAATATTATGTAAATAGACACGTCATGGCCTCTCTCAAAATGATTCTTAATGCGTTGATAGTCGTGACAGATGCTAACAACTAACGGTTGAGTTATCATATATCGCAATCTTTCTAATCATAAAAACTAATACAAAAAATATATTAAAACTGTGTTGCCCGCTTAACGTAACGACATACATTTTTGTAAATGCCGATACTTCTGAGATAGGTGTGTAGTTTCTTGGCGCGCCCCATTCATCTTCACAGCTCGGTATATAAGAAGCTCTGAATGCGACAGGTAAAATTTTTAAGGACGATTAAAAAGTACGTTAATAGGTAAGCTTTTAGACTTTGACTTTAAAGGGCTTCAAAGGTTATAATAAATAGGTTAATATAGCATGATAAAATCTCCCAAGTAACACACAAGCAAGATAACAGTACACATATAGAAAACTTTACAGTTTAAAGATGAATATCGTTTGTATAAGAGCCTTAGAAATAGCAAAACGCTTAATTAAGTTGAGTTTGGGCTCTTAAAATTCTTAATGCTTAATAAGTTCTGTATTTTTGTACTTGATTTCTTTAAACTTAATAAACAATATTTGTTAGACTATTATACAAGCTTTATTAAGCATTACGCATTCTAGGTACCTTAAAGCTGAAAAAAAGCCCCTATGGAAGCATTTATCTTAATAATTATAATCTGTATTGCTATTATTCAATAATTACTTAGCTAGTAGCGTTTGAATCAGCTGATTGCTGAATAAAGTATAACAATCTGAATAAAGCTATCACATAATGCTATTATACAGCTTGATACTGAATAAATGTAAAGTGAGCTAATTGTTTTATGATTAAACTAGATAAAATGCCATGTTTTACCAGTTATTCAGCTGCTGAATAAAGAAGATTATTTAGGCTTTTATTAAGTTTTCACCGGCATAACAGTATGTTTTAAACTAACATATACAAATGAAAGACCACAGGTACGTTCTATTAGCGCAAATAGCTTAATATCAGCTTTGTTAAAAACTATTTGTAAGCTATATTTTTTATGTTGAGCATCAACATGGAGCGAAAATTGTGGAAAAAACTTAAAAGAACCGGTAATATTAAAAGAAAAATGTTAAAAGAATATTTAAGAATCAATAGTAGCAATCGTTCAAGTGTTTCTAGTCATCAAAAGGTTTATGATAATAGTATGAACAAAAATGAGCCGAGTTCCAGCCAGCATGGGTTGCTGTCGTGCAATGAGGGTTCCGTACATTAATTAAATCAAACAGAATTGCAATTCATTCACGAAGAGTATGCATCTGAAGACAGCTGTACAGATATCGAAGAAGAACAATGTACCGAACACATGAAAAATTTGAAGTTTTGTGAAGATATTACAAAATGGGCTCTCGAAAAAAATATCACACAAGCAGCACTAAAGGATTTAGCAGTAATATTAAATAAAAGATTCCCAGATATTTTACCTCATTAGGTAAAATATCTGGGAATCTTTTATTTAATATGGGTCATTACCCAAGAACAAATTTAAATACACCGAGAAAAGTCCACATAAAATCTATTGGGCAAGGTACCTATCTATTTGGCACTGGCACAATGGTATCATTGAGACACTAAAAAATATTGTAAATAACACAAATGTTAACACAATCGAGTGTATCGCAAATCGCAACAATGCAGCAATATCGTGTTTCAAAAAATATATAGTTTTTACACGCATCGATATCGGATATTACAATATTAATCTATTATACGTTTCAATATCTATATATGATTTGGATTTGTATCGGCTAACCTTATTCCACATTACAAAAAAAATCATTCGATTATAGAACCCTAAAAATTCGAAGTATTATAGAAATGTGGTCAACTATTCAATTGTTATTCAGAAGTTAGCGTAGTGAAATGACTCTATTCAAGTGACATCTTAGTAACTAGACTCTTGTGCACTTTTATTCAGCAATGAAAGCAAAACAAGCGATCGCCATTTAAAATCTTTGTGAATAATTAAAATACAAGGAATTCACCAAGATTACCTAAATGCTTAATCTTACAACTACAACATTTTCAATTAGATTTATCGTATGTTGCATTGAAATTGCTAGAATTAGAAATTCCGCCATAAGTATTTTAGTCAGACCGAGCATGCATGTACGAAAATAATATTTACAATCACTTATCTTAATTATTCACGCAGCGCGTCAAAAATAATCGGAAGAATCATATACTATTTACGATAAAATAATTTGCGCACTAAGAATTATACTGACTATAGTAAACCTATAACTTAATTAATGAAAGTTTTGATTACCGTTTTAATAAATTCACCATGGTGAATGCATATGTCATACATCATATGTCAATAATCACTCACCGACAAAAAAATGTCTAACTGATTGTCATCTAATTCCACGATTTGTATGAAAAATATCTGTATTATACTCAGGCTTCGTCCTCGGGATTAGCAAATAAACTTGTAGTAGCGCCTAGTAGATCGCCAGTCACGCACTTTATTTGAGGGTAGACAAAAAACAAAAAACATTCGATGTCGATCCTAGCCGATACCGGCTCGCACCGCACGCGTCATTCGCTTTTTAGTGCTCGCCACGAACGCATACGTACGTGTCATTTAAAACGCGCATATCGTTAAAAGTGAAAAATCATGCCTAAACGCAAAAGTGAGGACAGTGTCGATAAATTGTTAAAGAAAATAAAGAAATTAGAGAAAAAAGTGAGACGTAAGTGTCAAAGTCGGAGCCGGTCAAAATCTTCGGATGATCGTTATTGTTCGGAAAATGAAGGTAAACATTATGAAATTATAAGTGTTTTTACGAATATTGTTTGTTCAAAGATGTAATAGGTACTACTCGGGAATATTTCTCACGTTTGATTTATTATGAATATCATTAAACAAGAACAAGAGTTTAATTAATTGCTTCTTATAATAATGGGCGCACATCACCCATTTGAAATTATAACATATAAAATAAAAGAATACCTTATATGCAATAGTAGGTTCAATGAAAAAAAAAAAAAAGGGTTTGCGTACTTATCTCTGGAGCGGTAGGTAGGTACTACCCGAAAATTACATTTGAGTTTTTTCTTTCCTAACTGGGTTTGCGTACTTTTCATTGGAACTGTACTATCCAAATATATGTGTTACATTAGGTTGCGCATATTCTTTGGTAATGTAGGTACTACCTACCTAACGAAAATATTATTACAATGTGATACATGGGTTTGCGTACTTTTCAATGGAACTGTACTACCCTTTGTAATGATTTGTATTAGTTCCCAATACAATTATGATTATTTTTTATACAAATCATGTTAATAACCTTCTATCACCTACCCGGATTTTGCGTACCTCTCTTTGGAGCTGTACTACCCGAAAATTAGTTTTGCGAACAGTACTTTGGTCCGTTTCTTAACTAATACTATTACATCGGCCGATTCCAGAACGACAACCGGTTGTAGCTGGTGGCGATATATCTAAACTGCTCGATGGATCTGTCGATACGCTTGCAAACGAAGACGTTGCTGGGCCATCTTCGGTGTGTTCAGTTGACGCCGTCGCCACCGACACCACCGTTACCGCTACTGTCACCGACGTGACCGCTACGGTCACTACTGACGCCTCCGCTATTGCTGGCCCAAGCACGAGCATTGAACCATTACTCAACCAAGAGGTTTCTGCAGAGCCTGTAGCCACAGATTTAGCAATGAACAGTTTTCTACTTGAAATTTTAGGCGATGATCCAACAACAACCAAGACTTATGGACCTGAAATTCATAAAGATTTGGCTGTCCGTTTAGAACATATTTCCACAAATGGATTGAGTAAAGAACTCCGTAAGGAGATCAACGATAAGTATTTATTGCCTGCAAACTGCAAACTAATTAATGCACCAACTCTTAACGCAGAAATAAAAGCAGCTGTTGCGGAGGCTATTGTAAAACGCGACAAGAATATCGAATTGCGACAAAAGCAGATAGCCGTCGCCATTGCATGCCTAAGTCAAGCAATAAATAAACTGTTGTCGAGCAACAGCGCTGATCCTAATTTGATTAAATTGTTAATGGATACAGAGCGTATATTATGTGATTCACAGCATAGTGACTCAGTAGTGCGTAGAAATTTTATTCTTTCATCCTTAAAGAAGGACATGAATGAGCAACTACGCAATACCAAACCAGATAGCTTATTATTTGGTGAAAATTTGTTAGAGACGATAAAAACTGCCAAGGCGATTAATAAATCGGGCGCTGACTTAAAGACTCCAGCTCGCAAACCACAGGCACCGATGATTAATAAAAAACAACCAATTGCAACGAACACATCGAAGAATTTAAACTGGAAAGGTCCTTATCCTACTCGGAAGCCGCCGAATCCTCCGAAGACGACAGAGCGGCCTCCGAACAGGAAGCCGCCGTCGAACTCCTTCAGAGCGTCGCAGCATCAGCCGACGCGAGGCCGCCGCTAGATGGGGTAAAATATGCAGGCAGATTTTCTTCTTTTCATGACCAATGGTCATTAATCACAAAAAATCCGTTGGTGTTATCTTGCGTAAGGGGCTATAAAATTCCTTTTATAGCTCCTGTCAGCCAGTCAAATATTCCTCTAGTAAAACAGTGTTCTGCCACAGAAAAATATAATTTTCTTGAAGCAATACGAAATTTATTGTCTATAGGTGCTATTTCTAAATGTGAACACACAAAAGGCCAATTCCTTTCAAGTGTGTTCTTGGTACCGAAGCCAAATGGTAAATTTCGTTTTATTTTAAATTTAAAAAACCTAAATAAATTTATTAAAACTGACCATTTTAAAATTGAAGACTTGCGCACTGTTTTGAAATTAATTACAAAGGATTGCTATATGACTAAAATTGATCTTAAAGATGCTTATTATTTAATAAAAATTCATCCTGATTCAAGAAAGTTCCTAAGGTTTCAATTTGAGCAGGAACTCTATGAATTTAACGTATTACCATTTGGCCTCAGTACAGCACCATTAATTTTTACTAAAATTATGAAACCTATTGTCCGCTTACTACGACTGGCTGGATTAATATCAACTAATTATTTAGATGATTATTGGCTAATGGGACAATCTTATGAGGATTGTTTACTTAATACGTCATTGTCAAAAAAGTTAATAACTTCTCTTGGCTTTTTAATAAACGAAGAGAAAAGCTCAATGATACCGAATACTAAATGTACGTTTTTAGGATTTGTACTCGACTCAGAAAAATTTCAGATCACGTTACCTGTAGAAAAAATTATTCGTATTAAAAACGAAATAGAAAGATTTATTTCCCTTAAGCGATGTAAGTTCGAGAATTTGCTCGCTTCATCGGAGTATTAGTTTCCATTTGTCCAGCTGTAGAATACAGTTGGCTATATACGAAGCTGTTTGAACGTATTAAATATCTAAATTTATTAAAAGACGATAATTATGATAAATACATGCATTTACCATTAGAATTACAACCTGACTTACAGTGGTGGCATACCGCAATTCAAAGACCTTTCAGTAAGATAAGACAGGACACTCATGATCTGGAAATTTTCTCAGACGCCTCAACTACGGGCTGCTTTTACGGATGAGAAGGCCAGCGGGTTATGGACAGTTCAGGAACAAAAAATGCACATAAATTATTTAGAGATTAAAGCAGCCTTTTTTGGTCTAAAAGTGTTTGCCAATGAATTATCTAATTGCCAAATTCTACTTCGGATCGATAACACGACGGCCATCTCATACATCAATCGAATGGGTGGCATTCAGTTCCCCCACCTCACAGAGGTTACTAAGGAATTGTGGCAATGGTGTGAATGTCGGGGTATATATGTTTTAGCCTCTTATATAAGTTCATCAGATAACAAAACGGCAGATACAGAATCCAGGCGTGTACACCCGGACATTGAGTGGGAATTGGCAGACTGGGCATACAATAGGATACTGTCGTCATTTGGTGCACCTAATATAGATTTATTCGCTAGTCGAATAAACAAAAAATGCTGTAACTATGTTTCCTGGCATAAAGATCCGGATGCAATGGCAGTTAACGCATTTACGATAACTTGGTCAAATTACTTTTTCTATGCATTCCCACCTTTCTCCATAATTTTAAAAGCTTTAAGTAAAATAATATCTGATAAGGCTACGGGTATTATGGTTGTGCCATTGTGGCCTACACAACCCTGGTATCCAGTTTTCAAAAGCCTTTTGTTATCTGATTTAGTTATTCTCGAAGCAAATAAAAACCCAATAAATTTTTATTCTAGCAACCGCAACATACACACCAAGCTTACCCTGGTGGCAGGGATATTATGCGGACGGCGTGGTTAAGGAGAAGTGTACCACCATCTGCGATTGATGTTATGATGGCTTCACTGTCAGATAATTCTTTTAAACAATATGATGTCTATTTAAAGCGTTGGTTTATTTTTTGCAATAATCATAACTATGATTTATATACAGCGTCTATTCCACAAATAATTTTTTTTCTTAATCAGCTTTACGAAGAAGGACTTAATTACGGCTCTCTGAATTCCTGTAGATCAGCGTTGGCCCTAATAATGGGCAACAGCCTTGGTGTAGATGACCGAATCAAAAGGTTTTTTAAAGGAATATTCCGCTTGTGTCCACCTTTACCTAAATATTCCGTAACTTGGGACACATCCATAGTAATTAATTATTTAAGTCAATTATATCCTAATGAAACACTAAACCTTGAAAAATTATCAAAAAAACTTATAACTTTACTTGCACTATTAACAGCACACAGAGTGCAGACTTTTTCAAAAATAAATATAAAAAATATTGAAAAACTCTCTTCTAGGGTGAATATTAAGATCCCTGACTTTTTAAAAACTACACGGAAGGGATTTTGCCAGCTAATTCTGGTCTTACCGTTTTTTGAAGAAAGACCGGAAATATGCCCTGGTAAAACTTTATTAACATATTTAAGCAAAACGAGCTCTCTTCGTAAAGATAATGAATCACTCTTCATAAGTTTTAGAAATCCACATAAGGCTGTGGGCTCACAGACTATAAGTAGATGGCTCAAGGAGACCTTAAATGATAGTGGAATCGACGTTAGTATTTTTACAGCGCATAGCACTAGGCATGCCGCCACATCTGCGGCTCATAACTTGGGTGTCAGTCTAGATCAAATAAGAAGAACCGCTGGATGGAGCGGTTCTTCTAGTACATTCTATCGGTTCTATAATAGAACTATAAGTAATGTTAATTCAGAAGATGATTCCCTTCTCGCAAGAGCAATTATTAATGGAAATAGTTGTAGAAATTAGATAATTTCGAAAATTATTTACTTTTAATTATGAATCAGTAAGTAAAATATTTCATTCTCTAAAAGTCTACAAGTTTATTTGCTAATCCCGAGGACGAAGCCTGAGTATAATTAATGATTAAACGAACTTACCTTGTACGTGAAGTTCTATCATAATTATGCGAAGGCTTCGTCCGAAGGGATTAGCACCCGCCCTCCCCATTTGATGTATCATTACCCCTGTTTCTGAAATATTTTCCTGTTCTCTAAACTAAATGACGCGTGCGGTGCGAGCCGGTATCGGCTAGGATCGACATCGAATGTTTTTTGTTTTTTGTCTACCCTCAAATAAAGTGCGTGACTGGCGATCTACTAGGCGCTACTACAAGTTTATTTGCTAATCCCTTCGGACGAAGCCTTCGCATAATTATGATAGAACTTCACGTACAAGGTAAGTTCGTTTAATCATTAATTATTGTTAACAAGAAATTAATGCTGAGTAAATTCTGAATATAATAACCAATTCGACATAACTGAATATTTGAGGTGTAAGAGCTTAATAAAAGCAATATCAGCTGTTATTCAGAAGTTATTAAGATAATTGTACCATTACTAAGCTGCTACTCAGATGTTACTCAGACGTTATTAAGCTTTAAGCATTTTAATTTGGGGCCTATTTTGTTTGAATAAAATCTGAATAGATGGTACTCAGATGTTATTCAGCTTAGTATTCAACTTATATTCTTAATGATTGCTCTTACTCAACTTTTATTCAGCACGTTTGTGTTACTTGGGCTGCTTTAATACGGACTATGCCGACGACGATCTCTCACTTATGTATTGAGCTATAACGCACACATTGCGGCTACTAGACATTCAGGGAATAGGCGTATGGCGACTTGACATCCGGAGAATGGATGTATGGCGACTAGACATTCGGGGAATTAGACGTCGTCAACCAGACCGGTTGATTTGAAAGTAAAGGAAAACTTCATTCCACATCTATAAATGTGCCTTAGATCATACATTTTACTATAAAACTAATAGACTGTTCTGTTTGATTGCTGGGCAAAGGCCTCTGTTATTGAAATAAAGTCATCGCTACAAGTTCCACTCTTGCCAAATGTGAAAAACCTGCGTCTCGAAAAATCTAAACTTTTTGCCCGTCGCTGGTAATTGAACTCAGGACCTCCGCTGTTAGGCCGATCAAGCAAATAAGATACAAATCGAAAAATATTTTAAAACATAAAGGGATTTGAATTCATAGTAAGTAAATGATTTTTTAAAGCATTTACAAAAACTTTATGGTTTTTTGTGTGAGTTTGCTGATTTTCAGCTCCGCCGCGTCAGTTATTTAAAAACGAATGCAAAGTTGCTTTCTTTAACCTACTTGTAGTAATGTAAAAATATTAGGCGAGTCCGGCCGCTCGAGAGTGTCTTCAAAACTTTTTTATTTCACCCAGCTGCGCCCATTAATACTGCCTTTTGAACACCTGCATTGCGATAAATCGGGATCCTTGATCTGGAATATTGTACACACTTTGTACTGGTTCAGTAGTAAAGTCACTAAACTCTTTTTTTTTTTCTATTTTGTTATCGAAAATATATTTATACAAAATAAAACAACACCTTTACGCCTTTAAACCTAAATGGTCTGTCTCTAGGCTAGGCGTTGCACAGTCGGCTCGGACGTAGGACATCATCTTATCCTAAATAATACTCAATCATAAAAGTGAAAAAATGCAGGCATTCGAGTCTTATTTCATAAACATTCCAATTAGACAAGGTGAAGCCAAGCACTAGCACTATAATCTAGACTAATCTAGAGCTTAAGAGGAAGAAAACCGCATACTTTTTATACATATTGCGGTGTGGCCTATATTCGCCTCGCAATAGATAAAAAAATTATCTTCTTAGACCGAAAATACCCATATCTATAAACCCAAGAACAAGATTTATTCTCACGGACGCTTATCCTTCGTCACCGCATCAGATTAACGACCAACGCGGTGCTCAGTGCGAGTTTTATTTGGCATTCGATAACGTTAAGGAGACACACTGAAAAAATGCACCAACTTTCGTCGAATAGTTTATTTAAGACTACAATAAATATGACTAACGAATCTGAAATTTTGATATTTTTTTTTATAGTACTGTAAAGACCTGACGGGCCTTTACTTAAATGGGAGTAGCGTAGCTTGTTAGAGAGAAACACTTGGAGCGATTAAAATTATATTGGTATTATCAGAAAAACATGAATATAAACATTAATAAGACGTCGCCGCTCCCGCGGTTGATGCTCAAGTCCATCGTCCTTTTCCGCCGCGTGTCGTTTTTAATTAGATCCAAACGCAGAACGCGACGGCTGCCAGTAGGTCCGCGCCTCCAAGCAGTCCCGATCACTACAATACCTACCTCTGAAAAATCACTATTGTTGTAGTTGCAACGAAATTACTTAATTTATATGTTTGGAAACCACTTAAATACATTGATAACATCAAAATTCGTAATTTGGTAGCTGCATATTTTGATAACTAAAACCATTTTTTTAATATATATTTTAAGATTCTGTTCATTTCTAAGCGGTCTCAATCGTCGCGGGCGCTACGTATTCGACCATAAGACAGCGCCTGCAAGGATCAACCGTTTTTGAACCATACAAGTTCTTGAGTTTTCGTTAAAGTGATCGAATAGCTATTAAAATTTGCACACCACACCGACTAAAGTTTGTCCATTTAAATAAACAATAAGTATAATCTAAGATTTATCTCTTACTATTTCATGGGATAATGCTTATATATAATATATGGCAGTGCGCTCACATACGGAGTCGCGGCGAGGCGCGGCGGAGGCGCTGCGCCGCGACTCCGTCGCCTTTTTGTCATTGCATTTCGGTCGTGGCTGTGTTTAGACGCAAGAAGTTAAAAGTGAATATGTTTGACAACCTAAATATAAAAATTGATTTCTGCCAATGAGTGTCTTTCTTCTGTAAACCATTCTTTGTTTTTTCTAGTAGCAAATAGAACGTTTCTTGAGACATTCCATAAAACTCGCTAAACTTAGGATAGTTTCTTAAGTTTTTTACAGCTTTGAATAAACCCCTTTTGGCGCAATTTCTCAAATATGGGTGAACCCAAAATCTTCTTTTATTTAAATTTATTACTTGTATGAGTGCAAGCACGTCTTCATCCTCGGACGACGACATCTTCAATGAAGTTGACTGTGTAAAGGAAGCATAGCCGCCTGCGCCTCGCCGCGCCGCGCCTCGACGCGCCTTGACTTCCCATGTGGGCGTCGCGCCTAACTCCTCCTAAACGGCTGGACCGATTTGGATGAAATTTTGAGTGTATATTTCAAAGAGTTCCGGATGGTTTGAAAACACAATTGGACCCGGTAGGTGGGTGGCGCTCCAATAGGGGTCCATCATTGGATACGGGTGTTCTTAACCCTTTCGAAGGCAACAGTAGCTGTTGCCGATGTTGCCGCCGAATATTGAACTTTGTGCACTTGGAATAATATTGAAAACCAATGAAAATCTAAAACTAAAATTGCCCGTGAAAGGGTTAAGCGGACGAAGTCGCGAGTCACTAGTTAAATATAAAAACAAATTAACTAATTGTTGGAGTTAATAAGGATATAAAAAGTTAATTAACAATACACACACATATAAGCCATACAAATATAAATCGGACGTTCTCGAAAGGGGTAGACGGCTAAGTTTGCAGGTCGTGCGTTTCATTTCACAGTACATTTGTCCGGAGAGGCACTTACCGGAATTTATCGCGCCTCCTGCCGGTCGCGCCGCGCCGCATAGCCTCTTTTTATAATATTGCGATGGACTACATTTATATTAAGTTAACTTCTAGACGTTCGTCGCCGTTATACAAGTATAACGCAGTTGAAAGAAAGGTTGCCCATCACTTTAAAAAGATATATGACTATTTAAGCCGTAATTATCATCTTCAGCCTGCAGAGGCCTTTCCCGGTCCTCCGCCTTCCGCATCCAAGCACTTCCAAGACTTATCGGTGAGAAGTTCTGTATACTTAGCCATTATTTAATTGTCCCAAATGTTATCTATTCAACCGTCATGATTTGAAATTAAGTTATGCATTATAGAAAATCTGGCTACGCGTCAAAAAAAAAAACGGAAACACCCTTTGCCCGACATGGAGGTTTCCATTGAACGCAAGAGCTCCGGATATGAGGTCGTGCTCTTATTACGCATATAATCTTTATATACTTACTAGCGGCCGCTCGCGATTTCACCCGCGTGGTTCCCGTTCCCGTGGGAATATCTGGATAAAATGTATCCTATGTGTTATTCCAGGTTATAAACTAAGTATATGTATCCCGAATTTCATCCAAATCCATCCATCCGTTGCAGCGTTAAGAAGCAACAAATATACGAACATACACACAAACTTTCGCATTTATAATATTAGTAGGATAATAAATCTTCTGTGCGTGTCTATGTCACTGAACTCCTTCTAAACGGCTGGACCGATTTGGATGAAATTTTCTGTGTGTGTTCAAGTGGATTCGAGAATGGGTTAGATTTACAATTGGACCCGGTAGGTAGCGCTGCTATAGGGGTCCATCTTGGGATACGGGTGTTCTTAAGCGCGGACGAATGATTTGTTTGTTTTGTTGTCATGGAAACTGTCATAGTGGTACGAAGTCTGTCGGTCATCTAGTTTATTATAATATCAAAACTTGCCAGCAAAAACTTGCAGCATATAAAACTAAATATATTGACATAGGGTAGTGGCCCAGTGGTTGACATAATTTTCGTCGCCAAAAAATAACATAGATTTTCATTGAAATTTAACGGAACGACAGCTGGGACGCAGGTATTCAGTATTCAAATAATGTAAATGTCAAAAGTCAATTGGTTGGTCTTAAATTTAGTTGTTTTTCAAGATTTTGTGTCACTAGTGGTCGCCCATTGGTCGAAATTTGACGGTAATTTTATTAAGGCTGCACGCATAGATAGAATGTGAGTTTGAATTGGTATTGACAGATTTCAATCGCCCCTCTTCCATTTTTGTAATTTTTAAAAAGAGTATTAGGTATGCGTGTCTGTCAAATACATGGCAGTGTGTGTAATATTTGTTTTATTGATTTTATGTATTTTTATGCATAATTTAAAAAAAAAATATTAACATTTGGATAACCTTCTATTTATATACTATAAGTGTGCGATATTTCATACTCCTCCGTCCGCGCAATTTTAAATTTATAGATAAAAATCCGTTGGTCCACGTTCGTAACTGACTTTTCATAACCAGCTACTGTTGCAAATAAACAGGCATTTATTTTTGCTGGAAATAAAACTTTGATTTGTATTATGAACGACTCGATTATCGAGATTCAATTTTGTTTGGTGGCATAATGGCCCCATCACTAGTTGTTCTTTTTTTACCACTCTTGTCTCTGGAAAGCAAATATGGCTGGTTGATAGTTATCGTGTGTTAATAATTAAATAGTTTTGTGTAGTAATAAGGGCATTTGGAGCCGTATTGCTTTAATTAAGTATATTGTGCAACCTGTGGGTGTGTGTGTCGTGAGCGAATCGCATCGGGAGCACAATTCGCCGTCCGTGTTTGGATGTCGGCTACCACGCTACGAAGTGAATCAGGTATTTCCTCGGGGGAGAGTGCACTTTGGGGTAGTTTGGGTGTGTTTAGGGACCCTAGAAGACCCGGAGCCGGATTCGGGCCCCATCGGATCATATGGATCCCGTTCAGGACAGCGGGAGCAGCATGGAACTGTAAGTGGAATTTTTTTCTATTTTTAAGGTGTATTTCTAAGCAATAGCATAGTGTGTGTTGTGGGTTTCCGCAACATTTTGGTAGCAGAGCGTGGTTAATACCGGACCTCTAGGTTAATCGGTGTAATTTTGTATATTTTTTGTTAGTTCGTAATAGGTTAAGCTCATTTTGTGTAAAATCGCACTTCCGGGACAGGTGCGGTTAAATTGTAAGGTTGGTAGTACCGTTGTTTTGTTCGTTCATTCATTTGGGCTGGGACATTTCTCAGAACGTTAATTTAATTTAATTTCGTTCAATTGAAAGCATCGAGTCGATTCGGGATAATCGATTCCGTGTTTTCATTGACTCGTTTTAATTTTGTGTTTAGGTTTATTTAGTTTAAATTATTTATAATGACAGCGTCACGGCAGGAGTTGGCTCAGCAGCTCCGGTGGTTCACCGGGCTGCTTGCATTAGTAGATCGGCCTAACCGGGAGGACGCCTTGGAGACGCGTTCGAGGGAAATGCAGGCTCGTTTCTTGTTGGCCGAGCGGTCGGTAACCGCCCTATTGTCAACCGACCCGGTCGGGGAGAAGGAGCTGGCCCTCCACGCCCAATATGTCAAGGATCTGGAGCACATCCAAGACATCTACGACGAGGTCCTTCAGCGGGTGAAGGACATCGAGCGACTGCGGGAGGGGAAGCCTGTTGCGCGCCCCGCTTCGCTCCACACCCCTGGACCCAGCGCCATGGGAAGATTGGGTGCCCTGGAGGTCCCGCATTTCACCGGATGTATGCGGGACTGGGCTGGATTCCGGAACATGTTTTTGGCCTTGGTGGATACTCGGAAGGATTTCACCAAGGCCGAAAAGCTGGCATATCTCCGTTCCTTCCTAGACGGAGAACCCAGACAGCTCGTACAGCATCTGGAGCTGCAGGATGCGAGCTACGACACCGCCATGCAGCTGCTGGAGAAGCGGTACGAAAAGCCGCGTCTTCAGGCGGACGCGCACGTGACCCATCTGCTGGGATTGCCGAGGGTCAACCATAGGGCTCAGCTGAGGACGCAGCTGATCACCCCGCTCACAGTGTCCTTAAACGGGTTAAGGACGCTCGGACTGCCTGTCGACCAGTGGTCCTTCCTTCTTCTGCACATAGTTCTGGCCAAGTTGTCGCAGGAGATGAGGGACAAGTTCGAGCGGAATCGACTGGTCCACAAGGATCTCGGCAGCGTTCTGCCCTCGATAGGGGAACTTCTGGAGTTCCTGGAAGAGGAGGCTGGCCTGCTGGAAAACCAGCTAGCCTCCCAGGAGGCTCCGACAAGTGCGCCGGCCCGCACTTCCGGAGTCTACGGCGCCCAGCCGCCACGCAACCCAGGGAAGGGTCGCGGCAGGCTGGTGGCTGCGGCCGCCATCAACCCCGGCTCTGGATGCCGGATTTGCGGACAGCAGCACTTGGAGCAGCTATGTCCAGCAATTCTCGGGCTGCCCACAAAAGAGCGCCGAAACCTCGTTCGGACACGAGGATTGTGTTATGCCTGCCTGGGAGGACATAGGTACAATGAGTGTCCCCAGGCGAGGCCTTGCGATGTGTGCGGCGGACCGCACCATCGTTTACTGTGCACCCGTAGTGCTGAGGGCTCAGCACCGGTTCGGGAGAGGGGATCTCCCACGGGTGGCGGTTTGGGGCCGGGGTCAACTCCGCCTCCGGAAAGACGGAGTCCGCCACGGCCGCCACACTACAACCCCTCGTACACCCCGGCTCAGGTGAGTTGGGGACCGCCGGAGCGGAGCCGGGTTCTGGCTACAACCCGGCACCCGGCGCGACCAACACCAGGAGTTGGTGCCTCTAAGGGCCACTGGGTACAGGGAGCCCCACCTCCGGACCCAACACCCGGATACTCGTACGCGTATCCTCCGCTGCCGTTGCCGGAACAACAACGACATGAGAACCGTCAACAGTTCTCACCGGTACTGCACGAGTACCCGAGGTTGGAATACAACCCATCCTATCACCGGTATGGTAGGGCAGCTGGATACGCACCACCCCGGATGGTGGCCTGCACGCGTCCGACTTACTGGCCGAGTCATCACGGTTCGACAGGGTCGGCTGCTGGCTCTGACGCGTGACTAGCCTGTGGTCGGGCTACGTCGGAACCGAGGACGGTTCTTTTGCCCATCGCGCAGGTACGCGTTTGGGGACCTAGGGGGGACTTCGTCCGGATACGAGCCCTCCTAGACACTGGGGCACAGGGCTGCTTAATTACTACGAGGGTAGCGAGGCGCCTACGTCTGGAGTGCGCGCCTCACTCAGTTCCGATTCGGGGAGTCGGAGATACAGAAGTGGGGGGTCTGTCTGGTCAGACCCACATTTCCTTCTCTCCTGTGCATTCCGCTTCGATACGGATTGCGGCGGCCGCGATCGTACTCGACAATCTGCTGGGTTGGCATCCACCGACAGACATTCCGCGGGACGCAATGCCTGACACATCAGGTCTCATGCTGGCAGACCCTCATTTCGAGGAGCCGGCTCCGGTGGACCTCATATTGGGAGCGGATGTACTGGGCTGGATCCTTTTAGGGCCTCAGCGGAGTCTGGGCCGCTCTCCGTTGGTAGCTATACCTACCATCTTTGGACACGTTTTAATGGGACCGGTTTTCGACCAGGAGACGCGGGATGTCTCACCTGTCGTCGCTACTACCTCCATCGCTAGGACGATGCAAAAATTCTGGGAACTGGAAGAGCCTCCCATGGTCTCCCGTCTGGATCCGGAGCATGTGGAGTGCGAAACCTTTTATAAGGATCACACACGCCGGATGGCGTCGGGTAGGATCGAAACTCGACTGCCCTTTATCGACTGTCCCCCTCTCTTGGGAAAATCGAGGGCGTTGGCAGAGAAACGACTCTTGTCCATGGAGCGTCGTATGTCTCGCGATCCGGTACTTCGGGAAAAGTATATCGAGTTCATGCGAGAATACGAGGCCTTGGGGCATATGTCGCGGGCGACTGTCGACTGGATAACGACAGATCATTTTTTCTTGCCTCACCACGCGGTGTTGAAGGCCTCATCCGGAAAACTACGGACTGTTTTTGACGGATCGGCACCGTCGTCGACTGGAGTTTCATTGAACCAATGTCTCCATTCTGGTCCGAAGTTACATCGGGACATTGTCGACATCATTTTAAATTTCCGAAGACACCAGGTGGTGATCGGTGCGGACATCCGGATGATGTTTCGCCAAACAGTAATACATCCTGCGGACAGGAGGTTTCAGTTAATACTCTGGAGGGAACATTCGGAGGATCCCATAACCGTCTACGAGCTCAACACCAACACGTACGGCCTGAAGTCGAGTCCCTTCATTGCCATCCGGTCACTGCTGGAACTGGCGGAGCAGGAACGGGCTCGCTTTCCCCGGGCAGCCGCTGTACTGACACGTGACGTGTTCGTAGATGATATCTGCACAGGGGCAGCCTCTCTGGAGGAGGCGCTCATCATCAGGAATGAGCTGATCGGACTCCTCGCGGCTGGTGGTTATGAGTTGAGAAAATGGTTATCCAACGAGCCACAGCTTCTGGTTGGGATTCCGGAAGATCACCAACAGAATCCTCAGCTATTCGAGGACGCAGGGGACCCGAACTCTATCGCCGTTTTGGGAATTAAATATCAGCCGGTTCACGATATTTTCACATTCCGGGTAGAACTGGAAACTACAAGAGTTTGGTCGAAAAGGACGGTCCTTTCCACCATCGCTCGGATGTTTGATCCAAATGGATGGATCAGCCCGTGCATTTTTATGGCGAAGTGTTTATTGCAAACACTGTGGACACTCGGAGTCTCGTGGGATGAGCCACTGGTAGGGCTCTCACTCGACACTTGGCTCGCTCTGATCTCTACGATCGAGGCGATCAATCAGGTGGCGTTGCCGCGGCGGATCTTGCCGCGGGGCAAATACAGGGCAAGCCTACATGGCTTCTGCGATGCGTCAGAACGAGGGTATGCCGCAGTGGTGTATCTGCGAACGGTGGACTCGAAGGGTCGAGTCGCCGTCTCCTTGCTTCTGGCTAAAAGCAAGGTGGCTCCCCTCAAAACTAGGCTGACAATCCCGAAGCTGGAGCTTTGCGGGGCGCATCTATTGGCCAAACTGTTGTGCCACGTGCACAAGGAACTGACGTCTACGGTGGACATCCGGAATGTCTACGCCTGGTCTGACAGTCAGGTAGCTCTGGCATGGCTACGCGGGGCACCCCACGTATTGGAAACGTTTGTGGCCAATCGGGTATCTCAGGTACAGAACTCGGGCATCGAAATTTGTTGGAGGCACGTTCCCGGCCCGTGGAATCCTGCCGATTGTGCCTCTCGGGGCTGCACCGCGCCGGAATTGGTGCAGCATGCCCTCTGGTGGGGTCCAGAGTGGTTAAAGGAGGGTGAGTCATCATGGCCGGTCACCATGATCGATGGCTCTCTAGGGATGCTCCCTGGAATAAAGGTTTTGGTGACAACAAACGAGTCAAGGCCAGATCCGAATTGGTTGACGGCTCGATACAGCAAACTGGACAAATTGCTAGGTGTAACTTGCTGGATCCGGAGATTTCTACATAACTGCCGCCATCCAGACAAGAGGCAGTTATCACCCGTGGCGGGTGCTGAGGAACGCAGGAGTTCACTGTTGGCCCTGATACGGCTGGTTCAAGCTGACCGGTTCGAGGACGAACTGAAGATTTTGCGCGTCGGTCGCGCAAAGCTCAAGGGAGCGATCTCTCGGCTCAACCCATTTCTGGATGCGGATGGACTGTTACGCGTTGGAGGTCGCCTCAAAAATGCCGACCTGCCCTTCGGTAGCCGTCATCCTCTGCTACTCCCCAAAGGAGGACCTTTGGTAGAACTGGTGGTCTCGGATAGACACCTGAAAAACGCTCACGCGGGGTGTAATGCGTTACTGGCGATATTACAGAGGGAGTTCTGGATTTTGTCCTCTCGGAGAGTGGTTCGCAGCGTGTTATTTAAGTGTGTGGCTTGTTATCGGGTGAAGGCCTCCACTATGCAGCCACAGATGGGGGATCTCCCTTCTGACCGGGTTTGTCAGACTACTAGGCCGTTCGACGGGGTCGGTACGGATTTTGCTGGACCGTTTCTGGTGAAAACCACAGCCTATCGTAACACTAGGGTCACGAAAGCATACCTGTGCGTTTTTGTCTGCCTGGCCACTAAGGCCGTCCACCTGGAAGTGGTTTCGGCTCTGTCTACGGAAGCCTTTGTCGCCACGCTGGATCGTTTTGTTTCGCGACGGGGTTTACCTTCTCTCATTCGGTCCGACAACGGTACCAACTACAGGGGCACTGCCAACTACTTAAAAGATGTGAACGATTTTCTGGATAAAAATTGTAATAGCATAAGTCAAGCTCTCGCACAGCGGGGAATCACATGGCGATTTAGTGTGCCAGCCTGTCCCCACTGGGGCGGGATATTTGAAGCCGCGGTAAAATCGGCAAAAACCCACTTGCGCCGGGTAGTCGGGGAAACTACCCTCACGTATGAGGAACTTACAACTGTGTTTTGTAAGGTTGAGGCGGTTCTCAACTCGCGTCCGCTTTGTCCACTCTCCTCTGACGCAAATGACATGGAAGTCCTGACCCCTGGTCATTTTTTGGTCGGTCAGCCACTCACTGCCCTGCCTGAGTATCCCTGGAAGGATGAACGCAGACACCGGATGTCTCGTTTTCAAATGATACAACAAATGAGTCAGGACTTGTGGCGTCGTTGGTCACTGGAGTATCTGCATTTATTGCAGCAGCGTGTAAAGTGGATAGACCGGACGTCGCCCCCTTCGGAGGGGGATCTGGTTTTATTAAAAGAGGCTAATTTGCCATCGTTATTTTGGAGACGAGGTCGCATTTTAAAGTTAATCTGGGGCGCGGACGGGACTCCGCGTGTGGCGCAAGTGTTGGTTGATGGATCGGTGCTAAATCGCGCAGTCGCGACCTTAGCTCGATTACCGGTTGACTAGTTTAAGATTTCAGGCTAGAAAGCGTTACGTCCGCTTTGGGTGGCGGGATGTTGCAAATAAACAGGCATTTATTTTTGCTGGAAATAAAACTTTGATTTGTATTATGAACGACTCGATTATCGAGATTCAATTTTGTTTGGTGGCATAATGGCCCCATCACTAGTTGTTCTTTTTTACCACTCTTGTCTCTGGAAAGCAAATATGGCTGGTTGATAGTTATCGTGTGTTAATAATTAAATAGTTTTGTGTAGTAATAAGGGCATTTGGAGCCGTATTGCTTTAATTAAGTATATTGTGCAACCTGTGGGTGTGTGTGTCGTGAGCGAATCGCATCGGGAGCACAATTCGCCGTCCGTGTTTGGATGTCGGCTACCACGCTACGAAGTGAATCAGGTATTTCCTCGGGGGAGAGTGCACTTTGGGGTAGTTTGGGTGTGTTTAGGGACCCTAGAAGACCCGGAGCCGGATTAGGGCCCCATCGGATCATATGGATCCCGTTCAGGACGGCGGGAGCAGCATGGAACTGTAAGTGGAATTTTTTTCTATTTTTAAGGTGTATTTCTAAGCAATAGCATAGTGTGTGTTGTGGGTTTCCGCAACAGCTACGAACATGGTTTTTTTTCTTGCTTTGATAACCAGCTACGAAAACAGAATGAAGTTGTCGTTTTTGTAACCAAGTTTCATAACCAGCTACGAAAGAAGATTTTATAAAAATGTATCCAAGACATACAGCCTTCATACATATTCCCTTCCTCGACTTTTTGGCTGTCGGTACCATTTTATTTTGCTCGGGTAGAAATCCCTTCCCTAGGTCGCAGTGATTGTGTGGAGACCCTCGATGACCTTCCCATGCGCAAGGTTAGAGGTCAAAACTACATACATATTATATGCGCGGGTCAATTTAAAAAACTTAACTATAGGTATTTGTTTGTGTTTAGTTGTCGTGGCACGTCGCGTCGGCGTTTCTTATTTACATAAACACTTGTTTTATAAAGTTTACACGAATATTTGAAATGAACGTTTCGAAACGTCAGGATAAACATATAAAATCCATGTGTAAAATAAACGCGAGTAGATCCGTAAAAATTGTTTCATTTCAATTACGTGATTTTTTAGAACAAAAACACAAGCATAATCAAAAGGACAAAGTTACAGACTAAGATAATATAAATTGTTGTTACAGGCATGTATACTTGTACACCATTAAAATTAAATAATAATTGGCACATAAAATTAATTAAATATTTTCTATAAAAAAAATTACTGTTTCCCGTGTGTTTGTGTCGAGTATCTTCTATTATGTTTATACTTCACATAGGCATACAAAAGTAATTCAAGTAATTACTTGGAGTAAATTAAAATAAGTAGTGATGGTAATTGAAAAACAAGTCTAAAGATGGAAGCGATACTACACCCGAATTCTTCGAAAGCACAGAAGAACTTTCTTATCTCTTATCTGTCGGAACATAACAATGCTACTCGTTAGCACTACTGTAATGGCGACGTACTAAATAGATGTAGCGGTAAATGGCGTATCTAGCCTAGTTTATTAAGACCATTAGCCCCAATAGAGATAGGTCGCGAAGATTGTATAATGGACATTTATTCGGTATTACCACGATTACGACTGTGTTGTCTGCCGGTGAGAATCTGTCCATCATTCGTCGTAGAAAATTGATTCTTCCAGCCTTTGAACAATAATGTACTATTAAATAAAGATAAAGGATCTAGATAAAGGAATAATAATCTACTACTAGATAAAGAGTCCGAAACAAAAATTCATCTCGAAAGTGGGCCTGTTAAAATTTATATATTAATACTAGCTGACCCAGCGGCCTTCGTATAGCTTTGACACTTTCCATGAGAATAATACAAACAAATTATTTTTGGAAATGTATTGGAAAAATTTGCAAAAACTAAAAAGAATTTTGGGGTGGACTTATCACTTAGGGGTATAAAAAATAGACAACGACCGATTGTCAGACCTACCAAATATACCTACATATAAAATTTCATAAAAATCGATCGAGCCGTTTCCGAGGAGTAATGGCAACTAACATGTGACACGTGAATTTTATATATATATGTAGATAGATAATCTATATATATAAAAATGAACTTTCGATCGACTGCACAAAATTGGATAATTCTTCTTTTTTTGAGTTTGTTATTGTCAGGACAAAGTTTGTACAGAAGAAAATTAAAAGAAAAGAAGATATTTTTACTAAAATATGATTTTTTTAAATATCATGTGAAAAGTGAGTGAGTGAATGTGACAGAATGACGTACAGAGCATTTGACAACTTCAAATGGACAATATGCCATTACCGCTTTTTTTTGCAAAAGATATCGGTGTTTCGTGTGTTTAAAGGTTTATCGTAGGGTTATATAATGTAATTGGTGAGGCGTCAAAATATCGGTCGGCATACGCGTAATGCAAGTCGAGTTCACAACACGGTCCATGAATCATGACTGTTCTTCTTCACTATTTCATACAATTCTAGGAATTCGGGAATTTCTGCGCAAATTATTGAGTCAATTTCATCTGGTCTTATTTTTTCGACCATCAACAGAAGAATATGCGCATGAGGCAGTCCTCTCTTCTGACACTCTACAGAGTACATCCAACATCGTACGTCTCTGAAGACATGATATTTTACAAAGAAGTTCATAAGCGCTTTGAGTTTCTGCTTGAACACTCGTGCTGTTATGTCATGACCTATCATTCATCTAAGGTCATGACGATCGCTGGATGATTGACCGGATAATAACAGATTAGTGATTTCTATCCATTTTGGGTTGCACGTGAAAGTAATATATATGGTGCACGTAGATCATAGCATCTTGCGCATTATTCGTGCATGTGTCTCGGGCTTTCCACATACGTACAAATATATATATATATATATATATATATATATATATATAGATATATAAAGATAGAGTAATACGTATATATATTCTATCTTCTATCTAATATATAGATTCTCTTTGTCACATGTAGGTTGCCATACTAATACTAATACTCCTCTGAAACGGGTCGATCGATTTTTATGAAAATTTATATGTATATTCGCTAGGTCTGACAATCAGTCGTAATCTATTTTTTATACCCCTAAGTGATAAAGGTGGTCCACCCCAAAAACTTTTTTTACCTTTTTGGATTTTTTTAAATTTTTTTGCTTAAAATATGTAGCATCAAAAACACATTCAACCCTAAATTTTCACCCTTCTATCACCCACCCCTATTTTTCAAAACTATCCAGTTTGTTTGTGTTAGCTAAAGATGGGCTAACAAAAAATATTGTACACACTGTAGCATTAATGGATTGATATTGTTTGTTAGTGTTGTTGTCATCATTAATGATATATATAGGAATAAATTATAATAATCATCAGCTCATTTTATGTCCCCACTGCTGGGGCACGAGCCTTCCCTATGGATAGATAGGGAGAACGGGCTTTTAAACCACCACGCGGGCCCAGTACGGATTGGTGGTTGTTAACGACTGCTAATGCAACCGGGACGAACGGCTTTACGTGCCTTCCGAAGCACGGAGGAGCTCGAGATGATACACTTTTGGTCACCCGTTCGATGACCGGCCTTTGCGAAAGTTGCATAACCTCAGCACTTGCAGACCGGGCGCGTTAACCACTGCGCCATCGAGCTCCTCAAATTATAATAATTAAATTATAATAAAGTAAAAAAATAAATGTTTAGTGTTTTGTTATTTTTATATTCTGTCATCGTTCACAGCGCTCCATGCCTCTTTCACTCATATACACATCCTCACACACTTAACTAGGTACAATAAGTTAGTATTTTTTTTCTACCCTACAAATTCCTTAGAAATAATTAGCAAAACAACGTTTGCCGGGTCAGCTAGTATAATATATAAATTATTAAATTAAGGTTGCAAAATATTTAATTTTGTACTTAATATTTACTGTCATCGCCGCAAATGTCATTGTGGCCCCTTGACCCCAAGTTGCGTACCGTTATTATAGCGCTCATTGCTATTTGTTCTTGTTATTTTCGGTTGTGTATAAATATATCGATATTATAATGTGCTATTCACTATTAATAGCCGTCAGGAAGCTAATGCGCTTGTGTCAGGTATGGATTTCCATCAGTAACTCAACCAAGCTAGTAGAGATTGAACCACAATTTCTCGTATTCAACGAGAGCGTCTACACAGCCGTTTAGCTAGAGAAGAGGCGGTGCTAGCGTGCTACATCCAAGCTTAACTTAGGTTAGTGCAATGAACACTACATGTTATTTTAATTAAAAGATGACGAAGTAGAAGGCTTAGACGGAGACGGCAAGCGGGACGAGCTGGACTTTCACTCAAATAAAAAAAACAACTACTTTCGGAATGATCGAAGCTTACGGAAGATACTGTACTGCTCTTTAATGTAAATTCGTAATGTAAGATGTGGTAAACGGTGTTGGTGGCAAATTTAATAATTGTTAATGTATATCTCATAGATATTTGTAATTTGCCACTGTTTGTTTATCCAAAAATAAAGAATTGTCACGATCTAGCTTAGGCTAGAAATAGGTGGAGAGAGTGAGGGCGAGGAAGTATTTTAGAATAATATATTTTAATTGCACTTTGGTATGCCTTAAAATTCTGCAAAGTAACGAACGCCTGATTCCATTATTTATCAAATTTCAATTGCTATTACAGACGGCGCGCGCCGCGGGCTTTGAAGTTGTCAAACGTGGCCCAAGTCCGGACCCAGCGGCTGCTTAAACAAATATTCCCGTGGGCGCCACGGGATCAAAAGAACGTGATTACACTCTTAATGGAGAAACACTCATAAAAATTGTAAACGATTTCCTTTTAATCTGGCCGTGAAGCGACCGCAGCTTTCAATGCTAGCTACGTTTTGTTCAGCGAACTGGAATGTATTGGAGCGTCGTGGAACTGAACTAAAGGATTTTTTAACAACAAAGACATTTTATAGCTCGTAAGAATATTTTAATTAAACTTTTTAATTTGTATCTAATGTGGAAAGGAGGTCACTAAAATCTGGCCAGTTAATGTACCGAGGTACACTTTAAAAAATACTCAGAAACGCTGAATAATATAGCAGGCTTACTTTGTTTGTTAGTTATTTGAAAAAGACAACCTGTGACACGATTATCGACAGGGACCAAATCACGAGGAAAAACGGAATACCACAGGCAATAGCCAAGTTATTAAATAAAAATACGAATCGCAAACTAAAACAACGAAGCACCCGAAACGCCGAAACGAACGGAATGACATTTATGACATTTGTTGTGTTTTGACATTTTGTAGCGTTTTGTTACTTGCAGAGAGACAACTATTTGCTGATTTTAATATTATTATTTTCTATTTTTTATTGCTTTACGCCCATTAAATTATGTATTGATAAAAATGGACGACCAGTAGATGCATTAGCAATAATTAACAGCAAATAAAATATTTTTTTAACACTACAGGTTTTGGAGTAGTCTGATACTAAACGCAATTGAAATTACAATGTTACCACATGATAAAAAATGTGTTACAAGTAATTAACTACTTTATTAATTTATTATCTAGTTTTATCTAAATATAAAAGCAAAATGATACGTTTTTCGGAATCCTGGAATTTTTCTCTACATTCAGTATCTAAGTATGTACCTCAAGGTACCAACATGGCCAAAGATGTATGGACTATTAGTGACCTCCTTTAATTTGTGTTTTTTTTTTAATTATTTCTGTGTTGTTATAACTTTATGAGTAGTATTTAAATTATTGAGATGTTTGCAATACCCTAACATGGTCACGTACTTTACCTACCTTATACCTTACAAAGATCGGATATATTTTGTAATACATGTAGCAAATAAATGAATAAATAAAAAATAAAAGTGTGGTGTTACGTATGTTGATGGGTTTTCTTTTATACTACTAAGGTAGTGATCAGGCGCACGGTCCGCCTGATAGTAAGCGGTACTGATCCGATCCGAACCCCTCGACCTCTAGTAGGGAAAACGTGATGCAATCTGAGGCAATCAGAATAAGCACTATCGTAGCTTATGAACAGTTGCAACGCTAAAAGTATCGTGCATGCAGCAACGCATGTGTGCACACCCTGTGAATCTTTGACGAACTTTTCAAAGATCCCCTGACTGTACTCCTTACCTCAATGAAGGTCTTTTTCAAATTAATAATAAATTAATCTACGCCATTCTTTTCCTACCTTGCTTTTACCTAAACGTCAATCACGTACCTACCCATTTGTTTAAAAATCTTTTACATTTATATTTGATCACCATAATCAATAGCCAGTTAAAAACAAATTGCGTTTAATAAATAATAAGTAGTCATGTCGGACTTCTTGGCGGGAAAGTGAAGAGTCATGTCTGCGGTTTTGCTTTATTTTCTAAAATTTGTGGATAAGTCGAATATTAATGTGAAATAATGGTGGATTATTAAGAGTGTTGGCAAATGAAACAAAACAGTGCAACGTCACTTTTCAAATTCTCTCAAAAAGTCCGTGTGAGGACTTAGTAAAGCCCCACATATTTACTGAGATACTCGAGGGGTCGGTTGGGGGTGTATCATTTCTCACTTCCCATTTCTATTATCATTCATCATCATCATACAGGAAGGAAATATTGTTTATTTATGTATTACTTGTAAGAAACACTGGCTAATCGCACGAAGCCATCAACTAAAGGTAAAAAAAAGTAGTCATGTCGATCAAAGTCAAAGTCAAAGTCAAATATTCTTTATTCAAATAAACTTTAGAAAAGTGCTTTTGAATAGTCCATAATTTTTTTACCTACTACCCATTCAGGACGTCTATTTTTTAGCTGTGGAGAAGAATGGGCGCAAGAAACTCCACAGCTTTAATTCTTTATGTAACGACATTTACAAAATTATATGCCGTTACGTTACCAAGTTATACAAGTTTAAAAAACCTTAACAATATATTGGATTAGAAATAGATTGGAGCATTTTAAACCCATGCTGTTTTGTCTTCAATGTAATCAGACACTTTATAATAAGCTTTTTTATAAAGCTTTTCTTTAATAGCGATTTTAAATTTTATTAATATCTAGTTTTTGGATATTACTTGGAACTTTATTGTAAAAACGTACACACAGGCCTCTAAATGAATTATTTACTTTGTGGAGCCTAGTATTAGGTGCTGCTAGTTTGTTTTTATTTCTAGTGTTTACATTGTGAGTATCACTGTTTTTAGAAAAAGTTTCAATATTTTTATATACATACATTAGGTTCTCGTAAATATATTGTGATGCAACTGTCATTATATTAATATCTTTAAATCTCTCCCTAAGAGAATTACCAGCTTTTAGATTATAAATTGCTCGAATAGCCCGCTTCTGCAGCACAAAGATAGTTTGAATATCGGCAGCATTGCCCCACAGTAAAATGCCGTACGACATTACGCTATGGAAATAACTAAAGTAAACAAGTCTAGCTGTTTCAATGTCAGTGATCTGACGAATTTTCATTACTGCATAAGCCGCAGAGCTCAGTCTACTCGACAATTTATCTATATGTGGGCCCCACTGTAGCTTTGCATCCAACGTAATGCCTAGAAACACTGTGGTGTCCACAAGGTCCACATTCTTATCTTTAATTTTTACACTGGTTTTTACCTCCTTAACGTTGGGTAATACAAATCTTATACATTTGGTTTTTTGTTCATTTAATAGCAAATTGTTAACACTAAACCAATGAACTATCTTTGTGACAACATTGTTCACATCGTCATCAATCGGCTGTCGTCGTTTCACTTTGAATAAAAGTGAGGTATCATCTGCAAACAATACTATCTCATGTTTGTCTTTTACAAAGTAAGGCAAGTCGTTAATATAAATTAAAAATAAGAAAGGACCAAGAATTGAACCCTGTGGAACACCCATTGTAACCACCGATCCCGGAGATCTTTTACCGTTAACATCAACCCTCTGAACCCTATCACTCAAATATGAGATAAGAAGATTCAGTGATGCATCTCTAATTCCATAGTGGTAGAGCTTCCTGACCAGGGTTTCATGTAAAACACAATCAAAGGCCTTGGATAAATCACAAAAAACCCCTACGGCATCGTGAGAATCCTCCCAGGCATTAAATATTTGAAGAATAAGCTCAACACCAGCGTCAGTAGTCGAGCGACCCCTAGTGAAACCATATTGTCTAGAATGTAAAAGTTTATTTCTATAAAAATGAACTTTAATTTGGTCTAGAATTATCTTTTCAAATATTTTACTAAATGTGGGTAACACAGAAATTGGTCTAAAGTTAGAGGGGTCACATGTGCTACCTGATTTGAATAATGGGATTACTTTACTGTGCTTCATTAGGTCAGGAAAAACACCACAGTCAATGCATTCATTAAATATGCAAGCTAAAACTGGAGCTATTGTCTCAATAACGGATTTAGTGACGTCGACGGAATTACCCCACAGATCAGCAGTCTTCTTTTTATTAAGAGTATTAAAAGTTTTAATTATATCTCTAAAATCAATTTTTTGAAAACTAAAATAGTTTTCACTAGGTTTGACATTTTCCTTTAGAACCGCTTCAGCTACAGTGGGGGAGGAGTCTAAAGCCTTTGTAGTTGAAACTGGAATCCATCCAGAAAGCGTATGTGTTCACGTCAGTAGTCTATAACGGAGCTATAGGGGATGAACCACGATTTATCGCATTCAACCTGAGCATCTACCCGTTCGGCTACCGACGCTACGTATGTTTCATATATTTTTATTCTCGTATTCACCCAATTGTCACCGTTTTTTATTGTAAACAATAATCCGGGAGCGAGCGCGGCCATCGTGTTTCAATACGCGCCAATCGCCGAGTTTTATTACGAAGCGGGTCCCGTTTGGTCCCTTTTTTCCGCATCTTACGTTCCGCCTTTATCAGCTCCAATATTATATTCTCAACCATATAGACTAGTCGGTTTCATCGAACAACAATATGTATGTAATAACATCGACATCAGTTCTTTTTATTAAAGATTCATAAAAAAAAAATCTTGAATTTTCATCCAAATATCTTTATTTAATCTCTACTGCTGCGTCAATTAAATACTTAGATTTTTTGTTTCCTTTGTCTGTATTGCTTTGTGACTTTTTTTTGTTGTTTTTAAATATTTGTGAAATCCCAATTGAATTACACGTAAAGCCGTCGGTTACATTAGCAGTCGTTAACAACCATCGCACCGCACTGGGCCCGCGTGGTGGATTATGGCCCGTTCTCTATCCATCCATACGGAATGCTCGCGCCCCAGCAGTGGGGACATAAAATGAGCGGGTGATGTGAACTTTTATTAAAAGATGTCCTGTAACGGTGCCCTTTGTAAAAACTATATAATTAAAATTTTGCTATGCTAATGTTAATTTTTTAATGCAGAATATTTTGTCTCATCTCGTATCTTTAATTAGGTAGCATGTATCACAAGTTACTGAAGTCATTAACTTACACACTAAATTATATATTGATCACGTTAAAAACCTTCTTCCTTTGCAGTCAGTCAAATACAACAGCGAACGGTATCTCGACAGGGATTTGTTTCGAACAAAACCACAACAAAACACACAAAAAAGTCGAGATGTCATTTAAAACAAAAGGTCTTTCTGACGTTCGTTGTTCCCTCGAGACGATTCTTGGATTGTAAACCGCGTTTCTTTGACGGCGGTTATCTTTTTGAGGCCGTAATGAACTGCTGCCAGATATTACTGAGGTAATTAGGCAGAATGTTGTTTGGTTTTTAAAGTGAGGCCACTGGAAGGGTAGGGTAACGTGAGCCAGATTAAACATACTCAATTAATCATCATCATCATTATCACAATCACCCCGTTTCAGCCCACTGCTGGACATAGGCCTCTCCTAATGCATGTCACTGAGACTGATCTTAGACTCTCTTTCAACTGCTGTCAGCCACCACCACTAAATTAATCAACTAATTAATATGATAAAATAATAGCTGTTATATTCAATGTCGTAATCTTTTTGAATATTATGTAAGCATGGGTAATAATATTTTTGTCGTACATTGCATGCATTGCGTAAAAGATCTTTTTGAGTGCGTAGACATTAAGTTTTCTGTTGAATCTGGTTATTTTTTAGGGTTCCGTACCTCAAAAGGAAAAAACGGAACCCTTAAAGGATCACTTTGTTGTCCGTCTGTCTGTCAAGACCCTTTATCTCGCGAACGCGTAGAGGTATCGAGTTGAAATTAAAACCATATACTCATGTCTGCGGTACCTTGAAGCTGTGTAAAAATCAAACTTCTAAGTTGACGAAAAAAAAAAGCCGTTTATGTCGCAATAAAACGTATATTTCGACACTCAAGTGAATCAAAATTCATAGGGTACTTGCCGTTGACCTAGAACTATGAAGTTTGGCAAGTAATATTGTCTTATACTACAAGTACAGGGAAAAATCTGAAAACTATACATATTATTTAATTAAATCGGACAAAAAACAGGATCTTTATGCAAGGAACGGGGGTCCAAATTTTGAAGTAAGTTAACCGTGTCATGTGGGGTATTGTATGAAAGGACTTCATTTGCACAAGCACAAATTTTTAATTATTTTGATGATGTATAGTTTTCGATTTATGACGAAGAATAAAAAACAAATCACTTTTCCCTCTTTTATATGTATAGGTGCTTAATAACTTTTTTGTACGGAACCCTCGGCGGGCGAGTCCGACTCGCACTTGTCCGGTTTTTTAATGTCGGAGTCGATGCGGCTCTCGTCTCAACTCCGAGCCTCCATCAATAGGTACCATTGACGTGCGAGTGCTAATCAAAGGGAACGCATTCACGGATTCCCACTACTCTGGGCTCTACTACATTCGGCTACAAATTAAAATTGGAATCGTATATTTGATCATGTTTAGTTAGGGTAGTGGTACCAGTGTTCGACATGACAGGACTATTAATCATAAAAAAATGGAGTTCCTGATTTTTGAATTAGCACAAAAAAATACACAAAAATCCACTTATTACAAACAGGAGTCGATGCAAATCAATGATAGACATATTGTTTTATATAACTGAATATTCTGAGATTATTTTAAGCGTCTACCTGTTGCAGTTATCAATATCGAGCAAAAAAATCACGTTTTTTGTATGGGAGCCCCCTTAAATATTTATTTTATTCTGTTTTTAGTATTTGTTGTTATAGCGGCAACTAAAATACATCATCTGTGAAAATTTTTACTGTCGTAACTATCACGGTTCATGAATACAGCATGGTGACAGACGGACATACAGACGGACGGACGGACAGACGGCGGAATTTTAGTAATAGGGTCCCGTTTTACCCTTTGGGTACGGAACCCTAAACTATTATATAAGGCATTGAAATGAAACAACTTTTACGGATCTACTCGCGTTTATTTTACACATTACTTATTTAATGTTTATGTTTTAATGTTTATGTTTATTTCAATGTGTAGTGTTCGCGTAAACTTTAGAAAACAATATATTATATAAGGCATTAACATAAAACTGCCGTGTTTACACCTTACTTTCTGTACACTTGTTAACTAGGTAATAAACTCTTATTTATTGCGCCGTAGCACACTATGAATTAACGTCCGTCAATGTTTTGTAATAATTTACGGCAAGGTCTGGATTACATGTCATATATCTATCTGTTTTTTGGCCTTGTGCTAGAAACCATCAAAGCCTTGACCAGGTGAATGAAAACAAGGTAAATCCCTGGTTATATGGCAATAATATGGTATCAATCTAAACTATCGATATAACTTACTATATCTATTTATTTATATCTGTAAACGTTAGTTACAATTTTTTGCTAGGTAACCAAACATTGCCTCTGTAGCTTAGATGGAAGAACTTTCGCCCACATTGAAAAAGGTCAGGAGTTCCAGTTCCAACTGAGAATAGTCTTCTTAGATGCCGTTTCAGTTTCGAAAACAGTTTCATTCTAATGTAAATTTAACAATCCACTTGCAATCATCAAGCTGCTTTTCCAAAATCAATTATTCAGTTTAGGCTACAAATTTGCTCTTATGAATGTCATTATGACATCGGTTCGTAAGTCTACACAGCGGGAGACCTAGTACTGAGAAGAACCGGCCAGAAACTCAGCAAGGCCATTTCGATTCTCCTTTTCTTTTCTGTTTTATTTTCTTTCTGACACTTTCCTGATTCCGCTTTGGTGATAATTCGTCTTTTGTTCCTGTTTTGCAATCTAATGGCGAGTTAAATGGAAACTTAAGTGACTGTGGAAGTTATAACAAAGAGCCTGCCGTTACCGTTTCACTGAATGCGCCGGGAGTCGAACTTGTTAACAAATTGGCTGTCAGCGGAGAATTAGCTAACCGGTAACCGGCCGAGGAATCTGCGAATCGATACTGGCCGGTTAAACCATTCGTTTAGAGAGGTAGAGTACTCATTATTACATCGGATATTGTAACTAATAAGCACTGCTGGGCAATTGGCCTCCATCGTTGAAATCAAGTCATCGCTACAATTGATGGGTATTGGTTGGCTTTAGGATTAAATCACCACGCTTGCTATCATCGGGGTTGGTGATGGCAAACCTGGGAAAACGAAATATTTTTTCTTAAGGAAAATATATGTTTAACGTTTTAAAATAATATAACGTAGTTGTGGCCAGTTGTTTCCTTTCCAATATTAGTTCCATGACACTTAAAGCTTCTTATTATTTCTTGTAACATTTAACCTGATAATTTAATTATCTTCTAATAAAACAGAAGTTTTCATTTTATCATAACGTCTCACTGATCCAACAAGTGGCAAACGTATATATAATTTTGGTATCCAGTTTAATATATTACTAAACAAAAAAATAAAACCCCAAAAATATGATATATCTTTAAAAATAAACAAATTCCATATATTTAAAGTCTATTTGTACTCAAACAGTATAAAATTATTTAAATAAACGTATTTTTTAATGTCTTTTAACTAAATCTCTGTATTTTCCTCAAGCAAAGAAAGCTTTAACAAAATTATCTTATTGGTTTAAAATACATTGAACTTGAAAGTTTGTATGGTACGAGAAAATTACAAGCGAAAAAGCTCGCGCGTTACGTCACAGCCCGCCGCACTGCTACGAGACGCTACGCTCGCGGCCGTAGCAGTGGCTACGGAAGAGCCGCGCGGGAAGCGCGACTGCTACGGCCGGTGTGACTACGGCGCGGCGTAACGCGTGCGATCAAAAAAGTTATCGCGGTATAAGTATAAATAACTTAACTACGTGACGCGGCGGCGCTGAGATATGACTTGGCTTCATAGTTTTAGTTTTAGTGTCATTAGTTTCAAGTGTGAAGTGCTAAACGAAAATGTTGACCACGTTAATTGTGATTACGTTAATACCATGCGAAAGTTATACCACTTTTAAGTAGATCTAAGGAAATCACTGTGTATAGCCTGTGTAGTGTAGCCTGTATCCGTAATTGTTTGTTAATTAATCCGTTATCAAAGGTATCGAAAATCGACCTCCCAAATACCTTGCAAAAGAATTTGTGAAAATATTTTGGGATCGGCTTGTTGAATGTAATTAAATTTGTTAATCAATTTTCAAATAAATTGAAGAAGGCTAACTAAATAATGATAATTATCCTTCCTTCAAAATTTTCACAAGGGCAGTCTGCGGATGGGTGACCAAAAAAGTTTTTTTTACTTAGTATTCAATAAATAATAGATAAGAACTTTGCTTGTTCCTAAACCTTTAGTTCTGGTTACATCTCTTTTAAAAGTCTTAAATAAGTTTTCTGTATGTCAACAGTGGGATCTAATCAATATTGAAAACAACAAACTGTAAAACCCATTTAGATCGACGAGGCATTAAGTGTGTTGTTGTAAATGGAACTCTAAAAGTTACATTTAGGGTACTTTTAGGAGCGTTATAAGACTTTGTCGGGCTAAGTGGTACAGTTACAATGTGATTGTGAAGTGTTGCGCGTGGCCATGTGAGTGAGGGTAGCATGGTCGAGGGTTCGGTTCCCGGCGTGTTCTTCGCGGGCGGACGCAACGGGCACGGGTACCGGCTGTCCGCGCGCGGGGTGCTGACGCTGCAGAGCTTTCTCAGGGAGCATGGCGCCGACTGCGTCAGGCAGTTCATGCAGGTAGCACAATGGTTGACTACGGTGACTGTCGCTAAAGCAAGTTTATTGTAGCCGAAACCAAATAAACCTTTAAGTACTGCTTTTACTGCTGCGTTTACTAACATAGATTATGATTTGTAACTAACACACCAATATGGGTTTAATGTGGTCTGAAATAAATGATTTATTATTTTTATTATTATATACTTATAAAATACAGTGAAAAAATTAACCCGACCCAGCCAGGAATCGAACCTGAGTCTTCCGTAATCCGGGCGGCTGCACTGACCGCTATGCTACCGGGAAGACTGACGTAAGCGCTGAATTTTGTCACGGCTTTAAAAATTTTTTTAATGCTTTTTTGGCAGCAGTGTGTCATCTGTCCAACGGTCATTGCAACCGATGGCCATGTAGATTCATCTTTACAGATGAAATACTACAAATTTGATAACACAACGCTATAGTAAATTTTTTATATATTTTTATTTTAAGTGCTAATTGCTGCACTGATTGATTGCGTTACACACTGTTAGACCTGCGATAGCTGAAGTTAAGCAACTTTCGCCGGCCGGTCATCGGATGGGTGACCAAACATTTTTCATCTTTACTTCTTCCGTTTTTCGGAAGGCATTATAGTGGTTTATAGTCCGTTTTCCTTGTGATGTTTTTTATCCATATGGAAGGCTTGTGTCGTGCCCCAGCAGTGGGGACATAAAAATTAGCTGGTGATGGCTATTATTGATCGAAGTTTTAAAGTATATAAGATAAACCGAACCTATACATAAATCAGACATCGCACCAACACGTCGATCGTCAATGACACGCCGACGCGGCGGGCGCCGCCGCCGCCGCGCCGTCACGTCTGTCGACGTCTTTCGCGATTTCATACCCGACGTTATAACAAAGTTGCCAAGTAAGTACCCCACTTAATCGCAAGAGCCAAGGTTTTCCTTTTAAAACCTATTCGCCCCAGGTGGTCTTCGGCTTAGCATAATAATGTGTAACTAAACTTTTTAATAAAACTAACTTTGACAATGTGTCCTGGCTTCCCTTAAGCTTTGGATAGTGGAGTTTTCATTTATCATTACTGTTATACTGACAAACTTTATTTTGGGATACGAAACGTTTTCTGGAAGTTGTGTTTCTCGCTGTGAGATCACAGCGTTAAAGTCTTAAAAGTCAAAGTCAAAGTATTTAAAAGTAGTCAAACGTTTTAAAAGTCAAAGACAAGTAAATTATTTTTATTCAAATAACTTCAGAAAAGTGCTTTTGAATCGTCTAAACATGTTTACTACTTTTGTTTTATTCATGTACGAGTGTTGATATGAGAGACATAGTGTGTAGGTTTACAAACTCTCCAACTAATTCTCTGTGCAAGAAATATGCCCTTACTTCTGGTAACACAAGGGCTAAACCGATAAACCGGCTTGTAAGTATACTACTGAGCCCACAAAGACATGACCCGACATTTACTAAGCTTATGCTACAAAAATTAGCACTTATGTCATTATGCCACTATGTCTATTCTATGTCATTATGCCATCATCGGTCTAGTCTACTTGTACTGAGAAGAACCGACGAGAAACTCAGCAGGGGCATTTTTATATTCTATAACCTGTAATTTTACTAGATCTAGTTATGTACCCTCTAAACCATAAAACAGCAATGCCAAATAATGCTGCTTAGCAGAAATCTCTCAGATCGTAAAGGTCGCGGGAAGCCGTTGGATGCGAGCAGCACAAAACCGGTCGTTGTGACGATCCTTGGGGGAGCCTTTGTCCATCAGTGGACGTCTTTTGGCTGAGATGATGATGATAATAATGCTTTATACTAAATAGCACGCTTACTATTTTTTTTTGATGATTTGTTGATGATTATTCTCCCACCGCACCATATTGCAAAAGGCACCGCCCTCATGGTCGGTCTCTGCTCTAAAAGGAACAAAGGGTAAGAGGATCTTCTATAGAAGTTCGAGATTTTCGTGCCGCCCACGCCAGCACTTCTATAGAAGTTCTTCTTTGTACCTACTTTATTAAAATACATTTATACGTTGGCGTACAGCGGGACATCGCGTGCAGGATAGTTGGGCGGTGAAAAGGTTAAAACCTTGGCATTTTCCAGAACGCAAACTTTTTTGACTCTCGGGACTTTCAGAAGACAAGAACTTAAACCATAATGTAGAACAAACAATGCAATGCTTTGCCAATGTCTAATGGCCTTCGTAATGTACAGTCGATGCGAATTATATGGCAACAGGACGTCGCTGTCTTTTGTATTAATGGTTGCCATGGAATATACATACTTAATACTTAATTGCATTCCATAATTATTACGCGAGCAATAGCATGGTGGGTTTTTAGAATGGGATAAATTATGGGCAAAGCACGGTTTAAAAGGAGAGAGGAAGAGAGATTAATATGATTATATCAGCTACTATACTTTGACATTATACAGAAGTGCTTTTATTATTAGACTTGACTGTACTTGAGTGTACAGTAACTCGAGACGCTAGCAGCTCATCTTTCCAGCTGACTTTGATCTATCGAGTCTCTGATTAGAACGAAGTATTCATCCACCGAGCAGCTATTCAGCAGTAATAAAATATGTTTTATTGTCAAATTAAAATGGTTTGAAGTCATTATTTTACCATCTCCTCATGGATTTTTTAAGGGAGGGACGTTAATAGATTGAAGATGATGATTTTCCGTGAACTATTCGTGTTAATTTTTCTAAATTTGGCATGCGCTTTGATCAAAAATCGACCACCATTCATACACAAAATCACGTCTTTGTCCCATAAGGGTTCTATTCGAACGCTTCTTCGTTTATTATTGAAAAATTCAACCCTACGGCTTAGACCTTGTATCGAGAAGAGGCCATAAAAAACTCGGCAAGGGCTACTTATGATAATAGCTCCATTATTAGTTATTATTTCAATATTATATTACCTGGAGCCTTCTTAGCAGAATCAACCTTTCGAACCAGCAGAAGAATCGCAATGTATATATTTTAAGTACCTATTGTTGTGTACGTATACATTTTTTTTAAATATTTTTGTTTTTTTATGTAATTAACTACATACTTACGTTCAGTGCAATTTATATGCTTATGGGCTGAATTTTCAATCGCCAGATATAGTTTATTTCTCAGAACAATAACTAAAGCTAGTTATTATTCTGAGTTTTTACCCGACTGCGTCAGAAAGAGGGTTATGTTTTTTTATAACAAATATCTGAAGATTGTAAATCGGGCCTAAATTGAATAAAGTATTTTCATTTAATTTCATCAAATTAAATCTTTTTCTTCAGTGCCTCGACTGTTAGCTGATTATTATAGTGCGCCAATTTCAACTATTTATGTTTCTTTACTTATATTGTAAAGTACTTCCGTGTCTCCCCTTACCGCGATGACACGGAAGTTTATTCCACCATCAATCTGTTCAGCTTATCTCTGCAGCGTCTGTGAAGCAGACAAGGCTCTTGGCACCAGCTGCAGCGCTAGTTTCAAGAAACATGTCTATTCAGATAACACAAATCATTGGCAGCGCTGGATGTTTTGTGGGTAGCTACACTACACAGCGCGACCTTACAGCATCGCAACTACAAATCGGTGAATTTTGGCTTAAAATAAAAGTGCAATGCCCTTTAACAACAATATTATTTGTTATTTATTTGTTTATTAGGTTTACCAACAGTTTATAATTTATTTACATTTACAAAACATTACATCTTTATCTTTGTGCGTGTGTATGTTATTGAACTCCTTCTAACCGGCTGGACCGATTTGGATGAAATTTTCTGTGTGTGTTCAAGTGGATTCGAGAATGGTTTAGATTTACAATTGGACCTGGTATCATCCAACATGGGATACGGGTGTTCTTAAGCGGACGAATGTTTTGTTTGTTTTGTTGTCATGGAAACTGTCACAGCGGTACGAAGTCCTCCGGTCAGCTAGTTTTATATAAAATTTTACAAATAAATGCACAACCAGTTAAAGGCAAACACTGCATGCAACATAATGAAGGTAATTAATAATTATACAAAAAATAACTTAAAATAAAACTAGTGTAATCTTTAGTGTAATGTCGTTAATTTAGGGAGTTATAATAAAGCACTTTATCTTGCGAGTAGGCGTGTGGTGTGTGGTGTTTGCGGCCATTATATCCAGTCTAAACACTTTCCACTGCTGGGGCACACACTTTTTCAACGTGAATACGAGTAGCACATTGGGAGATCGAGTCACCTAGTCCACCACTCTGTCCTAGTAGGTTGGTGGATATTAACGACTGCCATCTTACGATAATAACCAAAAACAACTGCTTAACGTGCCTTCTTAAGTACGGAGGAGTTTGCGATATTTGAATTTGGTCACCGGAATTGCAAAAGTTGCTTTAACCTACAAGATCGCAACGCGCTAATCATTACATGCTCTAAAAATTAAGGTAGTTTTAACAGAAACCTGCATGATTCTTCCCCCGTCGTTATTTTTAATTTAATCATCATCATCATCATCATCATCTCAGCCAAAAGACGTCCACTGCTGGACAAAGGCCTCCCCCAAGATGGGGGGTATTTGCCATAATCGCCACGCTTGGCAGGCGGGTTGGCGATCGCAGTAGGTTGAAAGTAACCTCAGAGAGATGCTGCTGCCCATCCTCTGGAATGGTCCCTTAGTCGCCTTATACGACACCCACGGGTTGAGATGGGGTGGTGCAATTCTTTATCCCCGGCACCACACAAGGAATTTAATTTAATAAGTGTGTTTAATTAATTTCCGTGCGTTCTGGAGCCCCCGGGCTTGAGCGGAACAGACGGCAAGAGGCCGGATGGTTTGACCTTGGTTCCCTGGGAGAAGGATCGCTGCTTGTTGTGGAATGCGACGTGCGTTAGCACCTTCGCGACGTCGCACATTCAAGGCTCAATGCGGACTGCTGGGTCTGCTGCTGAGAGTGCCGCGAGGCAGAAACATTTGAAGTATGCTGCCTTGAAGTCACAGTACCACTTTCTCCCTTTCGCTGTAGAGACTTCTGGGGTGTGGGGCACGGAAGCGAAATCTTTTATTGCCAAATTAGGGCACCGTTTAGCGGATCGTGGGTATGATCGCCGCTGCGGGTCGTGCCTGGTTCAGAGACTCTCCCTGGCAATACACCGTGGTAACGCTGCCGGTATCATGGGAACCTTTGAGCCGGGGGTGGCCCGTGGTAGTCTTTTAGATAAGTTTAAAGACATTTATTCCCATAAAAACAATAAAGTTCATTTACAATGAGATTAATAAAAAAGCTTAATATTAACTTAATTAATCTACGCGCAGCGCAACTGCATTCTTAAAATTAAACGTAAACATGAAATAGGCCAACAGTCACAAATTAGCTGTGTTTCGAACGCTTTAGATTAAGGTTTTAAATTGGAATATTTAATTATTATAACTATTTGGTTGTATTAAAGATTACTAAACCGGTGTAATAAATAATTTAATAAGAATAATTGAAACCACAACTGCTTAAGAACTTCTAGCAAAACAGAATAGCGACTGTATAATAAAACATATGTGCCCTATAACATTTCCAACCACCGCATACAGATAGCGTTTCCAACGACGGGTTCTAATATTGCAACATGCAACATAACCCTTCGCGTGCCTGTAATTACACAACATTTCCTCGTCCCACAAAATGGAATGTAGAACAACGAGCAATTTGGTTCCGTACCCGAAATACTAAACAAGCCTACTGCTCTCCCACCTAAAGACTGTTGAAGAAATATCAAGATTGCGTTTCTTTATATCGAAAGTTATAGATACAGAAAGTTTGACCTTGCCTGTGTGCGTGTGGTGTCGCGATAAGTATTCGGCGTTCGACAACTGATATACTTAAATATGTTACTTTATTCGTTTCAGGTATGGCTCCAGCGACATAGCGTCTGTGTAAAGAGTCAACTTTGTGAGTATAGTAGTCCCTCGCATATAAAAGTCTTAAGGTATTGCCAAAAAAGGACGGGCAAAAATATATGGAAGCATACCTAGGAACCAATAACAACATACGATATATCATTGGAAAGATTTTTTAATGTACTTTAATTATTATTATGGTGGGAAGTCTCAAACTGCTGTGTAAAAAAAGTTAAGACGCAATAAAGCCAAACTCTTCCTCAAAAATATTAGGTGTTTATTTTTATGTTCATCAATTTCTTGATTTTTTTTTTTGTAAAACAACATTAGCTACTAGTATAACATATAGCAAAAATCACAGAATCCGATAAAAAAAGCCAAAGGTCGATAACATAATAATATAGCAAAAATCACAGTTCGATAAACAAAGCCAAAGTATTATTTATTTATTACCATTAGCAAAACATGCATACCCACTTTTTTTACAAGTGACAGTTCTGTTCAATATGGCCGACTAATTAACTTCAATCGATCTATTGACGATCGATTAATACTTATCGGTTTAAGTTTTCTATAATGTATTATTTTGTAATTTTACACTAATATTGATAAAGCTTATTCGACTAGTATTTGAAATGAAACAACTTTTACGGAACCCTTTGCAGGGTTCGTGGTCACGAACCCTGCAAAGGGTTCGAAACGTCAGGATAAACATTAAATAAGTAATGTGTAAAATAAAGGCGAGTAGATCCGTAAAAGTTGTTTCATTTCAATGTGTAGTGTTCGCGTAAACTTTAGAAAACAATATGCGACTAGTATTTGTCTGCACAGACTATTTGAGTTTTAGTACCTACTTAAAATGACGTAATGCTTGTTAAACCATTTTATAATGAAATTCTGAAAAAAAAAATTTTTTGTGTAAGTCTGCTTTATTGTGCCATAACTTTTGCCAAACAGTGATTTGGTACTTCCCGCCATAACAATAATTAAAGTACATAAAAAATCCTTTCCAATGGTATGTCGCATGTTGTTATTGGTTCCTAGGCAATAATGCCCGTCCTCCTTTGTTTTTCTTTATAGAATGTTTCGAGGAGCTGTTGATGTTAGTAATACCACGTAATACGGACTAACTTTATACTTAGGGTAATAGCACCAGTGTTTGACATGAACCAGTGCGCGACACTGGTGTCAGCAACTGATTTGTGACTAGCGACAATTGAATTAACCTTTTAATAATAACTAGTGGTTCACAGAATGTATGTTTACCTATATTTGATTTGGCACCAGTGTTTGACAAAATTTTCGTCGTTTCAAAATAACATAGATTTTCATTGAAATTTAACGGAATGACATCTAGGACGCAGGTGATCTGTATTCAATTGTTGGTAAAGACTAAAATTTGTTGGTGACCCATATTTTCGAAATGTCGATCACTCGATGTATTTTTATTTACTAGTGGTCGCCCAGTGGTCGAAATTCGACCGTAATTGTTATAAAAAAGCTGTTTACTAAACAATATTTTATTAAGGCTGCACGGATTGTATCTTAAGCAATGAAAAATTTAAAAAGATAGAATGTGAGTTTTTGGATTGGCATTGACAGATTTCGGCAGCTCCTCTTCCATTTTTGAATATTTTTGAAAAATGTATAATACAATGTTTATTTAATTTAATGTATTTTTTTTGCATAATTTAAAAAAAATATTAGCATTCTACACTCCTCTATATAAACTATAAGTGTGCGAAATTTCATACTCCTGCGTCCGCGCAATTTTCGTAAAAAGGGGTACAAAGTTTTTGCTTCACGTATTAATATATAGATAATAATAAATTCGTTTATTTGACCGCCACAGTCGGATATAATCGACAAGTGATGGCGTGCCTTCATGCCAACGACGGCAATGATCGACAATTCCTATAGTTTACAAAACAAAAATAAATACATTTGTAAATTTTGGAATCCCTATTCCTGTTACAAGTTGTTACTCTGAATTGAATGCTTGGCGTACGGGACACGGACGCATTAATCATGTGGCGGTCAAAAGGGTAATACAGACCACCTGTATGTACACACGGCGGCAGATCAACCTACCCAAACCTGTCAAATTTCTCCAATGAATATTGATCCTTTTAACTAAACAATAAAGTTCAAAACTGATTGTAGAAATTGGCAGTTTTGGGTAGGTTGATCTGCCGCCGTGTGTACTTCCTAGCTGTTTCAAACACTAGGCTTAAAGTGACCAACAAAGGTGTCACTTCAATACTTAGAAATTTAATTATTTTCTGTAATTATTGTCAATAAATAGAAAAATAAACAGCATTGCTTGTTTTCTAAGCAAAAACGAAATAAATATATTTAACTTATACACAGAATTCTTTAAATTGTAGAAAAAACTTTATAACGGGACGATTAAATAACACTCGCTTGGCTAATGTGATTGGTATCGTCGAAGTGCCAGATAGTCTATTCATAACTTTAGTCTTAGTCGAGAAATAGAACTTAAAGTTTAGAGTCTAGACTGATCGACAGAATTTAGATTCGCCATCATCAAACAGAAGAAAGAAGAACTTATGTTTTATTATTAACTTCATTGTTATTACGTAAAGCGAGTTATGAAACGATTTGAACGTAAATAATTTTGTTTATTTAATTTGTGCTCGTCTTTTTTCTTTGTATCATGGTGTCGGTCGTGTCGCCGCGGGCAAAAGCAAAACGTCAAATATATCACGTCCAATTAGTGCTCAGTAGTGTCGCTTTTCGTCGCCATTTTTGAAAGCAGAGCGCGGATCAACTGGTGCAGTTGGAATTTGTAAAGTTTGGCAACATTTAGCACTTAATTAAATATACAAACACAAATAGGGGATGTCTACATCAAAAATAGAGTCATTCATTTTAATATATGCATGTACTTGAGATGAAAATAGAAATACTACAATTCATAGTTTTGGTAATTAACTAATTACAAAAGCTACATTCGTACTACTAAAAGCAATTCTCGTTTTGGATCCCATTCAGTATGTTCTGACTTAAACAATTCAAAGTCAAAGCATTATCCGACTTACTTACCGAGTATACTTAAGAGTGGTGAACTGGTGACTTAGTGCCTATTTTTGCGGTCGATCTGTGCAATAGTAAACTGTAAAATTTATCAAAATAAAAAAATAAATGTTTCCCACACACACCAATTATCTAGCCCCAAGAAAAGCTTCTTTAAGAAACTCGAGAAATGGTTAACTAGACAACGGATAAACATACTTAATATACTTAAGAGCGTTTACGCCGCACACTAGCGCCACTAATGAAAAAAAAAACATATCTAGTAATTAGAGATAGAAAATCAAATTATGCTCAACAAACTATTTGAATGAAGTAATTTAGCATTTTTACGTCACCTAATTACTAGATATGTTTTTTTTTCATTGGCGGCGCTAGTGTGCGGCGTAAACGGTCTTTAATATATACTTATTATAAATAAGAAACACCCAAACCCGAAACAATTTAGAAAAACAGGTATTTCTAAATTTATCCGACCGGGGATCGCACCCGGGACCTCAGAGATGGCGACACCATGAAAACCGGTGTGCAAGCCACTCCACCAAGGAGTTCGTCAAACGGGTTCAAGAGTCAATTCAAGAGTTTCAATACAGAATGACTGTTAACATTAATTCTAAATTTTATCTTATCTTATCTTATCTCTACATATGTAGCAGCTTTAAGAAACTGCAACACTGATTTTCGGAGTAGCCTGTAATTATATCTGTTTAGTATTCGTAATTCCCCTAAATGTTTTACAATGGTCAGTAATTTGGATCAGAGAAAAAAAATGTTCAAAGTTATGGTTCTACTTCTTAGATATGCTTCCTTAAAACATTGTTATATCTACACCAAAATTAATACATAACATAGCGATCGATGGTTGTAAATATAGAATCGCCCAATCATTAAATAGTAAATGGTCCGCTCACGTGAAAGCGGCGCTATGAGCTGTCTGCAGCAATTATATAGCAATTAGCGTCCGCTATGACTACTTTAATGCATTTCAGTTCACCGTTGAATTAACCGCGGCCGCCGCAATAAAACAAATTTATGACTTCACGATAGCACCTCCACTACAGCTCTATTCAATTTATGACAAAGAGTGTTTCCAACAAAGCGAATCAGACGGGGAAAGCCAAATATTTCGCTACCGTTCGCAATGAAAAGGCGAAATCTTTATGTTATTACTGTCTAAGGTCAGATACTCCTGTTTCAAGGAATTTATTTTATTTAGATTTTGCGATATTTTACATTTATTTTTAACACCTACAGAAAGTGTTCAAAGAATTTGTGGTGTGTCAATTTCATCAAGCGTGTCATGCATGATCATAGTCATACATAATTTGTTTTACTCTTCAGAAGCATCTTTCCTCTTAGAATTGCAGCACGTGAAACTATTTTTAATAAGACGTTAAAATATATATAAAAAAATAATAATAAGAAAAAAAAGAGGAGGGTTTTTTTATCAAGAAATCACTGGTTAAAATAACAAAACATACTTAATTGATTTTTTATTTTATTTTACTAAAACATTTAAAAACGTTGTCGCAACGTAATGTCATTGTATTTAAAGATAACATAACGCTATGGTTATATTCTTTTTGAAGTAAAACGAAGTAATTGCTATGGTGGTTGTTTTATGCCTGGTTCCTATATCTAACGGATCGTCGCTCTACTTCAGTTACCATCCGTTTTGTTGTTACTAACAACGAGGCGTTCTTAGCGTTCCACAACAATCCGTTTATGCTTACCAGCGACGAGTGTTCGTAGATAGACCGATCCTCCTTCTGCCCTCACGCGTTTCGTTCCGGATTTTTTAATGATTTCGTTCCTTCAAAAACTATTTTTAAAACATAGTTTAGAATCGTAACTGTACTTTAAAAAAAATCATAATGTAATAAATTACAATTTAGTTACTAGTTCGGTAATCCTAGAACGATTTTGTTAAAATAATTTATTATTCATTGGTAATTGCAGCAACGTTAACAAAACACGTCGCGTCATTTTTTTGAAGTTGTCACTCATAGATAAAGTTTGTTTTTAATTGAAAGAGGAATAAAAGTTTGTGGCATCGGATCACAGCATTTTAGATATTAAAAAAGCTTTGGCCCTTATTATGGACTTATATAATCCATTTTGGTTTAATTATAAATGAAACACAGTTAATTATTAATGATTATTTTAATTTGTTGTTTTCGTAGTACTTATACTTTAAGCAAAAATCGATAACATTTCGGACTTAGCTAAATTGTACAAAAGGAAATTGCTGCAACATTCGTATTTAATGCAGGTATTATAAAGTTTTAGGCTTTTCCACTATGGATAAATGCAGATGAAATAATATCGTACCTGAAATAAAACCAACATTATTAATTGACAGTTGAAATATTTTATACGTAGACTACCGGCCATGCATTGTTCCCAAAGCATAAAATCTAAAAGCCAGCAATAATTGGTTTAAAAAGGAGGTTTGTATAGAGTCAGGCTTTGAGAGGGGGGGAAAGGGGGAGGGGTAGCCCCCCCCCCCACCTCCCGAACCCGCTCACCACCAAACCAAACGCAAACTTTTAGAGATATTCAAGATTAAAATTTGAGGTTAGGAATGAACAGTCGGCGGCAGATCAACCTACCCAAATCTGTCAAATTTCTCTAATGAATATTGATCCTTATAACTAAATAATAAAGTTCAAAATTGATTGTAGAAATTTGACAGTTTTGGGTAGGTTGATCTGCCGCCGTGTGAACAAAAATTAAGTATATTTATGTGCTATTAGGGTGAAATTAGGTTTTTTGGGTCAAAATATCTAATGCACCTATATGAATAGCAAACTAAAGATTTCCGAACGTCTCCGTCGCTGCGGGAAGTGCAGCCCCTCCGCCCTTGCGTAACAAACCGCAGGCACTCCATGCTACAGCGGGCGGGGGGCAGACTAGTACCACGTGGAGTCAGGGTTGACTAATTCGATTCCGTCACTAATTTTGACCCCAGATGCATCAGAAATAATACACAGAGCACAACAACACACAAACGGAGGGCATTTACGTACGAAACGGAATGACATAGCGTTCCTTTTCACGTATTTTTAAAATGAAATTTTAAAAAAACCACGCGTCTCCGGTGAAAAAAAAAATTGTTTTTGGAGAATTTACACCAACCCCCCTACATAATCCAACCCTCATACATATGAAAAGCCTGCGCTTGGATTCTATACCCGACCCTAAAAAAGGCCATTATCTTTAATACCGAAAGAACGCTAGTTCATTATTTAAGATGGTTATTATTGTATTCAAACTAACCTTGCTTCTGTAATTCTCAAATAAAGATATATTTCCGTCAGTAATTCTTGCACTGATGGTTTATCCAGGCAAAATCTCATTTTTCATTTTGTTGGAATTCAATGGTTTTGTACACGTCGTTTATTGTCTTCATCGGAATTATGCCAACCCGATAACATATTCAGCATTTCTACATCACCTTCACTGAGCACTGAGCATGACATTTTCACTATTTGTAAAAATTACTGACGAAATACACATAAATAACACAATAACCGATCAAAAAGTACCGGTAGGATAACCAGCAACGAACGGTAGATTTGACAGATTGACGCTTCTTATTTTTTATAGGAACGCAGGCTAGTGTCACTTCCATATAATTGATGATTAAACGAACTTACCTGTAAGTGAAGTTCTATCATAATTATACGAAGCGCCTCGTCCGAAGAGATTAGTAGTTAATTATTTTATATTGGTACTTGTAGTATCGCATAGATGTCACCACTCCTGCACTATCGTTGAGATTTAGTTTTTTTTTTTTTTTTTTTGTGGGTATCCCTATCTTTCTCTATGGCGCCATTGCCTCGCGTTCCTCATTTAGTTTAGAGATTCTGGTTTTTTTTTTTTTTTGGTGTATTTCCCTAGAGATTAGTAACGGGAATAATGGCAGAGTAAGGGTGGGTGGGAGTTACTAATCTCTTCGGACGAGGCGCTTCGTATAATTATGATAGAACTTCACTTACAGGTAAGTTCGTTTAATCATCAATTATACTTCGCGCCTCGTCCTCGAGATTAGTAGTTAATTATTTTATATTGTTACTTGTAGACTTTGAGAGTAATAATAATTTGGGAAATATCATCAATGGAAATACTTTTCGAATTAATGTAGGTTTATTTGTATACTTCATTAAACAACATTATGTAGATCAGTAATTTAACTAATATATAATTATTCTTGTAATAATCATAACAGTTCCTAATTTAAATTTTTCAAATCCATCAGTATTGTAATTTGCTACATAAAATACCTAAGCATCAAAATAGAATGAGGTAAAGATGTACAATCGTCGTTCAAAACAGGTCTATTATAGAACCGTGCAAACACAGTGGAGTTGCCGCTCCAACCCGCGGTGTTTCGGATTTAGTAACATAACAAAGTTTTACCAGGACATATAGTGGGTTTATTATTGAAAAAAGGTATATAATGTGTTGGCAGTTTGCAGCCTGGTTTTGATGTTTTAATTAAATCGGAGATTGTAATAGTAATACGGCTGGATGATGAATGTATATTCTTAATATTTATTTTTGACAAGGTCTGAACTCTATGGGCAGTTGTAAGTGACAGTAATGTTATTGTCTTTTTGGTCAATGTTAGGTCTTCATTGGGGTACCATTGACTCAATTGATCCAAAACGCAATTTGTATCCCAGGTAACATTATACTTTGGTAACGGTGGTCGGAGACGAAATACACCCAGTCTTTTGATATGTTTGGACCCAGTAACAGCGACAACGCTGATCGGCATGAGTTCAGGGTGCCATATTGACAGGCTTCATTATATAACTGGGTAAAATATACCACAGTAGGGACTTAAGCAAATTTTTGATAGCGCGTCTCGGATAAGACTGTTGCCACCAGGGTAATGGATTAGTGTATCCATCGAGAGCTGGAATGGGAAATTATCGTGTGTTTATGAGGTGGAAATGTTATAATTCTGGAGACCACAAGGGCTTTAAATACGGGATACCATGGTTGCGTATGATGGCATAGTGACATTCACAAGAGCTACTTGTAGCCTAAACTGAGTAAATGATTTTGAATTTTGCGTAGGTCACAAAGGAACAACCATGATACCTTTTGCTTTGTCAGAAATTATTTTCTTTAATTTTTTTGATATAATAGAGAAGGGAGGAAACGCATAAACATTCAAACCACTCTATGTTATGGTGAAAGAATCAATATTTATAGCATCAGGGTCTGTATGCCATGAGATATAATTTCACACTTTTTATTTATGCGGCTTGCGTACAGGTCAATATCAGCAATACCAAATGATTCTATCAAGCATTGAAAAGTCCAGTTTGCTAACTCCCTTAATGTCCCGGTGAGATTTGCGTGATTCCGCATCTGCGATGACGTTATCGCTTGATTTGATATAAGATGCGAAAATGAACAGCTTACGATCTTCACACCACTGCCAAATTTCCCTGGTTATCTGTGTAAGGTGTGGGAATTGGATCCCACCCATTCGATTTGTGTAGGCAATTGCAGTAGAATTGTCTATGAACAGGAGAATTTGGCAGCCTTGAAAGCCTTTTGCAAACGTTTTCAGCGCAATGAAAGCAGCCAAGAGTTCGAGATAATGTAGATGTTTTAACCGCTCATCATTAGAACATTGGCCACTCGCTGTTTCATCTTGACAGGCCGCACCCCACCCCGTCGTTGAGGCGTCAGAATAAATTTCAGTGCTATTTTCGTCATTCCTAATGCGGCGCACTGAGTGACCTATGTTGTTTAACCATCATTGAATATCGGATACAGTGTAACAGGAATATTCATTGTTTTATCATAGTCGTCGTCATTTCTCAGGTTAAGAAATTTACAGCGTTCTAAATCCTTAGTGTCAAGTAGCCCATACAATACAGCTGGGCATGCTGATACTAGCAAGCCAGTGACGTGGGCGAGCTTCCGGACTTTTACAATTTCTTATCTTCAAAAAATTTCCAATTCTGTTATAATTTGCAATCTTTTATCTAAAGGTAAGCTTAAATTAATTTCGTGCGAATTGAATGATCATACCAAATTTACAAGTTACAGAAGGTTTAAGAACGCTCTTTTCCTCATTGATAATGAACCCAATTGAAGTTAATAGGGTTTTAGTAATTTTTATGTTTGCTATACATTGCTGGTAAGTTTTTAAGTAAGTAAGTTTGACCGAATAGCAGCCAGTCATCAAGATAAAGTGTGGAAATTAATCTTGCAGTTCTTAGTAGTTTTAATTGTTTAAGGTTAAAGATAAACCGCATTTTACCGTTAGGTTTCGGCGTAAGGAATATACTTGATATAAACTGGTTTTTACAAGGTTCGCATTCAGTTCAATATCTACGTAATCACCAATTTAATCCTTTATTGTACATTAAAAATTACAGTCTAAATTACATTATAAAAAACATATACAAGGGTGAGCTTATCTCTAAAAGAGATCTCTTCCAGCCAACCCTAGCTGTAGTTGGAAAAGAAAGTTTGCGGGACCAATTGTCGACCATAACATAATTAACTACCTTACATATAAATAAATAAAGTAAATAGGTACATAAACTAATTATAATGCATATACGTACATACCTATACACATATACATATATATATATATATATATATATATATATATATATATATATATTATATATATATATATATATAAATATATAATTATCTAATATATAGATATTATCATCTGACTGTATAACTATATGATGTTACTGATTACTGCTCAAGCTAGAGAGGTAGTGCTCTTTCAATTTGTGTTTAAAAGATGCTACTGATGGGCTCTCCCGAATGCTGGCAGGCAGTTTATTCCACAATCTGGCTGCATATACGGTGTAAGAATTGTAGAAAAATTTGGAATTGGATTGTGGATAGAGAAGGGTTCTTGTGTCACACGACCTTTTGGGGCGGGAAGTGGCTGGTAAGAGAGTAAAACGGGACCGTAGGTAATGAGGAAGCTGAGGGTAATGAAGGATTTTATATAGGAGGGACAGAATGTGCATATCACGGCGGAGTCGGATTGGGAGCCATTTCAACTTTGACCTGAACTCTGAAATATGATCATACTTGCGCAGACCAAATATGAACCTGATGGCCAGGTTTTGCAGGCGCTCCAGTTTGTTAATCAACTCTTCAATAGCTTCGTAAAAAAGAATATTATTTTCATTACTTTTAACCGGAGTGTGTGGGATCGAATCTTAAAATGCTGGAGCCGAGAAAGGGATTTTATAACCATCAATCCAAGAAAGAATTGTTCTGTCTTTCGTAATAAGGAACCATTGGGTTTTAAAGTAATGTAAACGGCCGGCATACTCAACTGAATTTAGTAGCGACGACGTGCCTGTGTCTGCATCAGTGCCGGCAGCTGTTGCTGACGCAACGGCTGTCTCCATGAGTGCGCGGGCGGCGGTGGCGGAGGTGGTGCGCGGGGGCCTACAGGCTCGTAGCTCCTCGGCGGTGGGCCCGGCTGCCTGTATGCTGGACCAGGAGCTTTGCGGTTTAAATTCTTCTGGTTTAGTGTCCTCGCCCGCTTAAGTATATTTTTATGGTATGATGCATCAGCCTTTAATTTGACTCCTGATTTAATAATCGATTTAGCTGTTTTATTAGTCTCAGCTAACGTTTCGTTAAATAAAAAGGTGTCAATCTTAGTATTGCTAAGGTGTTCCTTAAGATCCTTTTTTTTAATGAAAAATGATGAAGTTTCTTCTTGTTAAGAAGACCCCATGATGAATATCGCATAGCCATCGGCTGAGATCCATAAGCTTTTAAAGCGTTTCTTTGTCCATGTCCTTTGACTTAAGTTGGGCAGTAATGATTTTTCCTAGGCAGAAAATAGCACTTGCTATCTGTTTTTGTTTGGCTTCTATACCTTTATCTCGCTTAACAGTGTTTTCAGGAATAGCCACTTTGATTTTGGTATTTATTTTTGGGGGAATACGCAAGCAATTGGCGGGTATCGAGTATTTCGAAATCAATTCTTTACGACCCTCTTTATTAAGACCCTCTGTGGATGTGTGTTCAAGTCGGTAAGCAAGCTCTTGCCGAATGTCTTTGCCAAGTTTTTCTGTGAGCAACGGATCGTCACCCAGAATTTCAAGGACATCAGTGTCCAATTCACCATCTTTGTTGGTAGTATCAAGGGCTGGAGCCCTCGAAGACGTACAGGGCGCTTCTGGGGGAGTCATTGCATCTACAGGACTATCGTCAACAGGCGCCTGTACCTCATGGGTAAAGCCTCGCTCGGCATTATCGAGTTCTTCAGACAATCAATCAGATAATTGCGGCATAGGTGTGGATATAAGACAACGTTAATACGTTATACTTAACTAGGTATGAACAAAAAGTGCGTATTTGGAAAACATTAAATAAAAGCATTGCACTTATATTAGATAACGATTGTTATCTTGTCAAGGTTAGGTAAAAATCCCCAATGGATTCAACGCCAACCGTTACTTTTGAATGCGTCGAAGAAGCCCCGACGGTTAACTCTGGTTGCATTTTGTATGTACTAAAATTAGTTCAGTTACATATAAGACAACGTTAATACGTTATACTTAGCTAGGTACGAGCAAAAAGTGCGTATTTGAAAAACATTAAATAATGGCATTGCACTTATATTAGATAACGATTGTTATCTTGTCAAGGTTAGGTAAAAATCCCCAATGGATTCAACGCCAACCGTTACTTTTGAATGCGTCGAAGAAGCCCCAACGGCTAAATCTGGTTGCATTCTGTATGTACCAAAATTAGTTCAGTTACATACATATAAGACAACGTTAATACGTTATACTTAACTAGGTACGAGCAAAAAGTGCGTATTTGGAAAACATTAAATAATGGCATTGCACTTATATTAGATAACGATTGTGATCTTGTCAAGGTTAGGTAAAAATCCCCAATGGATTCAACGCCAACCGTTACTTTTGAATGCGTCGAAGAAGCCCCAACGGCTAACTCTGGTTGCATTCTGTATGTACCAAAATTAAGACACTGATAAGTTAATAAAACACTCGTTACCTGAGTTTACGAGTCCGTTGTTGTGTGTTAACGGCGGCGAGTCACTCGCCGGGCTTCCTTTGTCACGTATTTAGCGCTGTAGCTTGCGCATTTTTTCATTATATGTTCAAGTTCTTCTTCACAAGTCTTAGGATTTTTACGTTACGGCATTTTGCGTACGAAATCAGTCGATTGAACACGGAAGAAATTTAAAGTGACTGGAGTGGTCGAGCACTAAAATGCGAATGAGGAACGCGAGGCAATGGCGCCATAGAGAAAGATAGGGATACCCACAACAAAAAAAAAAAAACTAAATCTCAACGATAGTGCAGGAGTGGTGACATCTATGCGTAACAATTAACAATACAAAATATGGTGACAAGTAACAATATAAAATAATTAACTACTAATCTCGAGGACGAGGCGCGAAGTATAATAAGGTTACGAAGCGTTACTGGTAACCCTCCCATCCGTTGGTAACATACTATCGGTTAGATACCTGACGAATCGTTTTTTATAGGAACGCATTTAGCTTACGCCTCGTAGCTAATACAACGGCTCGTAGGCAAAACGAATCGTTTCTTGTTTATAGGAATCGGGCATTAATAAGCTCTTTGGATAAGATAGGTCGTCTGCGATTACTACGACTAGTATTAGTAAGTGTTGTAAAACTATTTTTTTTTAAATATTACATTGTTCGCGCACTAGTTATCCCGTTTGGCAGAGTCTAGTAATGTCTAAAGGCGTAAAAATAACATTACCATTGTCCACACAAATTAACATAAAACTTTATCTTGTCATACACTTGCGACACATCTTTCTTGCCCTTATGAATTTCATATCATCTTGTTGAGAGACATGTTCAATGTTTCATGCCAGTAAGTCCACGTGAGTTATGTTAGACTCTTTCGACAAATAATACGTGTGCTGTAAACTGTTACTGACTTTATGTGGCCCATTTCATAGCTATTTCTGGTAAAGAAATGGAAATTTATCGCGTCTGTGCCCGGACTGTAAAATGTATGGCCCAGGTATACTTAAGAGTGGTGAACTGGTGACTTAGTGCCTATTTTTGCGGTCGATCTGTGCAATAGTGAACTGTAAAACTATTCAAGGGTTTCATAAGGGATACAGAATACTTGCGGTACGCAGATGACACCACCATATTTGCGAGTAATGCTAGCTTTATGGAGGAATTACTTCTCAAAATGGAGCGCGTAAGCATTACGTTTGGGTTGAAGATAAACCGATCTATGACCAAGATGATGATCGTGGATCGCGCCAACGACAACTCGCCCGAGGTGACACAGATTGCGAACTGTGGCGTGGTTCAGGCTTACGTATACTTTTAACCAGGCAGATTTAAAACAAACCCTACCACCAAACAAATGTAGTAGCTGGGAATCGAACCCGGGACTTTTAGGCTTGATACCAGTGGTTAAATACTAGACCACTGCGATGGCTATGTTTTAGTATCGACGTAGATGTTAGTCAATATGTTATACAACTAATTTGGTGATATTGGTGGCTCCAGACTGCAGCTGTTTTCCTAGCGACATCACGCGCTCCGCCGAAGGGGATAATGATCCATCACTAAGAATCGCTTAACTTATTAGCTTAACATATACCCTCATATTCTAATACGCGAACTTAATTGAAGATTATGTTATATGTATAAAAAGTTTTGCAGAAAGTAATAGAGGCACCTAGTGCAAGTTTTATTTACAATTTGACGTCAACGCCAACTTGAACTCAAGACCTCTGGGTCTGAGGTCACGTATCTTACCACTATACCACAGAAATTATTTTATTTATTTTATTTAATTTATTAAATCGTTAACAAAAACCAATTACACTAATTAACAAAAAAAGACATTAACAATAAACAATACAATTCATAAAAACAGAAATAAAAATAAAGCAAATTCAATCAAAAAACATAAATAAATTCAATTATACAATACAATATTACAATTCATTAATTCACATATAATTACAAAATATATGAAATAATAATAATAATAATAATATGAAAAAAGAGGTCTGATCTACTTAATATGATAAGACCCCTATGCTATCTTAAATAAGGAACTCAAATGTTAAGTAAGATTTAGAATAAGCTGACATTTTATATCTTTTTATTCCATACTATGCCACTCCCACACACGATTTAATATACATTTATCAAAGCTCAGATCTCCGAGTATATTTAAGATTCTCGCCAAAATAAGAATTTACATCCAAGAAGACGTCATATTCATTTTAATGAAATATCTAGAAGAACGGGGCTAATGTGTTTGGCTAAAAAAGATATACTTCAAGCAAAGAATTGGAAGACTGAGTGAACCTAACTTGTACAATTTATTTTTACTAATTGGTAAATCTTTTACTAAGCTTATTTATTCTTTTGGGATTTGAAATGAGTGAGGGATATTAATTGGAGCTTTTGTTTTGTGTATCCTTCAAATAAGTTTACATTAAATTACCTAATTTTTAAATAAAATAAAAATAAAAAATAAATACACTAATTCTAAGATCAATGGCGCAGCGGTTAACGCGTTCGAGTTGCGATCTTGCTAGTTAAGCAACTTTCTTAATGCTTACACCGAGGCGAGTGATTTGAAAATATCGTGTTTATCCGGGCTTTGGAATTAAGCCGTTGGTCCCGGTTGTTGTCATGAGATGACAATACCCAATGGGCGTAGTGGGTTATGGCTCAAACTTCCCAAATGCTATTGTTCATGCAAGAAGACCTAGTTTAAGTATGGACTTATTAGTCCGTACCCAAACCTAGCAATGGGACGTTAATTAGGACTAAAATAGGAAAGCATTTTTTTCCATACAATTATTCTATGTTTCGTTTTTAGCTAGAAGAAATGATATTCATGGAACCGTTTCTTATTAACCAAAAATCATTCAAATCTCTAAGACAGATTTAAAATCTTTTTTGCTTTCCTTTTCTTATTTGTGTTAGATTAGTTTGATGTTAGAATTTTGATGAAAATTTTCGGCATCTTTGCAGTTAGGAATTTAATCAGATGTGGATAGCAGACGCCAGCTTATTAAGTTCATTGCCTATTTGAAACGGTAAAAGCCTGAAAATGTTTAAATGCCTCCAAGGACGTGGTATTAAAGTTAACGTTTTTGTGAAACGTAATTACGTACGTAATTTTATCGGAGTCAAGATAAATTCTGCATTGGACAACAATGGATTAAGAACACAATGGAAATAAATTACTTTTTACGAATTTTATCCTGTTTAATTTTACAAATTACATTTGGTTTGATTCTGACGTTTCGAACCCTTTACATTTACAGGATCCGTGGTCACAGGGAGACGGAGGTGCACAATAACTGTGCCCACAGACGTTGCAAATGGTCAAGGGATCGAATGACAAGAAAAAATAGTGTCACTTGATGATGATAGACGAAAGGTGGAAGTGCAATTCAGTCGCTCGAATGTTGAATGTTCGAGATCTTTCGGCCACCAAGGCTATAAAATCCTCCGATTGTCGCGCTGCTCCATCCCGTTCGGTTACGTTGTAAAACCCATCGGTTGACAACTACAGCAAATTTTATGAAAGTCAAGTTTCAGAAATCGTTAGTTTTGTGGTGAGGTCACAATGAAAATGATAGTGATCTAAAGTTTACGCGAATGCTACACATTATAATGAAATACTTTAACGAATGGGCTCTCGTTTAATTAAACCTTTCGAGTTACAAGTCCGTGGTCAGAAAAAGACCACGACTCCGTTACAAGAAAATCCGAAAAAGTGTTTCACATAAATAATAATGATATTTTTAAACGCACCTTTGTAAATTTAGCATTAGTTAGTAACAATTAGTTACTTACCTTACAAATAGAGCCCGATTTTTCAGGATTTCTAATCACCTAAACGACTTCTCGTTAGTGGTAATTTACCAGGTCGGTTAGGTAAGCAGGCAAGGTACGTTAGATGCAAAGAAACGAAGTTAATTTGAGCTGTCATTTACAAAGGGCTCTCCGCGCTTCAAGAGAATCCCTTTTGATATAAACTTCCTGTCGCGGGACAGGTGCGAAGATTACGGGCACACTTTTCAACGTCCCTTGGACACGAAAAAATTGTCAAGGTTAAGCAATGTCAGAACGGAAACGGATTTGTGAAATATACGACTTAAACAACTTTAAACATTGTTGGACTTGCACCCAAAAGCGTTACGTAGCACTTATTCATCGTCATCATTCTATAATCATTATCTTGTTTTTATATTTGTCTTTATCATAATGTTTATCTTTTTTATCTTTATCTACAGGCCTTCTCACATAAACAATAAGCACATGATTGCATCTCGACCGCGCAAGTCACTGGCCCATAACACTCCTCCTTCCATTTTTTTAGTTTACATTAATTAATTCACTAGTCAAAATGTAATGTTTTTAACTGGAACTCTGTAACTCTTATTTCCTTATGAAACGGTCCTTACACAAAATTAAAAGATAACGAAATGTGTGTAGGTCTGAATAAAAAACAACAATAATAATTGTAGAACTTACTCAATTGTGAGTAGATAGGACAAGGTCGATATTTGCATGAAACATGATTCACTGCGCTCTACTGACATGTCGGTTCGGTAGTCGGACGGCTATCGACTGGTTTTTTTTTCTATGTATGTGTTTGTCAAGTTTTGTTGTATTCGGTGGTAGGTTAACGTGACATGTTTCAATACTATACTTTTTAGTTTTTTTTATTCTGGCGCAGTCACAGGATACAGACTATATAATAGAAATGCAAAAGACGCAAAGTATACCACCCCAAATTGTTGCAATACCCTTACAGGGTCATGGTAAGGGGCTATTTATAATATTGTAAGATCTGTACTGTACCAACATAATGCAATAAATAATGATGACTAGGACTATGACTAAAAGGTATAAAAATGAAATTGCATGCAATGAAAATGTGTAGCATATTCGTTTAGTTCAGGAAACTCTTTAGGTAATATTAGGAACGCGAAAGAGTGTTTTGTTTATGCTTTCTTCGGCGGCAAGCAACCGATCGTCGTGATTTTTAGCACTGAGATAATTATTGGGCACTAAAGAGTGCTATTTTTTATTCTGGTCGAATATAATACTCCTAAAGCACGATATAAAAGACTTTCGCGATGGACCGATTTTCCGAATTTCACGCAACGGCTACGATTGTAAGCTAATACTAAATAAATAAATGATCATTTTCAATACTACACTTCTCCATTATTATTCATTTGAATTCTTATGTAAAAAAAGTCAGAAGTTGAATAAGAAGCTAACTTTATTCCATCTCTTTCGATCTTGAACTGTCTTCTGCCCATCTGTGACAATTTTCGTTGTTATCCAAAAATGTTTAAATATCATTAAGTTTTTTTTATGTTTATTTTTTATGCGTATTTAAATGCCGACAAGGGAACTGGGCCAATAAACACCTATTGTTACCCGTTAACCCATTTCCACTGCCCCAGGTTTTTTATATCTCCAATTTGAAATAAGAGAGGAACAACACGTTCACAAATATTTCCCTGCTCTCATGTTGCAGTGCTGATTCCCGGCCTCTCCTATATTTCCTTCATTTTCATTCTGTTAAGGCTGTATGATCCACTCAGCCTGTTTATGACGTTATAAAAATTTCAATACAATAATCTTCATCGTATACCATTTCGTTTTATACGTTTAGCGGTGTTAGTTTTCATCGTTCTTATTGATGGATTCGTTGTTCCTTTTAATAATTAATATATTTGTTAACTTGTCAATAAAGAAATGAAGATATAATTTAAAATCTATACTAATATTATAAAGCTGAAGATTTTCTTTGTTTGTTTGTGTGGTTGAACGCGCTAATCTCGGGAACTACTGGTCCGAATTGAAAAATTATTTTTGTGTTGAATAGTCCATTTATTGAGGAAGGCTATATTACATCACGCTATGACTAATAGAACGCGGGTGAAACCGCGAGGCACAGCTAGTGCCTGATAAATCAGGCACTTTAAATTATATATAAGCAACTAAAGTTAAGGCACAAAAAGTGCGCATCAATTAATAGAAAGTCTTAGTCTTAGAAAAATAAAAAATACTTTTAAGCTACGTATTCTGATCATAGCTATAATATTCATTTGATAGTATAGATTACTTTTCTTTATGTATTGACAATTGAACTGTATTATAGATGATTATAGTATACTTTTAATCCATAAGTTTAGACACCTTCCTATTCGATAGCAACGTTTTCATTTCAATAGATAATGATATATATTTAGATTCAAACATAATATGTCGCGTAGCTGTGAATAGAGAGAAAACAGTTTTCTATCTAAGTTTCATTTTGTAACTAAGTATTAAGAAACTTTGTAACGTACGCCTTTGGCTGCCATACAAATACTGATACGTTTATTATTTAACAAGTGCCCTTGCACGACACGAACTGTAACGCCATAAAAAAAGAAGAAACAAGATTGCTTTGGAAGTACTGTAATTAGTGTTGTAAATAACTCGAGTCTGGGAGTTTACATGTATAAACTCGACTCAATTTTTCATGCCACGGTGGCGTAAAACACTCAATCATCTAGACTCGAGTCTAAAGAGAACTCGAGGCGTAAACTTAACTCTAGTTTTGTACAAAACTTGAGCAACTTCTCGTTTAGTCGACATTTGACAGATTCTATTTTACCTGTCATTGAACACTGAACTCTCTTACTTACCACCGTCTTCCAACGTACACCGTCTTCGTGGTTACTCCTGGTTGTTGCTGAAAATCAGTGATTCACTTACTATGCGAGTGAATCGCACTGAGCAACGACCCTTTTGAAATGCTGCGGCACTCACACATGAACTGTCATGAAATTATGTTTGTTTTTAGTGTAATTATTGTTATTTTACGAGTATATATTGTGTGTATGTGTATGTGTCCAAATAAAGATTTTATCTATTTATCTATCTACCATACTCGAGCGTACAATAGATTCGAGCACTGAAATCGAGATCGAGTCTATGCGGTATCTCGATATACTCTCGCCTAGTAAAGTCTCTGTTTTTATGAGTCGAATCTTGTGATTATAGTCAAGTGTCAAAATGTAGACTCATAGACTCGAGTTTTGTACAACACTAGTACTGTAAGTGTAAGTTCAATGACCCCCGTGAAGGTAGCGAGGCTGTATCGAAGGGCGGCGGCGGCTAAAAGGCACAAGCGCCCTCGACCAAATGGCCTGCTCCAGCCCGCCCTTTGTTGTGTATCACCAACTACATGCATTACTTTATGGATATTCAATTTCTTAAAGCCTCAAATATATTGGTTTGCCACGTTTGGAGTTTCATAATGGAATGTCCCACTGAGGGATTCGGTTGGTTTTGCTTTGTTATGGCGCGTTAAGGTAAAGCTACCGGCAAACCGGTGCTGGATGGTTCACAGAATTTATGTTTACCTATATTTGATATTTATTGGCACCAGTGTTTGACAATTTTCGTCGTCAAAAAATAACATAGATTTTAATTCAAATTTAACGGAATAACATCTAGGACGCAGGTGATCTGTATTTAATTGTTGGTAAAGACTAAAACTAGTTGCTGACTCATATTTTCGAAATGTCGATCACTGGATGTATTTTTATTTACTAGTGGTCGCCCAGTGGTCGAAATTCGACCGTAATTTTTATAAAAAGCTGTTTACTAAACAATATTTTATTAAGGTTGCACGGATTGTATCCTAAGCAATGAAAAATTAAGGAAGAATAATGTGAGTTTGGATTGGCAAATTGGATTTAGGCCGCTCCTCTTCCTTTTTTGAAATTTTTGAAAAATGTATGGAACAGTGTTTATTTAGTTTAATGTACTTTTTATGCATAATTTAATAAAATATTATTTTTCTGCATTCTTTCTCTATATAAACTGTAAGTGCGAAATTTCATACTCCTCCGTCCACGCAATTTTCGTAAAAAGGGGTACAAACTTTTTGCTTCACGAACTAATATACGTAACCACCGGTTTAGACCCAGAGGCCCCGGGTTCGATTCCCAGCGGGGGGTACATGTTTGTGTCGAGTGCACAAATATGTACCCCCGCTGGGAATCGGTTTGGTTGATGGTAGGGCTTGTTAGTCCGCCTGGCTAGCTACCACCATCTTATCTAAATATGTCGCCATAACATCAATGTTTGTAGCATTGTTGTGTTCCGGCAGCTAGGGATAAGATAGCCAGTGCCTCACTAGTTGAGGTGATGTGCGCTTCCCTCTTAACATCAGGTGTGATCAAGGCACTGTGCTTACCCGTTAATATATTACTTAAATAAATAAAAAAAAAATAGATTATCAAAAGTTGATCTATTAATGATATTAAATCGAGATTGTTCACATACCGTTAGTCACCTCTGTGGTCTAGTAGTTAGACCCTGCTCTAAGATGCTGAGGCCCCGGGTACGCGAGAGGTACATATTGTGCTCAGTTTGGTTAATGGTAGTTTTTTGCTACCACTATCTCATCTAAATGTGTTTAGTTCTGAGTAACTTGCGCTGAATAAACCTTCAGCCTTAGCAGATGGTAAGTGCTACCATCAGATGGGATGAAGGCTCAGAGCTTGAGGGTTGGCAGAGAGAGAGGCGCAGAGTCGTGACTTATAAAAACCCATACAAAATCATCTGTAATTTTTTTTTTAAACGCGACTTCTATTAAATAATTTATGCAGCGCAAAGCGTAACTTTAATTTCCTGAATCTTTTCAGCGGATCCTTTCAGTTACTCCTCGGTATAACTATCCGGTAATTGCCGGCCGTGGTGGTACCGACATCGTTAGCTATTCATGCTACTTTTTAACTCTTGTGGTCTGTCACAGACTAAAAAGGCCCTTTTGCAGAAAGACCATGGAAAGACCTCTTGTTAGAAATTGTGATAAGGTGATATTTTTTTTATTTTGAAAAGATGTTTTAATGCAAATTAGTGTTACTCTTGCTTGCCACAATTTTGTTACGAGTCGAAAAATAATATACAATTAAATATTTTCTTACCAAATCCTTTTATAACATGTATAGTGTCCATAAAAATGGTGTTTGTGACATCTAAATTTGTTTTTCCCTAGTCACGATAACACTGTGCCAGCTTACTCATATATTATGTTAATTTTAATTAAACGATATTGAATAGAATTTCAGTAATAAATACTGTTTGTTTTCTAAATATATAAAAAATTATATGCTCGATTTAAAAGTGTCTCTCTATCTACCGATACCCGACCGACCCGACGGGCAGGCAGTGTTACTAGAATTAGCCAATTATTTTTACTGTACGAAACCACTACGTTTTGAACGCAATTGCGATTTAGCATCAAGTAATGAGGGGTTTCGAAATTGCTACGATATACGTGTTCTACAGAACTTCGTCCAGAAGTCGAAGTTTAATCGAATAGCTCGATTGCTTTCTTTTCAAATTAAGCACTTATGCACGTTTAAACTTTTTAGCTGAATTTTTTACAACTTACTTACTTTTTACCCGATAAAAAATCCGGGTAAAAAGATTGAAATAATTCAAATTATTAAAATAAATAAAAAAACCTGACTGCTAAAACAACTATTTAAAAAACAATAACATAAGTAAGTAAAAACCGGACTAACACACAAAATAACTACAAAGAGAAAAAAACTGAAAAGAAAAAAAAATAAGTTCTACGATCCCAGAATTCCATTTGAGCAATGTTGAACGCAACGTAAAATATTTCCTTGTCCGATACCTATACTTAAATAATAAAATCTATAATAAATTATTTATAAATACATTGAATATTGATAGATATCGCAAACGGGGACAATTGTCAACCAAGCGGCCGCCGCGTGGCTAACTTAAAGTTGGTTGGTAATTCCGAGGTCATGGCGCGTGCAACGGTGCCGAAATATCGGATACTCACAAATAATAAATATGGTAAGAATCCCGTTAATAATTACTCTATTGCAAGTGACCATGATAATTTAAATAGTTATGTCATAGAAAGAAAGTTTAAAAATTGTCTTATTTTATAACGATATGTTCCTAATAAAGGCTGACAACCACGTACCTCCGTGTGGACGTAAGCGGCTAGGCAAAGGCTCTCCCGCCTCCCAGCCAGCCGCGAATTCCCAGGCTGTGCCGCTACGTGCCGCCATTGAAGACGGCATCAGCCTCTTTGTCACCTCCACTCTTGGTTTTGACCCAAATTACTATTGCTTTCGTCATCTCCGATAACGAACTTGTGGGACCGATTTCGTATTCTGCGAAGATGTCTGAAAAGGGATAGCTTCTTAAAAGTTTGAAAAGGGTTGTGATATTATTAGGCGATTGTGTGACATGAAACTTTAGGTTGGAATTATCGCTAGTGATAACGTTAAGGGCCCTATTACATTTTGACTATGAATTTTGCGTAAAATGGCCATTTTTGGCGTTCTCGATCTCAGAAACGAAAATACATTAACAATTTTGACTTATTGAATAGTGTAGAATAGCTATTGGCATAGTTCGTAGCGGCCTCGCTTTTTGTTAATTTTGCTTAACTTTTTAATGAAACCCAAAATAGCAGAGAAAGATTTTCATAAAATGTGCGAAGGCACTTTTTTGAGCTCCTAGATTGAACTACTGTTCTAAACAAATGAAATAAAAAAAATAGAATGTTATCTCTTATATAGTCGAATAGTTCGTAGCGGCCTCGGAATTTTTAGATATCATTGATTTTACATAGAAAAAAAATCTCATTCTAAACCAAAAAACTTCGAAAATCGCTTTAAGATCGCTGTGAATTTCTCCTATCTACGATAATATTATTGAGCAAAATTTATACCAGAATAATTGTTACTACATGACGAATAAATATTTTATAATTAATTTATTATCCTATTTCGATAAAAACGATAAATACAACTGCAAAATTACTACAAAATGCAATGCGCCGGCTGTCCGAACTCAGCTTTTTCTCGCAGAGTGGAAATTTGAAATACTAAGCATGAATTTATTATCCTATTTCGATAAAAACGATAAATACAACTGGAAAATTACTACAAAATGCGAAAATGGTCATTTAACGCAAAAATCACAGTTGAGATGTAATAGGCCTCTTAAAACGCAACTTTATCATAGCTGTCAAGACTATAAACCAAAAAAGAAAAGTCCTATGAAGACAGATTAAAATACTCTAAGATGGTGTCATTATAAAAAAGGCGTGATCTTTTAGATTTGACCTTTCTACCCAAGGTGCTATTAAGCAAGGTTAACTGCCCTCAACTGTTATCTTTGTTCAGTTTAAAAGTACCCCGTTGTGTTCCTCGAAAGCCCATAACACCTATCTGTCCTCCATTCCGGCGCACGGTTCTGGGAGCCAACTCTGCCATTCCTCGCCTATCCCGTATCCTCAATCATTATAGCGACCAGGTTGACATTTTTCATGACTCGGTTGCTAAATTACGTCATATAATTCTGCAGGAGTTTTAAATATCATATCTTATTACTTTTATTATTTTTGTTAACAAATACATAGAGTTACCTTATAGGACACAATAAAAACAAGATGTGTCTACTTGTAAGTAGTTTGTGTATTTAGATTATATATAATTAATTATAGTGTTATAAGATGAAATTTAATACATAAACTGTAAGTGAAAATGATAGCTTACAGGAGATCAGGCCAAAAACCACCACTTTTAAGCTGCAGATTTTAACGTATGCCCTCTTACGTCAACAACCAAGGCCGAACTACACACGCCAGACCACTACAAACTGTCTAATTTCCACAAGAGAATCTGAACTTTATGTCTTGGACATATGATTGAAAATATATTAAAATATTTGAAATATTTGACTGTGTACCAACACGTGTCTTAAGTGCAAATGAAATGAAATGAAATTATTTATTTGCCTTTAAACACGGTATACAAACCGTCTGTACCAAACACCAAACGCATCAAATTAGATGTTGCCATGTCTTTTGTTGTCTTTAAGTATCCATCCATCTCTGAGGTCCCGGGTTCGATCCCCGGTCGGGTCAATTTAGAAATTATTGTTTTTCTAAATTGTCTCGGGTCTGGGTGTTTTCTATGTATAATAAGTATGTATTTAAGTATTTTAAGTATGTTTATCCGTTGTCTAGTAACCATTTAACGAGTTTCATAACGAAGCATCTCTTGGGCTAGATAATTGGTGTGAGCGTAGGAAAGTTTATTATTATTATTATTTATCCAATGTAATTAATACTTTTTTAACTTCAGTATTTATTAACGCGCCTCGGTGGCCGAGTGGCAAACCGATCGGCCCGATACCCGAAGGTCCCGGGTTCAATTCTCAGGTCTGACAATGTGTGTTTCGGATTTTTCGATGCAAAGCATTTTGGGGAAGCGTGGTAATTGAGCCATTGCCCATCAATTGCACTGATGACTTGACTTCAATGATGGAGGCCTTCGCCCAGCTGTGGGACAATCATAGGCTTTTAAGTATGTACTCATCAAATGTTTGATTACCTTAAATATGAATAAACGTGAAATTAATAGGTTCAAAGTAGCCCTATATCTTACGATAGTCAAACTTTACAACGTTGTTTGAAGTCAACGCTAATAAATATGATAAAGTTGTGCCGTGTCGGTGTTTAGCCGCTCGCGTTGACCTGAACCTGATTTATGAAGCTTGTTAACATCCAGCGCGGTACACGGAACTGCCATTACCTAGACACGAAGCCTGCTTTGAACTACCTGAAAGCCCAGAATCTACTTTACAACCTTTTGCATAAGGTTGAAGTTAGCAGAAATGCTGCAGTGAAAACGTAGTTTTTAAACTCTGTGTTACTATAAAGTGCGAACTCTTTTAGTCTCTTGTCTAGTTTTGTTACAATAGCGGAAGATAAAAGTAATAATACATATGGGACTTGCGCCGTGGGTTATGGCACGATATGAAATGCGGTCTATGAAGTGCTGTGGCCCAAATTGCAATATTTTGCTGGCTCTATAAAAAAGGACGCTGAAGCTACGCGTATCGTTTGACATACTTCGTTGGTGAGAAGAACTGACCAAAAGATTTTAGATAACACAACTTGTACGAGTAATATTAACATTGATTCTAATTTCTGGACATGCTTAGACCTATTTTATTCAATGTAGGTATTACTGTGTGAATTTTACATTTCATTTGATTAGAAAGAAAACTTTCCTACACTCACACCAATTATCTAGCCCAAGAGAAGCTTCGTTATGAAACTCGTTAAAAATGGTTACTAGACAACGGATAAACATACTTAAATTACTTAAATACATACTTATTATACATAAACGACCTCCTCGGTCGAGTGGCTTGCACACCGGTTTTCATGGTGTCGCCATCTCTGAGGTCCCGGGTTCGATCCCCGGTCGGATCAATTTAGAAATACCTGTTTTTCTAAATTGTTTCGGGTCTGTGTGTTTCCTATGTATAATAAGTATGTATTAAGTATTTTAAGTATGTTTATCCGTTCGAGTTTCTAAAGGAAGCTTTTCTTGAGGCTAGATAATTGGTGTGAGTGTGGGAAACATTTTATTTCATTTATTTATAGAAAACACCCAGACCCGAGACAATTTAAAAAAACAATAATTTCTAAATTGACCCGACCGGGGATCGAACCCGGACCTCGGAGATGGCGACACCATGAAAACCGGTGTACAAAGCACTCTACACTTAAACTTTCCTATAATTGGCATAGGCCTCCTACATAAGCAATACCATTTCTTTCATTCATTCACCAGCTGATTTTATGTCCCCACTGCTGGGCACGAAACTTATCCTATAAATGGATAGGGATATCGGTTCATGTACCATCACACGAGGCCAGTGCGGTGCGGTGGTGGTCAACGACTGCTAATACAGCCGCCAGGACCAACGGATTTGCCTACTGAAGCACGGATGAGCTCGAGATGATACAGTTTTGGTCACACATCTGTTGATCGGTCTTTGCGGAGTTTGCTTAACCTTAGCAATCGCAGACCGCGCGCATTAATCACTGTAGAGCTCCTCAAACAATACTATAATACTGCCGCGCAATTTATGAACGCAGTAAAGAACATGTGAACAGTTTCGAGAAATAGATCGTAATGTCAGCACCTCAAATGTCACAATCAAAAACACAGTAAGTTGTAATTACTGCGTTCATAAATTGTGCGGCAGAATACCACAACAGAAACGGGAAATTGAAATGAAACAACTTTAACGGATCTACTCGCGTTTATTTTACACATTACTTATTTAATGTTTATCCTGACGTTTGGAACCTTTTGCAGGGTCCGTGGTCACAGGGAGACTGAGGTGTTGGTCATCTCAAAATTAGTTGGTAGCTTGTATTCCCTCATTTAAATTTAATCGGGTGCGTTCCGTTTTACGCAGAAAGAGCTTACAGTATCTTTTGGTCTGGCAGTATGGTGTCGGGGCTGGGATTTAATTAGAAAAAAAAAATATATATATATAAAATTTAAATGAGGGTATACAAGCTACCTACTTATTTGAGACAACCAACACCTCAGTCTCCCTGTGACCACGGACCCTGCAAAGGGTTCGATACGTCAGGATAAACATTAAATATAAGTAATGTGTAAAATAAACGCGAGTATAGATCCGTAAAAGTTGTTTCATTTCAATGTGTAGTTTCGCGTAAACTTTAGAAAACAATATAGAAACGGGAAAATCAAGTCATGGTCCATGCAAGATGCTTTCGTGGACAAAATAACTGTTTTATTGCGTTAAGGCGACGCATCGCTAAACAATTAATCTAATACGGAGCGTTTACGCCCCGTACCATAAGAAAAACTGTTTTTTTTTCTTTCCAATTAAAACTACAAATAAGTTTTAAAAAATGAACTAGCATATTGAAATGTGTGTTACACTAATCTACTACGAAAATTTAGATGCTTAAATCGGTCTGGTTTGCCTGTAAAATGCAAATCTATGTTTTAAAAGAGGTTACTTTGATATTTTTGTCTCTGTTATAAAAGTTAACAAATCGTGTTTCTGCGACTAGCGAAATGAAGTCAATTAAGTACTTAAATGAAAAATCATGTCAACAAATATCACATTCATATGTTTTGTAATTGTTGGGAAATATCAAGATCCCCGCCACGTAAATTTTCAATGCGTCGCCTTAACCAGGGTCAACTCCGTAGCACGAAGGAGCTAGAGATTTAATTTGGTCACCCATCCGTCAACCATGCTATCGCTACGCTATCGCGTTCCTCATTATCAACGGGACACGCACTAGTTCATGATGCCTCTAGAAAACCTCCGAAGGTGCTTCGTTTCACACGGCTTGAGGAACCCTTTAAGTTTCTCGCCGCCCCCAAAAAAGCCCGGTGTAGCTGAAAATGCCGTCGGAGGCAATTGGCAAACTGCAAAAAAATAGCATTTCTCATGTTAAGGCGACGCATTGGAAATTTACGTGGCGGGATCTTGATTTTTCCCAACAATTACAAAACATATGAAAGTGATATATGATGTGATATAACTCTTTTAAAACATAGATTTGCATTTACAGGCTAACCAGACCGATTTAAGCATCTTAATTTTCTTAGTAGATTAGTCTTAACACACTTCAATATTGTAGTTCATTTTTTTTAAATAATTTGTAGTTTTAATTTGAAGGAAAAAAACAGTTTTTCTTATGGTACGGGGCGCAAACGCTCCGTATGAGATTTATTGTTTACCGGTGCGTCGCCTTAATGCTACGTTGATTAAAAATAAGAAAGTGATAGAGCGCTTATATAATTAACTTAATAAAACTTTGCTGTATTAGTCCAGTTACTGATACAGTAGCCCTCACAGAAACATTCTGGGAAGAACACAAAGGGCTCTCTTGGAGCGGCCGCTTTCATTGCGTTACTCTTCAATGAGATAACTCTCGCACATTTCAATTTAACTTGTAAAATAATAGCCCTCTTTATTGACTGGTTTCGCATTGCAAGTGGCAGATAAGATAACACTGGAAAATATATATATCTGGTCTATATGTATAGTATGTGAAGATCTTCTGAACTGCCATAGTCGCTCCGCACGTTACCCACGTCTCTTAAGCATACCATCAGCAAATAATAATGTCTGTGTAATGTGTAATCCGATAAATAGAATGTGTCATGCATATCATTATCTCAGCTCCGATTTTGACCTATTCCATCAAAATTTTCAACAGTTTAAGGACTTATTAGTATAACTGCATGTATGTGTTTATTTTTGGTTTTATTTAAGACTCATGTATTGGGTGTCATTTTTCCAGTTTGTGTAACGTAATTTTTTATTTTAGATAACGCTAAACTACTAACTGTTTGTTCTCTTTTCTTAAATCTATTTTTAATACTTTTTAATGTTGTGCATATTTTTTTTAGATTAATTGGCTAGCAAAACCTACTATGTGAATCCTTTTATAATGCAAAACAACCGTCAATTAATTGTTATTATGCCTGTACCAATAAAATAAAAAAATAAAATGTTAATAAATTAGTATAATAGGTGCCCTTAGTACATATTTAGATTATTTATTTATTTTGCTCATTTTATACACAGTTGGTGTTTAAAAGAAAATATATTTGAAGTAGAGCCACATCAGACATAATATTTGGTAACATATTATATAACCACACATGTACATGTCGAACAAAATAAATAAATAGGTACCTATTTTATTTTTTTTCGAAGTGTAGTAGACATTACCTAAGCGAAAGTACTGTTTTATTACCAAAACTTCAACCATGCCAGTTTTTTTTTAGCAAGTGTTGTGATTGTGTAGCAACGACTCTTATCTAAAGCCGAAACGAAATCTGTGTAATTAATTAACATTGGGAAAAAGGCAAATATAAACTTTGACAAAATGTTTTCCAAAAAAAAAACCAATTTCATTATATCTCTTCTCCTTTGCTGTTTTTGACTTGATTTTCATTGTTCATCGGAGAAATGTCGTCCGTCAATTGTAATCAACTTTTTTTGGCTTCCACCGACGCAATATGGCTTCCGCAGACACTGAAACAAATCAGTGATTGGGGAACGATGGACGGCTCTCTATGCCCACGCACACTTTTACTTTGTGTTTGGATATATTTAGGTCAATAAATTACTGGATAGCTCTTATGGACTTGTTGCCTGTCACTCTCCTTTGCGGGGCTAGGAGAAACATTACAATAAAACCTGAGGTTTTTATTGTCTTATAGGGAGTGACTGCAACTGACATATTAAAAATCAAAATCAAAGTCATTAACAATGTAATAAGGTTGGAACTGCCTAGTGAGCATTATAAACATACTTGTTACATGTAGTCCCCCGCTCCTTCACAAACAGTGGTATACAATTTGTAACAAAATATTATACAATGTTGAAAACAAATAATATAATGTATTTACAATATATTAATGCTAATGATAATTGGAATTCAAAGTTAAGGAAAATGATAATTATTCTAAGATTAATAATAATGATAATTATTCAAGGGTTAATGACATTTAATTAGGTGAGTACGGTGTAAGAGTCTATTTTATGAGATTTTCTAATTTTGTTCATAATTTTTAGGTTTTAACCAATTAAATACCGCTAGTTTACAATCTTTTAATTTTAGTGAATATCTCGGCGGCACGGAAAATGGCCCAAACCCATTTTGGCGCTTATAATTATTTTAGAAATTAAAATGCAAAAAAAAAATTGTTTGAATAAATGTAATTGTTGTTATCTTTACATACTTTTTGCCAATAAAATGAACAGAAAAATGTGATTTTAATTCTTTTCAATCAATTCATAAAAAAGGGCAAATTTCGCTAAAAACAATGCAAACTTAAGCCCTAAAAAAATTAAAACGTTACACTTAAAATTAATAACGAGTGTCACCACCAGTGGCTTTGATGACCGCCTGCATGCGATCAGGCATGCTTTGGATGATGTTTTTCATGTCTACTTGAGGAATTTCTTCCCAGGCGGCCATCACCAGCGCGGTTTTCAAGTTGTGGAGCGTTTGTGGAGGGTTAGGATTACCTTTAACTTTTCTTTTTAGCATTTCCCAGACATGTTCTATAGGGTTAATGTGTATGCTTCTTGCTGGCCACTGATTTTTTTGAATTCCGTCATCTAAAAGATAATCGTTCACGCAACGAGCTGTTCGAGCTGAAGAGTTTGATTTTTGTTTGAACGCGCTAATCTCTAGAACTACCAGCCGGATTTGTAAAAATATCTTTGCATTTCATAGTCTAATTGTTGTGGATGGCTATAGGCTATTTAACATCAAGCAATGAACCATAACAGCAAAAAAAGTCTAACAAAACGCTAAGCGAATACGAAGTAGGTACTAGCGCGTTCGGGCGACGCGGTGGGTCGCGGAACAGCTGGTTAGGTACGCACGCCTGCACCTCAACCTAACCAAAACTGTCTAATTTGTCTAATCGATATTGATCTTTATACCCTGTAAAATGGTATTGAAACCTTTGTACTGAAGGGAATAAATACTATTAGGTTTAAAATGAAACCGCTTGTAGATTCTTTGTTCTAAATAGGTAACAACTTTATTGAGGAACTAGTGGACCCGGCGGACTTCGTACCGCTTTGACAGTTTCCATCAAGTGATTGAATTCTCTTTGGTTTCCATGACAACAAAACAAACAAATCATTTTGTATTGGAAAATTAAATTGTCGTTTTTTGTATATTTATAGTGTGATTCCTGTGGGAATATCGGGATAAAAACTATCCTATATGTTAATCCAGGTTATAAACTATCTGTATGCCGAATTTTATCCAAATCCATCCATCCGTTGCAGCGTGAAGAAGGAACAAATATACGGACATACATCAAAATTTCGCATTTATAATATTATATTATAGTGTGATAATAAACGCACATATACTTACGACGGCGACGCGACATTGAGTTACCTTGACATTGACCGGAAGATGTAGCAAGTGTGAACGGGCCCAGGAGTTGGACACGGCTAATATAATAATGATAATTACTTGATCTGATAAAAAAATTAGTATCACAGTTGTGATACTAATTGGTGGGTAGTTGGGTGTTGCGCGTTTCTAGCGCGCTGTCGGAATGATTTAATACGGATCTATTCGCTTTTTAAACTATCATGGTCACTCACATTAGAAAAAATACTATTAATGGGCTTATTACCATGTTTTTTGTTATGAGTTTTTTTATATATATATATTTATATTAGAAGGAGGCAAACGAGCAGGCGGGTCACCTGATGGGAAGCAATCACCGCCGCCCATTGACACCCGCAAAACCAGAGGAATTGCAAATGCGTTGCGGGCCTTTAAGGAAGGAATAGGCTCGTTTCTTGAAGATCCCTAAGTCGTAATGGTCCGGAAATACCGCCGCTGAGAGCTGGTTCCACAGCACTGTAGTTCGTGGTAAAAAAATTACGTGAGTATCCGATATTTCGATTATCCGCCATGATCACGGATGTACTGAAGTTATTGCGCATCATAAATTTTAATATCGGATACTCGAATCACAACAAAAAACATGTTAATAATCATTATTATAGGGATCTATTCGCGTTTACAGAAAATACAAAAGAACCAAAAAGTCCTTCTGCAAGTAGTGTTTGGTTATAGGTAACTATGATTTTTTTTTATACTATTTGATACTATGAATTATCTACATCTCGCAAGCAACAAACCGATCAGGGATGGGCCAATGTCAGTCTCGGAGCCGCATGCCGTTCCGACTGCGTGATACATTTGAATAGACCATAAAACTAGGTGCGGTCACTGTGCTGTCACCTACGGGCTATCATAATGTTCGGTCATGGATGGACTACATTTTTATTGCCTTACAAATAAACAAAGAATAAGCTTTCGAACAGTTATTCCGTGTTTTGTCTCTTTTACTCTAATTTGAAATGACGTTTACATGACGGGAACAAAACACGGAATTTGCTTAAAAACGCAAAATTATAATTTATTTCATAGGAATCCTTCCGTGTATTGGATACCTACGTGATATTGGCGGGTTTGTGTTCAACAGTAGGCACAAAACATGCCATAAATAAAACAAGAAGAAAAAGAACTATTCGGAGCTTAATCTTTGTTTATTTAAAATGCACAACGTTTAAATATATTTATGTCTCTTAGAAAATTGCTTATCTTACAAGACTAGCACAAAGCTTGTTAATTGGATCAAGACGTCTTTGATAATATTTTGAGTATTTTGTGATTTATAAAAATGTTTAGTGACATATTTTTTAAAGAAAATATTTTTTTACCCAAAGCAATATTTATCAAAATTTAATATACAAACTTATCACTTATTTTCAGGTACCCATATTATTCCAAATTGAACGGAGCTATCTATATTGATTGTTTTTATATACACCAACCCCATCAACCCCCCAAAGATTATGATATTTAAAAAAAACTTTTTTTTTACAATTATTGCTTGATTAATTTTATTACTTGTGCCATATCATAAGGATCGTTCCCATAATTGGGTCACCCGGCGCCGGCCAATTGAATCAGCTCAGATAATCTCAATTAAAGACCAATTTGTCCATTCCCCGGTCAATGGCCACCCACTGCGACACTGAAAGAGGAATTAGTCTATTGGCTGATATGAGAGATGTAACTCGTTTAAACTAAATTAGTGATTTATGGAGCTCAATACCGCAGTGGTAAACGCGCACGGTCTGCGATTGCTGAAGTCAAGCAACTTTCGCAAAGGCCGGTCGTTGGATGGGTGACCAAAATATTATAATTTCGAGCTCCTCTGTGTTACGTAAGGTAGGCAAAGCCGTTGGTACTGGCATCAGCAGTAATTACCCAACGCCAATCTGCACTGGGTCCGCGTGGTGGATTATGGCTCGTGCTCTCTGGTGTTTCCATTCATAGGGCATTCCCATATGGCAATTTTAGATGAGCTCGTCGTCCAACAGTAGAGACGTAAAATGTATTGGTGATGAGTGATTTATGATGTAGCTGTCGGTGGTTTAGATTGATTTATACAGTGTGGCAAACAATGTCACGCAACTGCAGGATAAAAATAAAAGCTTGTACAGTCGGCGGCAGATCAACCTACCCAAATCTGTAAAATTTCTCCAATGAATATTGATCCTTATTACCAAACAATAAAGTTCAAAATTGATTGTAGAAATTTGACAGTTTTGAGTAGGTTGATCTGCCGCCGTGTGTACAAAAAAAAACGAGGGAGCCTTAAAGTAATCGCATAAGATGCGTAACATTTGACATCTCACTTTAGTAATAAGCAATTTTAACATTATATTCTGAAAATGGGTCAGGTATTATTTGGAATGATTTTTCATCATCATCATCATCTCAGCCAAAAGACGTCCACTGCTGGACAAAGGCCTCCCCCAAGGATCTCCACAACGACCGGTTTTGTGCTGCTTGCATTGATTTTTCATAACAAAGAATAATTATTTTTAATGAAAATTGTATTTTATTTAATTAACACTAAGAGTAATGCAATACCGCGCGCTCATTCGTCAAAGAAATGGTGCGCGCTTACGCGCTTCGCAGACTTCCTGTTACACACTTCCGTCCCATTTCACGAAATCAAAATTGCAAGAAACCGAGAGGAAAGATATTACACATCAAAAAGACATTTGCATTATGTGAGACTTCGCTGATCTAGAGTTCTGTTTGTGATTGTAAAAGCCAAGCAACTTTAGTCCTAACTACAAGTAACAAGTAAGTTAAAAAATAGACGTCCTGAAGGGGTAGTAGGTAAAAAAATTTTTGAACGATTCAAAAGCACTTTTCTAAAGTTTATTAGAATAAAAAATATTTGACTTTCACTTTGACTAACATTTTGCCATACAAATTCTCGTTTTCGTTAACGTGATCGAATACCGAATGAAACTCACACTTGGCACCCAGAGCTGTTCCGAGATTCCGTCAGGTCTGTGATTTTTTTTTTGGGAGAGATTGCTGATTGCCTTAAACGGCATTTTCAGCGTCACCGGGCTTTTTTGGGGACGGCGAGGTGCGTAAGGGTACCTCAAGCCGTGTGAAACGAATCACCTTCGAAGGTTTTCGAGTGGGAACGGCATCGCACACTTAAAAGTGCGTGTCCCCGTGCCCTACTAGATTCTCCGAAAGGTTCGGATTGGATCGGAGGTGTGTGTGTGCGTTGCTTGAGCGCGTATCTTTTCATCTTGCAGTGTGGTGTGTTGTGTTCGCGTACATTAGATTATTATAACGTTAAGAGGTCAATTCGTGGTAAGCAACGGGTTCAGAGTTAAATAATCCCGGCAGTTTCGCTGGTGTATCGTTGTCTATCGCACGTCGCGTCAATGTCGCTCTAACACTTTGTTTGTTGCCTAAGCGGATTGCAGAAGTGGCTAGGGTTGCGCTACGCAACCATCGATGTCGATCAACTCACATGGAGATGTACAGGGTGTTTTTGTTGTTATATGCTAGTTTTCACCTTATGTCCTAAGTGTCACGGTAATGGAAGCATATAAGTCATTTTCTATAATCCCAAATCGTATCAAATAATCATTTATTTAGGTTAGTACACACGCCTGCACTTAAACCTACCACTGTCAAATTTCCTCAATAGACTTTGAACTTAATTTTTAAGATATGGTTGAAAATGTATTGAAGGAATTTGACAGTTTTGGGTTGACCTGCAGGCGTCTGTACATCGCAAAATACAACAAAAGTTATTTTGTGTTATTACAACTGCTAACAAATAGATTACGACCAATTAAAGCCAGATTGCAAGCTAGCATACTTATGTTTCTGCAACAACTCCGACGACGACGGTACCTTGTAGCAGTAGTGTTTCGCTGGATTCTTTTTATAGTGCCAAGTGCGAGATTTACACACCATTCCACTGATTTAGCGTAAAATAGAATTCGTATGGCATCAAAGCAATTACAAGACGGTTACACAAGTTCGTCACTTGGTGGCGCTGTTGCGATGCGACCCCTATACAAATTGGACTTAATTTTACTCGTTCTAATAGTGACAACAACCTAACACTTATTCCTTCACGCCTAAGCTGTCGGGCAATCACGAACAATTTGCGAAAAAGTATCCGTATTGTCATCGTCAACAATTTGTATGGTCTGAATAGCACTCTAGCAGGCAAAACTACAACAGAAACTTATTGGATTTAGCCTGATTTATTCGAATGTCATTATTAGTTCTGATAGTAAATTATTTCTCCTACCTCAGATTAAACAGCGTGTTTATTTTATTTATCGACTTACCGACAACCATTGAACATCACTAAAGTCCGCCTCTGTTGCTGTTTGCCGTCCGTCATACTGCAAATTGATTGAATGTTTAATGTAGGTATTTGTTCCCTGATCGCGATGTGTGTTGATCGAAATACGTCATTTACGGAAATTACTCCATACCAAATATCAACAATGTCCATAGAAGCTGTTTTATGTTTCTGAACCAGCAAAGGCCATAATGCTTTAATTCTTATGGTTTATCTCATCATCATCAGCTCATTTTTATGTCCCCACTACTAGGATACACTACAGGGAGAACGGGCCATAGACTACGACGTGGGTGGGCCCAGTGCGGATTGGTGGTTGCTAATGACTGCTAATGCAGCCGGCACTAACGGCTTTAAGTGTCTTTGTAAGCACGGAGGTGCTCGAGATAATACATTTTTGGTGACCTATCCGGTGACCGGTTTTTGCGAAAGTTGCTTAACTTCAACAATCGCAGACCGAGCGATCGTGCTCCCCATTAATATAATCTAAAACCCTTCAAACCGGAATACAGTAAAAAAAAAACTTACTTCCTGTCGGATACTAAGCAAAATCAAACCATCAAACTCCGGTTTTTTTAAGTCTTGCTTTTAGATTTTCTTAAAAAGGTAACTATTTTTGGTAGTTTCTATTGTATTTGATGTGTTTTATCAAACTAAAATATTTAATAACCTATTGTAGCGACACCGGTGTTCGACAGGTGAGCCCAGAGGTTGACACTTGTTTTCGTCGCTTAAAAATAGTATAGTTTCATTGAGATTTTACTGAATGTCAGCTCAGAGGCCTGTATACAATTGTTACTAAAGTAAAAAATCTGATGCTTACCCCCTAGATTTAATGATTAAAGGAAGAAGTGTCGATTACTGGTTCCTGTCGACCACTGGTGCCACTACCGTACGACTACACTACAACTGCACTACGCTACACTACAACTACACTAAACTACTCTACAACTACACTAAACTACTCTACTACTACACTACTTTTATTTAGTTCACGTGTTAAGTATGGATTGTTTGTCACTTTTTCCTTATTTGAATGTCTGACGAGCAAGTTTCTGATTTATCCTTAGTTCATATATTACGTACAAGAACCGTACAAGTTATAATGATGAGGTTCTGCAGGTAAACCAAACTAGTTCCATAGAATTTGCTGACGTCCATTCCACGTACGCTCGTTAAATACTTTTAGTGCCAGGTGATAGTAATCTTACTACAAGCTGCCAAGGCCTGTTAGTTTTTTTTGATGTTTTGGCATTTTACTTTATTATATTTTTTGTTTTTTTTTATTACCTACTCAATTTTTTTAACATGGTCCTGCAGCGTACCACGTATAGCCAAAAATATGTGTTAACACTCTGCATGTCTAGCCCATCGCCTTCACCAGTTTTGCCCAACCCCTGGTAAGCCTGGTACTTTAGCTCGCGAAGCTGAAGCAGCGCTCGCAAATGAAATCGAATAAGGAATACACACATTTGCTAAATGTGAACAGCCAAGGAGGAGCATCATGGCGTAGTAGTAAACGCGCCCGGTGTACGAGTGCTGAGGTTAAGCAACTTTCGCAAAGGCCGGTCATCGGATGGGTGACCAAACATTTTATCATCTCGAGCTCCTCCGTGCTTCGGCAGGCACGTAAAGCCGTTGGTCCCGGCTGCATTAGCAGTCGTTAACACCCAGCTCGTGGTGGTTTATAACCCGTTTTCCCTAGTCATCCTTAAGGAAGGCTCGTACCCCAGCGGTGGGGGACATGAAATGAGCTGATGATGACGAACACAATCTCGAGCTATGCATTGAAATAATCCGAAATACACTTTGCCCGACCTGGGAATTGAACCTGCGGTTATCAGGAAGACCGTTTTGCCACTCGGCCACCGAGGTGTTAGTTTAGTGCCCAACTCGGTTATTAGTGTAAAAAGATTCCAAGATTTCGTGGTACGTGTCGGCGGCGGTGGCGCGCTGTTCAAAGGCTGAGAGCACTCTTGTGCCAGCGATGTCCTGATACTGCACGTCCTGCGCGACACGGTCCTAGGGCAGGCGAGCTCAATTATGTATGACTGCACTTTTGTACTCTGGCACAGTAACAGGGACAAATTATAAAAACAGCCATTAATATATCGATAGACCTTTATCATTAAATAGCATCGTTTTTTCTTTCATTCAATAGCACCTTCATTGGCAAAAGTTCTAACTGTTCGATAATATTTTGCCATAAAACCAGGAGCTAATATGCACTTTTATAAGGGTTTTACCATTTATACTAAGCTTGCTTACTAAATTTTCATTTAAACAACTATATACTAACGCGCCTGTTAGCACTACGCAACAAGCTTCACCTCCACTTAAACAATACTTTATAATTAAGCCCATATTTTCATTTAATCTTTTTTTTAATATCTCAAATGTATGCTTATGGCATAAGCAAAGAGAGGCCCAGCAGTGGGTCGAGAAGGGCTAATGATGATGATGATGCTGTGGCATATTTTATATGACGATGTCTGCCTTTGTACTCTAGTAATATGACATTGACAACTAGTCTTAGGCTCAAAGATCGGTTGGTTTCCCAGCGGGGGTACATACTTATGCTCAGCTCGATGGTGGCAGGGCTTTTTTAGAGTCTGGATGGCTACTACAACCATCTTATCTAAGTCTATCTTCATTACAACTATGTTAAATGCATTTATAGAGGTAGACAACATTTTTTGTAAAACAATTATACATTTTTTAATTTTCATATTATAACATTATAACAGGCAAAACCTGCCTCGGCTCTTCAATATATAATGAGAAGTTGGGGCCAGCCCTTAGCATATTTATTTAAACAGGATTATACAAGCACGAGCATGATAGGTACTCAAAAAGGTTAAAATTTTGTTGTCTGTGGCCAACTTGTTTTTATCTCCAAGTTCAAGGCTGAAGCCGTAAACCGCGCAGCCTGCCTTTTACGTCCGATTTTATTGTACTTTTTACACTTTCACTACAATTTCAATATATTTTTCAGGTACATACCTACGTACAGTAGACGGGCAGTGTTTGCACACTTCACCGGAGCTTCGCTTTAAATGAGGTAAAAGTGTTTGCAGACGAGTCCCAGCAGCGGAACTCTTCGACATCACAAGCAATGTTTTACTTTTTTAATTTTTAATTTTTGTCCTTTTTTCTGAGGATACTTAGTTGAGGTTATAATGCTATTATAACCTCTTTTTACGCCTCATGATAAACATGTATGCGTTTGTTTGTTTCTCAAAATCAGCAGTTCACTTTAATACATAAGTAGAAGTTAGGTAGTCACATTTTCTAAATAAAAAAGCTTCCGCAGGTTCCACCGTTTATTATTTTTAAGTTCAAATTAAGGAACTTACTCTATTTGAATTGCAGATTTAAATCATATCTTAATAATATGTCTGAAGTATTTTAGACGAGTTTTATTTACTATTCGAGGCCGTTAACGAAAACGAAAATTTGTAAGACAAAAAAAAAGCAGCTTTACCTCGTTTGTCACAGGGCGCTACTTCAGTACCATACCTACTAGTTTCCATAACGTTATCGAATAAGTAGTTAGTAAAACTAGCACTAGACACTCAGCTTGTAGTGAAGTGTTCAACCGTGAACCGTGTTAGTGTATCTTGTCGGCTACCCCTAGTTTCGCCGCATCGTCCGCCGCCGTAAGGGCGCGCGGCAGCGTCAGACGGGCGGGAAACGCGACCCAAACGCCCGCCTCTCCCTTGCCTAACGTGGAGGGGAAAAAAAAGAAAACGACGCGCGCCCCATTCGAATGCGGAACGGCGAATTCCAATTTCGAAATGGAATAATTTTATTTTTTACAACTGCCAGTGACGTGTCGTATGTACGTGCATTGTGAAGTGCAAAGTGAAGTTTTGATAACTTGATGTGGTTGTGAGAAAAGTTTACGCACAAAAAAAAAAGTATTCGTGCTTTCCTCTGAGTGAAGTCAACCTTTTTGCGTAATAGCTGTTTCGGCTTTGGTTATTTGTTCCGTGGCCTGTTCTACAGATTAGCAACAGGCATCTGCGCTCGGGGAGCGATGCGGCGCGGCCAACACATGGGCCTTAATAAGAGTTACTGTTGAGGCCGGCCGTACGTGATTCCGTTGCGTCTTTATACCGCGGCTGGGGAAATTGCAAAATGCCTTTCCTAATACAATGTAAACTTGTGTTTCTCGTAAAAATAATGAAATTACTTATTCAAAATAACAAGAAATAAAGATCATGTTCAAGTTAGTGGTTTAATGACCATTAGTCTACGAAAAAATTTCGAAAATTATATAAAACCTGAAAAAGCGTCATCCTAGGACTCGGAACTCACTACCATTCGCTCTCTAGGTAGGTAATACTTAGCTTCTGCATTTGAGCTACCATGATGCTGGTTTCTTATCCTATAAAGTCGCAATTGGATTAGCATTCGGCCGTGGGTTCATATCCCGACCGCTACACCTACAATTTCTTATTATTATATACAATTTCTTTATTCAAGTAACAAGGACTCATAGGGTTAGTAACAAATGGACTTTAGAACTATGACATACATAATATAATTTACATTAAGCTAGGCCTGACATAGTATTATTATTAAAATAAATTAAATTACAATTACTTAAGAAATACACTTTGGAATATTATTAGATTATTATATTTAGAAATAATAACTTAGTTTTGTTCGTCAAATGTCTCTTTAATTATACACTCCTTCTCACAGTCAATTCAAATTTGAAGCAGGTACTTCACACTTTGTCGAAAACATTAAAAATTACTTACGAAAAACCTCCTTTGAAAGTATTAAATATTTCGGTCGTGTTGCCGCACTGAATAATTGAATAAAAGTCACTTCACGTAATTGTGAAATATTAATCGAATCGCTAACAAATTCTCAATATAACAAAGAGTGATGAATGAAGCAATAATACAAAATTTTATGTATCATTACGTTAACAGAGCGTAAGCCCCATATAATACCTACGATCGCTTTTCCACATGGATTCGTCCCATTAACCTAAGTAGGCTTTATAAGAAAATACGATTTCAATGTATCAGTCGGCACGCAAAACAGAATATGACATGTAGGGATCAGATGGGTACAGTCACCAGCATTAACTTAACATGTATACACTTTTGACTCTTATTACATTGTATTAAGATTAAGATATTACAATGTTTTTTACCGGAAGGCGCAGCGTGGGCAGGCCTCCAACAAGGTGGACCGACGATCTGGTGAAGGTCGCGGGAAGCCGCTGGATGCGAGCAGCTCAAAACCGGTCGTTGTGAAGATCCTTGGGGGAGGCCTTTGTCCAGCAATGGACGTCTTTTGGATGATGATGATTACAATGTTTAAATGTTAAAGCTCGTGACTGTACATTAGACTAGACCTGGATTTTTATTAAGACGTATGTCTTAGTGTTCCTGTGAGCAGATACAAGTATTGATATAAAAAACCCTTCTGTCCTAATTTAATGTGAAATGTGGTTATAGGAATGTGATTTTGTTGTGTGGACATTGTGTTATGTATGACACATTGTGCACTGAATTTTTTTTACGTCAACAACAGGCCGAACGGCCCGAACGAACGAACCGAATTTGGTCACCTAACAATGAATGTGACGACATTACGTTTATTGCTTAACCCGCAATACAGTAGACAGAATCAGAAAGTTAAAAGTTAAATAATTTTTATTTAAACAAACTTTTTGAGTCGTATTGTTTTCTAAAGTTTACGCGAACACTACACATTGAAATGAAACAACTTTTACGGATCTACTCGCATTTATTTTACACATTACTTATTTAATGTTTATCCTGACGTTAACATTAAATAAGTAATGTGTAAAATAAACACAAGTAGATCCGTAAAAGTTGTTTCATTTTTGAGTCGTCCAAATTTTTTTCGTATGTCCATTCAGTATGTAATTTCAGTAAGTTATTTATAAGTACTTAAGTATAATATTTTTACAAGTGAGGGTTGTTTTCTCGATCAATATTTTTTTTATAAAGATTCTTGTTAATGCTCTATCAACATGTTAACAACAGTGGCGGTAGCCCAAGTAACATTAAGAAAACGATAGCGATGCTCGAAAAGAATAAAATGTATGGGATTGACATAAGATTGACCACGTGATTTAGCGCGGCTTATGTCAATCCCATACATTTTATTCTTTTCGAACTTCGCTATCGTTTTCTTAATGTCACTTTGGCAGTTTTGTTATCTCACGTAGAAAGCTAACATGTTTGTGTTAGGTGTAGATTCACTTCAGTAATGTAAGGATTGAATCACCATTTCTCGCATTAACCGCGCTTCTATCCGTTCAAGTTTTAATTTAATTTACAGTCTAAGGCCACACATGTGTGAATGCCTCCGTCGTTTCCACCACAAAAATAAGGAAGCACAGAAGGCAAGCAACGCACACATAAACCCTTTCGCGGATACGGAATCTCCGATCAGTACATTCGCAGCTGTTCAGAATCTGATTTTTTTTATTTTTTTTTATTTATATACTCTAAAACATACAATACTTTTGCATCATAGCAGACCAAAAACCACTGAGGTTGTGAGATGTAGGTTAGTATTACAATGATGAAAATTTATAAATTTGTTAGTTTCACTACATTTCCACTATAGATAAGGTATACAAATAAAAGTTTAAACAAAATGGCAATACTTAAATAAATCAATTACAAAAAAAAAAGATTAACAATTCTTATAAAATCACATAAACTGCTCATACATAATACCTATATTATTAAAACCATTGATAAATAAATCAAAGATGTCATTAAAATTCGAATAATAATTATTTATTCGATAAATTCTTATTAGTGATAAATTCATTAATTGAGACTGTAAAATGTAAAACAATAAATGTCACTTCCAACCCTTACAATAATTTCTTTGCTCTGTGCTAAAAAAACATGTCCGAACTGTTCCAAAGATTTGTCAGTAAGAAATTCCTGCACTCCTTTCTTGCATTCCTGCATTTGTCGTCAAGTACCTAATGCTACCAGACGTTTTTTGAAGATCTTTAGTGGTAAAGTCTTAAGAACGATAGGAATTTTATTAATTTGAATTTTATTTGGTTTCGGAATTTTATTGTGTGATTCCATGTCCATGAGAGGTCGTCTATAACGCTTTTGTATGAAGCTTACTATCTCCGGTCTCCTTGTTTTGTATATCCACAATCCATTGAAATATTGCGTTCACATGACTCTCTGCGGCATAGGCAGCGTACTCTGTGACGCGCTGCGGCATCTGGCATGCTCTTTTATTATCTGTGGCATGTGCGCATATTACATTTAATGAAGTTATTTACACGTGATACGGCGACATAACATCAATGTTTGTATTGTTGTGTTCCGGCAGCTAGAGATAAGATAGCCAGTGCCTCAGTAGTTGAGGATCCCGGGTGAAGTGCCTTCCATCATTGGCCTTATCACCACTTAATATCAGGTGAGATCAAGGCACTGTGCTTACCAGTAAAATAGAATTAAGTATAAAAAAACGTAGGAAATGAAAAAGTTCGATGGAGCAGCGATTTGCGCGTTCTGGTGTGTGGCTTGTAAGATAAGCTTCTAACGTGTAACCGGCCCCGGTTGTTGCCGTTATATAACTATCGTCAAAAGAACCCACCAGCAGACTTATTACCGGAATAAGCAACCAGTTGTTAATTCTGTAATTGTAACGCGACTGCTGCTGCAAATGCACTAAGCAAGGAATGCTTTGCCTGTGCCTGTAAGACGTGCGAAGTCTCTGCAAAGTTTCAAGGAACTCGTCAAAGATCACTATCTGTCATTGTAATTCTACTGATAATCCACTATTTAATTTTTGTTCTTGAATGGTATGTATATACTTATGTTCGACATATTAAGTCCTTACCTATGAAATTGGAGTTTTGTATGAAGATTTAAAAAAATTTTTTTTTTCATATTATCGTTTTTTTAATTTTTTTAGCATCTATTTATTTTAACACTATAAAAATTGTAGAGTAGTGTGTTTATTTCACTAGCTAAATATAGCAGACAATAAAAAGAAAAAAAATCAAGTCCTTTCATAGCAATGAAACAAAAGGACAATTCGGCGAACTAAAAAGTTAGTCAATTTAAAAAAAAATTGGGTGATAAAGACACAAAATTAATAATCATTGTTATTTCTGAAGCCTAAGTAATATAGTCCTAATTAAAGGTGTATAATAATATTAACAACCGGTATTGACTTTTAGAAGTAATACACCTATTAATAAGTGAGAAAAAAACTCCAATTTCATAGGTAAGGACCTATTATTTTTATGGTCGTATGTATGTAGGTATACAAGTATATGTAAGTGAGTATACATGTGTATTTATGTTTATGTAATACATTACTACTGTACCTACACACTTTTTTTTTTCAACGCCTCCATCTTATTCGTTATCAATCCTCTCCATCCCTAGGTTGCCTGGAAGATATCGCTTTTAGTGATAAGGCCGCTCTTTGTACGACTCCAATTTTAGTTTTTTATGTCTCTGTTAACATGTATGTGCTTTTATGTGTACAATAAAGTATTCTATTCTATTCTATTATGAGCGAGCGATCATCGCTTGCTTAGTGCATTTGCGATTGTAATAGTTACATACATTGAGCTATTTGTGTCCGTAATAACAATTTATAAACTGCAACTAGAGCAGTTGCGTTGCAATTGCACAATTAACAACCGGTTGCTTTTTTAGGTATTAAGCTGGCGGTACCTACACATAATCGTACTAGGTTTGGTTGATGTGTATATTATTATTTAAATGACACACCTACAGAAAATGTTTTAAAAATATGTTAGTTAGGCATTTAAGTTTACCACTGTAGTCTGCTGTAACAACAACATTAGTAGCATTGTCTTGTTTCGATAGTTTAAATATAGGTATTTGGTTGTAGTAGAGGTAGACAGTATTTCATTAGTTAACCATCAGGAAACAACAAAGACCGCAAGATCTTCCCTGTCGTAAGATAAAAATATAGTAAATTCTGAAATGTTAAATGTTGTATAAAGGAACTAAGTAGTGTGACGTGCCCAAGACCTCAGTAGGTCGATGCTTTAAGAGGCTTAAAAGGCGCGGCCATATTGTGACGTCGCGAAAGTATCTCGGTCTTAAATTGCTGGTTCTTTAGGAGATTAATTAGGAATATTTGATGTCGGGCTCGTTAATTTTGAGCGGGAATTGACTTTGTTATCAACTTTAGGACAATTTTTTGTTATAACAACGAAGCGTTTGACTTTCACCCGGAAACCTGATGAGGAACTATGTTGTCTCTAAGTGTTGGAAACACACTTGTGTTGTTAAAATGCAACAGACTAAAGGTGGTAGTAGACAGGTGGAACAATAAGCCACCAACCAAACAGAATATGTACATCGAAGTTGGGTCCTCTTGGTCTAAGAGACCGATGGTCTAACCTAACCGAACCACTACCACAGACAGAGGCGGCTATTCAACTTAAATTAAAAGTTCTATTTAAATCATTGTGTTATTTTTTCCTACTACTTACCTTAAGGCGACGCACCGCTAAACAATAAATCTCATACGGAGCGTTTGCGCCCCGTACCATACTTTTTTTTTTTCCTTCAAATTAAAACTACAAATTATTTTTTTTAAATGAACTACAATTTTGAAGTGTGTATTAAGACTAATCTACTAAGAACTGCTTAAATCGGTCTGGTTAGCCTGTAAAATGCAAATCTATGTTTTAAAAGAGGTTTGATATTTTTTCTCTGTTATAAAAGTTGACAAATCGTGTTTCTGCAACTAGCAAAATGAAGTCAATTATATGATAAATCATGTCATCAAATATCACTTTCATATGTTTTGGGAATTGTTGGGAAAAATCAAGATCCCGCCACGTAAATTTCCAATGCGTCGCCTTAAAAAATCGGTTTACTACTCTCTCTCCCTCTTGATCTTTCTCTCTCAACTTACATTATGAGCGAAAATATGATCGAAATAGGAAAATGGTCATGAAAAAACTTGGTTCGGTCCACCGCGTACCTGTACGATCATGAGTAGGCCGCGCGTTTAACATCCGCTTTACAAGTGTTCCCACTTAGCCCGCTCTCCCCGGCCCTTGACCTCGCTATATATTTAATAAATAACATATTGAGCTGGAGGGAGGGCCACAATGCCTAATAAACCCGAATCTATAATGCAATACTTACCTGACTTATGACATCAGCTCGGCGCTGCCGGACCGAGACGCGGGCTTTCATGGAACCTCCTTGTGTTTTATGAACGTGAGTGGAGTGCTTGATATTATTCTGTTATTGTACGTTTTATTAGAAATACTGTTTTTTTATTGTGTTTCTACGAGACCAATGTTACTTATTAAGGCACAGCGAGACGTGGTTCTCTTAAATTGAGCAAGATCGTAAAACCCGCTTCAGTAGTTAAGTGTGCCACCTGTCTCAGACCTAGAGACCTAGGGATCCCTAGTTTGATTCCCAATCATCAACGGCGCTTTGACATGCTGCCAGCACAAACAATAGTTCCTTCTTCTTCTTAGAGAGCCTCTCCAACTAGTGACCTGTTGCAGACTCTTTCGAAATCCTTTTTAATACCTTTTTTGTTCTTATTTTTATATTTTTTTTGAATACTGACATTTATGTTTTTGGCTTGGTGCTGTCGTGATTGTCATGGTGTCGTGTGTTGTTGTGTTGTAATGTTGTGATTTATAATATAGTTAAAACCCGCTATCTTTCCTGTTTTTTGAATATATTTAGTTAGTCTCCATTAGTCCCTCCCACTAAGCTTTGTCGTTTTCATGACCGTTGACAGTCTGCTATATATATTTCCTCATGTATTTGGCAAGACAAAAGATTCGGCAGCATCATTATTTCTGCCCATTCCCAAATATTACGTAACTACGACTTTTTTTCAGATCAGATCTCATCTTATATAAATATAAAAACATTTATTCATTATCACAAAATAACATTCATACAAGTAAAACAATCATAATTTAAGATACATGGTCTAAGATACTGAAAAGGCATCTTCTCAGCATGTGTCATAGCACTTTAGTAATGCTACGACGAAAAGAGGCCCAGACTAAAACTAAAACTAAGAATAGAAATAATAACAAAACACTGCTACTCACACAACCTAAATGATGATCTTCCAGCAACGTTTCCCATTAACAGCTACAAGAGCATACATATGGCCTGCAAAAGCCAATGGTTACTTTCGCGTTTCGTTTTGTTTTTCTTCTGGGGAATGCCTTACACAGCCTCCTCCTGGACACGTAACGTAAAGTGGACACGACCGAGTACCAACCCAAGGGTTTAGACGCCTATAACAATAACCATAGTCGGATTTGGGTGTAAATATTCTTCACAAAACATCTCCTTTCATTGTCTTGTTAGTTAAATGCCTGCCTGCTAAATACTCCAGACTATCTTTACTTCGTTGTTAAACCAACAAGTCTGAATTAGATGCACTCCACAAACTACCCTAAATCATCTCAGAAAACTGTTGCGGACTAATTAACGGCCGCAACCTTAGTGCAGATTTAGCATATACATTAGCATCTAGCACGTACATTCCACTAGCACACTCAAAGTAATTCCTGTTCTGAGTTCTTATCATCGTCATCAACTAAATACAGAAACAGCAGCAATAATTTTACTGCAGTACCTGACAGGATGACTATGTACCACCCTCATGCCTGTTTCTGCCACGTTTAAGCTGTCTTCCATTGCTGTTTATCAGTTTGAATGGTATTTAGAGTAGTAAAATAACTGGGCAAAAAGACATGATAAACAACTAGCCTCAGGATCGACAACGCGTGCGTTGTACCACGTGTTACCACTTACATACAGGTGGATCTATATGCCTGTTTGCCGATTTGGTCGAACAAAACATTCAATGAAACAAGAAACATTTTAAGCCCGAAATTATGACAAGATTCAATAAATTCCAGGTTATAATTGTTGAAATTGTTTACAGCGCAGGCGAATAGCTCTTTATTCTTATAGTATAGTGTAACCCTTTTAGATAACGATTGTACGACGAGTAATTAGCATCTATTCTCCCTCTTGCAAGTAGACTCCGCTATGAACAATATTGATTCATGCAGCCATGAAACCGGTTCCATAATACCTGGAACACGAAAGTGCACCACTGCAATCTCATCCGCAATATCTTTAATAACAAGCCATCCATCAGTGTCGCTGCAATTTGCACCTTATCACGATACTTCATGATCCTGTATTCCCGTCTTTGCTTTCTGATAGCGATCACGCAAAGGCAACGCTTAAATTTAATTTCGTATTGCGACTAGCAAGTTGGAAATATCTGGATGTAGGCAAAGCAGACTTAGTTGCAATAGTTTCTTCAAAAACTTTATTATTATTGTGTTTGCTTTGCGTAGGGTTCACGTTCATGTCCAGCCTTAGTGTTCTTACCATCTGGCGAGACAAACGCTTTCCTATCAAAACAATATTTTGTGCAAAAAATTATACCAATTTTCATAGCCTTGCCATAAACCACCTTAAAGTTTTAAAAAAAACGAGCGAGCCTTGCAGTAGTCGCATATGAAGTGTAACATTTGACATCTAAAAAATGGGTCAGGTATTACATCATTTTTTAACTATAAAATAAATGCAGTAAATACTCATTAGAAGACATTTGACATGTCAAAATGACCTTTGATAGTCAAATGACACAATATGTCACATATAATAATAAAATGTCATGTTCATAACATCGATTTTAAACTTACAAAATGGCGCGCGCTTGCACGCGTCCCCGACTTCCTGTTACACATACTTCCGTCCCATTTCACGAAATACTCCCACAAATTACTTATATAAAAAGCACATCATAAATAATAACAGTACCTATACTTGAAAAGAAAATCTCACGGGCATGAAAGCACATTTGTGCTTCTGCCATTAGACAAAGAGTATACTCTTTTTGGATACGTCTTTAAAATGCTTGATGTGATCAAATCTCAATGACAATGTGTTCAAAATTTAAGTGTCCAATATAGTGTACATTATTTTTATGTTAATGTTGTTGCTTGTCGTATTACCATATTATGTATTAAAACGTTATTCCCTCTGTAGGTGACAGGATTATTTAACGAGCCTCCTTGCCCGTTAGGCCATCGTTATTGTTACCCCTCGAAGCCTCTCGGGATTATTCTTTAGTTATTTGTATTCACAAGTGATAAATTCGTTGCATTATTTATACGTTCTTATCGTGTGTAGGCACTGTTCTTTAAAGGTGATGTAAATGAGATCTATGATTTTATCTTTATTATGTATAATTGTATTTCTTTGTCACGATTTTGTTTACTTTTATTGCAGACTTTGATATATTTTAATTTCACTAACGAAGAAGAAAGGCCTACGTTCGACTGTTGCCCCCACGTTGCTCCTATTTAATCGAAAAATCAATTTGTTGTAACCATCGATGGTTGTAACTCTAATTCTACTCCACTCCAATTTGTTGCTAGAATTAAGTGTGGATTCTCTAGCTCTAGCCCTATCTAGCTTTGACACTTTTGAATAAAACTTCAGTAACATTATATGTGATGACGATAAAGGTGATGATACTGGTAAAGTTAACGCAAACACTACACTTTGAAATTAAATACTTAATTAGAATCGAATCACGACGTGATTCCACGTTCAATGTTAAGTTAGCCCCTACTTAACCAATTTTAGCTCCAAATACGCTGACTGGTTTTTCTCCTACCAAAATAATAAAAGTGATCAAATATTGCGAATTCAAAGCACAATATTAGGTAATTTTAGAAGATCTCGGATCTTTTTGTTATTACGTAGGAACACAATTAATCTCTCACAATATTTTTCCGTTTTGTTTTATCCAATTGAGTACGTCAAAGGATATCAATGGTTTTCGACGAAACCAATAAACTTTATTAAGAAAGAGAACTTTATGAAGATTTTGTTGTTCTTTTCTAGAAATACGATACATAATTGTGTATTTTTTTGTATTGAACAGTTAAGATTGTTTTTTGGTAAAAAAGACACTCTTTTTTAAATCTTTAAGCTTTATTTCTCTCGTAATTCCGTTATCTCTACTGTCTTGAATAAATATTTGATCGAATCCGCGAGATTAAAGCCTCAGTTTGTGCTTGAACTGTTTCTGCTTAGGGAAGTTAGAATAACGATCGTCCTAACTTAAGTTACGCATTTTTAATGTTTAGTACTGTCTTGCTGAAACTACTGGTTGTAGGTATCAGAAAATTTTAGATTACTTTTGAATTTAGTACTTAAGATCATAAGTTATTTGGGTATGACCTGCTAGACATTTAGAATTCCATTGTTAATTTGGAGCTCTGGTACTGTCTTGCTGAAACTACTGGTTGTAGGTATCAGAAAATTTTAGATTACTTTTGAATTTAATGCATTATGTAAGTACTTAAGATCATAAGTTATTTGGGTATGACCTGCCAGACATTTAGAATTCCATTGTTAATTTAGAACTCTGTGTCATCTGTCCGTCTAAATTATATTATTATAATCAAATCAGCCATAGCTGTCCCACTCCTGGGCAAAGACCTCCCCACACTTTTTCCACGCCTTCCGGTCACAAATGCTTTGTGTCTAAATGATTATTAAATATCTATTTGAGGAGTTGTTATGATTTTTAAAGAATAATGATAGTGTCAAACGGTATATATGAAACGAATTGCTTATTTGGACTTGCTAATAGTTTTGGGGATCGTCCGCCTTCTCCCTATTTCCATCTGCCCAACTCTTGTTCCTGCCGAGTAAACATTTGTCCAATTATTCACATGTGCTTGTTTATTTACTGTTAGGTCCCATAACTTTCAAGGGCAGTCAATGTTAGTCTCTTTAGAATGCAAAACTTGTCAGTTATTCATAATGACATGAAAATTATTTTAAAGTTAAATGGTTGTTGAAAATTCATTTTGGGGAGCATCGTGTGCGAGGTTTCAGAGGTTTTAGAAGTAAAAAAGGTTATTGACATTTCCGATCCGATCCGAACCCCTCGGAGTATCTAGTAGGGCACAGGGACACGCACTAGTGTGTGATGCTGTTCCCTCTAGAAAACCTCCGAAGGTGATTCACACGGCTTTAGACCCCTATAAATTTATCGCCGCCTCTAAAAAAAGCCCGGTGAAGCTGAAAATGCCGTCTAAGGCATTCAACAAACTCCCTCCAAAAAAAAAAGTTTTATTGATGGTGGTAGCTGTTTGCCACTGCCAGCATTCTTGGTATCCCAGCCTATAATTGGAGGATATATTTAAAAAAAAATCCTATTTGTTTTATTTTTTGTTTTCATAGTAATGTTTTTTGTAATTATTATGTACTAGCGGCCGCTCGCGGTTTCACCCGCGTGGTTCCTGTTCCCGTGGGAATATCGGGATAAAAACTATCCTATATGTTAATCCAGGTTATAAACTATCTGTATGCCGAATTTCATCCAAATCCATTCAGTAGTTTTTACGTGAAAGAGTAACAAACTTCCATCCATACCTACAAACTTTCGCGTTTGATATTATTGAAAAAAAGTAGTCAAATGCCCTGTCCACTTCAGGTTTCTAAACCCTTTTTGTACTCAGGGGTAAATTAACCTTGGCTCACTATTTTTATAATATTGTGATACAAAAACACACATACTTAAGTATTTGTGTTTTTCTGCAATAAATAAATAATATTTATCATTAGAACATATACAAAACAATAAGAAAGAAACATTTAACAGACAATTTACAGTTCAAAGTGGCGATATGTTCACTCTTTGAAACTACTAAAGTAGAAATAAAATGGGGCCGCGTCCCGAATAAACGTGTCGACACCTTCGGCAAGTGTAATAAGGGTCCGTAACTATATGTAAATGAGTGCACGGCCCCTTCTGGCTTCCTTGTCTATGCTCATTTGGAACCGTAGGAGGGTATGTCCGAGTGTGACCAAGCGTAAAAAGTGAATTTACCATAAATATTAGAAACAGTTCTTTTTCGTACTTTTTGTTGAGATAGAAAGTAGTATTGTCTTGGCTCAGTTCTCGTCGCCAAATAATTACATAGAATTACAATGAAATTTAACGCCTCGGTAGCCGAGTTGCGAAGCGCTCGGCCCGATACCCGAAGGTCCCGGGTTCAATTCCCAGGTCGGACAATGTGTGTTTCGGAGTTTTCGAAGCATAGCCCGAGTTTGTGATCACCAACCCGCATTTGGCAAGCGTGGTGAAAAAAACATATTAAAAATACAGTTTTAATACTTCAAAGTGATATGGAATTTCATTAAAAATATTACTTCCAGCGGTCGCTCCCGACATTATTAACGTCGCAAGTAGGTACGTGGGATAAGTTATTAATTTCGTTGATAAGAGTAGTCGTCGTTTATATGGATATGTATTAACATATACATATAAACATAATGTTCTTGCGCTCACGGTTAATGAAACCCCAAATTAATCTGGATATGTTGGTTAAAAAAATTTGAATGAAATTAAAATCTTAATTAAATTATGATGAAAACGTAAAAAGCACAAAACAGGTCGTTGTGGAGATCCTTGGGAAAACCTTTGTCCAGCAGTGGTCGTCTTTTGGCTAAGATGGTTATAATAAAAAGTTTTGAAAAATAATGTCATGATTGATGATGCTTATGTTTAACAACAACATAGTTGTAAAATAAAAATATATAATACAATATAGTAAAAATATGTAGGTTTGTCCTTCGTTCACAGCAAACCGGAGCATCTGATCGAAATGATTTTACTCACAGATATATTTAGACAAGCCGAGAGTATCAAGGCTTCCTTTATCGCGGTCATATGTTCCCCGGGGCATAAGATAATGGCTTTTGTGACAGTCCGACGAATTTCATACAGGCAAAAGTTAGTAAGTATGTTTATAACTAAACAAGGCACAGTAAAAGCTTCCATTGAGATTGATTGACCTTCGTCGACATCCGCCAACTTGTTTATGCCGCAGACAGTGGGGTGGTTCGGGCAGTCTCTGTGTCTAATCTGACAGCCAGCCGGGGCTTCCCCAAACGCTATCGACATGTTTCACCCCAGCCTTTACACGTAACATGAGCTATAATGAGCATTGGAATAAAAACCTTTCACTAGTCGAGTAAAAAAAGATTTTGTGTAAGAGAGCTTACTCGCTGAAGTTTAAAAAAAAATTTAGGGTCGTACTTTGCTTGCCGCCGGCTTAGAATGCAGTCTCTTTTGAGAAGAGTACGGCAAGAAATTCAGAATTGCTACATTGAAAAATTATATACCTACTAAACCGTGTATCGGCAAACGTAGTGTAGGACGCCCTCAGACTAGGTGGAGCGACGATCTTCGCAAGGTGGCTGGCAAGAGCTGGATGAGAGTGGCCGCGGATCGTGCTCGGTGGCGTGCACTTGGAGAGGCCTATGTCCAGCAGTGGACTAGTGTAGGCTGATGATGATGATGATGATACCTACTAAAATAATTAGATATTGTTTTCTAAAGTTTACGCGAACACTACACATTTAAATGAAACAACTTTTACGGATCTACTCGCGTTTATTAAAATAATTAGGTTTTAACATTAACTCATATTTTGCTTTGCTGTTACGCAAAGATTTGCTAACAGCGCAAATGTTAGCTTAACAGAAGCCAACATAGGTATATTTCGTAGTTACACAAAACTCGTAGGTTCGAGTCCTATTTGTAACAAATCTTTCCTTGCCATATATTTAACTGTACAATAGTTGAGCAGACGACAATGCAAGTATTCAACTGTATAAAGTCTGCGCTGTAACTTTAATATGATGTAGCTTTGTTCCGTAAGGTGTACCTAGCTTTCCTGTTTGCTAACTGTCTCCGTATTAGTATGTCATATGACTATGAGAGGTGACAGGCCGTTGACCCCGTAACCTCAGACGGCACTTGTCGTAAAGCAGCCACCCTACTCTGGAGTCTGAGCAGGCTCCGGGCACGAGATCAGCGTTTTTACGTCTGTCACAGTGACATTTGCCTTGCACTACCCTTTTGGCACACGTTAATATTATATTCGACGATTCAGGCGGTTGTTTAAGGCATAGAACAAATAGTAGATCTGTGGTTATACTTTTATTGGCGTTTTGGCGCGCTAGCCTTCTGATAATGTTTTGTTTTAACAACAGTTGCCAGTCGTAATTGGTGTAGGCTTCGATAAATAAAAAAAGATGCAGTAACTCGTTGACACAAAAAAACTAACAGTATTCTGAGTGTTGCCATATTTGCCACTTAACTATAAAGAATAGTATTGAAGAATAATATACTTCCATAAAGGTAGTTTTGTATATGAACCAAAAGCTGATATAGGTACCTATATGTGCAGTGTGGGTAAAAATTAAAAGCCCAATGTCTAGCAGTGTATTGACACAAGCTGATTATAATGATAATGAGGGCTAACACTAGTTTTTTTTTTAAATATAAGTAACCAGAATTATTTGGCCCTCTGCCTAAAATAAAAAGATTTTGCCAGAACTCAAATTATTCAAATCAAAGTTGATTAATTATAGTTCCCCAACATAATGTTGACACTCCAATCGTTCCACCTTACTTAATTCAACTTTTTATATTCGAAAACGTGCAACATTTTTCTTCCCTTTAATGGGAAGTGATGTGGGGTGCGGGTTCGACGAAATGGGTGTTAAGCTGGCCACCTTACGACCGACTCACGATAAATTTATCGTTAAGTGTGTGACTGACATTATTAGTAATTTTTTTTGGAGACAATTTGCCGATTGCCTCAGACGTCATTTTAAGCGACACCGCGGACTTTTTTGGGGGCGGCGAGAAACTTAAAGGGTTCCATAAGCCGTGTGAAACGAAGCAACGTCAGAGTTTTCTAGAGGGAATGGCATCACACACTAGTGCATGTGCCCTTTCCCTAGTAGATTCTCCGAGGGTTTCGGATCGGATTGTCATTAGTCCGGTTAAGAACTGTCATACAAAGCAAGTTTATCATTGGCGCAATGATAGAATAAAATAATAGTATATTTCACTTGTTATTATAAGTTTTTTTTTATACCACCTAATGTTAAATGGAAATGGAGTCCAGACGCGAAGACAACTGGTGCAGCGTGATACAACGCAGCATCAGTCAACCTCACTCTGCCGGCCCACAAGGTGCTTCTTCACGCCTCGTTTGAAGGACCCTATATCACAGGAAGGTGGGAAAACGTGTGCTGGTAGAATATTCCATCTTTTGGAGGTGCGACCCAGTACGATTATTATTATTATCCACTGCAGGGCAAAGGCCTCCCCTTCCTCCCTTTCCCCTATCTCTATGCTGATCTAGTTCGTCCCAATTCTTCAAGTGGCAGTCCAACTCATCCGCCATATCCGTTTAGGCCTTCCACGTTGTCGTCGTCCGTTTGTTGGGACCCATATTTTACTTAAGTAAGCTTTATAACAGTCATTATCACAGTTATAATCAAGTCAGCCTTATGGGCCGGCAGAGTGAAGTTGACTGATGCTACGTTTGTTTCCACGCTGCACCAGTTGTCTTCGCGTCTGGACTTCATTTCCACTTAACATCAGGTGGGATGAAGTCATTTGCCGAGCTAAGTATAAAAAAAAAAAGTCATAGCCTTTGGATGGGCCATGGGATGTTTAAAAACATGTATAATTCTATTTTTAAGAAGGATCAATTTAAAAATTATTGTTTTTCTAAATTGTCTCGGGTCTGGGTGTTTTCTATGTATAATAAGTATACTAAATAAGTATAATAATATATGATTATCCGTTGTCTAGTAACCATTTAACGAGTTTCATAACGAAGCTTCTCCTAAATAATTGGTGTGAGTGTAGGAAAGTTTAGTTTTTACTTTTAGTTAGTTTATTAAGTCTACACAAAATCACTCTACATCGGAATAGGTAGAGTGTTTTTAGTAATCACGCCATAACGTTATCATCAGTATAGATAACCCGATAAACCCGAAAACAAATATAGAGAAAATGTACTATTACTTCTTGCACGTCAAACTTTTGATTTTGAGATATGATTTATGTGATCGACTGGGGTCAAGTTACATGCGCTGGCGCTGGGTGGCTGGCTACATTATTTTTCTTAAAATATATTAGTAAGTTATACAAAATAATAAGCCTTTAAACATACAAAAGTATTTTTTTCCGGATTTTGGAATAAAATAAACCTGAGTTTATTTATGCTCTACGTCAACCTCGCAAAAGTATGTATAAAGGAACTCTTATTTTTTCTAAACTATGTTTATCACCTTCCAAACGTTCCAGAAGTAACTCCTTCTATTGCACCCAATAGTGCAAACATACCACCGCAGCCTCAAAAGATTCTAAAATGTTATAGTTAGATCGAGACACTTGCCGTGCTTGTTCTACATATTGACTGGAAAATATATTTATACATTTATGCTAATACTAATATACTACTTACTACAGTAGAGTCCGTTTATAGTGACATCGAAAGGAATTGACAAACACGTCATAATAAGCGGACGTCATATAAAGCGTTATGTGAAATGAAAAACTTTTTTTATGTAAATATGTATGTATTTAAGTATGTATTTTAATACAGAAACATAGTACATATGTAATTACATATGTATGTATACATACCTATTAAATCAAAATCAAAATTGCACGTAATCAGCACATTATTATAATAACACATACAAATGTATTTTTTACTGTAAGTAATCTGTAATTTTTGTCTGCTTTTGTTTTTTCATTTTATTGTAAAAACAGTCTCTAATACTATTGTGTATAGAAGTCATAGCTATGGTCAAATTATCATTTTCAATATTGCTGTGAACGAGCCACGTGCCGAACGTCGTCGGGAACCAACGAACAATACCGAAAGTGTAAAGAATCATGTCGGTCATTATAACCGGACATAATTTATTAAAAATGGGTCATAATAAGCGACATGTCACTGTAAGGGAAGTCATTATATCCGACTTTTTTATAAAGAATTTTGTATGAAAACCAAACTTCGTAGTGCAATTACGTCATAATAACCGGCTGGTCAATATAGGCGGAGTCATAATAAACGGATTCTACTGTAATAATATAATAAAGCTGAATAGTTTGTTTTTTTGTTTGAACGCGCTAATCTCTAAAACTACCAGTCGGATTTCAAATATTTTTGCATTTGATAATAGCCCAATTTTTGTGGAGGGCTATTTAGGCGATCTAACATCATGCTATGACCCTTAAAAAAAGTAAAAAACAAACGCTAAGCGAATACGAAGTACTATCGACGCGGTGGGTTGGGAAACAGCTGGTTAGGTACGCACGCCTGCACCTCAACCTAACCAAAACTGTCTAATTTGTCTAATCGATATTGATCTTTATACCCTATAAAATGGTATACCTTTGTACTGAAGGGAATAAATACTATTAGGGTTGAAAATGAAACCGCTTGTAGCTTCTTTGTTCTAAATAGGTAACAACTTTATTGAGGAACTAGTGGACCCGGCGGACTTCGTACCGCTTTGACAGCTTCCATCAAGTGATTGAATTCTCTTTGGTTTCCATGACAACGAAACAAACAAATCATTTTGTATTGGAAAATTAAATTGTTACAAAAACACAAATGTTGAAAAAATTTCCACGAGCAGGGTTTGAACCTGCACCCTTCTGACATACCGGGTCAGGTGCTCTTCCAATTGAGCTATCGTGGTTCTAACCAGCCCGCATTTTTTTTTTTTTTTTTTTCAACATTTGTGTTTTTGTAATTTGTTCGCAACAAAATTTGCGTTAAAAATTATATAAACATTTAATTAAATTGTTGTTTTTTGTATATTTATAGTGTGATTCCCTTGGGAATATCGGGATAAAAACTATCCTATGTGTTAATCCAGGTTATAAAGTATCTGTCTGCATGCCGAATTTCATCCAAATCCATCCATCTGTTGCAGCGTGTAGAAGGAACAAATATACAGACATACTTACATACACACAAACTTTCGAATGTATAATATTAGTGTGATTACATGGCCTATATGCTATTTGCTAAGCTAAGGCGCTGCGCAAACGTAGACACTTTTGTGTCTTGTGTGGGATACAAGCTACCAGTGAATATGAAATCAGCCCTCCGTGCGCAGACGTAGGCACTTTTTGTGTCCAGTTACTTCCACCTGACACTGATACAGCAAGACGCTTTGATAGCGCGATTCATAAGACGAATCGCGCCACGCCATCTAGTAACAAATATGAGAACTAACTTATTATATATTTACGTGCGTCTTCAACATACCCAAACGCTAAGGTTCAAAATTTATTAAAGAAATTTGACATTTTGTGGTAGGTTGATCTGCTGCCGTCTGTACATTATATCATCATCATCATCATCATCATCATCATCATCATCATCATCATCATCATCATCATCATCATCATCATCATCATCGGCCTACACACGTCCACTGCATACACGTACTATTATTTATATATATATTTCTGATTAATTTAGTTGCGGGCTGACTGGGCTTCGCTAGGGCTTCGTGATGCAGTCGCTGTCATTGAATATATTTATTATATCATGGATATCACGCGATGATATTCACGTGATTTTTTTAACTAGAAAATAAATATATGTAGTGCATTTCTATAACAATAAAAAGGCTTCATTATATCCCAATAGTATGTAACTAGTGATTATTTTTATCCGCCGTTTCCTGCATTCCCACAAGATAAAAAGTCCGGCAAAAAATAATATTCACCATTGAATAGAGCCGACGAAAGTTCAGCAAAACCAAAATTGTTTTGACAAATAACAAACACCTTGTCGCGACACAACGACTTTTGAAATGGTGTTGGAGTGAGTTTTCCATCAAATGGAAGCACTTGGCAAGTTCATTGCATTTATAATGAAAAGCAGGTTCGTTCTTAGTAGTATTTCACCTTTTTATGTACCTTAATTCCTTAAAATAAGGTCTGTATTTACTCAGCATGTTATATATGTATAGTGCTGCTGTGCACTCACTGTGAGTTGGTTACTATATCGTATGACATAGTACTGCTATTTGTTTCACTGGCTTTGTTTACCTTCACGTAATACAGTCACAAGCATTAACAAGTGAGCAATGTAACTCTTAATACAATGGAATAAGAGTCAAAAATGTATACATGGTAATGCTCCTGTGCGGGAGAGTGTCATCAAAATATTAACAAAAGCTGTCTACATTAAAAGGATTTTTTATAAAACCTTTTTATTTTCTTGTTGTCGCAAAATGGCTGTGCCAGTTGATAAATCGGAATTGGAGGAAACCTTGAATATATTTCGGACGTCTCGCTATGTTAATAATACAGTTCACGACTTTTGATTGATTGGTTCACCTTAAAAAAGCTGCCGAAACGAAGTATGTTATTTGTTACCATTCATATTCATTTCATATACCAATATAGCGAGCTAATTTTGCAAAATTTGCGCAAAAATATGAACTACCATTTTGAGACTTTTCAGCCGGAGCTCATCGAGTGGAGTCATCTATGACTATGTGGCTATACCCACAAATATTAAAATTATCTTGTCTATTGTATCCAAATATAGTATTTAAATATTAATTCCAAATAAAGTTTTTTATAGGTATGATCGAGAGCGATCATTACCATTAAAAGTTACTCACGGTTCAAACAACACAAAACACGAAAGCCAACAAGAATGACACGTAAATGTGCTAGATTAGGATCCAAAATCCTTCCCGCCCGATATTGATCAGCCAGCGGCGTTTGCTTATAAAGATAGATCCATAACTTAGTTAGCCGCAAATTAACTTATCGTCCGACTCCCGCGTTTTAATCCGAATCACAAAATAAGGAGTCTGCAGACGGTAAGCTTCAAAGTTCAAACGGGACGCGCTTAAGAGGACACACTAAGGTCGACCGAATTGAAAAATATGTATGAAAAGTAGACAAAATCAACGTTTCGTAGTCCCCTGATTCCTCCTACAAAACTGGACCAATTTACTTTTTCATTAAAAATTAAAGAAAAGCTTTTGCTGTGTCCCGTTTTGCTTTTTTTTTATACAATCTCGTCAAATTTGGGAAACAGCGGAAAATCTGGCCAATTTTTAAAGTTTTTAAAGATTCATATCTTTTTTTCAATAATTAATCTATAAACTACTTTTCATACATATTTTTCAATTCAGTCGACCTTAATGCTCTCACACTGATCTCGCAACAGCTCGCAACAGTCCGAGTGCAGCTGTTGTAAAAGGTGTCTATGTGTGCGTTACTCGAGCGCGTCATGTTTCGTTAAGAATTTTCACGTTTTCCCTCCTTCCTATGATATGGGGTCCTTCAAAAGAGGCGTGAAGAAGCACCTTGTGGGCCGGCAGAGTGAGGTTAACTGATGCTAAGTTTGTTATCACGCTGCACCAGTTATCTTCGCGTCTGGACTCCATTACCAACATCAGGTAGGATGGAGTCATTTGTCGAGCTATCTATAAAAAAAAATGTGAGCTCCTAAGTCCGCGGAATGGTACACCGGTGACATGTGGCCTACGGGTTTTTTTAAAAACCT